>JACAZG010000022.1:0-683838 GCA_014461125.1 Mycena kentingensis (nom. inval.) | reverse complement strand
TGCCGCAAGCACTCTCCCAAATGCGGTGTTCGGGCTCGAAGAAGCCTGAATGGTATTTTTGAGAGTTGCAGGGGCATTATGCAGCCCTACCGCACTCACCCCCAACATGGCTGTGTCCTTGACCTGTTTTCAGCCCGCGATGCTGCCCCTAATCGCTGCCAGCGCCCATGCCGCAAGCACTCTCCCCGAGGCCGCCGGGCTGCGATGGTGGCCGACCTGACAGAGCCTGACATGTATTGCTTTTCACGGTGCCCTGGGGAATCTTAAATTGTCCCAGAGCATATGTCCATGTCGGTGCCAGTTCAGGCTAAATTAGGTTCTTTGTAGGGCGATCCACATCTGTGGTTATCCAAGCCAATGAGAGGCACAAAGACTTGCAGCAGTCATCCCCAACATGGCCGTATTGGGACCCATGCACAGCCCCGGTGCTGTCCGAATTGCAGTCGGCGCACATGCCGCAAGCACTCTCCCAAGCGGTGTTTCGTCGAAGAAGCCCGAATGCTATTTTTGAGGGTTGAGGGGGCATTATGCAGCCCTACCGCACTCACCCCCCAACATGGCTGTGTCCTTGACCTGTTTTTAGCCCACGATGCTGCCCGACCGCCGCCAGCGCCCATGCCGTAGCAGTCTCCCAAGGCCGCCGGCCGGTGTTTTGCCATCCGACAGAGCGTGAAATGTATTTATCACGGTGTCCTGGGAATCTTGAACTGTTGCAGACCATATCGCCATGGTGGTTGCAGTCAGTGATACAAATCAACGTCATCGCAGGGCTGGATCCACATCTGTGGTTAGCTTTGGAGCCAATGAGAGGCGTTAAGCGCACTCACAGCAGTCATCCCTGACATGGCCAGATGGGACCCATGCACAGCCCCCGATGCTGTCTGGACGCAGCCGGCGGGCATGCCGCAAAGCACTCTCCCAATGGGTTGTTTGCCTTCAAAGAAGCCTGAATGGTATTTTTGAGAGTTGGAGGCATTATGCAGCCTTCCCCACTCACCCCCAACATGGCTGTGTCCTTGACCTGTTTTCAGCCCGCAATTCTGCCCTAATCAGCTGCCAGCGCCCATGCCGCAAGGACTCTCCCCGAGGCCGCCGCTGCGATGGTGGCCATCGACAGAGCGTGAAATGTATTTTTCACGGTGTTGTCGGAATCTTCCATTGTCCCAGAGCATATCTCCATGGTGGTTGCAGTCAGGGTTACAAATCAAGGTTATCGCAGGGCCGGGATCCACATCTGTGGTGACTTTGGAGCCAATGAGAGGCGTGAAGCGCACCTCACAGCAGTCATCCCCGACATGGCCGTATTGTGGACCCATGCACAGCCCCCGATGCTGTCTTTGAATCGCAGCCGGGCGGGCATGCCGCAAGCACTCTCCCAATGCGGTGTTTGCCTTTGAAGAAGCCTGAATGGTATTTTTTAAGAGTTGGAGGGGCACATGCAGCCCTACCGCACTCACCCCCAACATGGCTGTGTCCTTGACCTGTTTCCAGCCCGCGATTCTGCCCTAATCGCTGCCAGCGCCCATGCCGCAAGCACTCTCCCGAGGCCGCCTGCGATGTTGGCCATCGACAGAGCATGAAATGTATTTTTCACGGTGTCCTGGGAATCTTAAATTGTCCCAGAGCATATGTCCATGTCGGTGCCAGTTCAGGCTAAAATCAAGGTCATCCCAGGGCTGCATCCACATCTATGGAGACTTTCGAGCCAATGAGAGGCGTGAAGCGCACTCACAGCAGTCATCCCCAACATGGCTGTATTGTGGACCCATGCACAGCCCCCCGATGCTGTCTGAATCGCAGCCGGCGGGCATGCCGCAAGCACTCTCCCGAGGCCGCCGCTGCGATGGTGGCCATCGACAGAGCCTGAAATGTATTTTTCACGGTGTCCTGGGGAATCTTAAATTGTCCCAGAGCATATGTCCATGTCGGTGCCAGTTCAGGCTAAAATCGAGGTCTTTGTAGGGCGGATCCACATCTATGGAGACTTTCGAGGCCAATGAGAGGCGCCGGGGCCACTTGCAGCAGTCAACCCCAACATGGCGTATTGTAGGACCCATGCACAGCCCCCCCCAATGCTGTCCGACCGCAGCCAGCGCACATGCCGCAAGCACTCTCCCAATGCGGTGTTTGCCTTTGAAGAAGCCTGAATGGTATTTCTGAGATTTGGAGGGGCATTATGCAGCCTTACCGCACTCACCCCCAGCATGGCTGTGTCCTTGACCTGTTTTCAGCCCGCGATGCTGCCCAAATCGCAGCCAGCGGACATGCCGCAAGCACTCTCCCAAGGCCGCCGCTGCGGTGCTTGCCATCAGCAGAGCGTGAAATGTATTTTTCACGGTGTCCTGGGGAATCTTAAATTGTCCCAGAGCATATGTCCATGTCGGTGCCAGTTCAGGCTAAAATCAAAGGGCAACCCAGGGCTGCATCCACATCTGTGGTGAATTTTGAGCCGATCAGGGGCCTGGAGCGCACTCACAGCAGTCATCCCCAACATGGCCGTATTGTGGACCCGTGCACAGCCCCCGATGCTGCCCGGACTGGCGCCGGCGGGCATGCCGCAAGCACTCTCCCAATGTGGTGTTTGCCTTCGGAGAAGCCTGAATGGTATTTCTGAGATTTGGAGGGGCATTATGCAGCCTTACCGCACTCACCCCCAGCATGGCTGTGTCCTTGACCTGTTTTCAGCCCCGAGATGCTGCCCAATCGCAGCCAGCGGACATGCCGCAAGCACTCTCCCAATGTGGTGTTTGCCTTTGAAGAGTCCTGAATGGTATTTTTGAGACTTGGAGGGCATTATGCAGCCTTACCGCACTCACCCCCAACATGGCTGTGTCCTTGACCTGTTTCCAGCCCGCGATGCTGCCCAAATGCTGCCAGCGCCCATGCCGCAAGCACTCTCCCAAGGCCGCCGCTGCGGTGTTTGCCATTGACAGAGCGTGAAATGTATTTATCACGGTGTCCTGGGGAATCTTCAACTGTTGCAGACCATATCGCCATGGTGGTTGCCGTCAGGGATACAAATCAACGTCATCGCAGGGCTGGATCCACATCTGTGGTTACTTTCGAGCGAATGAGAGGCGTGAAGCGACTCAGAGCCGTCGTCCCCACCATGGCCGATTGTGGCCCCATGCAGAGCCCCCCAATGCTGCCCGGACTGGCGCCGGGCGGGTATGCCGCAAGCACTCTCCCAATGCGGTGTTTGCCTTCGAAGAAGCCTGAATGGTATTTTTGAGAGTTGAGGGGCATTATGCAGCCTTACCGCACTCACCCCCAACATGGCTGTGTCCTTGACCTGTTTTCAGCCCGCGATGCTGCCCAAATCGCTGCCTGCACCCATGCCGCAAACACTCTCCCAAGGCCGCCACGCTGATTTTGCCATTGGCAGAGCATGAAATGTGTTTTTTCACGGTGTCCTGGGGAATCTTAAGTTTTCCCAGACCCTATCTCCATGTCGGTTGCAGTCCTGGGTAAAATCAAGGTCATCGCAGGGCCGGATCCACATCTATGGAGACTTTCGAGCCAAAGAGAGGCGCGCGGCGCACTCCACAGCAGTCATCCCCAGCAAGCACTCTCCCAAGCGGTGTTTGCCTTGGAGAAGCCTGAATGGTATTTCTGAGAGTTGGAGGCATTATGCAGCCTTACCGCACTCACCCCCAACATAGCTGTGTCCTTGACCTGTTTTCAGCCCGCGATGCTGCCCCAACCGCTGCCAGTGCCCATGCCGCAAGCACTCTCCGAGGCCGCCGCTGCGGCGGTGGCCATCGACAGAGCCTGAAATGTATTTTTCACGGTGTCCTGGGAATCTTAAATTGTCCCAGAGCATATGTCCATGTCGGTGCCAGTTCAGGCTAAAATCGAGGGCAACCCAGGGCTGCATCCACATCTGTGGTCAATTTTGAGCCGATCAGGGGCCTGGAAGCGCACTTCAGCAGTCATCCCCAACATGGCAATATTGTGGACCATGCACAGCCACCGATGGTGTCCGAATCGCAGCCAGCGCCCATGCCGCTAGCACTCTCCCAATGCGGTGTTTGCCTTCGGAGAAGCCCTGAATGGTATTTCTGAGAGTTGGAGGGGCATTATGCAGCCTTACCGCACTCACCCCAACATGGCGGTGTCCTTGACCTGCTTCCAGCCCGCAATGCTGCCCAAATCGCAGCCACTGCACATGCTGCAAGCACTCTCCTGAGGCCGCCGCTGCGATGTTGGCCATCGACAGTGCCTGAAATGTATTTTTCACGGTGTCCTGGGGAATCTTAAATTGTCCCAGAGCATATGTCCATGTCGGTGCCAGTTCAGGCTAAATCGAGGTCTTTGCAGGGCCGGATCCACATCTATGGAGACTTTCGAGCCAATGAGAGGCGCGAAGCGCACTTGCCGCAGCCGTCCCCAACATGGCCAGATAGGGACCCATGCACAGCCCCCGATGCTGTCCGGAACCACAGCGAGTGCCTATGCCGCAAAGCACTCTCCCAATGCGGTGTTTGCCTTTTGAAGAAGCCTGAATCGTATTTTTGAGAGTTGAGGGGCATTATGCAGCCTTACCGCACTCATCCCCAACATGGCTGTGTCCTTGACCTGTTTTCAGCCCGGGATGCTGCCCGGAAGCTGCCAGCGCCCATGCCTAGCAACTCTCCCAAGGCCGCCGCTGCGATGTTGGCCATCGACAGTGCCTGAAATGTATTTTTCACGGTGTCCTGGGGAATCTTAAATTGTCCCAGAGCATATGTCCATGTCGGTGCCAGTTCAGGCTAAATTCGAGGTCTTTGTAGGGCCGGATCCACATCTGTGGTTACTTTCAAGCCAATGAGAGGCACAAAGCGCACTTGCAGCAGTCATTCCCAACATGGCCGTATTGTGGACCCATGCACAGCCCCCCAATGCTGTCCGAATCGCAGCCAGCGCACATGCCCAAGCACTCTCCCAATGCGGTGTTTGCCTTTGAAGAGTCCTGAATAGTATTTTATGCAGCCTTACCGCACTTACACCCAACATGGCTGTGTCCTTGACCTGTTTTCAGCCCGCAATGCTGCCCAAATCGCTGCCAGCGCCCATGCCGCAAGCACTCTCCCGAGGCCGCCGCTGCAATGTTGGCCATCGACAGAGCATGAAATGTATTTTTCACGGTGTCCTGGGAAATCTTAAATTGTCCCAGAGCATATGTCCATGGCGGTGCCAGTTCAGGCCAAAATCGAGGTCTTTGCAGGGCCAGATCCACATCTATGGAGACTTTTGAGCCAATGAGAGGCGCGAAGCGCACTTGCTGCAGTCGTCCCCAACATGGCCGTATTGTGGACCCATGCACAGCCCCCGATGCTGCCCGGACTGGCGCCGGCAGGCATGCCGCAAGCACTCTCCCAATGCGGTGTTTGCCTTGAAGAAGCCGGAATGGTATTTTTGAGAGTTGCAGGGGCATTATGCAGCCCTACCGCACTCACCCCCAACATGGCTGTATCCTTGATCTGTTTCCAGCCCGCGATGCTGCCCAAATCGCCGCCAGAGCCCATGCCGCAAGCACTCTCCCAAGGCCGCCGCTGCGATTTTGCCATTGGCAGAGCGTGAAATGTGTCTTTTTCACGGTGTCCAGGGGAATCTAAAATTTTCCCAGACCCTATCTCCATGTCGGTTGCAGTCCGGGATAAAATCAAGGTCATCGCAGGGCCAGATCCACATCTGTGGTTACTTCGAGCCAATGAGAGGGGCGAGCGCACTCACAGCAGCCATCCCCAACATGGCCGTATTGTGGACCCATGCACAGCCCCCGATGCTGTCCGACCGCAGCCAGCGCACATGCCGCAAGGACTCTCCCAATGGGGGTTTCCCTTGAAGAAGCCTGAATGGTATTTTTGAGAGTTGGAGGGGCATTATGCAGCCTTACCGCACTCACCCCCAACATGGCTGTGTCCTTGACCTGTCAGCCCGCAATGCTGCCCAAATCGCTGCCAGCGCCCATGCCGCAAGCACTCTCCCGAGGCCGCCGCTGCGATGTTTGCCATCGACAGAGCGTGAAATGTATTTTTCACGGTGTCCTGGGAATCTTCAATTGTCCCAGAGCATATCTCCATGGTGGTTGCAGCCAGGGATACAAATCAAGGTCATCGAGGGGCGGATCCACATCTGTGGTTACTTTCGAGTTAATGAGGCGCGGAAGCGCCTTTGCAGCAGTCATCCCAAGATGGCCGGATTGTGGACCCATGCACAGCCCGGGATGCTGTCCGACCGCAGCCAGCGTACATGCCGCAAGCACTCTCCCCATGCGGTGTTTGCCTTTGAAGAAGCCTGAATGGTATTTTTGAGAGTTGGAGGGGCATCATGCAGCCTTACTGCACTTACACCCAACATGGCTGTGTCCTTGACCTGTTTTCAGCCCGCAATGCTGCCCAAATCGCTGCCAGCGCCCATGCCGCAAGCACTCTCCCGAGGCCGCCGCTGCAATGTTGGCCATCGACAGAGCATGAAATGTATTTTTCACGGTGTCCTGGGGAATCTTAAATTGTCCCAGAGCATATGTCCATGGCGGTGCCAGTTCAGGCCAAAATCGAGGTCTTTGCAGGGCCAGATCCACATCTATGGAGACTTTCGAGCCAATGAGAGGCGCAAAGCGCACTTGCTGCAGTCGCCCCCAACATGGCCGTATTGTGGACCCATGCACAGCCCCGATGCTGCCCGGACTGGCGCCGGCAGGCATGCCGCAAAGCACTCTCCCAATGCGGTGTTTGCCTTCGAAGAAGCCTGAATGGTATTTTTTGAGAGTTGGAGGGGCATTATGCAGCCTTACCGCACTCACCCCCAACATGGCTTGACCTGTTTCCAGCCCGCGATTCTGCCCGACCGCTGCCAGCGCCCATGCCGCCAGCACTCTCCCAAGGGCGCCGCTGCAGTGTTTGCCATCGACAGAGCGTGAAATGCATTTATCACGGTGTCCTGGGGAATCTTAAATTGTCCCAGACCCTATCTCCATGTCAGTGCCAGTTCAGGCTAAAATCGAGGTCTTTGTAGGGCCGGATCCACATCTGTGGTTACTTTCAAGCCAATGAGAGGCACAAAAGCGCACTTGCAGCAGTCATCCCCAACATGGCCGTGTTGTGGACCCATGCACAGCCCCCAATCCTGTCCGAATTGCAGCCAGCGCACATGCCGCAAGCACTCTCCCAATGCGGTGCTTGCCTTCGGAAAGCCTGAATGGTATTTGTGGGAGTTGCAGGCCCATTATGCAGCTTTACCGCACTCACCCCCAACATGGCTGTGTCCTTGACCTGTTTTCAGCCCGCGATGCTGCCCGAATCGCTGCTAGCGCCCATGCCGCAAGCACTCTCCCAAGGCCGTCGCTGCAGTGTTTGCCATCGACAGAGCGTGAAATGAATTTACCACGGTGTCCTGGGGAATCTTCAACTGTTGCAGACCATATCGCCATGGTGGTTGCAGTCAGGGATACAAATCAACGTCATCGCAGGGCTGGATCCACATCTGTGGTTACTTTCGGCGAATGAGAGGCGTGAAGCGCACTTGCAGCAGTCATCCCCAACATGGCGACATTGTGGACCCATGCACAGCCCCGATGCTGTCCGAATTGCAGCCAGCGCCCATGCCGCAAAGCACTCTCCCAATGCGGTGTTTGCCTTCGGAGAAGCCTGAATGGTATTTCTGAGAGTTGGAGGGGCATTATGCAGCCTTACCGCACTCACCCCCAACATGGCGGTGTCCTTGACCTGTTTCCAGCCCGCAATGCTGCCCAAATCGCAGCCAGTGCACATGCCGCAAGCACTCTCCCGAGGCCGCCGCTGCGATGTTGGCCATCGACAGTGCCTGGAAATGTATTTTTCACGGTGTCCTGGGGAATCTTAAATTGTCCCAGAGCATATGTCCATGTCGGTGCCAGTTCAGGCTAAATTCGAGGTCTTTGCAGGGCCGGATCCACATCTATGGAGACTTTCGAGCCAATGAGAGGCGCGAAGCGCACTTGCTGCAGCCGTCCCCAAACATGGCCGTATTGGGACCCATGCACAGCCCCGATGCTGTCCGAATCACAGCGAGTGCCCATGCCGCAAAGCACTCTCCCACGCGGTGTTTGCCTTCGAAGAAGCCTGAATGGTATTTTTGAGAGTTGGAGGGGCATTATGCAGCCTTACCGCACTCACCCCCCAACATGGCGGTGTCCTTGACCTGTTTCCAGCCCGCAATTCTGCCCGACGCTGCCAGCGCCCATGCCACAAAGCACTCTCCCGAGGCCGCCGCTGCGATGGTGGCCATCAACAGAGCCTGAAATGTATTTTTCACGGTGTCCTGGGGAATCTTAAATCGTCCCAGAGCATATGTCCATGTCAGTGCCAGTTCAGGCTAAAATCGAGGTCTTTGTAGGGCCGGATCCACATCTATGGAGACTTTCGAGCCAATGGGAGGCGCGAGCGCACTTGCAGCAGTCATCGCCAACATGGCCGTGTTGTGGACCCATGCACAGCCCCCGATGCTGCCCGGACTGGCGCCGGCGGGCATGCCGCAAGCACTCTCCCAATGCGGTGTTTGCCTTCGAAGAAGCCTGAATGGTATTTTTGAGAGTTGGAGGGGCATTATGCAGCCTTACCGCACTCACCCCCAACATGGCTGTGTCCTTGACCTGTTTTCAGCCCGCAATGCTGCCCAAATCGCTGCCAGCGCCCATGCCGCAAGCACTCTCCCCGAGGCCGCCGCTGGATGTTTGCCATCGACAGAGCGTGAAATGTATTTTTCACGGTGTCCCGGGGAATCTTCAATTGTCCCAGAGCATATCTCCATGGTGGTTGCAGCCAGGGATACAAATCAAGGTCATCGCAGGGCCGGATCCACATCTGTGGTTACTTTCGAGCCAATGAGAGGCGCGAAGCGCCCTTGCAGCAGTCATCCCCAAGATGGCCGTATTGTGGACCCATGCACAGCCCGGGATGCTGTCCGAATCGCAGCCAGCGCACATGCCGCAAGCACTCTCCCAATGCGGTGTTTGCCTTTGAAGAAGCCTGAATGGTATTTTTGAGAGTTGGAGGGGCATCATGCAGCCTTACCGCACTCACCCCCAACATGGCTGTGTCCTTGATCTGTTTCCAGCCCGCAATGCTGCCCAAATCGCTGCCAGCGCCCATGCCGCAAAGCACTCTCTCCCAAGTCCGCCGCTGCGATGGTGGCCATCGACAGAGCCTGAAATGTATTTTTCACGGTGTCCTGGGGAATCTTCAATTGTCCCAGAGCATATGTCCATGTCGGTGCCAGTTCAGGCTAAAATCGAGGGCAACCCAGGGCTGCATCCACATCGGTGGTGAATTTTGAGCCAATCAGGGGGCCCGAAGCGCACTTGCAGCAGTCATCCCCAACATGGCCGGATTGTGGTCCCATGCACAGCCCCCCGATGCTGCCCGGACTGGCGCCAGCGCACATGCCGCAAGCACTCTCCCCAATGCGGTGTTTGCCTTCAAGAAGCCTGAATGGTATTTTTGAGAGTTGGAGGGGCATTATGCAGCCTTACCGCACTCACCCCCAACATGGCTGTGTCCTTGACCTGTTTCCAGCCCGCGATGCTGCCCAAATCGCCGCCAGCGCCCATGCCGCAAGCACTCTCCCAAGGCCGCCGCTGCGGTGTTTGCCATTGACAGAGCGTGAAATGTATTTATCACGGTGTCCTGGGGAATCTGCAACTGTTGCAGACCATATCGCCATGGTGGTTGCAGTCAGGGATACAAATCAACGTCATCGCAGGGGCTGGATCAACATCTGTGGTTACTTTCAAGCAAATGAGAGGCGTGAAGCGCACTCACAGCAGTCATCCCCATCATGGCCGGATTGTGGTACCATGCACAGGCTCCGATGCTGCCTGACCGCTGCCAGCGCCCATGCCGCAAGCACTCTCCCAATGCGGTGTTTGCCTTCGGAGAAGCCTGAATGGTATTTCTGAGAGTTGGAGGGGCATTATGCAGCCTTACCGCACTCACCCCCAACATAGCTGTGTCCTTGACCTGTTTTCAGCCCGCGATGCTGCCCGACCGCTGCCAGCGCCCATGCCGCAAGCACTCTCCCAACGCGGTGTTTGCCTTCAAGAAGCCTGAATGGTATTTTTGAGAGTTGGAGGGGCATTATGCAGCCTTACCGCAGTCACGCCCAACATGGCTGTGTCCTGACCTGTTTCCAGCCCGCGATGCTGCCCTAATCGCTGCCAGTGCCCATGCCGCAAGCACTCTCCCGAGGCCGCCGCTGCGATGGTGGCCATCGACAGAGTGTAAAATGTATTCTTCACGGTGTCCTGGGGAATCTTAAATTGTCCCAGACCCTATCTCCATGTCGGTGCCAGTTCAGGCTAAAATCGAGGGCAACCCAGGGCTGCATCCACATCTGTGGTGAATTTTGAGCCAATCAGGGGCCCGGCGCACTTGCAGCAGTCATCCCCAACATGGCCGTATTGTGGTCCCATGCACAGCCCCGATGCTGCCCGATCGCTGCCAGTGCCCATGCCGCAAGCACTCTCCCGAGGCCGCCACTGCGATGTTGGCCATCGACAGAGTGTGAAATGTATTTTTCACGGTGTACTGGGAATCTTAAATTGTTCCAGTGCATATGTCCATGTCGGTGCCAGTTCAGGCTAAATTCGAGGTCTTTGGTCGGGCCGGATCCACATCTATGGCGACTTTCAAGCCAATGAGGCGTGAAGCGCACTCACAGCAGTCATCCCCAAATGGCCGGATTGGTCCCATGCACAGGCCCCAATGCTGTCCGACTGAGCCAGCGCACATGCCGCAAGCACTCTCCCAATGTGGTGTTTGCCTTTGAAGAGTCCCTGAATGGTATCTTTGAGAGTTGGAGGGGCATTATGCAGCCTTACCGCACTCACCCCCAACATAGCTGTGTCCTTGACCTGTTTTCAGCCCACGATGCCCCGCGAATCGCTGCCAGCGCCCATGCCGCAAGCACTCTCCCACGCGGTGTTTGCCTTGGGAGAAGCCTGAATGGTATTTCTGAGAGTTGAGGGGCATTATGCAGCCTTACCGCACTCACCCCCAACATGGCTGTGTCCTTGACCCGTTTTCAGCCCGTGATGCTGCCCTAATCGCTGCCAGTGCCCATGCCGCAAGCACTCTCCTGAGGCCGCCGCTGCGATGGTGGCCATCGACAGAGCCTGAAATGTATTTTTCACGGTGTCCTGGGGAATCTTCAATTGTCCCAGAGCATATGTCCATGTTGGTGCCAGTTCAGGCTAAAATCGAGGGCAACCCAGGGCTGCATCCACATCGGTGGTGAATTTTGAGCCAATCAGGGGCCCAAGCGCACTTGCAGCAGTCATCCCCAACATGGCCGTATTGTGGTCCCATGCACAGCCCCCGATGCTGCCCGGACTGGCGCCAGCGCACATGCCGCAAGCACTCTCCCAATGCGGTGTTTGCCTTCGAAGAAGCCTGAATGGTATTTTTGAGAGTTGGAGGGGCATTATGCAGCCTTACCGCACTCACCCCCAACATGGCGGTGTCCTTGACCTGTTTCCAGCCCGCGATTCTGCCCGACCGCTGCCAGCGCCCATGCCGCAAGCACTCTCCCGAGGCCGCCGCTGCGATGGTGGCCATTGACAGAGCCTGAAATGTATTTTTCACGGTGTCCTGGGGAATCTTCAATTGTCCCAGAGCATATGTCCATGTCGGTGCCAGTTCAGGCTAAAATCGAGGGCAACCCAGGGCTGCATCCACATCTGTGGTGAATTTTGAGCCGATCAGGGGCCTGAGGCGCACTTGCAGCAGTCATCCCCAACATGGCCGTATTGTGGTACCATGCACAGCCCCCCATGCTGTCCGAATTGCAGCCAGCGCACATGCCGCAAGCACTCTCCCAATGCGGTGTTTGCCTTCGGAGAAGCCTGAATGGTATTTCTGAGATTTGGAGGGGCATTATGCAGCCTTACCGCACTCACCCCCAGCATGGCTGTGTCCTTGACCTGTTTTCAGCCCGCGATGCTGCCCAAATCGCAGCCAGCGGACATGCCGCAAGCACTCTCCCAATGTGGTGTTTGCCTTTGAAGAGTCCTGAATGGTATTTTTGAGACTTGGAGGGCATTATGCAGCCTTACCGCACTCACCCCCAACATGGCTGTGTCCTTGACCTGTTTCCAGCCCGCGATGCTGCCCAAATCGCCGCCAGCGCCCATGCCGCAAGCACTCTCCCAAGGCCGCCGCTGCGGTGTTTGCCATCGACAGAGCGTGAAATGTATTTATCACGGTGTCCTGGGGGAATCTTCAACTGTTGCAGACCATATCGCCATGGTGGTTGCCGTCAGGGATACAAATCAACGCCATCGCAGGGCTGGATCCACATCTGTGGTTACTTTGAGCTAATGAGAGGCGTGAAGCGCACTCAGAGCCGTCGTCCCCACCATGGCCGTGATTGGGCCCCATGCAGAGCCCCCAATGCTGCCCGGACTGGCGCCGGCCGGGCATGCCGCAAGCACTCTCCCAATGCGGTGTTTGCCTTCGAAGAAGCCTGAATGGTATTTTTGAGAGTTGGAGGGGCATTATGCAGCCTTACCGCACTCACCCCCACCATGGCCGTATTGTGGACCCATGCACAGCCCCCCATGCTGCCCGATGCTGCTGCCAGCGCCCATGCCGCAAGCACTCTCCCAAGGCTGCCGCTGCGGTGTTTGCCATCGACAGAGCGTGAAATGTATCTATCACGGTGTCCTGGGGAATCTTCAACTCTTGCAGACCATATCGCCATGGGGGTTGCAGTCAGGGATACAAATCAACGTCATCGCAGGGCTGGATCAACATCTGTGGTTACTTTCAAGCAAATGAGAGGCGTGGAAGCGCACTCACAGCAGTCATCCCCATCATGGCCGTATTGTGGTACCATGCACAGGCTCCGATGCTGTCCGACCGCAGCCAGCGCACATGCCGCAAGCACTCTCCCAATGTGGTGTTTGCCTTTGAAGAGTCCTGAATGGTATTTTTGAGAGTTGAGGGGCATTATGCAGCCTTACCGCACTCACCCCCAACATGGCTGTGTCCTTGACCTGTTTTCAGCCCGCGATGCTGCCCTAATCGCTGCCTGCACCCATGCCGCAAACACTCTCCCAAGGCCGCCGCTGCGGTGGTGGCCATCGACAGAGCCTGAAATGTATTTTTCACGGTGTCCTGGGGAATCTTAAATTGTCCCAGAGCATATGTCCATGTCGGTGCCAGTTCAGGCTAAAATCGAGGGCAACCCAGGGCTGCATCCACATCTGTGGTCAATTTTGAGCCGATCAGGGGCCTGAAGCGCACTTGCAGCAGTCATCCCCAACATGGCCGTATTGTGGTACCATGCACAGCCCCCCATGCTGTCCGACTGCAGCCAGCGCACATGCCGCAAGCACTCTCCCAATGCGGTGTTTGCCTTCGAAGAAGCCTGAATGGTATTTTTGGGAGTTGGAGGGGCATTATGCAGCCTTACCGCACTCACCCCCAACATGGCGGTGTCCTTGACCTGTTTCCAGCCCGCAATGCTGCCCAAATCGCTGCCAGCGCCCATGCCGCAAGCACTCTCCTGAGGCTGCCGCTGCAATGTTGGCCATCGACAGAGCATGAAATGTATTTTTCACGGTGTCCTGGGGAATCTTAAATTGTCCCAGAGCATATGTCCATGTCGGTGCTAGTTCAGGCTAAAATCGAGGTCTTTGCAGGGCCGGATCCACATCTATGGATACTTTCGAGCCAAAGAGAGGCGCAAAGCGCACTTGCTGCAGCCGTCCCCAACATGGCCGTATTGTGGACCCATGCACAGCCCCCGATGCTGTCCGAATCACAGCGAGTGCCCATGCCGCAAAGCACTCTCCCAATGCGGTGTTTGCCTTCGGAGAAGCCTGAATGGTATTTCTGAGAGTTGGAGGGGCATTATGCAGCCTTACCGCACTCACCCCCAACATGGCTGTGTCCTTGACCTGTTTTCAGCCCGCGATGCTGCCCTAATCGCTGCCAGCGCCCATGCCACAAGCACTCTCCCGAGGCCGCCGCTGCGATGGTGGCCATCGACAGAGCCTGAAATGTATTTTTCACGGTGTCCTGGGGAATCTTAAATCGTCCCAGAGCATATGTCCATGTCGGTGCCAGTTCAGGCTAAAATCGAGGTCTTTGTAGGGCCGGATCCACATCTATGGAGACTTTCAAGCCAATAGCGCACTTGCAGCAGTCATCCCCAACATGGCCATATTGTGGACCCATGCACAGCCCCCGATGCTGTCTGAATCGCAGTCACGCACATGCCGCAAGCACTCTCCCAATGCGGTGCTTGCCTTGGAGAAGCCTGAATGGTATTTCTGAGAGTTGGAGGGGCATTATGCAGCCTTACCGCACTCACCCCCAACATGGCTGTGTCCTTGACCTGTTTTCAGCCCGCGATGCTGCCCCTAATCGCTGCCAGCGCCCATGCCACAAGCACTCTCCCGAGGCCGCCAGCTGATGGTGGCCATCGACAGAGCCTGAAATGTATTTTTCACGGTGTCCTGGGGAATCTTAAATCGTCCCAGAGCATATGTCCATGTCAGTGCCAGTTCAGGCTAAAATCGAGGTCTTTGTAGGGCCGGATCCACATCTATGGAGACTTTCGAGCCAATAGCGCACTTGCAGCAGTCATCCCCAACATGGCCGTATTGTGGACCCATGCACAGCCCCCGATGCTGCCCGGACTGGCGGTGGAGGGCATGCCGCAAGCACTCTCCCAATGCGGTGTTTGCCTTCAAAGAAGCCTGAATGGTATTTTTGAGAGTTGGAGGGCATTATGCAGCCTTACCGCACTCACCCCCAACATGGCTTGACCTGTTTCCAGCCCGCGATTCTGCCCGATCGCTGCCAGCGCCCATGCCGCAAGCACTCTCCCAAGGCCGCCGCTGCAGTGTTTGCCATCGACAGAGCGTGAAATGTATTTACCACGGTGTCCTGGGGAATCTTCAACTGTTGCAGACTATATCGCCATGGTGGTTGCAGTCAGGGATACAAATCAATGTCATCGCAGGGCTGGATCCACATCTGTGGTTACTTTGAGCGAATGAGAGGCGTGAAGCGCACTTGCAGCAGTCATCCCCAACATGGCCATATTGTGGACCCATGCACAGCCCCCCGATGCTGTCCGATCGCAGTCAGCGCACATGCCGCAAGCACTCTCCCAATGCGGTGTTCGCCTTGAAAGAAGCCTGAATGGTATTTTTGAGAGTTGGAGGGGCATTATGCAGCCTTACCGCACTCACCCCCAACATGGCTGTGTCCTTGACCTGTTTTTAGCCCGCGATGCTGCCCGATCGCCGCCAGCGCCCATGCCGCAAGCACTCTCCTGAGGGCGCTGCTGCGATGTTGGCCATTGACAGAGCCTGAAATGTATTTTTCACGGTGTCCTGGGGAATCTTAAATTGTCCCAGAGCATATGTCCATGTCGGTGCCAGTTCAGGCTAAATTCGAGGTCTTTGTAGGGCCGGATCCACATCTGTGGTTACTTTCAAGCCAATGAGAGGCACAAAGCGCACTTGCAGCAGTCATCCCCAACATGGCCGTGTTGTGGACCCATGCACAGCCCCCAATCCTGTCCGAATGCAGTCAGCGCACATGCCGCAAGCACTCTCCCAATGCGGTGTTCGCCTTCAAGAAGCCTGAATGGTATTTTTTGAGAGTTGGAGGGGCATTATGCAGCCTTACCGCACTCACCCCCCAACATGGCTGTGTCCTTGACCTGTTTTTAGCCCGCGATGCTGCCCGATCGCCGCCAGCGCCCATGCCGCAAGCACTCTCCCAAGGCCGCCGCTGCGGTGTTTGCCATCGACAGAGCGTGAAATGTATTTATCACGGTGTCCTGGGGGAATCTTCAACTGTTGCAGACCATATCGCCATGGTGGTTGCCGTCAGGGATACAAATCAACGTCATCGCAGGGCTGGATCCACATCTGTGGTTACTGAGCCGAATGAGAGGCGTGAAGCGCACTCAGAGCCGTCGTCCCCACCATGGCCGTATTGTGGCCCCATGCAGAGCCCCCAATGCTGCCCGGACTGGCGCTGGCGGGCATGCCGCAAGCACTCTCCCAATGCGGTGTTTGGCTTCAAGAAGCCTGAATGGTATTTTTTGAGAGTTGGAGGGGCATTATGCAGCCTTACCGCACTCACCCCCACCATGGCCGTATTGTGGACCCATGCACAGCCCCCCATGCTGCCCGAATCGCTGCCAGCGCCCATGCCGCAAGCACTCTCCCAAGGCCGCCGCTGCGGTGTTTGCCATCGACAGAGCGTGAAATGTATCTATCACGGTGTCCTGGGGAATCTTCAACTCTTGCAGACCATATCGCCATGGTGGTTGCAGTCAGGGATACAAATCAACGTCATCGCAGGGGCTGGATCAACATCTGTGGTTACTTTCAAGCAAATGAGAGGCGTGAAGCGCACTCACAGCAGTCATCCCCATCATGGCCGTATTGGGTACCATGCACAGGCTCGATGCTGTCCGACCGCAGCCAGCGCACATGCCGCAAGCACTCTCCCAATGTGGTGTTTGCCTTTGAAGAGTCCTGAATGGTATTTTTGAGAGTTGGAGGGGCATTATGCAGCCTTACCTCACTCACCCCCAACATGGCTGCGTCCTTGACCTGTTTTCAGCCCGCAATGCTGCCCAAATCGCTGCCAGCGCCCATGCCGCAAGCACTCTCCCAAGGCCGCCGCTGCGATTTTGCCATTGGCAGAGCGTGAAATGTGTTTTTTTCACGGTGTCCCGGGGAATCTTCAATTGTCCCAGAGCATATCTCCATGGTGGTTGCAGCCAGGGATACAAATCAAGGTCATCGCAGGGCCGGATCCACATCTGTGGTTACTTTCGAGCCAATGAGAGGCGCGAAGCGCCCTTGCAGCAGTCATCCCCAAGATGGCCGTATTGTGGACCCATGCACAGCCCGGGATGCTGTCCGAATCGCAGCCAGCGCACATGCCGCAAGCACTCTCCCAATGCGGTGTTTGCCTTTGAAGAAGCCTGAATGGTATTTTTGAGAGTTGGAGGGGCATCATGCAGCCTTACCGCACTCACCCCCAACATGGCTGTGTCCTTGACCTGTTTTCAGCCCTGGATGCTGCCCAAATTGCTGCCAGCGCCCATGCCGCAAGCACTCTCCCAAGTCCGCCGCTGCGATGTTGGCCATCGACAGTGCCTGAAATGTATTTTTCACGGTGTCCTGGGGAATCTTAAATTTTCCCAGAGCAGATGTCCATGTCGGTGCCAGTCCGGGATAAAATCAAGGTCATCCCAGGGCTGCATCCACATCTGTGGTGAATTTTGAGCCAATCAGGGGCCCGAAGCGCACTTGCAGCAGTCATCCCCAACATGGCCGTATTGTGGTCCCATGCACAGCCCCGATGCTGCCCGGACTGGCGCTGGCGGGCATGCCGCAAGCACTCTCCCAATGCGGTGTTTGCCTTGGAAGAAGCCTGAATGGTATTTTTGAGAGTTGGAGGGCATTATGCAGCCTTACCGCACTCACCCCCAACATGGCTTGACCTGTTTCCAGCCCGCGATTCTGCCCGAATCGCAGTCAGCGCACATGCCGCAAGCACTCTCCCAATGCGGTGTTTGCCTTCGGAGAAGCCTGAATGGTATTTCTGAGAGTTGCAGGCCCATTATGCAGCCTTACCGCACTCACCCCCAACATGGCTGTGTCCTTGACCTGTTTTCAGCCCGCGATGCTGCCCTAATCGCTGCCAGCGCCCATGCCACAAGCACTCTCCCGAGGCCGCCGCTGCGATGGTGGCCATCGACAGAGCCTGAAATGTATTTTTCACGGTGTCCTGGGGAATCTTAAATCGTCCCAGAGCATATGTCCATGTCAGTGCCAGTTCAGGCTAAAATCGAGGTCTTTGTAGGGCCGGATCCACATCTATGGAGACTTTCGAGCCAATAGCGCACTTGCAGCAGTCATCCCCAACATGGCCGTATTGTGGACCCATGCACAGCCCCCGATGCTGCCCGGACTGGCGGCGGAGGGCATGCCGAAGCACTCTCCCAATGCGGTGTTTGCCTTGGAAGAAGCCTGAATGGTATTTTTGAGAGTTGGAGGGGCATTATGCAGCCTTACCGCACTCACCCCCACATGGCTTGACCTGTTTCCAGCCCGCGATTCTGCCCGAATCGCTGCCAGCGCCCATGCCGCAAGCACTCTCCCAAGGCCGCCGCTGCAGTGTTTGCCATCGACAGAGCGTGAAATGCATTTATCACGGTGTCCTGGGGAATCTTAAATTGTCCCAGACCCTATCTCCATGTCGGTTGCAGTCCGGGATAAAATCAAGGTCATCGCAGGGCCGGATCCACATCTGTGGTTACTTTCGGCGAATGAGAGGGGCGAGCGCACTCACAGCAGTCATCCCCAACATGGCCGTATTGTGGACCCATGCACAGCCCCCAATGCTGTCTGAATCGCAGTCAGCGCACATGCCGCAAGCACTCTCCCAATGCGGTGCTTGCCTTCGGAAAGCCTGAATGGTATTTGTGAGAGTTGCAGGCCCATTATGCAGCCTTACCGCACTCACCCCCAACATGGCTGTGTCCTTGACCTGTTTTCAGCCCGCAATGCTGCCCGAATCGCTGCCAGCGCCCATGCCGCAAGCACTCTCCCCAAGGCCGCCGCTGCAGTGTTTGCCATCGACAGAGCGTGAAATGTATTTACCACGGTGTCCTGGGGAATCTTCAACTGTTGCAGACCATATCGCCATGGTGGTTGCAGTCAGGGATACAAATCAACGTCATCGCAGGGCTGGATCCACATCTGTGGTTACTTTCGGCGAATGAGAGGCGTGAAGCGCACTTGCAGCAGTCATCCCCAACATGGCCATATTGTGGACCCATGCACAGCCCCCAATGCTGTCTGAATCGCAGTCAGCGCACATGCCGCAAGCACTCTCCCAATGCGGTGCTTGCCTTGGAAAGCCCAAATGCTATTTTTGAGGGTTGGAGGGGCATTATGCAGCCTTACCGCACTCACCCCCCAACATGGCGGTGTCCTTGACCTGTTTCCAGCCCGCAATGCTGCCCAAATCGCTGCCAGCGCCCATGCCGCAAGCACTCTCCTGAGGCTGCCGCTGCAATGTTGGCCATCGACAGAGCATGAAATGTATTTTTCACGGTGTCCTGGGGAATCTTAAATTGTCCCAGAGCATATGTCCATGTCGGTGCTAGTTCAGGCTAAAATCGAGGTCTTTGCAGGGCCGGATCCACATCTATGGATACTTCGAGAGAAAGAGAGGCGCAAAGCGCACTTGCTGCAGCCGTCCCCAACATGGCCGTATTGTGGACCCATGCACAGCCCCCGATGCTGTCCGAATCACAGCGAGTGCCCATGCCGCAAGCACTCTCCCAATGCGGTGTTTGCCTTCGGAGAAGCCTGAATGGTATTTCTGAGAGTTGGAGGGGCATTATGCAGCCTTACCGCACTCACCCCCAACATGGCTGTGTCCTTGACCTGTTTTCAGCCCGCGATGCTGCCCTAATCGCTGCCAGCGCCCATGCCGCAAGCACTCTCCCAATGCGGTGTTCGGCCTTGAAGAAGCCTGAATGGTATTTTTGAGAGTTGCAGGGGCATTATGCAGCCTTACCGCACTCACCCCCAACATGACTGTGTCCTTGACCTGTTTCCAGCCCGCGATGCTGCCCAAATCGCTGCCAGCGCCCATGCCGCAGGCACTCTCCCAAGGCCGCCGCTGCGGTGTTTGCCATCGACAGAGCGTGAAATGTATTTATCACGGTGTCCTGGGGAATCTTCAACTGTCCCAGAGCATATGTCCATGTCGGTGCCAGTTCAGGCTAAAATCGAGGGCAACCCAGGGCTGCATCCACATCTGTGGTGAATTTTGAGCCGATCAGGGGCCTGAAGCGCACTTGCAGCAGTCATCCCCAACATGGCCGTATTGTGGACCCATGCACAGCCCCCGATGCTGTCCGAATTGCAGTCGGCGCACATGCTGCAAGCACTCTCCCAATGCGGTGTTTGCCTTCGAAGAAGCCCGAATGCTATTTTTGAGGGTTGGAGGGGCATTATGCAGCCCTACCGCACTCACCCCCAACATGGCTGTGTCCTTGACCTGTTTCCAGCCCGCGATGCTGCCCAAATCGCCGCCAGCGCCCATGCCGCAAGCACTCTCCCAAGGCCGCCGCTGCGGTGTTTGCCATCGACAGAGCGTGAAATGTATTTATCACGGTGTCCTGGGGAATCTTCAACTGTTGCAGACCATATCGCCATGGTGGTTGCCGTCAGGGATACAAATCAACGTCATCGCAGGGCTGGATCCACATCTGTGGTTACTTTCGAGCGAATGAGAGGCGTGAAGCGCACTCAGAGCCGTCGTCCCCACCATGGCCGTATTGTGGCCCCATGCAGAGCCCCCAATGCTGCCCGGACTGGCGCCGGCGGGCATGCCGCAAGCACTCTCCCAATGCGGTGTTTGCCTTCGAAGAAGCCTGAATGGTATTTTTGAGAGTTGGAGGGGCATTATGCAGCCTTACCGCACTCACCCCCACCATGGCCGTATTGTGGACCCATGCACAGCCCCCCCCATGCTGCCCGAATCGCTGCCAGCGCCCATGCCGCAAGCACTCTCCCGAGGCCGCCGCTGCAATGGTGGCCATCGACAGAGTGTAAAATGTGATTTTCACGGTGTCCTGGGGAATCTTAAATTGTCCCAGACCCTATCTCCATGTCGGTTGCAGTCCGGGATAAAATCAAGGTCATCGCAGGGCCGGATCCACATCTGTGGTTACTTTCGAGCGAATGAGAGGGGCGAGCGCACTCACAGCAGTCATCCCCAACATGGCCGTATTGTGGACCCATGCACAGCCCCCCAATGCTATCTGAATCGCAGTCAGCGCACATGCCGCAAGCACTCTCCCAATGCGGTGCTTGCCTTCGGGAAAGCCTGAATGGTATTTGTGAGAGTTGCAGGCCCATTATGCAGCCTTACCGCACTCACCCCCAACATGGCTGTGTCCTTGACCTGTTTTCAGCCCGCGATGCTGCCCTAATCGCTGCCAGCGCCCATGCCGCAAGCACTCTCCCAATGCGGTGTTTGCCTTCGGAGAAGCCTGAATGGTATTTCTGAGAGTTGGAGGGGCATTATGCAGCCTTACCGCACTCACCCCCCAACATGGCTGTGTCCTTGACCTGTTTTCAGCCCGCGATGCTGCCCTAATCGCTGGCAGCGCCCATGCCGCAAGCACTCTCCCAATGCGGTGTTCGCCTTCGAAGAAGCCTGAATGGTATTTTTGAGAGTTGCAGGGGCATTATGCAGCCTTACCGCACTCACCCCCAACATGACTGTGTCCTTGACCTGTTTCCAGCCCGCGATGCTGCCCAAATCGCTGCCAGCGCCCATGCCGCAGGCACTCTCCCAAGGCCGCCGCTGCGGTGTTTGCCATCGACAGAGCGTGAAATGTATTTATCACGGTGTCCTGGGGAATCTTCAACTGTCCCAGAGCATATGTCCATGTCGGTGCCAGTTCAGGCTAAAATCGAGGGCAACCCAGGGCTGCATCCACATCTGTGGTGAATTTTGAGCCGATCAGGGGCCTGAAGTGCACTTGCAGCAGTCATCCCCAACATGGCCGTGTGTGGACCCATGCACAGCCCGGGATGCTGTCCGACCGCAGCCAGCGCACATGCCGCAAGCACTCTCCCAATGCGGTGTTTGCCTTGGAAGAAGCCTGAATGGTATTTTTGATAGTTGGAGGGGCATTATGCAGCCTTACCGCACTCACCCCCAACATGGCTTGACCTGTTTCCAGCCCGCGATTCTGCCCGACCGCTGCCAGCGCCCATGCCGCAAGCACTCTCCCAAGGCCGCCGCTGCAGTGTTTGCCATCGACAGAGCGTGAAATGCATTTATCACGGTGTCCTGGGGAATCTTAAATTGTCCCAGACCCTATCTCCATGTCAGTGCCAGTTCAGGCTAAAATCGAGGTCTTTGTAGGGCCGGATCCACATCTATGGAGACTTTCGAGCCAATGGGAGGCGCGAAGCGCACTTGCAGCAGTCATCCCCAACATGGCCGTATTGTGGACCCATGCACAGCCCCCAATGCTGTCTGAATCGCAGTCAGCGCACATGCCGCAAGCACTCTCCCAATGCGGTGTTCGCCTTCGAAGAAGCCTGAATGGTATTTTTGAGAGTTGCAGGGGCATTATGCAGCCTTACCACACTCACCCCCAACATGACTGTGTCCTTGACCTGTTTCCAGCCCGCGATGCTGCCCGAATCGCTGCCAGCGCCCATGCCGCAGGCACTCTCCCAAGGCCGCCGCTGCGGTGTTTGCCATCGACAGAGCGTGAAATGTATTTATCACGGTGTCCTGGGGAATCTTCAACTGTCCCAGAGCATATGTCCATGTCGGTGCCAGTTCAGGCTAAAATCGAGGGCAACCCAGGGCTGCATCCACATCTGTGGTGAATTTTGAGCCGATCAGGGGCCTGAAGTGCACTTGCAGCAGTCATCCCCAACATGGCCGTATTGTGGACCCATGCACAGCCCGGGATGCTGTCCGAATCGCAGCCAGCGCACATGCCGCAAGCACTCTCCCAATGCGGTGTTTGCCTTGGAAGAAGCCTGAATGGTATTTTTGAGAGTTGGAGGGGCATTATGCAGCCTTACCGCACTCACCCCCAACATGGCTTGACCTGTTTCCAGCCCGCGATTCTGCCCGAATCGCTGCCAGCGCCCATGCCGCAAGCACTCTCCCAAGGCCGCCGCTGCAGTGTTTGCCATCGACAGAGCGTGAAATGCATTTATCACGGTGTCCTGGGGAATCTTAAATTGTCCCAGACCCTATCTCCATGTCAGTGCCAGTTCAGGCTAAAATCGAGGTCTTTGTAGGGCCGGATCCACATCTATGGAGACTTTCGAGCCAATGGGAGGCGCGAAGCGCACTTGCAGCAGTCATCCCCAACATGGCCGTATTGTGGACCCATGCACAGCCCCCAATGCTGTCTGAATCGCAGTCAGCGCACATGCCGCAAGCACTCTCCCAATGCGGTGTTTGCCTTTGGAGAAGCCTGAATGGTATTTCTGAGAGTTGGAGGGGCATTATGCAGCCTTACCGCACTCACCCCCAACATGGCTGTGTCCTTGACCTGTTTTCAGCCCGCGATGCTGCCCTAATCGCTGCCAGCGCCCATGCCGCAAGCACTCTCCCAATGCGGTGTTCGCCTTCGAAGAAGCCTGAATGGTATTTTTGAGAGTTGCAGGGGCATTATGCAGCCTTACCGCACTCACCCCCAACATGGCGGTGTCCTTGACCTGTTTCCAGCCCGCAATGCTGCCCAAATCGCTGCCAGCGCCCATGCCGCAAGCACTCTCCCGAGGCCGCCGCTGCGATGGTGGCCATCGACAGAGCCTGAAATGTATTTTTCACGGTGTCCTGGGGAATCCTAAATTGTCCCAGAGCATATGTCCATGTCGGTGCCAGTTCAGGCTAAATTCGAGGTCTTTGTAGGGCCGGATCCACATCTGTGGTTACTTTCAAGCCAATGAGAGGCACAAAGCGCACTTGCAGCAGTCATCCCCAACATGGCCGTATTGTGGTCCCATGCACAGCCCCCCGATGCTGCCCGGACTGGCGCCGGCGGGCATGCCGCAAGCACTCTCCCAATGCGGTGTTTGCCTTCGGAGAAGCCTGAATGGTATTTCTGAGAGTTGGAGGGGCATTATGCAGCCTTACCGCACTCACCCCCAACATGGCTGTGTCCTTGACCTGTTTTCAGCCCGCGATGCTGCCCTAATCGCTGCCAGCGCCCATGCCGCAAGCACTCTCCTCAGGGCGCTGCTGCGATGTTGGCCATTGACAGAGCCTGAAATGTATTTTTCACGGTGTCCTGGGGAATCTTAAATTGTCCCAGAGCATATGTCCATGTCGGTGCCAGTTCAGGCTAAATTCGAGGTCTTTGTAGGGCCGGATCCACATCTGTGGTTACTTTCAAGCCAATGAGAGGCACAAAGCGCACTTGCAGCAGTCATCCCCAACATGGCCGTATTGTGGTCCCATGCACAGCCCCGATGCTGCCCGGACTGGCGCCGGCGGGGCATGCCGCAAGCACTCTCCCAATGCGGTGTTTGCCTTCGGAGAAGCCTGAATGGTATTTCTGAGAGTTGGAGGGGCATTATGCAGCCTTACCGCACTCACCCCCAACATGGCTGTGTCCTTGACCTGTTTTCAGCCCGCGATGCTGCCCTAATCGCTGCCAGCGCCCATGCCGCAAGCACTCTCCCAATGCGGTGTTCGCCTTGAAGAAGCCTGAATGGTATTTTTGAGAGTTGCAGGGGCATTATGCAGCCTTACCGCACTCACCCCCAACATGACTGTGTCCTTGACCTGTTTCCAGCCCGCGATGCTGCCCGAATCGCTGCCAGCGCCCATGCCGCAGGCACTCTCCCAAGGCCGCCGCTGCGGTGTTTGCCATCGACAGAGCGTGAAATGTATTTATCACGGTGTCCTGGGGAATCTTCAACTGTCCCAGAGCATATGTCCATGTCGGTGCCAGTTCAGGCTAAAATCGAGGGCAACCCAGGGCTGCATCCACATCTGTGGTGAATTTTGAGCCGATCAGGGGCCTGAAGTGCACTTGCAGCAGTCATCCCCAACATGGCCGTATTGTGGACCCATGCACAGCCCCCCGATGCTGTCCGAATTGCAGTCGGCGCACATGCCGCAAGCACTCTCCCAATGGGTTGTTTGCCTTCGGAGAAGCCCGAATGCTATTTTTGAGGGTTGGAGGGGCATTATGCAGCCCTACCGCACTCACCCCCAACATGGCTGTGTCCTTGACCTGTTTTCAGCCCGCGATGCTGCCCTAATCGCTGCCAGCGCCCATGCCGCAAGCACTCTCCCAATGCGGTGTTCGCCTTGAAGAAGCCTGAATGGTATTTCTGAGAGTTGGAGGGGCATTATGCAGCCTTACCGCACTCACCCCCAACATGGCTGTGTCCTTGACCTGTTTTCAGCCCGCGATGCTGCCCTAATCGCTGCCAGCGCCCATGCCGCAGGCACTCTCCCAAGGCCGCCGCTGCGGTGTTTGCCATCGACAGAGCGTGAAATGTATTTATCACGGTGTCCTGGGGAATCTTCAACTGTCCCAGAGCATATGTCCATGTCGGTGCCAGTTCAGGCTAAAATCGAGGGCAACCCAGGGCTGCATCCACATCTGTGGTGAATTTTGAGCCGATCAGGGGCCTGAAGTGCACTTGCAGCAGTCATCCCCAACATGGCCGTGTGTGGGACCCATGCACAGCCCCCCGATGCTGTCCGACTTGCAGTCGGCGCACATGCCGCAAGCACTCTCCCAATGGGTTGTTTGCCTTCGGAGAAGCCCGAATGCTATTTTTGAGGGTTGGAGGGGCATTATGCAGCCCTACCGCACTCACCCCCAACATGGCTGTGTCCTTGACCTGTTTTCAGCCCGCGATGCTGCCCTAATCGCTGCCAGCGCCCATGCCGCAAGCACTCTCCCAATGCGGTGTTTGCCTTCGGAGAAGCCTGAATGGTATTTCTGAGAGTTGGAGGGGCATTATGCAGCCTTACCGCACTCACCCCCAACATGGCTGTGTCCTTGACCTGTTTTCAGCCCGCGATGCTGCCCTAATCGCTGGCAGCGCCCATGCCGCAAGCACTCTCCCAATGCGGTGTTCGCCTTGAAGAAGCCTGAATGGTATTTTTGAGAGTTGCAGGGGCATTATGCAGCCTTACCGCACTCACCCCCAACATGGCTGTGTCCTTGACCTGTTTCCAGCCCGCGATGCTGCCCAAATCGCTGCCAGCGCCCATGCCGCAGGCACTCTCCCAAGGCCGCCGCTGCGGTGTTTGCCATCGACAGAGCGTGAAATGTATTTATCACGGTGTCCTGGGGGAATCTTCAACTGTCCCAGAGCATATGTCCATGTCGGTGCCAGTTCAGGCTAAAATCGAGGGCAACCCAGGGCTGCATCCACATCTGTGGTGAATTTTGAGCCGATCAGGGGCCTGAAGTGCACTTGCAGCAGTCATCCCCAACATGGCCGTATTGTGGACCCATGCACAGCCCCCGATGCTGTCCGACCGCAGCCAGCGCACATGCCGCAAGCACTCTCCCAATGCGGTGTTTGCCTTTGAAGAAGCCTGAATGGTATTTTTGAGAGTTGGAGGGGCATCATGCAGCCTTACCGCACTCACCCCCAACATGGCTGTGTCCTTGACCTGTTTTCAGCGCGATGCTGCCCAAATTGCTGCCAGCGCCCATGCCGCAAGCACTCTCCCAAGTCCGCCGCTGCGATGTTGGCCATCGACAGTGCCTGAAATGTATTTTTCACGGTGTCCTGGGGAATCTTAAATTGTCCCAGAGCAGATGTCCATGTCGGTGCCAGTCCGGGATAAAATCAAGGTCATCCCAGGGCTGCATCCACATCTGTGGTGAATTTTGAGCCAATCAGGGGCCCGAGCGCACTTGCAGCAGTCATCCCCAACATGGCCGTATTGTGGTCCCATGCACAGCCCCCGATGCTGCCCGGACTGGCGCCGGCGGGCATGCCGCAAGCACTCTCCCAATGCGGTGTTTGCCTTGGAAGAAGCCTGAATGGTATTTTTGAGAGTTGGAGGGGCATTATGCAGCCTTACCGCACTCACCCCCAACATGGCTTGACCTGTTTCCAGCCCGCGATTCTGCCCGACCGCTGCCAGCGCCCATGCCGCAAGCACTCTCCCAAGGCCGCCGCTGCAGTGTTTGCCATCGACAGAGCGTGAAATGCATTTATCACGGTGTCCTGGGGAATCTTAAATTGTCCCAGACCCTATCTCCATGTCAGTGCCAGTTCAGGCTAAAATCGAGGTCTTTGTAGGGCCGGATCCACATCTATGGAGACTTTCGAGGCCAATGGCAGGCGCGAAGCGCACTTGCAGCAGTCATCCCCAACATGGCCGTATTGTGGTCCCATGCACAGCCCCCGATGCTGCCCGGACTGGCGCCCGGCGGGCATGCCGCAAGCACTCTCCCAATGCGGTGTTTGCCTTCGGAGAAGCATGAATGGTATTTCTGAGAGTTGGAGGGGCATTATGCAGCCTTACCGCACTCACCCCCAACATGGCTGTGTCCTTGACCTGTTTTCAGCCCGCGATGCTGCCCGAATCGCTGCCAGCGCCCATGCCGCAAGCACTCTCCCAAGGCCGCCGCTGCAGTGTTTGCCATCGACAGAGCGTGAAATGTATTTACCACGGTGTCCTGGGGAATCTTCAACTGTTGCAGACCATATCGCCATGGTGGTTGCAGTCAGGGATACAAATCAACGTCATCGCAGGGCTGGATCCACATCTGTGGTTACTTTCGAGCGAATGAGAGGCGTGAAGCGCACTTGCAGCAGTCATCCCCAACATGGCCGTATTGTGGACCTATGCACAGCCCCCGATGCTGTCCGAATCGCAGTCAGCGCACATGCCGCAAGCACTCTCCCAATGCGGTGCTTGCCTTCGGGAAAGCCTGAATGGTATTTGTGAGAGTTGCAGGCCCATTATGCAGCCTTACCGCACTCACCCCCAACATGGCTGTGTCCTTGACCTGTTTTCAGCCCGCGATGCTGCCCGAATCGCTGCCAGCGCCCATGCCGCAAGCACTCTCCCAAGGCCGCCGCTGCAGTGTTTGCCATCGACAGAGCGTGAAATGAATTTACCACGGTGTCCTGGGGAATCTTCAACTGTTGCAGACCATATCGCCATGGTGGTTGCAGTCAGGGATACAAATCAACGTCATCGCAGGGCTGGATCCACATCTGTGGTTACTTTCGGCCTGAATGAGAGGCGTGAAGCGCACTTGCAGCAGTCATCCCCAACATGGCGACATTGTGGACCCATGCACAGCCCCCGATGCTGTCCGAATGCAGCCAGCGCCCATGCCGCAAGCACTCTCCCAATGCGGTGTTTGCCTTCGGAGAAGCCTGAATGGTATTTCTGAGAGTTGGAGGGGCATTATGCAGCCTTACCGCACTCACCCCCAACATGGCGGTGTCCTTGACCTGTTTCCAGCCCGCAATGCTGCCCAAATCGCAGCCAGTGCACATGCCGCAAGCACTCTCCCGAGGCCGCCGCTGCGATGTTGGCCATCGACAGTGCCTGAAATGTATTTTTCATGGTGTCCTGGGGAATCTTAAATTGTCCCAGAGCATATGTCCATGTCGGTGCCAGTTCAGGCTAAATTCGAGGTCTTTGCAGGGCCGGATCCACATCTATGGAGACTTTCGAGCCAATGAGAGGCGCGGCGCACTTGCTGCAGCCGTCCCCAACATGGCCGTATTGTGGACCCATGCACAGCCCCCGATGCTGTCCGAATCACAGCGAGTGCCCATGCCGCAAAGCACTCTCCCAATGCGGTGTTTGCCTTCGGAGAAGCCTGAATGGTATTTCTGAGAGTTGGAGGGGCATTATGCAGCCTTACCGCACTCACCCCCAACATGGCTGTGTCCTTGACCTGTTTTCAGCCCGCGATGCTGCCCTAATCGCTGCCAGCGCCCATGCCACAAGCACTCTCCCGAGGCCGCCGCTGCGATGGTGGCCATCGACAGAGCCTGAAATGTATTTTTCACGGTGTCCTGGGGAATCTTAAATCGTCCCAGAGCATATGTCCATGTCAGTGCCAGTTCAGGCTAAAATCGAGGTCTTTGTAGGGCCGGATCCACATCTATGGAGACTTTCGAGCCAATGGGGGGCGCGGCGCACTTGCAGCAGTCATCCCCAACATGGCCGTGTTGTGGACCCATGCACAGCCCCCGATGCTGCCCGGACTGGCGCCGGCGGGCATGCCGCAAGCACTCTCCCAATGCGGTGTTTGCCTTGGAAGAAGCCTGAATGGTATTTTTGAGAGTTGGAGGGGCATTATGCAGCCTTACCGCACTCACCCCCAACATGGCTTGACCTGTTTCCAGCCCGCGATTCTGCCCGACCGCTGCCAGCGCCCATGCCGCAAGCACTCTCCCAAGGCCGCCGCTGCAGTGTTTGCCATCGACAGAGCGTGAAATGCATTTATCACGGTGTCCTGGGGAATCTTAAATTGTCCCAGACCCTATCTCCATGTCAGTGCCAGTTCAGGCTAAAATCGAGGTCTTTGTAGGGCCGGATCCACATCTATGGAGACTTTCGAGCCAATGGGAGGCGTGAAGCGCACTTGCAGCAGTCATCCCCAACATGGCCGTATTGTGGACCCATGCACAGCCCCCGATGCTGTCCGAATCGCAGTCAGCGCACATGCCGCAAGCACTCTCCCAATGCGGTGCTTGCCTTCGGGAAAGCCTGAATGGTATTTGTGAGAGTTGCAGGCCCATTATGCAGCCTTACCGCACTCACCCCCAACATGGCTGTGTCCTTGACCTGTTTTCAGCCCGCGATGCTGCCTGAATCGCTGCCAGCGCCCATGCCGCAAGCACTCTCCCAAGGCCGCCGCTGCAGTGTTTGCCATCGACAGAGCGTGAAATGAATTTACCACGGTGTCCTGGGGAATCTTCAACTGTTGCAGACCATATCGCCATGGTGGTTGCAGTCAGGGATACAAATCAACGTCATCGCAGGGCTGGATCCACATCTGTGGTTACTTTGAGCGAATGAGAGGCGTGAAGCGCACTTGCAGCAGTCATCCCCAACATGGCGACATTGTGGACCCATGCACAGCCCCCGATGCTGTCCGAATTGCAGCCAGCGCCCATGCCGCAAGCACTCTCCCAATGGGGTGTTTGCCTTCGGAGAAGCCTGAATGGTATTTCTGAGAGTTGGAGGGGCATTATGCAGCCTTACCGCACTCACCCCCAACATGGCGGTGTCCTTGACCTGTTTCCAGCCCGCAATGCTGCCCAAATCGCAGCCAGTGCACATGCCGCAAGCACTCTCCCGAGGCCGCCGCTGCGATGTTGGCCATCGACAGTGCCTGAAATGTATTTTTCATGGTGTCCTGGGGAATCTTAAATTGTCCCAGAGCATATGTCCATGTCGGTGCCAGTTCAGGCTAAATTCGAGGTCTTTGCAGGGCCGGATCCACATCTATGGAGACTTTCGAGCCAATGAGAGGCGCGAAGCGCACTTGCTGCAGCCGTCCCCAACATGGCCGTATTGTGGACCCATGCACAGCCCCCGATGCTGTCCGAATCACAGCGAGTGCCCATGCCGCAAGCACTCTCCCAATGCGGTGTTTGCCTTGGAGAAGCCTGAATGGTATTTCTGAGAGTTGGAGGGGCATTATGCAGCCTTACCGCACTCACCCCCAACATGGCTGTGTCCTTGACCTGTTTTCAGCCCGCGATGCTGCCCTAATCGCTGCCAGCGCCCATGCCACAAGCACTCTCCCGAGGCCGCCGCTGCGATGTTGGCCATCGACAGTGCCTGAAATGTATTTTTCATGGTGTCCTGGGGAATCTTAAATTGTCCCAGAGCATATGTCCATGTCGGTGCCAGTTCAGGCTAAATTCGAGGTCTTTGCAGGGCCGGATCCACATCTATGGAGACTTTCGAGCCAATGGGAGGCGCGAAGCGCACTTGCAGCAGTCATCCCCAACATGGCCGTGTTGTGGACCCATGCACAGCCCCCGATGCTGCCCGGACTGGCGCCGGCGGGCATGCCGCAAGCACTCTCCCAATGCGGTGTTTGCCTTCGAAGAAGCCTGAATGGTATTTTTGAGAGTTGGAGGGGCATTATGCAGCTTTACCGCACTCACCCCCAACATGGCTGTGTCCTTGACCTGTTTTCAGCCCGCGATGCTGCCCGAATCGCTGCCAGCGCCCATGCCACAAGCACTCTCCCGAGGCCGCCCGCTGCGATGGTGGCCATCGACAGAGCCTGAAATGTATTTTTCACGGTGTCCTGGGGAATCTTCAACTGTTGCAGACCATATCGCCATGGTGGTTGTAGTCAGGGATACAAATCAACGTCATCGCAGGGCTGGATCCACATCTGTGGTTACTTTTGAGCGAATGAGAGGCGCGGCGCACTTGCAGCAGTCATCCCCAACATGGCCGTATTGTGGTCCCATGCACAGCCCCCGATGCTGTCCGAATCGCAGCCAGTGCACATGCCGCAAGCACTCTCCCGAGGCCGCCGCTGCGATGTTGGCCATCGACAGTGCCTGAAATGTATTTTTCACGGTGTCCTGGGGAATCTTAAATTGTCCCAGAGCATATGTCCATGTCGGTGCCAGTTCAGGCTAAATTCGCGGTCTTTGTAGGGCCGGATCCACATCTATGGAGACTTTCGAGCCAATGGGAGGCGCAAAGCGCACTTGCAGCAGTCATCCCCAACATGGCCGTATTGTGGTCCCATGCACAGCCCCCGATGCTGCCCGGACTGGCGCCGGCGGGCATGCCGCAAGCACTCTCCCAATGCGGTGTTTGCCTTCGGAGAAGCCTGAATGGTATTTCTGAGAGTTGGAGGGGCATTATGCAGCCTTACCGCACTCACCCCCAACATGGCTGTGTCCTTGACCTGTTTTCAGCCCGCGATGCTGCCCTAATCGCTGCCAGCGCCCATGCCGCAAGCACTCTCCCGAGGCCGCCGCTGCGATGGTGGCCATCGACAGAGCCTGAAATGTATTTTTCACGGTGTCCTGGGGAATCTTAAATTGTCCCAGAGCATATGTCCATGTCGGTGCCAGTTCAGGCTAAATTCGAGGTCTTTGTAGGGCCGGATCCACATCTGTGGTTACTTTCAAGCCAATGAGAGGCACAAAGCGCACTTGCAGCAGTCATCCCCAACATGGCCGTGTTGTGGACCCATGCACAGCCCCCAATCCTGTCCGAATTGCAGCCAGCGCACATGCCGCAAGCACTCTCCCAATGCGGTGTTCGCCTTGAAGAAGCCTGAATGGTATTTTTGAGAGTTGGAGGGGCATTATGCAGCCTTACCGCACTCACCCCCAACATGGCTGTGTCCTTGACCTGTTTTCAGCCCGCGATGCTGCCCTAATCGCTGCCAGCGCCCATGCCGCAAAGCACTCTCCTGAGGGCGCTGCTGCGATGTTGGCCATTGACAGAGCCTGAAATGTATTTTTCATGGTGTCCTGGGGAATCTTAAATTGTCCCAGAGCATATGTCCATGTCGGTGCCAGTTCAGGCTAAAATCGAGGTCTTTGTAGGGCCGGATCCACATCTATGGAGACTTTCGAGGCCAATGGCAGGCGCGAAGCGCACTTGCAGCAGTCATCCCCAACATGGCCGTATTGTGGTCCCATGCACAGCCCCCGATGCTGCCCGGACTGGCGCCGGCGGGCATGCCGCAAGCACTCTCCCAATGCGGTGTTTGCCTTCGGAGAAGCATGAATGGTATTTCTGAGAGTTGGAGGGGCATTATGCAGCCTTACCGCACTCACCCCCAACATGGCTGTGTCCTTGACCTGTTTTCAGCCCGCGATGCTGCCCTAATCGCTGCCAGCGCCCATGCCGCAAGCACTCTCCCGAGGCCGCCGCTGCGATGGTGGCCGACGACAGAGCCTGACATGTATTTTTCACGGTGTCCCGGGGAACCTTAAATTGTCCCAGAGCATATGTCCATGTCGGTGCCAGTTCAGGCTAAATTCGAGGTCTTTGTAGGGCCGGATCCACATCTGTGGTTACTTTCAAGCCAATGAGAGGCACAAAGCGCACTTGCAGCAGTCATCCCCAACATGGCCGTGTTGTGGACCCATGCACAGCCCCCAATCCTGTCCGAATGCAGCCAGCGCACATGCCGCAAGCACTCTCCCAATGCGGTGTTCGCCTTCGAAGAAGCCTGAATGGTATTTTTGAGAGTTGGAGGGGCATTATGCAGCCTTACCGCACTCACCCCCAACATGGCTGTGTCCTTGACCTGTTTTCAGCCCGCGATGCTGCCCTAATCGCTGCCAGCGCCCATGCCGCAAGCACTCTCCTGAGGGCGCTGCTGCGATGTTGGCCATTGACAGAGCCTGAAATGTATTTTTCATGGTGTCCTGGGGAATCTTAAATTGTCCCAGAGCATATGTCCATGTCGGTGCCAGTTCAGGCTAAAATCGAGGTCTTTGTAGGGCCGGATCCACATCTATGGAGACTTTCGAGCCAATGGCAGGCGCGAAGCGCACTTGCAGCAGTCATCCCCAACATGGCCGTATTGTGGTCCCATGCACAGCCCCCGATGCTGCCCGGACTGGCGCCGGCGGGCATGCCGCAAGCACTCTCCCAATGCGGTGTTTGCCTTCGGAGAAGCATGAATGGTATTTCTGAGAGTTGGAGGGGCATTATGCAGCCTTACCGCACTCACCCCCCAACATGGCTGTGTCCTTGACCTGTTTTCAGCCCGCGATGCTGCCCTAATCGCTGCCAGCGCCCATGCCGCAAGCACTCTCCCCGAGGCCGCCGCTGCGATGGTGGCCGACGACAGAGCCTGACATGTATTTTTCACGGTGTCCCGGGGAACCTTAAATTGTCCCAGAGCATATGTCCATGTCGGTGCCAGTTCAGGCTAAATTCGAGGTCTTTGTAGGGCCGGATCCACATCTGTGGTTACTTTCAAGCCAATGAGAGGCACAAAGCGCACTTGCAGCAGTCATCCCCAACATGGCCGTGTTGTGGACCCATGCACAGCCCCCAATCCTGTCCGAATTGCAGCCAGCGCACATGCCGCAAGCACTCTCCCAATGCGGTGTTCGCCTTCGAAGAAGCCTGAATGGTATTTTTGAGAGTTGGAGGGGCATTATGCAGCCTTACCGCACTCACCCCCCAACATGACTGTGTCCTTGACCTGTTTCCAGCCCGCGATGCTGCCCGAATCGCTGCCAGCGCCCATGCCGCAAGCACTCTCCCAAGGCCGCCGCTGCGGTGTTTGCCATCGACAGAGCGTGAAATGTATTTATCACGGTGTCCTGGGGAATCTTCAACTGTTGCAGACCATATCGCCATGGTGGTTGCAGTCAGGGATACAAATCAACGTCATCGCAGGGCTGGATCCACATCTGTGGTTACTTTGGAGCCAATGAGAGGCGTGAAGCGCACTCACAGCAGTCATCCCCGACATGGCCGTATTGTGGACCCATGCACAGCCCCCCGATGCTGTCTGAATCGCAGCCGGCGGGGCATGCCGCAAGCACTCTCCCAATGGGTTGTTTGCCTTCGAAGAAGCCTGAATGGTATTTTTGAGAGTTGGAGGGGCATTATGCAGCCTTACCGCACTCACCCCCCAACATGGCTGTGTCCTTGACCCGTTTTCAGCCCGCGATGCTGCCCTAATCGCTGCCAGTGCCCATGCCGCAAGCACTCTCCTGAGGCCGCCGCTGCGATGGTGGCCATCGACAGAGCCTGAAATGTATTTTTCACGGTGTCCTGGGGAATCTTAAATTGTCCCAGAGCATATGTCCATGTCGGTGCCAGTTCAGGCTAAAATCGAGGGCAACCTCTTGTTCCTTCCGCTCTTTCTGTTCGGAGAGCGAGGAAAACAAATATTCAAAGCCCAACAGCTGCATCAGCTTTGGGCGAGAAGAAACTTGCCCCATTGAGCGGGGCAAGCCTCCTGGGTGCAAGGCCGGCGCCGAGAGCAGAGGATGCCCCCAGCGATGGCCTTGCGCAGCTGTTGAACTCTGTATCAGTAGGTCAGCGTAAATTTACTCTAAGAAAATCGAGGGATGTGGAGGGTGGGCGCGATAATCCGCGCGACTTCGCGACAACGGGCGAAGTCGCTCCAGCGGAGGTGATGGTCGGGAAGAGAGATAGAGATCCCGACCATCACGCCGCTCATCACAAGACGACGCACTTACTTGCTGCGCTGCGTAAGTCCTTCCATCTTGTTCCTTCCGCTCTTTCTGTTCGGAGAGCGAGGAAAACAAATATTCAAAGCCCAACAGCTGCATCAGCTTTGGGCGAGAAGAAACTTGCCCCATTGAGCGGGGCAAGCCTCCTGGGTGCAAGGCCGGCGCCGAGAGCAGAGGATGCCCCCAAGAAGCTGACCAGCCGAAGCGAGCGGCGCCCGGCTAGCCCAGGAGAGGGAAGCTGTAAAACATTTTTCTGCTCGTGCGGTAGGCAGTCGAAATGCAGGGACACGCAGTCATGCCGCTAACGAGTGGCGACGAGGAGCTGTGGGAGGGATCCCAGCGTAAGAGTGAGATCTTTTTGCATGATGAGTTAGTTGGCAAGCCCACGCCGGAGGGGCGGCATGGCACAAATATTCCCGAACTTTGAAGAACGGCAGGAATGTGTTAAAACCAGGTAAACGAGAGATGAACTGAGGCGAGCCGGAATCAAGCGATAAAGGAGCCAAAATGTGAAGGCGCGAAGTAACTTATTCGTTCAATCGCGATGCAGAGAGAACCTCGACCGCCTCGACGCGGGAGAAGTTTGGCAGTACAAGCCGGGAGCGTAGTATCGACCGCCTTAATGCGGGAGAAGCCACTACGATGCTGGAGGAGCTGGACTGGTTGGCCGGGAGATGCGGATTGAGGAATGCTCGACCGTTCCGAGACGGCCGGCGCGAGCTCTCCGCTGTAAGAATCGTCGACCGTCACAAACGCGCGGATGCAGGGGCAATGAGAGTGCCCAGACGAGGAGCAGTGGTGTAATGTCAGTAGGCATCGCAAGCAGTGAGGCAGACCCAGACGGGGCCTAGCCTATAAAGCGGAAATAGAAGTGTAGGCTGCCCCAAATTGCATCAAACCATTAGTCCGTCTCCGTCCTCGCTGGCTTCCGCTTTATAGCGTTTTAGGGTTTTACACCCACTTGATGGTTTCGGGTTATACCCCCGTCAAGTCTATCAACCGACTTCGATGCGGGGTTAACTTGGTGGCGCAGAGCTTCGGTCCAAGGTGGATCACCACGTCTGTTTCGATGCGGGAACTTCAGCCGACCCGATTGGGGAGGAGATGGAGGGGATGTAGTCCGGGTAGGCTTCGGAAACAGGTTCACCGTCCCGATGCGGGAGAGATACACTCGACCACCTCAACTCGGGAGAAGCCCGCCGGGGCGTGCTGCGGAGAAGAACGAAACCACTCAACCGTTGCGAGACGGGAGCTCTCGACCGCCGCGGACGCGGGAGTAAATGAAGGACGGGGATGCTGATGATATACAAGATGATGTTCGACGGGACATAACCCGGAGATGAGTGGAGAATGTCCGGCCGTTCCAATACGGTTAGGGATGTCGTCCTGAACGGGAGCGGCCGTGACGTTAGCAGAGGTATAAGTTGGCGTGGTGTAGATGAAGGTGGGGGTGAATATTGGGTCGTGAAGGAACGCCTGCCGTGTAGGGAGTGATGGAGGTATCGGACGGGTAATCGCCGGCCTCGATGCGGAGGAAGCTCAACGGAGCGGAGCCTGGAGAGGAGATTTCTCAACTGTTTTGACACACCGAGACGTAAGTCGGCCTGACGCGAAAAGACAAGCGAGGTACGGAGGCCCGGCCCGAGGTAGGAATAGCGCGGGAGGGATTATAATGGGCTTGACCGCTGCGACGCGGAAGATCAACGGGGTATAACGCGGAGGCGTCCGATAGGTAGCCCAGAAAAATAAGCCGCTGTACAGGAAGGACTCGACCGCCTCAACGCGGGGGTGCTCGACGGGGCAGAACCCGGAGACGGAGCGGAATACTCACCCGTTCCGATACGGGAGCCTCGACCGTTGCGATGTGGGAGTAGAGGGAGAGGGGCATAACCCAGTGGGGATAACTTCGACCGTTCTCAGTAGAGGATTGGCCGTGGAACCACATCGGGCAGTGGTACATGGTCGATGTGAGCTCACGGGGAGTAGACGGAGGTTGATGGGGCGGACGAGGGCCCAACGGAACGTACCCAGAGAAATCGAGCCTCAGCGGGCCTAATCTGGAGGGAGATGGGTTCGACGGGGCATTGTTCAGAGCAACAGCGCCTCCCAAAACGGCGTAACTCGGCGGAGTGTAACCCGCAACCATATGGCCATAACGGGCGTCAAAGGATTCGAGCTCGACGGGACATAACCCGGGGCACCAGAGCCTTTGAAGGGTGTATCTTAGCGGAGGGAGATTCGCTCGACGGGACGTAACCCTCGAGAGATAAAGTCACAACGGGAGTAGCCCGGAGCCAAATGTGAAGCGCTCAACCGCTGTAGGGCGAGAGCTCTCAGGTACGGAGACGGGGTAGAAGCTCGACGAAATAGGAGCAAGAGTTGGGTGTGGACCACAAGTACATTGGCCAAGGCTGGATCCAGAAGAATGAGTTTGTATCGAGAGGGAACACGCCGACAAGGTCAGTCAAAGGTGGCGCAGACACGCTGGGAAAGATAATCTTGACCGCCTCGACGCGGGATAATTCGACGGGGCGTAGTCCGGAGGGATGATTGCGACGGCGCGTAAACCACAGGCGCGCGATGGGACGTAACCCGGAAAAACCAATCTTGGCCGCCTCGACGGGGCGTAACCCGGAGGAAGGATCGTAACGGGGCGTAAGGAGCTCAAGGGGATGGAATGCGGGCGTACTCGACGAGTCATAGCCGGAGAAATCGTGGCCGGGAAGAACTCGACAGTGCATAAACGAGAGGCAGAACGTGTTCGGTGGCATGTAAGCCAAGGACAAATAGCTTGATCGCCTCGACGCGTAAGAACTCGACGGGTCATAACCCGGAGAAGGATAAAATCGACCGCCTGCATGGAGGAGGGCACTATGGGACGTAACCTGGGGGAAACAATCTCGACGGCGCATAAACCGGAGGCGCACCGGACTCGACCGCCTCAATGCGGGAGGGCTCGATGGGACATACCCCGGAGGATGGATACAAAAGCTGGAGGGGCGTAACCCGAAGGGAATAATCTCGACCGCCGCGACGCGAGTAAACGAAGGCGTAGAATAAACTCGACCGTTCGGATACGGCTTAACCGCCTCGACGCGGGAGATGCTCGACGGGACGGACCCCGGAGACGATGCTCGACGCGGGTGACGCGGAGAGATGCGCTCGACGGTGCGTAAACCGGGCACTCGAGGGGACCCGACCCGGGGACACAAATCCTCAACCGCCTCGACGCGGGAGGTGCTCGACGGGACGTAACCCGGAGACAAATTACACTCGACCGCGGAAATGCGGGAGGGCTAAACGGGGCGTAACCCGGAGGAAGACGGTGCGTAGACCGGAGGTCTCGACGGGACATAACCCGGAGATGAACAACTCGACCGCCTCGACGCGGGAGGTGCTCAACGGGACGTAACCCGGAGACAAAATACGCTCGACCGCGGAAATGCGGGAGGGCTCAGCGGGGCGTAACCCGCAGGGAGACGGTGCGTAGGACCGGAGGTCTCGACGGGACATAACCCGGAGATGAACAACTCGACCGCCTCGACGCGGGAGGTGCTCAACGGGACGTAACCCGGAGGAAGAAGCTCAACGGTGCGAAACCGGAGCAGCGCGACGGGGCGTAACCCGCGGCAGTAAGCTCGACCATGCGTAGACAAGAGGTATCGTGGAGACCAGAGCGAACGGCACAATCGCGAGCACGGAGGTAAAGGAAAACAGTATGGAATTGCATTTTATAATGCTCGAGCGGGTAACCGAGGGCGGGTACTGAGGAAGAGCTCGGGCGAAAGGGATGCGCCGACGGGGAGTCGAATTGGCCGCAGACGGGCGGCGTCGCAAGAGTGCCGTAAAGCCAGATTGATGTCAATGGCCGATGCGCTGGCAGTTTTGCGGCGACGAGGGCGCGTTTGGAGGACGTGGGATGTCGACAGTGGATACATGAAGCGTCGGGGAGGACTAGGGGCGGGCGTTGGTGGGTCGTAGAAGGTGTTGTGTCGATGGGTGGACCAGAATAGCAGTGGTGGCCGTGTTTGGGGAGTAGCGTTGGTAGAGTTGGCAAAGTTTGAGATGGGAGTCTGCTGAATGAATGAGTGAATGTGTAAAGGTCGACTTGGAACGCGATAATCCGCGCGACTCGCGACAACGGGCGAGGTCGCTCCAGCGGAGGTGATGGTCGGGAAGAGAGATAGAGATCCCGACCATCACGCCGCTCATCACAAGACGACGCACTTACTTCTGCTGCGCTGCGTAAGTCCTTCCACAGGGCTGCATCCACATCTGTGGTGAATTTTGAGCCAATCAGGGGCCTGAGGCGCACTTGCAGCAGTCATCCCCAACATGGCCGTATTGTGGTACCATGCACAGCCCCCCATGCTGTCCGAATTGCAGCCAGCGCACATGCCGCAAGCACTCTCCCAATGCGGTGTTTGCCTTCGAAGAAGCCTGAATGGTATTTTTGAGAGTTGGAGGGGCATTATGCAGCCTTACCGCACTCACCCCCAACATGGCGGTGTCCTTGACCTGTTTCCAGCCCGCGATTCTGCCCGACCGCTGCCAGCGCCCATGCCGCAAGCACTCTCCCGAGGCCGCCGCTGCGATGGTGGCCATTGACAGAGCCTGAAATGTATTTTTCACGGTGTCCTGGGGAATCTTCAATTGTCCCAGAGCATATGTCCATGTCGGTGCCAGTTCAGGCTAAAATCGAGGGCAACCCAGGGCTGCATCCACATCTGTGGTGAATTTTGAGCCAATCAGGGGCCCGAAGCGCACTTGCAGCAGTCATCCCCAACATGGCCGTATTGTGGTCCCATGCACAGCCCCCGATGCTGCCCGGACTGGCGCCGGGCGGGCATGCCGCAAGCACTCTCCCAATGCGGTGTTTGCCTTCGGAGAAGCCTGAATGGTATTTTTGAGAGTTGGAGGAACATTATGCAGCCTTACCGCACTCACCCCCAACATGGCGGTGTCCTTGACCTGTTTCCAGCCCGCAATTCTGCCCGAATCGCTGCCAGCGCCCATGCCGCAAGCACTCTCCCAATGCGGTGTTTGCCTTCGGAGAAGCCTGAATGGTATTTCTGAGAGTTGGAGGGGCATTATGCAGCCTTACCGCACTCACCCCCAACATAGCTGTGTCCTTGACCTGTTTTCAGCCCGCGATGCTGCCCGAATCGCTGCCAGCGCCCATGCCAGCATCGCGGGCTGAAAACAGGTCAAGGACACAGCCATGCTGGGGGTGAGTGCGGTAAGGCTGCATAATGCCCCTCCAAATCTCAGAAATACCATTCAGGCTTCTTCAAAGGCAAACACCGCATTGGGAGAGGCTGTGGCGCTGGCTGCATTCGACAGCATTGGGGGCTGTGCATGGGTCCACAATACGGCCATGTTGGGGTTGACTGCTGCAAGTGCGCCGCGCCTCTCATTGGCTCCGAAAGTCTCCATAGATGTGGATCCGGCCCTACAAAGACCTCGATTTTAGCCTGAACTGGCACCGACATGGACATATGCTCTGGGACAATTTAAGATTCCCCAGGACACCGTGAAAAATACATTTCAGGCTCTGTCGATGGCCAACATCGCAGCGGCGGCCTCGGGAGAGTGCTTGGGCATGGGCGCTGGCAGCGATTAGGGCAGAATCGCGGGCTGGAAACAGGTCAAGGACACAGCCATGTTGGGGGTGAGTGCGGTAGGGCTGCATAATGCCCCTCCAACCCTCAAAAATAGCATTCGGGCTTCTTCGAAGGCAAACACCGCATTGGGGGAGTGCTTGCGGCATGTGCGCTGGCTGCAATTCGGACATCATGGGGGGCTGTGCATTGTACCACAATACGGCCATGTTGGGGATGACTGCTGTGAGTGCGCTTTGCCCCTCTCATTGGCTCAAAAGTAACCACAGATGTGGATCCGGCCCTGCGATGACCTTGATTTTATCCCAGACTGCAACCGACATGGAGATAGGGTCTGGGACAATCGCAGCCAGTGCACATGCCGCAAAGCACTCTCCCGAGGCCGCCGCTGCGATGTTGGCCATCGACAGTGCCTGAAATGTATTTTTCACGGTGTCCTGGGGAATCTTAAATTGTCCCAGAGCATATGTCCATGTCGGTGCCAGTTCAGGCTAAATTCGAGGTCTTTGTAGGGCCGGATCCACATCTGTGGTTACTTTCAAGCCAATGAGAGGCGCGAAGCGCCCTTGCAGCAGTCATCCCCAAGATGGCCGTATTGTGGACCCATGCACAGCCCGGGATGCTGTCCGACCGCAGCCAGCGCACATGCCGCAAGCACTCTCCCAATGCGGTGTTTGCCTTTGAAGAAGCCTGAATGGTATTTTTGAGAGTTGGAGGGGCATCATGCAGCCTTACCGCACTCACCCCCAACATGGCTGTGTCCTTGACCTGTTTTCAGCCCGCGATGCTGCCCAAATTGCTGCCAGCGCCCATGCCGCAAGCACTCTCCCAAGTCCGCCGCTGCGATGTTGGCCATCGACAGTGCCTGAAATGTATTTTTCACGGTGTCCTGGGGAATCTTAAATTGTCCCAGAGCAGATGTCCATGTCGGTGCCAGTCCGGGGATAAAATCAAGGTCATCGCAGGGCCGGATCCACATCTGTGGTTACTTTCGAGCCAATGAGAGGGCGCGAAGCGCCCTTGCAGCAGTCATCCCCAAGATGGCCGTATTGTGGACCCATGCACAGCCCGGGATGCTGTCCGAATCGCAGCCAGCGCACATGCCGCAAGCACTCTCCCAATGCGGTGTTTGCCTTGGAAGAAGCCTGAATGGTATTTTTGAGAGTTGGAGGGGCATTATGCAGCCTTACCGCACTCACCCCCAACATGGCTTGACCTGTTTCCAGCCCGCGATTCTGCCCGACCGCTGCCAGCGCCCATGCCGCAAGCACTCTCCCAAGGCCGCCGCTGCAGTGTTTGCCATCGACAGAGCGTGAAATGCATTTATCACGGTGTCCTGGGGAATCTTAAATTGTCCCAGACCCTATCTCCATGTCGGTTGCAGTCCGGGATAAAATCAAGGTCATCGCAGGGCCGGATCCACATCTGTGGTTACTTTCGAGCGAATGAGAGGGGCGAAGCGCACTCACAGCAGTCATCCCCAACATGGCCGTATTGTGGACCCATGCACAGCCCCCCAATGCTGTCTGAATCGCAGTCAGCGCACATGCCGCAAGCACTCTCCCAATGCGGTGCTTGCCTTCGGGAAAGCCTGAATGGTATTTGTGAGAGTTGCAGGCCCATTATGCAGCCTTACCGCACTCACCCCCAACATGGCTGTGTCCTTGACCTGTTTTCAGCCCGCAATGCTGCCCGACCGCTGCCAGCGCCCATGCCGCAAAGCACTCTCCCAAGGCCGCCGCTGCAGTGTTTGCCATCGACAGAGCGTGAAATGTATTTACCACGGTGTCCTGGGGAATCTTCAACTGTTGCAGACCATATCGCCATGGTGGTTGCAGTCAGGGATACAAATCAACGTCATCGCAGGGCTGGATCCACATCTGTGGTTACTTTCGAGCCAATGAGAGGCGCAGGCGCACTTGCTGCAGTCGTCCCCAACATGGCCATATTGGGACCCATGCACAGCCCCGATGCTGCCCGGACTGGCGGCGGAGGGCATGCCGCAAGCACTCTCCCAATGCGGTGTTTGCCTTCAAAGAAGCCTGAATGGTATTTTTGAGAGTTGGAGGGGCATTATGCAGCCTTACCGCACTCACCCCCAACATGGCTTGACCTGTTTCCAGCCCGCGATTCTGCCCGAATCGCTGCCAGCGCCCATGCCGCAAGCACTCTCCCAAGGCCGCCGCTGCAGTGTTTGCCATCGACAGAGCGTGAAATGCATTTATCACGGTGTCCTGGGGAATCTTAAATTGTCCCAGACCCTATCTCCATGTCGGTTGCAGTCCGGGATAAAATCAAGGTCATCGCAGGGCCGGATCCACATCTGTGGTTACTTTCGAGCGAATGAGAGGGGCGAAGCGCACTCACAGCAGTCATCCCCAACATGGCCGTATTGTGGACCCATGCACAGCCCCCAATGCTGTCTGAATCGCAGTCAGCGCACATGCCGCAAGCACTCTCCCAATGCGGTGCTTGCCTTCGGGAAAGCCTGAATGGTATTTGTGAGAGTTGCAGGCCCATTATGCAGCCTTACCGCACTCACCCCCAACATGGCTGTGTCCTTGACCTGTTTTCAGCCCGCGATGCTGCCCTAATCGCTGCCAGCGCCCATGCCACAAGCACTCTCCCGAGGCCGCCGCTGCGATGGTGGCCATCGACAGAGCCTGAAATGTATTTTTCACGGTGTCCTGGGGAATCTTAAATCGTCCCAGAGCATATGTCCATGTCAGTGCCAGTTCAGGCTAAATTCGAGGTCTTTGTAGGGCCGGATCCACATCTATGGAGACTTTCGAGCCAATGGGAGGCGCGAAGGGCACTTGCAGCAGTCATCCCCAACATGGCCGTATTGTGGACCCGTGCACAGCCCCCGATGCTGTCTGAATCGCAGTCGGCGCACATGCCGCAAGCACTCTCCCAATGCGGTGCTTGCCTTCGGGAAAGCCTGAATGGTATTTGTGAGAGTTGCAGGCCCATTATGCAGCCTTACCGCACTCACCCCCAACATGGCTGTGTCCTTGACCTGTTTTCAGCCCGCGATGCTGTCCGATCGCAGCCAGCGCACATGCCGCAAGCACTCTCCCAATGCGGTGTTTGCCTTTGAAGAAGCCTGAATGGTATTTTTGAGGGTTGGAGGGGCATTATGCACCCCTACCGCACTCACCCCCAACATGGCTGTGTCCTTGACCTGTTTTCAGCCCGCGATGCTGCCCTAATCGCTGCCAGCGCCCATGCCGCAAGCACTCTCCTCAGGGCGCTGCTGCGATGTTGGCCATCGACAGAGCCTGAAATGTATTTTTCACGGTGTCCTGGGGAATCTTAAATTGTCCCAGAGCATATGTCCATGTCAGTGCCAGTTCAGGCTAAAATCGAGGTCTTTGTAGGGCCGGATCCACATCTATGGAGACTTTCGAGCCAATGGGAGGCGCGAAGCGCACTTGCAGCAGTCATCCCCAACATGGCTGTATTGTGGACCCGTGCACAGCCCCCGATGCTGTCTGAATCGCAGTCGGCGCACATGCCGCAAGCACTCTCCCAATGCGGTGCTTGCCTTCGGGAAAGCCTGAATGGTATTTGTGAGAGTTGCAGGCCCATTATGCAGCCTTACCGCACTCACCCCCAACATGGCTGTGTCCTTGACCTGTTTTCAGCCCGCGATGCTGTCCGAATCGCAGCCAGCGCACATGCCGCAAGCACTCTCCCAATGCGGTGTTTGCCTTTGAAGAAGCCTGAATGGTATTTTTGAGGGTTGGAGGGGCATTATGCACCCCTACCGCACTCACCCCCAACATGGCTGTGTCCTTGACCTGTTTTCAGCCCGCGATGCTGCCCTAATCGCTGCCAGCGCCCATGCCGCAAGCACTCTCCTCAGGGCGCTGCTGCGATGTTGGCCATCGACAGAGCCTGAAATGTATTTTTCACGGTGTCCTGGGGAATCTTAAATTGTCCCAGAGCATATGTCCATGTCGGTGCCAGTTCAGGCTAAAATCGAGGTCTTTGTAGGGCCGGATCCACATCTATGGAGACTTTCGAGCCAATGAGAGGCGCGAAGCGCACTTGCAGCAGTCAACCCCAACATGGCCGTATTGTGGACCCATGCACAGCCCCCAATGCTGTCCGAATCGCAGCCAGCGCACATGCCGCAAGCACTCTCCCAATGCGGTGTTTGCCTTTGAAGAAGCCTGAATGGTATTTCTGAGATTTGGAGGGGCATTATGCAGCCTTACCGCACTCACCCCCAACATGACTGTGTCCTTGACCTGTTTCCAGCCCGCGATGCTGCCCGAGCGCTGCCAGCGCCCATGCCGCAGGCACTCTCCCAAGGCCGCCGCTGCGGTGTTTGCCATCGACAGAGCGTGAAATGTATTTATCACGGTGTCCTGGGGAATCTTCAACTGTCCCAGAGCATATGTCCATGTCGGTGCCAGTTCAGGCTAAAATCGAGGGCAACCCAGGGCTGCATCCACATCTGTGGTGAATTTTGAGCCGATCAGGGGCCTGAAGCGCACTTGCAGCAGTCATCCCCAACATGGCCGTATTGTGGACCCATGCACAGCCCCCGATGCTGTCCGAATTGCAGTCGGCGCACATGCCGCAAGCACTCTCCCAATGGGTTGTTTGCCTTCGGAGAAGCCCGAATGCTATTTTTGAGGGTTGGAGGGGCATTATGCAGCCCTACCGCACTCACCCCCAACATGGCTGTGTCCTTGACCTGTTTTCAGCCCGCGATGCTGCCCTAATCGCTGCCAGCGCCCATGCCGCAAGCACTCTCCTCAGGCGCTGCTGCTGCGTGTTGGCCATTGACAGAGCCTGAAATGTATTTTTCACGGTGTCCTGGGGAATCTTAAATTGTCCCAGAGCATATGTCCATGTCGGTGCCAGTTCAGGCTAAATTCGAGGTCTTTGTAGGGCCGGATCCACATCTGTGGTTACTTTCAAGCCAATGAGAGGCACAAAGCGCACTTGCAGCAGTCATCCCCAACATGGCCGTATTGTGGTCCCATGCACAGCCCCCGATGCTGCCCGGACTGGCGCCGGCGGGCATGCCGCAAGCACTCTCCCAATGCGGTGTTTGCCTTCGGAGAAGCCTGAATGGTATTTCTGAGAGTTGGAGGGGCATTATGCAGCCTTACCGCACTCACCCCCAACATGGCTGTGTCCTTGACCTGTTTTCAGCCCGCGATGCTGCCCTAATCGCTGCCAGCGCCCATGCCGCAAGCACTCTCCCGAGGCCGCCGCTGCGATGGTGGCCGACGACAGAGCCTGACATGTATTTTTCACGGTGTCCTGGGGAATCTTAAATTGTCCCAGAGCATATGTCCATGTCGGTGCCAGTTCAGGCTAAATTCGAGGTCTTTGTAGGGCCGGATCCACATCTGTGGTTACTTTCAAGCCAATGAGAGGCACAAAGCGCACTTGCAGCAGTCATCCCCAACATGGCCGTGTTGTGGACCCATGCACAGCCCCCCAATCCTGTCCGAATTGCAGCCAGCGCACATGCCGCAAGCACTCTCCCAATGCGGTGTTCGCCTTGAAGAAGCCTGAATGGTATTTTTGAGAGTTGGAGGGGCATTATGCAGCCTTACCGCACTCACCCCCAACATGGCTGTGTCCTTGACCTGTTTTCAGCCCGCGATGCTGCCCGAAGCGCTGCCAGCGTCCATGCCGCAAGCACTCTCCCAAGGCCGCCGCTGCGGTGTTTGCCATTGACAGAGCGTGAAATGTATTTATCACGGTGTCCTGGGGAATCTTCAACTGTTGCAGACCATATCGCCATGGTGGTTGCCGTCAGGGATACAAATCAACGTCATCGCAGGGCTGGATCCACATCTGTGGTTACTTTCGAGCGAATGAGAGGCGTGAAGCGCACTCAGAGCCGTCGTCCCCACCATGGCCGTATTGTGGCCCCATGCAGAGCCCCCCAATGCTGCCCGGACTGGCGCCGGCGGGCATGCCGCAAGCACTCTCCCAATGCGGTGTTTGCCTTCGAAGAAGCCTGAATGGTATTTTTGAGAGTTGGAGGGGCATTATGCAGCCTTACCGCACTCACCCCCACCATGGCTGCGTCCTTGACCTGTTTTCAGCCCGCAATGCTGCCCAAATGAAATGTGTTTTTTTCACGGTGTCCTGGGGAATCTTAAATTTTCCCAGACCCTATCTCCATGTCGGTTGCAGTCAGGGATACAATTCAAGGTTATCGCAGGGCCGGATCCACATCTGTGGTGACTTTGGAGCCAATGAGAGGCGTGAAGCGCACTCACAGCAGTCATCCCCGACATGGCCCTATTGTGGACCCATGCACAGCCCCCGATGCTGTCTGAATCGCAGCCAGCGCACATGCCGCAAGCACTCTCCCAATGGGTTGTTTGCCTTCAAGAAGCCTGAATGGTATTTTTGAGAGTTGGAGGGGCATTATGCAGCCTTACCGCACTCACCCCCAACATGGCTGTGTCCTTGACCTGTTTTCAGCCCGCGATGCTGCCCAAATCGCTGCCTGCACCCATGCCGCAAACACTCTCCCAAGGCCGCCGCTGCGATTTTTGCCATTGGCAGAGCATGAAATGTGTTTTTTTCACGGTGTCCTGGGGAATCTTAAATTTTCCCAGACCCTATCTCCATGTCGGTTGCAGTCCGGGGTAAAATCAAGGTCATCGCAGGGCCGGATCCACATCTATGGTGAATTTTGAGCCAATCAGGGGCCCGAAGCGCACTTGCAGCAGTCATCCCCAACATGGCCGTATTGTGGTCCCATGCACAGGCCCCAATGCTGCCCGAATCGCAGCCAGTGCCCATGCCGCAAGCACTCTCCCGAGGCCGCCACTGCGATGTTGGCCATCGACAGAGTGTGAAATGTATTTTTCACGGTGTACTGGGGAATCTTAAATTGTTCCAGTGCATATGTCCATGTCGGTGCCAGTTCAGGCTAAATTCGAGGTCTTTGTCGGGCCGGATCCACATCTATGGCGACTTTCAAGCCAATGAGAGGCGTGAAGCGCACTCACAGCAGTCATCCCCAACATGGCCGTATTGTGGTCCCATGCACAGGCCCCAATGCTGTCCGAATCGCAGCCAGCGCACATGCCGCAAGCACTCTCCCAATGCGGTGTTTGCCTTCGGAGAAGCCTGAATGGTATTTCCTGCCCGAATCGCTGCCAGCGCCCATGCCGCAAGCACTCTCCCAAGGCCGCCGCTGCAGTGTTTGCCATCGACAGAGCGTGAAATGAATTTACCACGGTGTCCTGGGGAATCTTCAACTGTTGCAGACCATATCACCATGGTGGTTGCAGTCAGGGATACAAATCAACGTCATCGCAGGGCTGGATCCACATCTGTGGTTACTTTCGAGCGAATGAGAGGCGTGAAGCGCACTTGCAGCAGTCATCCCCAACATGGCCGTATTGGGACCCATGCACAGCCCCCGATGCTGTCCGACCGCAGTCAGCGCACATGCCGCAAAGCACTCTCCCAATGCGGTGCTTGCCTTCGGGAAAGCCTGAATGGTATTTGTGAGAGTTGCAGGCCCATTATGCAGCCTTACCGCACTCACCCCCAACATGGCTGTGTCCTTGACCTGTTTTCAGCCCGCGATGCTGTCCGAATCGCAGCCAGCGCACATGCCGCAAGCACTCTCCCAATGTGGTGTTTGCCTTTGAAGAGTCCTGAATGGTATTTTTGAGATTTGGAGGGGCATTATGCAGCCTTACCGCACTCACCCCCAACATGGCTGCGTCCTTGACCTGTTTTCAGCCCGCAATGCTGCCCAAATCGCTGCCAGCGCCCATGCCGCAAGCACTCTCCCAAGGCCGCCGCTGATTTTGCCATTGGCAGAGCGTGAAATGTGTTTTTTTCACGGTGTCCTGGGGAATCTTAAATTTTCCCAGACCCTATCTCCATGTCGGTTGCAGTCAGGGATACAATTCAAGGTTATCGCAGGGCCGGATCCACATCTGTGGTGACTTTGGAGCCAATGAGAGGCGTGAAGCGCACTCACAGCAGTCATCCCCGACATGGCCGTATTGTGGACCCATGCACAGCCCCCGATGCTGTCTGAATCGCAGCCAGCGCACATGCCGCAAGCACTCTCCCAATGGGTTGTTTGCCTTCGAAGAAGCCTGAATGGTATTTTTGAGAGTTGGAGGGGCATTATGCAGCCTTACCGCACTCACCCCCAACATGGCTGTGTCCTTGACCTGTTTTCAGCCCGCGATGCTGCCCAAATCGCTGCCTGCACCCATGCCGCAAAACACTCTCCCAAGGCCGCCGCTGCGATTTTGCCATTGGCAGAGCATGAAATGTGTTTTTTTCACGGTGTCCTGGGGAATCTTAAATTTTCCCAGACCCTATCTCCATGTCGGTTGCAGTCCGGGGTAAAATCAAGGTCATCGCAGGGCCGGATCCACATCTATGGTGAATTTTGAGCCAATCAGGGGCCCAAGCGCACTTGCAGCAGTCATCCCCAACATGGCCGTATTGTGGTCCCATGCACAGCCCCCCGATGCTGCCCGACCGCTGCCAGTGCCCATGCCGCAAGCACTCTCCCGAGGCCGCCACTGCGATGTTGGCCATCGACAGAGTGTGAAATGTATTTTTCACGGTGTACTGGGGAATCTTAAATTGTTCCAGTGCATATGTCCATGTCGGTGCCAGTTCAGGCTAAATTCGAGGTCTTTGTCGGGCCGGATCCACATCTATGGCGACTTTCAAGCCAATGAGAGGCGTGAAGCGCACTCACAGCAGTCATCCCCAACATGGCCGTATTGTGGTCCCATGCACAGGCCCCAATGCTGTCCGAATCGCAGCCAGCGCACATGCCGCAAGCACTCTCCCAATGCGGTGTTTGCCTTCGGAGAAGCCTGAATGGTATTTCTGAGATTTGGAGGGGCATTATGCAGCCTTACCGCACTCACCCCCAGCATGGCTGTGTCCTTGACCTGTTTTCAGCCCGCGATGCTGCCCAAATCGCAGCCAGCGGACATGCCGCAAGCACTCTCCCAATGTGGTGTTTGCCTTTGAAGAGTCCTGAATGGTATTTTTGAGACTTGGAGGGCATTATGCAGCCTTACCGCACTCACCCCCAACATGGCTGTGTCCTTGACCTGTTTCCAGCCCGCGATGCTGCCCAAATCGCCGCCAGCGCCCATGCCGCAAGCACTCTCCCAAGGCCGCCGCTGCGGTGTTTGCCATTGACAGAGCGTGAAATGTATTTATCACGGTGTCCTGGGGAATCTTCAACTGTTGCAGACCATATCGCCATGGTGGTTGCCGTCAGGGATACAAATCAACGTCATCGCAGGGCTGGATCAACATCTGTGGTTACTTTCAAGCAAATGAGAGGCGTGAAGCGCACTCACAGCAGTCATCCCCATCATGGCCGTATTGTGGTACCATGCACAGGCTCCGATGCTGTCCGACCGCAGCCAGCGCACATGCCGCAAGCACTCTCCCAATGTGGTGTTTGCCTTTGAAGAGTCCTGAATGGTATTTTTGAGATTTGGAGGGGCATTATGCAGCCTTACCGCACTCACCCCCAACATGGCTGCGTCCTTGACCTGTTTTCAGCCCGCAATGCTGCCCAAATCGCTGCCAGCGCCCATGCCGCAAGCACTCTCCCAAGGCCGCCGCTGCGATTTTGCCATTGGCAGAGCGTGAAATGTGTTTTTTTCACGGTGTCCTGGGGAATCTTAAATTTTCCCAGACCCTATCTCCATGTCGGTTGCAGTCAGGGGTAAAATCAAGGTCATCGCAGGGCCGGATCCACATCTATGGTGAATTTTGAGCCAATCAGGGGCCCGAAGCGCACTTGCAGCAGTCATCCCCAACATGGCCGTATTGTGGTCCCATGCACAGCCCCCCGATGCTGCCCGACCGCTGCCAGTGCCCATGCCGCAAGCACTCTCCCGAGGCCGCCACTGCGATGTTGGCCATCGACAGAGTGTGAAATGTATTTTTCACGGTGTACTGGGGAATCTTAAATTGTTCCAGTGCATATGTCCATGTCGGTGCCAGTTCAGGCTAAATTCGAGGTCTTTGTCGGGCCGGATCCACATCTGTGGTGACTTTGGAGCCAATGAGAGGCGTGAAGCGCACTCACAGCAGTCATCCCCATCATGGCCGTATTGTGGTCCCATGCACAGGCCCCAATGCTGTCCGAATCGCAGCCAGCGCACATGCCGCAAGCACTCTCCCAATGCGGTGTTTGCCTTCGGAGAAGCCTGAATGGTATTTCTGAGATTTGGAGGGGCATTATGCAGCCTTACCGCACTCACCCCCAGCATGGCTGTGTCCTTGACCTGTTTTCAGCCCGCGATGCTGCCCAAATCGCAGCCAGCGGACATGCCGCAAGCACTCTCCCAATGTGGTGTTTGCCTTTGAAGAGTCCTGAATGGTATTTTTGAGACTTGGAGGGCATTATGCAGCCTTACCGCACTCACCCCCAACATGGCTGTGTCCTTGACCTGTTTCCAGCCCGCGATGCTGCCCAAATCGCCGCCAGCGCCCATGCCGCAAAGCACTCTCCCAAGGCCGCCGCTGCGGTGTTTGCCATTGACAGAGCGTGAAATGTATTTATCACGGTGTCCTGGGGAATCTTCAACTGTTGCAGACCATATCGCCATGGTGGTTGCCGTCAGGGATACAAATCAACGTCATCGCAGGGCTGGATCAACATCTGTGGTTACTTTCAAGCAAATGAGAGGCGTGAAGCGCACTCACAGCAGTCATCCCCATCATGGCCGTATTGTGGTACCATGCACAGGCTCCGATGCTGTCCGACCGCAGCCAGCGCACATGCCGCAAGCACTCTCCCAATGTGGTGTTTGCCTTTGAAGAGTCCTGAATGGTATTTTTGAGAGTTGGAGGGGCATTATGCAGCCTTACCGCACTCACCCCCAACATGGCTGCGTCCTTGACCTGTTTTCAGCCCGCAATGCTGCCCAAATCGCTGCCAGCGCCCATGCCGCAAGCACTCTCCCAAGGCCGCCGCTGCGATTTTGCCATTGGCAGAGCGTGAAATGTGTTTTTTTTCACGGTGTCCTGGGGAATCTTAAATTTTCCCAGACCCTATCTCCATGTCGGTTGCAGTCAGGGATACAAATCAAGGTTATCGCAGGGCCGGATCCACATCTGTGGTGACTTTGGAGCCAATGAGAGGCGTGAAGCGCACTCACAGCAGTCATCCCCGACATGGCCGTGTTGTGGACCCATGCACAGCCCCCGATGCTGTCTGAATCGCAGCCAGCGCACATGCCGCAAAGCACTCTCCCAATGGGTTGTTTGCCTTCGAAGAAGCCTGAATGGTATTTTTGAGAGTTGGAGGGGCATTATGCAGCCTTACCGCACTCACCCCCAACATGGCTGTGTCCTTGACCTGTTTTCAGCCCGCGATGCTGCCCAAATCGCTGCCTGCACCCATGCCGCAAACACTCTCCCAAGGCCGCCGCTGCGATTTTGCCATTGGCAGAGCATGAAATGTGTTTTTTTCACGGTGTCCTGGGGAATCTTAAATTTTCCCAGACCCTATCTCCATGTCGGTTGCAGTCAGGGGTAAAATCAAGGTCATCGCAGGGCCGGATCCACATCTATGGTGAATTTTGAGCCAATCAGGGGCCCGAAGCGCACTTGCAGCAGTCATCCCCAACATGGCCGTATTGTGGTCCCATGCACAGCCCCCCGATGCTGCCCGAATCGCTGCCAGTGCCCATGCCGCAAGCACTCTCCCGAGGCCGCCACTGCGATGTTGGCCATCGACAGAGTGTGAAATGTATTTTTCACGGTGTACTGGGGAATCTTAAATTGTTCCAGTGCATATGTCCATGTCGGTGCCAGTTCAGGCTAAATTCGAGGTCTTTGTCGGGCCGGATCCACATCTATGGCGACTTTCAAGCCAATGAGAGGCGTGAAGCGCACTCACAGCAGTCATCCCCAACATGGCCGTATTGTGGTCCCATGCACAGGCCCCAATGCTGTCCGATCGCAGCCAGCGCACATGCCGCAAGCACTCTCCCAATGCGGTGTTTGCCTTCGGAGAAGCCTGAATGGTATTTCTGAGATTTGGAGGGGCATTATGCAGCCTTACCGCACTCACCCCCAGCATGGCTGTGTCCTTGACCTGTTTTCAGCCCGCGATGCTGCCCAAATCGCAGCCAGCGGACATGCCGCAAGCACTCTCCCAATGTGGTGTTTGCCTTTGAAGAGTCCTGAATGGTATTTTTGAGACTTGGAGGGCATTATGCAGCCTTACCGCACTCACCCCCAACATGGCTGTGTCCTTGACCTGTTTCCAGCCCGCGATGCTGCCCAAATCGCCGCCAGCGCCCATGCCGCAAGCACTCTCCCAAGGCCGCCGCTGCGGTGTTTGCCATTGACAGAGCGTGAAATGTATTTATCACGGTGTCCTGGGGAATCTTCAACTGTTGCAGACCATATCGCCATGGTGGTTGCCGTCAGGGATACAAATCAAGGTTATCGCAGGGCCGGATCCACATCTGTGGTGACTTTGGAGCCAATGAGAGGCGTGAAGCGCACTCACAGCAGTCATCCCCATCATGGCCGTATTGTGGTCCCATGCACAGGCCCCAATGCTGTCCGAATCGCAGCCAGCGCACATGCCGCAAGCACTCTCCCAATGCGGTGTTTGCCTTCGAAGAAGCCTGAATGGTATTTTTGAGAGTTGGAGGGGCATTATGCAGCCTTACCGCACTCACCCCCAACATGGCTGTGTCCTTGACCTGTTTTCAGCCCGCGATGCTGCCCAAATCGCTGCCTGCACCCATGCCGCAAACACTCTCCCAAGGCCGCCGCTGCGATTTTGCCATTGGCAGAGCATGAAATGTGTTTTTTTCACGGTGTCCTGGGGAATCTTAAATTTTCCCAGACCCTATCTCCATGTCGGTTGCAGTCAGGGGTAAAATCAAGGTCATCGCAGGGCCGGATCCACATCTATGGTGAATTTTGAGCCAATCAGGGGCCCGAAGCGCACTTGCAGCAGTCATCCCCAACATGGCCGTATTGTGGTCCCATGCACAGCCCCCCCGATGCTGCCCGAATCGCTGCCAGTGCCCATGCCGCAAGCACTCTCCCGAGGCCGCCACTGCGATGTTGGCCATCGACAGAGTGTGAAATGTATTTTTCACGGTGTACTGGGGAATCTTAAATTGTTCCAGTGCATATGTCCATGTCGGTGCCAGTTCAGGCTAAATTCGAGGTCTTTGTCGGGCCGGATCCACATCTATGGCGACTTTCAAGCCAATGAGAGGCGTGAAGCGCACTCACAGCAGTCATCCCCAACATGGCCGTATTGTGGTCCCATGCACAGGCCCCAATGCTGTCCGAATCGCAGCCAGCGCACATGCCGCAAAGCACTCTCCCAATGCGGTGTTTGCCTTCGGAGAAGCCTGAATGGTATTTCTGAGATTTGGAGGGGCATTATGCAGCCTTACCGCACTCACCCCCAGCATGGCTGTGTCCTTGACCTGTTTTCAGCCCGCGATGCTGCCCAAATCGCAGCCAGCGGACATGCCGCAAGCACTCTCCCAATGTGGTGTTTGCCTTTGAAGAGTCCTGAATGGTATTTTTGAGACTTGGAGGGCATTATGCAGCCTTACCGCACTCACCCCCAACATGGCTGTGTCCTTGACCTGTTTCCAGCCCGCGATGCTGCCCAAATCGCCCGCCAGCGCCCATGCCGCAAGCACTCTCCCAAGGCCGCCGCTGCGGTGTTTGCCATTGACAGAGCGTGAAATGTATTTATCACGGTGTCCTGGGGAATCTTCAACTGTTGCAGACCATATCGCCATGGTGGTTGCTGTCAGGGATACAAATCAACGTCATCGCAGGGCTGGATCAACATCTGTGGTTACTTTCAAGCAAATGAGAGGCGTGAAGCGCACTCACAGCAGTCATCCCCATCATGGCCGTATTGTGGTACCATGCACAGGCTCCGATGCTGTCCGAATCGCAGCCAGCGCACATGCCGCAAGCACTCTCCCAATGTGGTGTTTGCCTTTGAAGAGTCCTGAATGGTATTTTTGAGAGTTGGAGGGGCATTATGCAGCCTTACCGCACTCACCCCCAACATGGCTGCGTCCTTGACCTGTTTTCAGCCCGCAATGCTGCCCAAATCGCTGCCAGCGCCCATGCCGCAAGCACTCTCCCAAGGCCGCCGCTGCGATTTTGCCATTGGCAGAGCTTGAAATGTGTTTTTTTTTCACGGTGTCCTGGGGAATCTTAAATTTTCCCAGACCCTATCTCCATGTCGGTTGCAGTCAGGGATACAAATCAAGGTTATCGCAGGGCCGGATCCACATCTGTGGTGACTTTGGAGCCAATGAGAGGCGTGAAGCGCACTCACAGCAGTCATCCCCATCATGGCCGTATTGTGGTCCCATGCACAGGCCCCAATGCTGTCCGAATCGCAGCCAGCGCACATGCCGCAAGCACTCTCCCAATGCGGTGTTTGCCTTCGGAGAAGCCTGAATGGTATTTCTGAGATTTGGAGGGGCATTATGCAGCCTTACCGCACTCACCCCCAGCATGGCTGTGTCCTTGACCTGTTTTCAGCCCGCGATGCTGCCCAAATCGCAGCCAGCGGACATGCCGCAAGCACTCTCCCAATGTGGTGTTTGCCTTTGAAGAGTCCTGAATGGTATTTTTGAGACTTGGAGGGCATTATGCAGCCTTACCGCACTCACCCCCAACATGGCTGCGTCCTTGACCTGTTTTCAGCCCGCAATGCTGCCCAAATCGCTGCCAGCGCCCATGCCGCAAGCACTCTCCCAAGGCCGCCGCTGCGATTTTGCCATTGGCAGAGCGTGAAATGTGTTTTTTTTCACGGTGTCCTGGGGAATCTTAAATTTTCCCAGACCCTATCTCCATGTCGGTTGCAGTCAGGGATACAAATCAAGGTTATCGCAGGGCCGGATCCACATCTGTGGTGACTTTGGAGCCAATGAGAGGCGTGAAGCGCACTCACAGCAGTCATCCCCATCATGGCCCTATTGTGGACCCATACACAGCCCCCGATGCTGTCTGAATCGCAGCCAGCGCACATGCCGCAAGCACTCTCCCAATGTGGTGTTTGCCTTTGAAGAGTCCTGAATGGTATTTTTGAGAGTTGGAGGGGCATTATGCAGCCTTACCGCACTCACCCCCAACATGGCTGCGTCCTTGACCTGTTTTCAGCCCGCAATGCTGCCCAAATCGCTGCCAGCGCCCATGCCGCAAGCACTCTCCCAAGGCCGCCGCTGCGATTTTGCCATTGGCAGAGCGTGAAATGTGTTTTTTTTCACGGTGTCCTGGGGAATCTTAAATTTTCCCAGACCCTATCTCCATGTCGGTTGCAGTCAGGGATACAAATCAAGGTTATCGCAGGGCCGGATCCACATCTGTGGTGACTTTGGAGCCAATGAGAGGCGTGAAGCGCACTCACAGCAGTCATCCCCATCATGGCCCTATTGTGGACCCATACACAGCCCCCGATGCTGTCTGAATCGCAGCCAGCGCACATGCCGCAAGCACTCTCCCAATGTGGTGTTTGCCTTTGAAGAGTCCTGAATGGTATTTTTGAGAGTTGGAGGGGCATTATGCAGCCTTACCGCACTCACCCCCAACATGGCTGCGTCCTTGACCTGTTTTCAGCCCGCAATGCTGCCCAAATCGCTGCCAGCGCCCATGCCGCAAACACTCTCCCAAGGCCTCCGCTGCGATTTTGCCATTGGCAGAGCATGAAATGTGTTTTTTTCACGGTGTCCTGGGGAATCTTAAATTTTCCCAGACCCTATCTCCATGTCGGTTGCAGTCCGGGTAAAATCAAGGTCATCGCAGGGCCGGATCCACATCTATGGAGACTTTCGAGCCAAAGAGAGGGGCGAAGCGCACTCACAGCAGTCATCCCCAACATGGCCGTATTGTGGACCCATGCACAGCCCCCAATGCTGTCTGAATCGCAGTCAGCGCACATGCCGCAAAGCACTCTCCCAATGCGGTGCTTGCCTTCGGGAAAGCCTGAATGGTATTTGTGAGAGTTGCAGGCCCATTATGCAGCCTTACCGCACTCACCCCCAACATGGCTGTGTCCTTGACCTGTTTTCAGCCCGCGATGCTGCCCGACCGCTGCCAGCGCCCATGCCGCAAGCACTCTCCTGAGGCTGCCGCTGCAATGTTGGCCATCGACAGAGCATGAAATGTATTTTTCACGGTGTCCTGGGGAATCTTAAATTGTCCCAGAGCATATGTCCATGTCGGTGCTAGTTCAGGCTAAAATCGAGGTCTTTGCAGGGCCGGATCCACATCTATGGAGACTTTCGAGCCAAAGAGAGGCGTGAAGCGCACTCACAGCAGTCACCCCAACATGGCAATATTGTGGACCCATGCACAGCCCCCAATGCTGTCCGAATCGCAGCCAGCGGACATGCCGCAAGCACTCTCCCAATGCGGTGTTTGCCTTTGAAGAAGCCTGAATGGTATTTTTGAGAGTTGGAGGGGCATCATGCAGCCTTACCGCACTCACCCCCAACATGGCTGTGTCCTTGACCTGTTTTCAGCCCGCGATGCTGCCCAAATTGCTGCCAGCGCCCATGCCGCAAGCACTCTCCCAAGTCCGCCGCTGCGATGTTGGCCATCGACAGTGCCTGAAATGTATTTTTCACGGTGTCCTGGGGAATCTTAAATTGTCCCAGAGCAGATGTCCATGTCGGTGCCAGTCCGGGATAAAATCAAGGTCATCCCAGGGCTGCATCCACATCTGTGGTGAATTTTGAGCCAATCAGGGGCCCGAAGCGCACTTGCAGCAGTCATCCCCAACATGGCCGTATTGTGGTCCCATGCACAGCCCCCGATGCTGCCCGGACTGGCGCCGGCGGGCATGCCGCAAGCACTCTCCCAATGCGGTGTTTGCCTTGGAAGAAGCCTGAATGGTATTTTTGAGAGTTGGAGGGGCATTATGCAGCCTTACCGCACTCACCCCCAACATGGCTTGACCTGTTTCCAGCCCGCGATTCTGCCCGACCGCTGCCAGCGCCCATGCCGCAAGCACTCTCCCAAGGCCGCCGCTGCAGTGTTTGCCATCGACAGGGCGTGAAATGCATTTATCACGGTGTCCTGGGGAATCTTAAATTGTCCCAGACCCTATCTCCATGTCAGTGCCAGTTCAGGCTAAAATCGAGGTCTTTGTAGGGCCGGATCCACATCTATGGAGACTTTCGAGCCAATGGGAGGCGCGAAGCACTTGCAGCAGTCATCCCCAACATGGCCGTATTGTGGACCCATGCACAGCCCCCAATGCTGTCTGAATCGCAGTCAGCGCACATGCCGCAAGCACTCTCCCAATGCGGTGCTTGCCTTCGGGAAAGCCTGAATGGTATTTGTGAGAGTTGCAGGCCCATTATGCAGCCTTACCGCACTCACCCCCAACATGGCGGTGTCCTTGACCTGTTTCCAGCCCGCAATGCTGCCCAAATCGCAGCCAGTGCACATGCCGCAAGCACTCTCCCGAGGCCGCTGCTGCGATGTTGGCCATCGACAGTGCCTGAAATGTATTTTTCACGGTGTCCTGGGGAATCTTAAATTGTCCCAGAGCATATGTCCATGTCGGTGCCAGTTCAGGCTAAATTCGAGGTCTTTGCAGGGCCGGATCCACATCTATGGAGACTTTCGAGCCAATGAGAGGCGCGAAGCGCACTTGCTGCAGCCGTCCCCAACATGGCCGTGTTGTGGACCCATGCACAGCCCCCCGATGCTGTCCGAATCACAGCGAGTGCCCATGCCGCAAGCACTCTCCCAATGCGGTGTTTGCCTTCGGAGAAGCCTGAATGGTATTTCTGAGAGTTGGAGGGGCATTATGCAGCCTTACCGCACTCACCCCCAACATGGCTGTGTCCTTGACCTGTTTTCAGCCCGCGATGCTGCCCTAATCGCTGCCAGCGCTCATGCCACAAGCACTCTCCCGAGGCCGCCGCTGCGATGTTGGCCATCGACAGTGCCTGAAATGTATTTTTCACGGTGTCCTGGGGAATCTTAAATTGTCCCAGAGCATATGTCCATGTCGGTGCCAGTTCAGGCTAAATTCGCGGTCTTTGTAGGGCCGGATCCACATCTGTGGTTACTTTCAAGCCAATGAGAGGCACAAAGCGCACTTGCAGCAGTCATCCCCAACATGGCCTTATTGTGGACCCATGCACAGCCCCCGATGCTGTCCGAATCACAGCGAGTGCCCATGCCGCAAGCACTCTCCCAATGCGGTGTTTGCCTTCGGAGAAGCCTGAATGGTATTTCTGAGATTTGGAGGGGCATTATGCAGCCTTACCGCACTCACCCCCAGCATGGCTGTGTCCTTGACCTGTTTTCAGCCCGCGATGCTGCCCAAATCGCTGCCAGCGCCCATGCCGCAAGCACTCTCCCAAGGCCGCCGCTGCGGTGTTTGCCATCGACAGAGCGTGAAATGTATTTATCACGGTGTCCTGGGGAATCCTAAATTGTCCCAGAGCATATGTCCATGTCGGTGCCAGTTCAGGCTAAATTCGAGGTCTTTGTAGGGCCGGATCCACATCTGTGGTTACTTTCAAGCCAATGAGAGGCACAAAGCGCACTTGCAGCAGTCATCCCCAACATGGCCGTATTGTGGTCCCATGCACAGCCCTCGATGCTGCCCGGACTGGCGCCGGCGGGCATGCCGCAAGCACTCTCCCAATGCGGTGTTTGCCTTCGGAGAAGCCTGAATGGTATTTTTGAGAGTTGGAGGAACATTATGCAGCCTTACCGCACTCACCCCCAACATGGCGGTGTCCTTGACCTGTTTTCAGCCCGCGATGCTGCCCAAATCGCTGCCAGCGCCCATGCCGCAAGCACTCTCCCAAGGCCGCCGCTGCGGTGTTTGCCATCGACAGAGCGTGAAATGTATTTATCACGGTGTCCTGGGGAATCTTCAACTGTCCCAGAGCATATGTCCATGTCGGTGCCAGTTCAGGCTAAAATCAAGGGCAACCCAGGGCTGCATCCACATCTGTGGTGAATTTTGAGCCGATCAGGGGCCTGAAGCGCACTTGCAGCAGTCATCCCCAACATGGCCGTATTGTGGACCCATGCACAGCCCCCCGATGCTGTCCGAATTGCAGTCGGCGCACATGCCGCAAGCACTCTCCCAATGGGTTGTTTGCCTTCGGAGAAGCCCGAATGCTATTTTTGAGGGTTGGAGGGGCATTATGCAGCCCTACCGCACTCACCCCCAACATGGCTGTGTCCTTGACCTGTTTTCACCCCGCGATGCTGCCCTAATCGCTGCCAGCGCCCATGCCGCAAGCACTCTCCCGAGGCCGCCGCTGCGATGGTGGCCATCGACAGAGCCTGAAATGTATTTTTCACGGTGTCCTGGGGAATCCTAAATTGTCCCAGAGCATATGTCCATGTCGGTGCCAGTTCAGGCTAAATTCGAGGTCTTTGTAGGGCCGGATCCACATCTGTGGTTACTTTCAAGCCAATGAGAGGCACAAAGCGCACTTGCAGCAGTCATCCCCAACATGGCCGTATTGTGGTCCCATGCACAGCCCTCGATGCTGCCCGGACTGGCGCCGGCGGGCATGCCGCAAGCACTCTCCCAATGCGGTGTTTGCCTTCGGAGAAGCCTGAATGGTGATTTTGAGAGTTGGAGGGGCATTATGCAGCCTTACCGCACTCACCCCCAACATGGCTGTGTCCTTGACCTGTTTTCAGCCCGCGATGCTGCCCAAATCGCTGCCTGCACCCATGCCGCAAACACTCTCCCAAGGCCGCCGCTGCGATTTTGCCATTGGCAGAGCATGAAATGTGTTTTTTTCACGGTGTCCTGGGGAATCTTAAATTTTCCCAGACCCTATCTCCATGTCGGTTGCAGTCCGGGGTAAAATCAAGGTCATCGCAGGGCCGGATCCACATCTATGGAGACTTTCGAGCCAAAGAGAGGCGCGAAGCGCACTCACAGCAGTCATCCCCAACATGGCTGTATTGTGGACCCATGCACAGCCCCTGATGCTGTCCGAATCGCAGCCAGCGCACATGCCGCAAGCACTCTCCCAATGCGGTGTTTGCCTTCGGAGAAGCCTGAATGGTATTTTTGAGACTTGGAGGGCATTATGCAGCCTTACCGCACTCACCCCCAACATGGCTGTGTCCTTGACCTGTTTCCAGCCCGCGATGCTGCCCAAATCGCCGCCAGCGCCCATGCCGCAAGCACTCTCCCAAGGCCGCCGCTGCGGTGTTTGCCATTGACAGAGCGTGAAATGTATTTATCACGGTGTCCTGGGGAATCTTCAACTGTTGCAGACCATATCGCCATGGTGGTTGCCGTCAGGGATACAAATCAACATCATCGCAGGGCTGGATCCACATCTGTGGTTACTTTCGAGCGAATGAGAGGCGTGAAGCGCACTCAGAGCCGTCGTCCCCAACATGGCCGTATTGTGGTACCATGCACAGCCCCCCATGCTGTCCGAATCGCAGCCAGCGCACATGCCGCAAGCACTCTCCCAATGTGGTGTTTGCCTTTGAAGAGTCCTGAATGGTATCTTTGAGAGTTGGAGGGGCATTATGCAGCCTTACCGCACTCACCCCCAACATAGCTGTGTCCTTGACCTGTTTTCAGCCCGCGATGCTGCCCAAATCGCAGCCAGCGCACATGCCGCAAGCACTCTCCCAATGTGGTGTTTGCCTTTGAAGAGTCCTGAATGGTATTTTTGAGACTTGGAGGGCATTATGCAGCCTTACCGCACTCACCCCCAACATGGCTGTGTCCTTGACCTGTTTCCAGCCCCGCGATGCTGCCCAAATCGCAGCGAGCGCACATGCCGCAAGCACTCTCCCAATGTGGTGTTTGCCTTTGAAGAGTCCTGAATGGTATTTTTGAGAGTTGGAGGGGCATTATGCAGCCTTACCGCACTCACCCCCAACATGGCTGCGTCCTTGACCTGTTTTCAGCCCGCAATGCTGCCCAAATCGCTGCCAGCGCCCATGCCGCAAGCACTCTCCCAAGGCCGCCGCTGCGATTTTGCCATTGGCAGAGCGTGAAATGTGTTTTTTTCACGGTGTCCTGGGGAATCTTAAATTTTCCCAGACCCTATCTCCATGTCGGTTGCAGTCAGGGATACAAATCAAGGTTATCGCAGGGCCGGATCCACATCTGTGGTGACTTTGGAGCCAATGAGAGGCGTGAAGCGCACTCACAGCAGTCATCCCCGACATGGCCCTTTTGTGGACCCATGCACAGCCCCCGATGCTGTCTGAATCGCAGCCAGCGCACATGCCGCAAGCACTCTCCCAATGGGTTGTTTGCCTTCGAAGAAGCCTGAATGGTGATTTTGAGAGTTGGAGGGGCATTATGCAGCCTTACCGCACTCACCCCCAACATGGCTGTGTCCTTGACCTGTTTTCAGCCCGCGATGCTGCCCAAATCGCTGCCTGCACCCATGCCGCAAACACTCTCCCAAGGCCGCCGCTGCGATTTTGCCATTGGCAGAGCATGAAATGTGTTTTTTTCACGGTGTCCTGGGGAATCTTAAATTTTCCCAGACCCTATCTCCATGTCGGTTGCAGTCCGGGGTAAAATCAAGGTCATCGCAGGGCCGGATCCACATCTATGGAGACTTTCGAGCCAAAGAGAGGCGCGAGCGCACTCACAGCAGTCATCCCCAACATGGCTGTATTGTGGACCCATGCACAGCCCCTGATGCTGTCCGACCGCAGCCAGCGCACATGCCGCAAGCACTCTCCCAATGCGGTGTTTGCCTTCGGAGAAGCCTGAATGGTATTTCTGAGAGTTGGAGGGGCATTATGCAGCCTTACCGCACTCACCCCCAACATGGCGGTGTCCTTGACCTGTTTTCAGCCCGCGATGCTGCCCAAATCGCAGCCAGCGGACATGCCGCAAGCACTCTCCCAATGTGGTGTTTGCCTTTGAAGAGTCCTGAATGGTATTTTTGAGACTTGGAGGGCATTATGCAGCCTTACCGCACTCACCCCCAACATGGCTGTGTCCTTGACCTGTTTCCAGCCCGCGATGCTGCCCAAATCGCCGCCAGCGTCCATGCCGCAAGCACTCTCCCAAGGCCGCCGCTGCGGTGTTTGCCATCGACAGAGCGTGAAATGTATCTATCACGGTGTCCTGGGGAATCTTCAACTCTTGCAGACCATATCGCCATGGTGGTTGCAGTCAGGGATACAAATCAACGTCATCGCAGGGCTGGATCAACATCTGTGGTTACTTTCAAGCAAATGAGAGGCGTGAAGCGCACTCACAGCAGTCATCCCCATCATGGCCGTATTGTGGTACCATGCACAGGCTCCGATGCTGTCTGAATCGCAGCCAGCGCACATGCCGCAAGCACTCTCCCAATGCGGTGTTTGCCTTCGGAGGAGCCTGAATGGTATTTCTGAGAGTTGGAGGGGCATTATGCAGCCTTACCGCACTCACCCCCAACATAGCTGTGTCCTTGACCTGTTTTCAGCCCGCGATGCTGCCCTAATCGCTGCCAGTGCCCATGCCGCAAGCACTCTCCCGAGGCCGCCGCTGCGGTGGTGGCCATCGACAGAGCCTGAAATGTATTTTTCACGGTGTCCTGGGGAATCTTAAATTGTCCCAGAGCATATGTCCATGTCGGTGCCAGTTCAGGCTAAAATCGAGGGCAACCCAGGGCTGCATCCACATCTGTGGTCAATTTTGAGCCGATCAGGGGCCTGAAGCGCACTTGCAGCAGTCATCCCCAACATGGCCGTATTGTGGTACCATGCACAGCCCCCCATGCTGTCCGAATTGCAGCCAGCGCACATGCCGCAAAGCACTCTCCCAATGCGGTGTTTGCCTTCGAAGAAGCCTGAATGGTATTTTTGAGAGTTGGAGGGGCATTATGCAGCCTTACCGCACTCACCCCCAACATGGCGGTGTCCTTGACCTGTTTCCAGCCCGCAATTCTGCCCGAATCGCTGCCAGCGCCCATGCCGCAAGCACTCTCCCAAGGCCGCCGCTGCGATGGTGGCCATCGACAGAGCCTGAAATGTATTTTTCACGGTGTCCTGGGGAATCTTAAATTGTCCCAGAGCATATGTCCATGTCGGTGCCAGTTCAGGCTAAAATCGAGGGCAACCCAGGGCTGCATCCACATCTGTGGTGAATTTTGAGCCAATCAGGGGCCCGAAGCGCACTTGCAGCAGTCATCCCCAACATGGCCGTATTGTGGTACCATGCACAGCCCCCCATGCTGTCCAAATTGCAGCCAGCGCACATGCCGCAAAGCACTCTCCCAATGCGGTGTTTGCCTTCGAAGAAGCCTGAATGGTATTTTTGAGAGTTGGAGGGGCATTATGCAGCCTTACCGCACTCACCCCCAACATGGCGGTGTCCTTGACCTGTTTTCAGCCCGCGATGCTGCCCGACCGCTGCCAGCGCCCATGCCGCAAGCACTCTCCCAAGGCCGCCGCTGCAGTGTTTGCCATCGACAGAGCGTGAAATGTATTTACCACGGTGTCCTGGGGAATCTTCAACTGTTGCAGACCATATCGCCATGGTGGTTGCAGTCAGGGATACAAATCAACGTCATCGCAGGGCTGGATCCACATCTGTGGTTACTTTCGAGCGAATGAGAGGCGTGAAGCGCACTTGCAGCAGTCATCCCCAACATGGCCGTATTGTGGACCCATGCACAGCCCCCGATGCTGTCCGAATCGCAGTCAGCGCACATGCCGCAAGCACTCTCCCAATGCGGTGCTTGCCTTCGGGAACGCCCAAATGCTATTTTTGAGGGTTGGAGGGGCATTATGCAGCCTTACCGCACTCACCCCCAACATGGCGGTGTCCTTGACCTGTTTCCAGCCCGCGATTCTGCCCAAATCGCTGCCAGCGCACATGCCGCAAGCACTCTCCCAATGCGGTGCTTGCCTTCGGGAAAGCCCAAATGCTATTTTTGAGGGTTGGAGGGGCATTATGCAGCCTTACCGCAGTCACGCCCAACATGGCTGTGTCCTTGACCTGTTTCCAGCCCGCGATGCTGCCCTAATCGCTGCCAGCGCCCATGCCGCAAGCACTCTCCCGAGGCCGCCGCTGCGATGGTGGCCATCGACAGAGTGTAAAATGTATTTTTCACGGTGTCCTGGGGAATCTTAAATTGTCCCAGACCCTATCTCCATGTCGGTTGCAGTCCGGGATAAAATCAAGGTCATCGCAGGGCCGGATCCACATCTGTGGTTACTTTCGAGCGAATGAGAGGGGCGAAGCGCACTTGCAGCAGTCATCCCCAACATGGCCGTATTGTGGACCCATGCACAGCCCCCGATGCTGTCCGACCGCAGTCAGCGCACATGCCGCAAGCACTCTCCCAATGCGGTGCTTGCCTTCGGGAAAGCCCAAATGCTATTTTTGAGGGTTGGAGGGGCATTATGCAGCCTTACCGCACTCACCCCCAACATGGCGGTGTCCTTGACCTGTTTCCAGCCCGCAATGCTGCCCAAATCGCTGCCAGCGCCCATGCCGCAAGCACTCTCCCGAGGCCGCCGCTGCAGTGTTTGCCATCGACAGAGCGTGAAATGTATTTACCACGGTGTCCTGGGGAATCTTCAACTGTTGCAGACCATATCGCCATGGTGGTTGCAGTCAGGGATACAAATCAACGTCATCGCAGGGCTGGATCCACATCTGTGGTTACTTTCGAGCGAATGAGAGGCGTGAAGCGCACTTGCAGCAGTCATCCCCAACATGGCCGTATTGTGGACCCATGCACAGCCCCCGATGCTGTCTGAATCGCAGCCGGCGGGCATGCCGCAAGCACTCTCCCAATGGGTTGTTTGCCTTCAAAGAAGCCTGAATGGTATTTTTGAGAGTTGGAGGGGCATTATGCAGCCTTACCGCACTCACCCCCAACATGGCTGTGTCCTTGACCTGTTTTCAGCCCGCAATTCTGCCCTAATCGCTGCCAGCGCCCATGCCGCAAGGACTCTCCCGAGGGCGCCGCTGCGATGGTGGCCATCGACAGAGCGTGAAATGTATTTTTCACGGTGTTGTCGGGAATCTTCCATTGTCCCAGAGCATATCTCCATGGTGGTTGCAGTCAGGGTTACAAATCAAGGTTATCGCAGGGCCGGATCCACATCTGTGGTGACTTTGGAGCCAATGAGAGGCGTGAAGCGCACTCACAGCAGTCATCCCCGACATGGCCGTATTGTGGACCCATGCACAGCCCCCGATGCTGTCTGAATCGCAGCCGGCGGGCATGCCGCAAGCACTCTCCCAATGCGGTGTTTGCCTTTGAAGAAGCCTGAATGGTATTTTTGAGAGTTGGAGGGGCATTATGCAGCCCTACCGCACTCACCCCCAACATGGCGGTGTCCTTGACCTGTTTCCAGCCCGCGATTCTGCCCTAATCGCTGCCAGCGCCCATGCCGCAAGCACTCTCCCGAGGCCGCCGCTGCAATGTTGGCCATCGACAGAGCCTGAAATGTATTTTTCACGGTGTCCTGGGGAATCTTAAATTGTCCCAGAGCATATGTCCATGTCGGTGCCAGTTCAGGCTAAAATCAAGGTCATCCCAGGGCTGCATCCACATCTATGGAGACTTTCGAGCCAATGAGAGGCGTGAAGCGCACTCACAGCAGTCATCCCCAACATGGCTGTATTGTGGACCCATGCACAGCCCCCCATGCTGTCCGAATTGCAGCCAGCGCACATGCCGCAAGCACTCTCCCAATGCGGTGCTTGCCTTCGGGAAAGCCCAAATGCTATTTTTGAGGGTTGGAGGGGCATTATGCAGCCTTACCGCACTCACCCACAACATGGCGGTGTCCTTGACCTGTTTCCAGCCCGCAATTCTGCCCTAATCGCTGCCAGCGCCCATGCCGCAAGGACTCTCCCGAGGCCGCCGCTGCGATGGTGGCCATCGACAGAGCGTGAAATGTATTTTTCACGGTGTTGTCGGGAATCTTCCATTGTCCCAGAGCATATCTCCATGGTGGTTGCAGTCAGGGTTACAAATCAAGGTTATCGCAGGGCCGGATCCACATCTGTGGTGACTTTGGAGCCAATGAGAGGCGTGAAGCGCACTCACAGCAGTCATCCCCGACATGGCCGTATTGTGGACCCATGCACAGCCCCCGATGCTGTCTGAATCGCAGCCGGCGGGCATGCCGCAAAGCACTCTCCCAATGCGGTGTTTGCCTTTGAAGAAGCCTGAATGGTATTTTTGAGAGTTGGAGGGGCATTATGCAGCCCTACCGCACTCACCCCCAACATGGCTGTGTCCTTGACCTGTTTCCAGCCCGCGATTCTGCCCTAATCGCTGCCAGCGCCCATGCCGCAAGCACTCTCCCGAGGCCGCCGCTGCGATGGTGGCCATCGACAGAGCCTGAAATGTATTTTTCACAGTGTCCTGGGGAATCTTAAATTGTCCCAGAGCATATGTCCATGTCGGTGCCAGTTCAGGCTAAAATCGAGGTCTTTGTAGGGCCGGATCCACATCTATGGAGACTTTCGAGCCAATGAGAGGCGCGGCGCGCACTTGCAGCAGTCAACCCCAACATGGCCGTATTGTGGACCCATGCACAGCCCCCAATGCTGTCCGACCGCAGCCAGCGCACATGCCGCAAGCACTCTCCCAATGCGGTGTTTGCCTTTGAAGAAGCCTGAATGGTATTTCTGAGATTTGGAGGGGCATTATGCAGCCTTACCGCACTCACCCCCAGCATGGCTGTGTCCTTGACCTGTTTTCAGCCCGCGATGCTGCCCAAATCGCAGCCAGCGGACATGCCGCAAGCACTCTCCCAAGGCCGCCGCTGCGGTGCTTGCCATCAACAGAGCGTGAAATGTATTTTTCACGGTGTCCTGGGGAATCTTAAATTGTCCCAGAGCATATGTCCATGTCGGTGCCAGTTCAGGCTAAAATCAAGGGCAACCCAGGGCTGCATCCACATCTGTGGTGAATTTTGAGCCGATCAGGGGCCTGAAGCGCACTCACAGCAGTCATCCCCAACATGGCCGTACTGTGGACCCGTGCACAGCCCCTGATGCTGTCCGAATCGCAGCCAGCGCACATGCCGCAAGCACTCTCCCAATGTGGTGTTTGCCTTTGAAGAGTCCTGAATGGTATTTTTGAGACTTGGAGGGCATTATGCAGCCTTACCGCACTCACCCCCAACATGGCTGTGTCCTTGACCTGTTTTCAGCCCGCGATGCTGCCCAAATCGCAGCCAGCGGACATGCCGCAAAGCACTCTCCCAATGTGGTGTTTGCCTTTGAAGAGTCCTGAATGGTATTTTTGAGACTTGGAGGGCATTATGCAGCCTTACCGCACTCACCCCCAACATGGCTGTGTCCTTGACCTGTTTCCAGCCCGCGATGCTGCCCAAATCGCCGCCAGCGCCCATGCCGCAAGCACTCTCCCAAGGCCGCCGCTGCGGTGTTTGCCATTGACAGAGCGTGAAATGTATTTATCACGGTGTCCTGGGGAATCTTCAACTGTTGCAGACCATATCGCCATGGTGGTTGCCGTCAGGGATACAAATCAACGTCATCGCAGGGCTGGATCCACATCTGTGGTTACTTTCGAGCGAATGAGAGGCGTGAAGCGCACTCAGAGCCGTCGTCCCCACCATGGCCGTATTGTGGCCCCATGCAGAGCCCCCCAATGCTGCCCGGACTGGCGCCGGCGGGCATGCCGCAAGCACTCTCCCAATGCGGTGTTTGCCTTCGAAGAAGCCTGAATGGTATTTTTGAGAGTTGGAGGGGCATTATGCAGCCTTACCGCACTCACCCCCAACATGGCTGTGTCCTTGACCTGTTTTCAGCCCGCGATGCTGCCCAAATCGCTGCCTGCACCCATGCCGCAAACACTCTCCCAAGGCCGCCGCTGCGATTTTGCCATTGGCAGAGCATGAAATGTGTTTTTTTCACGGTGTCCTGGGGAATCTTAAGTTTTCCCAGACCCTATCCCCATGTCGGTTGCAGTCCGGGGTAAAATCAAGGTCATCGCAGGGCCGGATCCACATCTATGGAGACTTTCGAGCCAAAGAGAGGCGCGGCGCGCACTCACAGCAGTCATCCCCAACATGGCTGTATTGTGGACCCATGCACAGCCCCTGATGCTGTCCGAATCGCAGCCAGCGCACATGCCGCAAGCACTCTCCCAATGCGGTGTTTGCCTTCGGAGAAGCCTGAATGGTATTTCTGAGAGTTGGAGGGGCATTATGCAGCCTTACCGCACTCACCCCCAACATAGCTGTGTCCTTGACCTGTTTTCAGCCCGCGATGCTGCCCTAATCGCTGCCAGTGCCCATGCCGCAAGCACTCTCCCGAGGCCGCCGCTGGGTGGTGGCCATCGACAGAGCCTGAAATGTATTTTTCACGGTGTCCTGGGGAATCTTAAATTGTCCCAGAGCATATGTCCATGTCGGTGCCAGTTCAGGCTAAAATCGAGGGCAACCCAGGGCTGCATCCACATCTGTGGTCAATTTTGAGCCGATCAGGGGCCTGAAGCGCACTTGCAGCAGTCATCCCCAACATGGCAATATTGTGGACCCATGCACAGCCACCGATGCTGTCCGAATCGCAGCCAGCGCCCATGCCGCAAGCACTCTCCCAATGCGGTGTTCGCCTTCGAAGAAGCCTGAATGGTATTTTTGAGAGTTGGAGGGGCATTATGCAGCCTTACCGCACTCACCCCCAACATGGCTGTGTCCTTGACCTGTTTTCAGCCCGCGATGCTGCCCTAATCGCTGCCAGCGCCCATGCCGCCAGCACTCTCCTGAGGCCGCCGCTGCGATGTTGGCCATTGACAGAGCCTGAAATGTATTTTTCACGGTGTCCTGGGGAATCTTAAATTGTCCCAGAGCATATGTCCATGTCGGTGCCAGTTCAGGCTAAATTCGAGGTCTTTGCAGGGCCGGATCCACATCTATGGAGACTTTCGAGCCAATGAGAGGCGCGAAGCGCACTTGCTGCAGCCGTCCCCAACATGGCCGTGATTGTGGACCCATGCACAGCCCCGATGCTGTCCGAATCACAGCGAGTGCCCATGCCGCAAGCACTCTCCCAATGCGGTGTTTGCCTTTGAAGAAGCCTGAATCGTATTTTTGAGAGTTGGAGGGGCATTATGCAGCCTTACCGCACTCACCCCCAACATGGCTGTGTCCTTGACCTGTTTTCAGCCCGCGATGCTGCCCGAGCGCTGCCAGCGCCCATGCCGCAAGCACTCTCCCAAGGCCGCCGCTGCGATGTGTTGGCCATCGACAGTGCCTGAAATGTATTTTTCACGGTGTCCTGGGGAATCTTAAATTGTCCCAGAGCATATGTCCATGTCGGTGCCAGTTCAGGCTAAATTCGAGGTCTTTGTAGGGCCGGATCCACATCTGTGGTTACTTTCAAGCCAATGAGAGGCACAAAGCGCACTTGCAGCAGTCATTCCCAACATGGCCGTATTGTGGACCCATGCACAGCCCCCAATGCTGTCCGAATCGCAGCCAGCGCACATGCCGCAAGCACTCTCCCAATGCGGTGTTTGCCTTTGAAGAAGCCTGAATCGTATTTTTGAGAGTTGGAGGGGCATTATGCAGCCTTACCGCACTTACACCCAACATGGCTGTGTCCTTGACCTGTTTTCAGCCCGCAATGCTGCCCAAATCGCTGCCAGCGCCCATGCCGCAAGCACTCTCCCGAGGCCGCCGCTGCAATGTTGGCCATCGACAGAGCATGAAATGTATTTTTCACGGTGTCCTGGGGAATCTTAAATTGTCCCAGAGCATATGTCCATGTCGGTGCCAGTTCAGGCTAAATTCGAGGTCTTTGTAGGGCCGGATCCACATCTGTGGTTACTTTCAAGCCAATGAGAGGCACAAAGCGCACTTGCAGCAGTCATTCCCAACATGGCCGTATTGTGGACCCATGCACAGCCCCCAATGCTGTCCGAATCGCAGCCAGCGCACATGCCGCAAGCACTCTCCCAATGCGGTGTTTGCCTTTGAAGAGTCCTGAATAGTATTTTATGCAGCCTTACCGCACTTACACCCAACATGGCTGTGTCCTTGACCTGTTTTCAGCCCGCAATGCTGCCCAAATCGCTGCCAGCGCCCATGCCGCAAAGCACTCTCCCGAGGCCGCCGCTGCAATGTTGGCCATCGACAGAGCATGAAATGTATTTTTCACGGTGTCCTGGGGAATCTTAAATTGTCCCAGAGCATATGTCCATGGCGGTGCCAGTTCAGGCCAAAATCGAGGTCTTTGCAGGGCCAGATCCACATCTATGGAGACTTTCGAGCCAATGAGAGGCGCAAAGCGCACTTGCTGCAGTCGTCCCCAACATGGCCGTATTGTGGACCCATGCACAGCCCCCGATGCTGCCCGGACTGGCGCCGGCAGGCATGCCGCAAGCACTCTCCCAATGCGGTGTTTGCCTTCGAAGAAGCCTGAATGGTATTTTTGAGAGTTGGAGGGGCATTATGCAGCCTTACCGCACTCACCCCCAACATGGCTTGACCTGTTTCCAGCCCGCGATTCTGCCCGACCGCTGCCAGCGCCCATGCCGCAAGCACTCTCCCAAGGCCGCCGCTGCAGTGTTTGCCATCGACAGAGCGTGAAATGCATTTATCACGGTGTCCTGGGGAATCTTAAATTGTCCCAGACCCTATCTCCATGTCAGTGCCAGTTCAGGCTAAAATCGAGGTCTTTGTAGGGCCGGATCCACATCTATGGAGACTTTCGAGCCAATGGGAGGCGCGAAGCGCACTTGCAGCAGTCATCCCCAACATGGCCGTATTGTGGACCCATGCACAGCCCCCAATGCTGTCTGAATCGCAGTCAGCGCACATGCCGCAAGCACTCTCCCAATGCGGTGCTTGCCTTCGGGAAAGCCTGAATGGTATTTGTGAGAGTTGCAGGCCCATTATGCAGCCTTACCGCACTCACCCCCAACATGGCTGTGTCCTTGACCTGTTTTCAGCCCGCGATGCTGCCCTAATCGCTGCCAGCGCCCATGCCGCAAGCACTCTCCTGAGGGCGCTGCTGCGATGTTGGCCATTGACAGAGCCTGAAATGTATTTTTCACGGTGTCCTGGGGAATCTTAAATTGTCCCAGAGCATATGTCCATGTCGGTGCCAGTTCAGGCTAAAATCGAGGTCTTTGTAGGGCCGGATCCACATCTATGGAGACTTTCAAGCCAATGGCAGGCGCGAAGCGCACTTGCAGCAGTCATCCCCAACATGGCCGTATTGTGGTCCCATGCACAGCCCCCGATGCTGCCCGGACTGGCGCCGGCGGGCATGCCGCAAGCACTCTCCCAATGCGGTGTTTGCCTTCGGAGAAGCATGAATGGTATTTCTGAGAGTTGGAGGGGCATTATGCAGCCTTACCGCACTCACCCCCAACATGGCTGTGTCCTTGACCTGTTTTCAGCCCGCGATGCTGCCCGAATTGCTGCCAGTGCCCATGCCGCAAGCACTCTCCCGAGGCCGCCACTGCGATGTTGGCCATCGACAGAGTGTGAAATGTATTTTTCACGGTGTACTGGGGAATCTTAAATTGTTCCAGTGCATATGTCCATGTCGGTGCCAGTTCAGGCTAAATTCGAGGTCTTTGTCGGGCCGGATCCACATCTATGGCGACTTTCAAGCCAATGAGAGGCGTGAAGCGCACTCACAGCAGTCATCCCCAACATGGCCGTATTGTGGTCCCATGCACAGGCCCCAATGCTGTCCGACCGCAGCCAGCGCACATGCCGCAAGCACTCTCCCAATGTGGTGTTTGCCTTTGAAGAGTCCTGAATGGTATCTTTGAGAGTTGGAGGGGCATTATGCAGCCTTACCGCACTCACCCCCAACATAGCTGTGTCCTTGACCTGGTTTCAGCCCACGATGCTGCCCGAATCGCTGCCAGCGCCCATGCCGCAAGCACTCTCCCAATGCGGTGTTTGCCTTCGGAGAAGCCTGAATGGTATTTCTGAGAGTTGGAGGGGCATTATGCAGCCTTACCGCACTCACCCCCAACATGGCTGTGTCCTTGACCCGTTTTCAGCCCGCGATGCTGCCCTAATCGCTGCCAGTGCCCATGCCGCAAGCACTCTCCCAATGCGGTGTTTGCCTTCGAAGAAGCCTGAATGGTATTTTTGAGAGTTGGAGGGGCATTATGCAGCCTTACCGCACTCACCCCCAACATGGCGGTGTCCTTGACCTGTTTCCAGCCCGCGATGCTGCCCGAATCGCTGCCCGCGCCCATTCCGCAAGCACTCTCCCAAGGCCGCCGCTGCGATTTTGCCATTGGCAGAGCGTGAAATGTGTTTTTTTCACGGTGTCCTGGGGAATCTTAAATTTTCCCAGACCCTATCTCCATGTCGGTTGCAGTCCGGGGTAAAATCAAGGTCATCGCAGGGCCGGATCCACATCTGTGGTTACTTTCAAGCCAATGAGAGGCGCGGGCGCACTCACAGCAGTCATCCCCAGCATGGCTGTATTGTGGACCCATTCACAACCCCCGATGCTGTCCGAATGCAGCCAGCGCCCATGCCGCAAGCACTCCCCCAATGCGGTGTTTGCCTTCGAAGAAGCCCGAATGCTATTTTTGAGGGTTGGAGGGGCATTATGCAGCCTTACCGCACTCACCCCCAGCATGGCTGTGTCCTTGACCTGTTTTCAGCCCGCGATGCTGCCCAAATCGCAGCCAGCGGACATGCCGCAAGCACTCTCCCAAGGCCGCCGCTGCGGTGCTTGCCATCAACAGAGCGTGAAATGTATTTTTCACGGTGTCCTGGGGAATCTTAAATTGTCCCAGAGCATATGTCCATGTCGGTGCCAGTTCAGGCTAAAATCAAGGGCAACCCAGGGCTGCATCCACATCTGTGGTGAATTTTGAGCCGATCAGGGGCCTGAAGCGCACTCACAGCAGTCATCCCCAACATGGCCGTATTGTGGACCCGTGCACAGCCCCCGATGCTGCCCGGACTGGCGCCGGCGGGCATGCCGCAAGCACTCTCCCAATGCGGTGTTTGCCTTCGGAGAAGCCTGAATGGTATTTCTGAGATTTGGAGGGGCATTATGCAGCCTTACCGCACTCACCCCCAACATGGCTGTGTCCTTGACCTGTTTCCAGCCCGCGATGCTGCCCAAATCGCCGCCAGCGCCCATGCCGCAAAGCACTCTCCCAAGGCCGCCGCTGCGGTGTTTGCCATTGACAGAACGTGAAATGTATTTATCACGGTGTCCTGGGGAATCTTCAACTGTTGCAGACCATATCGCCATGGTGGTTGCCGTCAGGGATACAAATCAACGTCATCGCAGGGCTGGATCCACATCTGTGGTTACTTTCGAGCGAATGAGAGGCGTGAAGCGCACTCAGAGCCGTCGTCCCCACCATGGCCGTGTCGTGGCCCCATGCAGAGCCCCCCAATGCTGCCCGGACTGGCGCCGGGCGGGCATGCCGCAAGCACTCTCCCAATGCGGTGTTTGCCTTCGAAGAAGCCTGAATGGTATTTTTGAGAGTTGGAGGGGCATTATGCAGCCTTACCGCACTCACCCCCCACCATGGCCGTATTGTGGACCCATGCACAGCCCCCCATGCTGCCCGACCGCTGCCAGCGCCCATGCCGCAAGCACTCTCCCAAGGCTGCCGCTGCGGTGTTTGCCATCGACAGAGCGTGAAATGTATCTATCACGGTGTCCTGGGGAATCTTCAACTCTTGCAGACCATATCGCCATGGTGGTTGCAGTCAGGGATACAAATCAACGTCATCGCAGGGCTGGATCAACATCTGTGGTTACTTTCAAGCAAATGAGAGGCGTGAAGCGCACTCACAGCAGTCATCCCCATCATGGCCGTATTGTGGTACCATGCACAGGCTCCGATGCTGTCCGACCGCAGCCAGCGCACATGCCGCAAGCACTCTCCCAATGTGGTGTTTGCCTTTGAAGAGTCCTGAATGGTATTTTTGAGAGTTGGAGGGGCATTATGCAGCCTTACCGCACTCACCCCCAACATGGCTGTGTCCTTGACCTGTTTTCAGCCCGCGATGCTGCCCTAATCGCTGCCTGCACCCATGCCGCAAACACTCTCCCAAGGCCGCCGCTGCGGTGGTGGCCATCGACAGAGCCTGAAATGTATTTTTCACGGTGTCCTGGGGAATCTTAAATTGTCCCAGAGCATATGTCCATGTCGGTGCCAGTTCAGGCTAAAATCGAGGGCAACCCAGGGCTGCATCCACATCTGTGGTCAATTTTGAGCCGATCAGGGGCCTGAAGCGCACTTGCAGCAGTCATCCCCAACATGGCCGTATTGGGTACCATGCACAGCCCCCCCATGCTGTCCGAATTGCAGCCAGCGCACATGCCGCAAGCACTCTCCCAATGCGGTGTTTGCCTTTGAAGAGTCCTGAATAGTATTTTATGCAGCCTTACCGCACTTACACCCAACATGGCTGTGTCCTTGACCTGTTTTCAGCCCGCAATGCTGCCCAAATCGCTGCCAGCGCCCATGCCGCAAGCACTCTCCCGAGGCCGCCGCTGCGATGTTTGCCATCGACAGAGCGTGAAATGTATCTATCACGGTGTCCTGGGGAATCTTCAACTCTTGCAGACCATATCGCCATGGTGGTTGCAGTCAGGGATACAAATCAACGTCATCGCAGGGCTGGATCAACATCTGTGGTTACTTTCAAGCAAATGAGAGGCGTGAAGCGCACTCACAGCAGTCATCCCCATCATGGCCGTATTGTGGTACCATGCACAGGCTCCGATGCTGTCCGAATCGCAGCCAGCGCACATGCCGCAAGCACTCTCCCAATGTGGTGTTTGCCTTTGAAGAGTCCTGAATGGTATTTTTGAGAGTTGGAGGGGCATTATGCAGCCTTACCGCACTCACCCCCAACATGGCTGTGTCCTTGACCTGTTTTCAGCCCGCGATGCTGCCCTAATCGCTGCCTGCACCCATGCCGCAAACACTCTCCCAAGGCCGCCGCTGCGGTGGTGGCCATCGACAGAGCCTGAAATGTATTTTTCACGGTGTCCTGGGGAATCTTAAATTGTCCCAGAGCATATGTCCATGTCGGTGCCAGTTCAGGCTAAAATCGAGGGCAACCCAGGGCTGCATCCACATCTGTGGTCAATTTTGAGCCGATCAGGGGCCTGAAGCGCACTTGCAGCAGTCATCCCCAACATGGCCGTATTGTGGTACCATGCACAGCCCCCCATGCTGTCCGAATTGCAGCCAGCGCACATGCCGCAAGCACTCTCCCAATGCGGTGTTTGCCTTTGAAGAGTCCTGAATAGTATTTTATGCAGCCTTACCGCACTTACACCCAACATGGCTGTGTCCTTGACCTGTTTTCAGCCCGCAATGCTGCCCAAATCGCTGCCAGCGCCCATGCCGCAAGCACTCTCCCCGAGGCCGCCGCTGCGATGTTTGCCATCGACAGAGCGTGAAATGTATTTTTCACGGTGTCCCGGGGAATCTTCAATTGTCCCAGAGCATATCTCCATGGTGGTTGCAGCCAGGGATACAAATCAAGGTCATCGCAGGGCTGGATCCACATCTGTGGTTACTTTTGAGCGAATGAGAGGCGCGAAGCGCACTTGCAGCAGTCATCCCCAACATGGCCGTATTGTGGTCCCATGCACAGCCCCGATGCTGTCCGAATCGCAGCCAGTGCACATGCCGCAAGCACTCTCCCGAGGCCGCCGCTGCGATGTTGGCCATCGACAGTGCCTGAAATGTATTTTTCACGGTGTCCTGGGGAATCTTAAATTGTCCCAGAGCATATGTCCATGTCGGGTGCCAGTTCAGGCTAAATTCGAGGTCTTTGTAGGGCCAGATCCACATCTGTGGTTACTTTCAAGCCAATGAGAGGCACAAAGCGCACTTGCAGCAGTCATTCCCAACATGGCCGTATTGTGGACCCATGCACAGCCCCCCAATGCTGTCCGACCGCAGCCAGCGCACATGCCGCAAGCACTCTCCCAATGCGGTGTTTGCCTTTGAAGAGTCCTGAATAGTATTTTATGCAGCCTTACCGCACTTACACCCAACATGGCTGTGTCCTTGACCTGTTTTCAGCCCGCAATGCTGCCCAAATTGCTGCCAGCGCCCATGCCGCAAGCACTCTCCCGAGGCCGCCGCTGCGATGTTTGCCATCGACAGAGCGTGAAATGTATTTTTCACGGTGTCCCGGGGAATCTTCAATTGTCCCAGAGCATATCTCCATGGTGGTTGCAGCCAGGGATACAAATCAAGGTCATCGCAGGGCCGGATCCACATCTGTGGTTACTTCGAGCCAATGAGAGGCGCGGCGCGCCTTGCAGCAGTCATCCCCAAGATGGCCATATTGTGGACCCATGCACAGCCCGGGATGCTGTCCGAATCGCAGCCAGCGCACATGCCGCAAGCACTCTCCCAATGCGGTGTTTGCCTTTGAAGAAGCCTGAATGGTATTTTTGAGAGTTGGAGGGGCATCATGCAGCCTTACCGCACTCACCCCCAACATGGCTGTGTCCTTGACCTGTTTTCAGCCCGCGATGCTGCCCAAATTGCTGCCAGCGCCCATGCCGCAAGCACTCTCCCAAGTCCGCCGCTGCGATGTTGGCCATCGACAGTGCCTGAAATGTATTTTTCACGGTGTCCTGGGGAATCTTAAATTGTCCCAGAGCAGATGTCCATGTCGGTGCCAGTCCGGGATAAAATCAAGGTCATCCCAGGGCTGCATCCACATCTGTGGTGAATTTTGAGCCAATCAGGGGCCCGAAGCGCACTTGCAGCAGTCATCCCCAACATGGCCGTATTGTGGTCCCATGCACAGCCCCCGATGCTGCCCGGACTGGCGCCGGCGGGCATGCCGCAAGCACTCTCCCAATGCGGTGTTTGCCTTGGAAGAAGCCTGAATGGTATTTTTGAGAGTTGGAGGGGCATTATGCAGCCTTACCGCACTCACCCCCAACATGGCTTGACCTGTTTCCAGCCCGCGATTCTGCCCGAATCGCTGCCAGCGCCCATGCCGCAAGCACTCTCCCAAGGCCGCCGCTGCAGTGTTTGCCATCGACAGAGCGTGAAATGCATTTATCACGGTGTCCTGGGGAATCTTAAATTGTCCCAGACCCTATCTCCATGTCAGTGCCAGTTCAGGCTAAAATCGAGGTCTTTGTAGGGCCGGATCCACATCTATGGAGACTTTCGAGCCAATGGGAGGCGCGAAGCGCACTTGCAGCAGTCATCCCCAACATGGCCGTATTGTGGACCCATGCACAGCCCCCCAATGCTGTCTGAATCGCAGTCAGCGCACATGCTGCAAGCACTCTCCCAATGCGGTGCTTGCCTTCGGGAAAGCCTGAATGGTATTTGTGAGAGTTGCAGGCCCATTATGCAGCCTTACCGCACTCACCCCCAACATGGCTGTGTCCTTGACCTGTTTTCAGCCCGCGATGCTGCCCGACCGCTGCCAGCGCCCATGCCGCAAGCACTCTCCCAAGGCCGCCGCTGCAGTGTTTGCCATCGACAGAGCGTGAAATGTATTTACCACGGTGTCCTGGGGAATCTTCAACTGTTGCAGACCATATCGCCATGGTGGTTGCAGTCAGGGATACAAATCAACGTCATCGCAGGGCTGGATCCACATCTGTGGTTACTTTTGAGCGAATGAGAGGCACGAAGCGCACTTGCAGCAGTCATCCCCAACATGGCCGTATTGTGGTCCCATGCACAGCCCCGATGCTGTCCGAATCGCAGCCAGTGCACATGCCGCAAGCACTCTCCCGAGGCCGCCGCTGCGATGTTGGCCATCGACAGTGCCTGAAATGTATTTTTCACGGTGTCCTGGGGAATCTTAAATTGTCCCCGAGCATATGTCCATGTCGGTGCCAGTTCAGGCTAAAATCGAGGGCAACCCAGGGCTGCATCCACATCTGTGGTGAATTTTGAGCCAATCAGGGGCCCGAAGCGCCCTTGCAGCAGTCATCCCCAACATGGCCGTATTGTGGACCCATGCACAGCCCCCGATGCTGTCCGAATCGCAGTCAGCGCACATGCCGCAAGCACTCTCCCAATGCGGTGCTTGCCTTCGGAGAAGCCTGAATGGTATTTCTGAGAGTTGGAGGGGCATTATGCAGCCTTACCGCACTCACCCCCAACATGGCTGTGTCCTTGACCTGTTTTCAGCCCGCGATGCTGCCCTAATCGCTGCCAGCGCCCATGCCACAAGCACTCTCCCGAGGCCGCCGCTGCGATGGTGGCCATCGACAGAGCCTGAAATGTATTTTTCACGGTGTCCTGGGGAATCTTAAATGGTCCCAGAGCATATGTCCATGTCAGTGCCAGTTCAGGCTAAAATCGAGGTCTTTGTAGGGCCGGATCCACATCTATGGAGACTTTCGAGCCAATAGCGCACTTGCAGCAGTCATCCCCAACATGGCCGTATTGTGGACCCATGCACAGCCCCCGATGCTGCCCGGACTGGCGGCGGAGGGCATGCCGCAAGCACTCTCCCAATGCGGTGTTTGCCTTCAAAGAAGCCTGAATGGTATTTTTGAGAGTTGGAGGGGCATTATGCAGCCTTACCGCACTCACCCCCAACATGGCTTGACCTGTTTCCAGCCCGCGATTCTGCCCGACCGCTGCCAGCGCCCATGCCGCAAGCACTCTCCCAAGGCCGCCGCTGCAGTGTTTGCCATCGACAGAGCGTGAAATGCATTTATCACGGTGTCCTGGGGAATCTTAAATTGTCCCAGACCCTATCTCCATGTCGGTTGCAGTCCGGGATAAAATCAAGGTCATCGCAGGGCCGGATCCACATCTGTGGTTACTTTCGAGCGAATGAGAGGGGCGGCGCGCACTCACAGCAGTCATCCCCAACATGGCCGTATTGTGGACCCATGCACAGCCCCCAATGCTGTCTGAATCGCAGTCAGCGCACATGCCGCAAGCACTCTCCCAATGCGGTGCTTGCCTTCGGGAAAGCCTGAATGGTATTTGTGAGAGTTGCAGGCCCATTATGCAGCCTTACCGCACTCACCCCCAACATGGCTGTGTCCTTGACCTGTTTTCAGCCCCCGATGCTGCCCGGACTGGCGGCGGAGGGCATGCCGCAAGCACTCTCCCAATGCGGTGTTTGCCTTCAAAGAAGCCTGAATGGTATTTTTGAGAGTTGGAGGGGCATTATGCAGCCTTACCGCACTCACCCCCAACATGGCTTGACCTGTTTCCAGCCCGCGATTCTGCCCGAATCGCTGCCAGCGCCCATGCCGCAAGCACTCTCCTGAGGGCGCTGCTGCGATGTTGGCCATTGACAGAGCCTGAAATGTATTTTTCACGGTGTCCTGGGGAATCTTAAATTGTCCCAGAGCATATGTCCATGTCGGTGCCAGTTCAGGCTAAAATCGAGGTCTTTGTAGGGCCGGATCCACATCTGTGGTTACTTTCAAGCCAATGAGAGGCACAAAGCGCACTTGCAGCAGTCATCCCCAACATGGCCGTATTGTGGTCCCATGCACAGCCCCCGATGCTGCCCGGACTGGCGCCGGCGGGCATGCCGCAAAGCACTCTCCCAATGCGGTGTTTGCCTTCGGAGAAGCCTGAATGGTATTTCTGAGAGTTGGAGGGGCATTATGCAGCCTTACCGCACTCACCCCCAACATGGCTGTGTCCTTGACCTGTTTTCAGCCCGCGATGCTGCCCTAATCGCTGCCAGCGCCCATGCCGCAAGCACTCTCCCAATGCGGTGTTCGCCTTCAAGAAGCCTGAATGGTATTTTTGAGAGTTGCAGGGGCATTATGCAGCCTTACCGCACTCACCCCCAACATGACTGTGTCCTTGACCTGTTTCCAGCCCGCGATGCTGCCCGACCGCTGCCAGCGCCCATGCCGCAGGCACTCTCCCAAGGCCGCCGCTGCGGTGTTTGCCATCGACAGAGCGTGAAATGTATTTATCACGGTGTCCTGGGGAATCTTCAACTGTCCCAGAGCATATGTCCATGTCGGTGCCAGTTCAGGCTAAAATCGAGGGCAACCCAGGGCTGCATCCACATCTGTGGTGAATTTTGAGCCGATCAGGGGCCTGAAGCGGACTTACAGCAGTCATCCCCAACATGGCCGTGTTGTGGACCCATGCACAGCCCCCCAATCCTGTCCGAATTGCAGCCAGCGCACATGCCGCAAGCACTCTCCCAATGCGGTGTTCGCCTTGAAGAAGCCTGAATGGTATTTTTGAGAGTTGGAGGGGCATTATGCAGCCTTACCGCACTCACCCCCAACATGGCTGTGTCCTTGACCTGTTTTCAGCCCGCGATGCTGCCCTAATCGCTGCCAGCGCCCATGCCGCAAAGCACTCTCCTGAGGGCGCTGCTGCGATGTTGGCCATTGACAGAGCCTGAAATGTATTTTTCACGGTGTCCTGGGGAATCTTAAATTGTCCCAGAGCATATGTCCATGTCGGTGCCAGTTCAGGCTAAAATCGAGGTCTTTGTAGGGCCGGATCCACATCTATGGAGACTTTCGAGCCAATGGCAGGCGCGAAGCGCACTTGCAGCAGTCATCCCCAACATGGCCGTATTGTGGTCCCATGCACAGCCCCGATGCTGCCCGGACTGGCGCCGGCGGGCATGCCGCAAGCACTCTCCCAATGCGGTGTTTGCCTTCGGAGAAGCATGAATGGTATTTCTAAGAGTTGGAGGGGCATTATGCAGCCTTACCGCACTCACCCCCAACATGGCTGTGTCCTTGACCTGTTTTCAGCCCGCGATGCTGCCCTAATCGCTGCCAGCGCCCATGCCGCAAGCACTCTCCCGAGGCCGCCGCTGCGATGGTGGCCGACGACAGAGCCTGACATGTATTTTTCACGGTGTCCTGGGGAATCTTAAATTGTCCCAGAGCATATGTCCATGTCGGTGCCAGTTCAGGCTAAATTCGAGGTCTTTGTAGGGCCGGATCCACATCTGTGGTTACTTTCAAGCCAATGAGAGGCACAAAGCGCACTTGCAGCAGTCATCCCCAACATGGCCGTGTTGTGGACCCATGCACAGCCCCCAATCCTGTCCGAATTGCAGCCAGCGCACATGCCGCAAGCACTCTCCCAATGCGGTGTTCGCCTTCGAAGAAGCCTGAATGGTATTTTTGAGAGTTGGAGGGGCATTATGCAGCCTTACCGCACTCACCCCCAGCATGGCTGTGTCCTTGACCTGTTTTCAGCCCGCGATGCTGCCCTAATCGCTGCCAGCGCCCATGCCGCAAGCACTCTCCCGAGGCCGCCGCTGCGATGGTGGCCGACGACAGAGCCTGACATGTATTTTTCACGGTGTCCTGGGGAATCTTAAATTGTCCCAGAGCATATGTCCATGTCGGTGCCAGTTCAGGCTAAAATCGAGGTCTTTGTAGGGCCGGATCCACATCTATGGAGACTTTCGAGCCAATGGCAGGCGCGAAGCGCACTTGCAGCAGTCATCCCCAACATGGCCGCATTGTGGTCCCATGCACAGCCCCCGATGCTGCCCGGACTGGCGCCGGCGGGCATGCCGCAAGCACTCTCCCAATGCGGTGTTTGCCTTCGGAGAAGCATGAATGGTATTTCTGAGAGTTGGAGGGGCATTATGCAGCCTTACCGCAGTCACGCCCAACATGGCTGTGTCCTTGACCTGTTTCCAGCCCGCGATGCTGCCCTAATCGCTGCCAGCGCCCATGCCGCAAAGCACTCTCCCGAGGCCGCCGCTGCGATGGTGGCCATCGACAGAGTGTAAAATGTATTTTTCACGGTGTCCTGGGGAATCTTAAATTGTCCCAGACCCTATCTCCATGTCGGTTGCAGTCCGGGATAAAATCAAGGTCATCGCAGGGCCGGATCCACATCTGTGGTTACTTTCGAGCGAATGAGAGGGGCGAAGCGCACTCACAGCAGTCATCCCCAACATGGCCGTATTGTGGACCCATGCACAGCCCCCAATGCTGTCTGAATCGCAGTCAGCGCACATGCCGCAAGCACTCTCCCAATGCGGTGCTTGCCTTCGGGAAAGCCTGAATGGTATTTGTGAGAGTTGCAGGCCCATTATGCAGCCTTACCGCACTCACCCCCAACATGGCTGTGTCCTTGACCTGTTTTCAGCCCGCGATGCTGCCCGACCGCTGCCAGCGCCCATGCCGCAAGCACTCTCCCAAGGCCGCCGCTGCAGTGTTTGCCATCGACAGAGCGTGAAATGTATTTACCACGGTGTCCTGGGGAATCTTCAACTGTTGCAGACCATATCGCCATGGTGGTTGCAGTCAGGGATACAAATCAACGTCATCGCAGGGCTGGATCCACATCTGTGGTTACTTTCAAGCGAATGAGAGGCGTGAAGCGCACTTGCAGCAGTCATCGCCAACATGGCCGTATTGTGGACCCATGCACAGCCCCCGATGCTGTCCGAATCGCAGTCAGCGCACATGCCGCAAGCACTCTCCCAATGCGGTGCTTGCGTTCGGGAAAGCCCAAATGCTATTTTTGAGGGTTGGAGGGGCATTATGCAGCCTTACCGCAGTCACGCCCAACATGGCTGTGTCCTTGACCTGTTTCCAGCCCGCGATGCTGCCCTAATCGCTGCCAGCGCCCATGCCGCAAGCACTCTCCCAAGGCCGCCGCTGCAATGGTGGCCATCGACAGAGTGTAAAATGTATTTTTCACGGTGTCCTGGGGAATCTTAAATTGTCCCAGACCCTATCTCCATGTCGGTTGCAGTCCGGGATAAAATCAAGGTCATCGCAGGGCCGGATCCACATCTGTGGTTACTTTCGAGCGAATGAGAGGGGCGAAGCGCACTCACAGCAGTCATCCCCAACATGGCCGTATTGTGGACCCATGCACAGCCCCCAATGCTGTCTGAATCGCAGTCAGCGCACATGCCGCAAGCACTCTCCCAATGCGGTGCTTGCCTTCGGGAAAGCCTGAATGGTATTTGTGAGAGTTGCAGGCCCATTATGCAGCCTTACCGCACTCACCCCCAACATGGCTGTGTCCTTGACCTGTTTTCAGCCCGCGATGCTGCCCGACCGCTGCCAGCGCCCATGCCGCAAGCACTCTCCCAAGGCCGCCGCTGCAGTGTTTGCCATCGACAGAGCGTGAAATGAATTTACCACGGTGTCCTGGGGAATCTTCAACTGTTGCAGACCATATCGCCATGGTGGTTGCAGTCAGGGATACAAATCAACGTCATCGCAGGGCTGGATCCACATCTGTGGTTACTTTCGAGCGAATGAGAGGCGTGAAGCGCACTTGCAGCAGTCATCCCCAACATGGCGACATTGTGGAACCATGCACAGCCCCCGATGCTGTCCGAATTGCAGCCAGCGCCCATGCCGCAAGCACTCTCCCAATGCGGTGTTTGCCTTCGGAGAAGCCTGAATGGTATTTCTGAGAGTTGGAGGGGCATTATGCAGCCTTACCGCACTCACCCCCAACATGGCGGTGTCCTTGACCTGTTTCCAGCCCGCAATGCTGCCCAAATCGCAGCCAGTGCACATGCCGCAAGCACTCTCCCGAGGCCGCCGCTGCGATGTTGGCCATCGACAGAGCCTGAAATGTATTTTTCACGGTGTCCTGGGGAATCTTAAATTGTCCCAGAGCATATGTCCATGTTGGTGCCAGTTCAGGCTAAATTCGAGGTCTTTGCAGGGCCGGATCCACATCTATGGAGACTTTCGAGCCAATGAGAGGCGCGAAGCGCACTTGCTGCAGCCGTCCCCAACATGGCCGTATTGTGGACCCATGCACAGCCCCCGATGCTGTCCGAATCACAGCGAGTGCCCATGCCGCAAGCACTCTCCCAATGCGGTGTTTGCCTTCGGAGAAGCCTGAATGGTATTTCTGAGAGTTGGAGGGGCATTATGCAGCCTTACCGCACTCACCCCCAACATGGCTGTGTCCTTGACCTGTTTTCAGCCCGCGATGCTGCCCTAATCGCTGCCAGCGCCCATGCCACAAGCACTCTCCCGAGGCCGCCGCTGCGATGTTGGCCATCGACAGAGCCTGAAATGTATTTTTCACGGTGTCCTGGGGAATCTTAAATTGTCCCAGAGCATATGTCCATGTCGGTGCCAGTTCAGGCTAAATTCGAGGTCTTTGCAGGGCCGGATCCACATCTATGGAGACTTTCGAGCCAATGAGAGGCGCGAAGCGCACTTGCTGCAGCCGTCCCCAACATGGCCGTATTGTGGACCCATGCACAGCCCCCGATGCTGTCCGAATCACAGCGAGTGCCCATGCCGCAAGCACTCTCCCAATGCGGTGTTTGCCTTCGGAGAAGCCTGAATGGTATTTCTGAGAGTTGGAGGGGCATTATGCAGCCTTACCGCACTCACCCCCAACATGGCTGTGTCCTTGACCTGTTTTCAGCCCGCGATGCTGCCCTAATCGCTGCCAGCGCCCATGCCACAAGCACTCTCCCGAGGCCGCCGCTGCGATGGTGGCCATCGACAGAGCCTGAAATGTATTTTTCACGGTGTCCTGGGGAATCTTAAATTGTCCCAGAGCATATGTCCATGTCAGTGCCAGTTCAGGCTAAAATCGAGGTCTTTGTAGGGCCGGATCCACATCTATGGAGACTTTCGAGCCAATGGGAGGCCCGAAGCGCACTTGCAGCAGTCATCCCCAACATGGCCGTGTTGTGGACCCATGCACAGCCCCCGATGCTGCCCGGACTGGCGCCGGCGGGCATGCCGCAAGCACTCTCCCAATGCGGTGTTTGCCTTGGAAGAAGCCTGAATGGTATTTTTGAGAGTTGGAGGGGCATTATGCAGCCTTACCGCACTCACCCCCAACATGGCTTGACCTGTTTTCAGCCCGCGATGCTGCCCGAATCGCTGCCAGCGCCCATGCCGCAAGCACTCTCCCAATGCGGTGTTTGCCTTCGGAGAAGCCTGAATGGTATTTCTGAGAGTTGGAGGGGCATTATGCAGCCTTACCGCACTCACCCCCAACATGGCTGTGTCCTTGACCCGTTTTCAGCCCGCGATGCTGCCCTAATCGCTGCCAGTGCCCATGCCGCAAGCACTCTCCTGAGGCCGCCGCTGCGATGGTGGCCATCGACAGAGCCTGAAATGTATTTTTCACGGTGTCCTGGGGAATCTTAAATTGTCCCAGAGCATATGTCCATGTCGGTGCCAGTTCAGGCTAAAATCGAGGGCAACCCAGGGCTGCATCCACATCTGTGGTGAATTTTGAGCCGATCAGGGGCCTGAGGCGCACTTGCAGCAGTCATCCCCAACATGGCCGTATTGTGGTACCATGCACAGCCCCCCCATGCTGTCCGAATTGCAGCCAGCGCACATGCCGCAAGCACTCTCCCAATGGGTTGTTTGCCTTCGTAGAAGCCCGAATGCTATTTTTGAGGGTTGGAGGGGCATTATGCAGCCCTACCGCACTCACCCCCAACATGGCTGTGTCCTTGACCTGTTTTCAGCCCGCGATGCTGCCCTAATCGCTGCCAGCGCCCATGCCGCAAGCACTCTCCCAATGCGGTGTTCGCCTTGAAGAAGCCTGAATGGTATTTCTGAGAGTTGGAGGGGCATTATGCAGCCTTACCGCACTCACCCCCAACATGGCTGTGTCCTTGACCTGTTTTCAGCCCGCGATGCTGCCCTAATCGCTGCCAGCGCCCATGCCGCAAGCACTCTCCCAATGCGGTGTTCGCCTTCGAAGAAGCCTGAATGGTATTTTTGAGAGTTGCAGGGGCATTATGCAGCCTTACCGCACTCACCCCCAACATGACTGTGTCCTTGACCCGTTTCCAGCCCGCGATGCTGCCCGAATCGCTGCCAGCGCCCATGCCACAAGCACTCTCCCGAGGCCGCCGCTGCGATGGTGGCCATCGACAGAGCCTGAAATGTATTTTTCACGGTGTCCTGGGGAATCTTCAACTGTTGCAGACCATATCGCCATGGTGGTTGTAGTCAGGGATACAAATCAACGTCATCGCAGGGCTGGATCCACATCTGTGGTTACTTTTGAGCGAATGAGAGGCGCGAAGCGCACTTGCAGCAGTCATCCCCAACATGGCCGTATTGTGGTCCCATGCACAGCCCCCGATGCTGTCCGAATCGCAGCCAGTGCACATGCCGCAAGCACTCTCCCGAGGCCGCCGCTGCGATTGTGGCCATCGACAGAGCCTGAAATGTATTTTTCACGGTGTCCTGGGGAATCTTAAATTGTCCCAGAGCATATGTCCATGTCGGTGCCAGTTCAGGCTAAAATCGAGGGCAACCCAGGGCTGCATCCACATCTGTGGTGAATTTTGAGCGGATCAGGGGCCTGAGGCGCACTTGCAGCAGTCATCCCCAACATGGCCGTATTGTGGTACCATGCACAGCCCCCCATGCTGTCCGAATTGCAGCCAGCGCACATGCCGCAAGCACTCTCCCAATGGGTTGTTTGCCTTCGGAGAAGCCCGAATGCTATTTTTGAGGGTTGGAGGGGCATTATGCAGCCCTACCGCACTCACCCCCAACATGGCTGTGTCCTTGACCTGTTTTCAGCCCGCGATGCTGCCCTAATCGCTGCCAGCGCCCATGCCGCAAGGCACTCTCCCAATGCGGTGTTTGCCTTCGGAGAAGCCTGAATGGTATTTCTGAGAGTGGGAGGGGCATTATGCAGCCTTACCGCACTCACCCCCAACATGGCTGTGTCCTTGACCTGTTTTCAGCCCGCGATGCTGCCGTGTCGCTGCCAGCGCCCATGCCGCAAGCACTCTCCCAATGCGGTGTTCGCCTTCAAGAAGCCTGAATGGTATTTTTGAGAGTTGCAGGGGCATTATGCAGCCTTACCGCACTCACCCCCAACATGACTGTGTCCTTGACCTGTTTCCAGCCCGCGATGCTGCCCGACCGCTGCCAGCGCCCATGCCGCAGGCACTCTCCCAAGGCCGCCGCTGCGGTGTTTGCCATCGACAGAGCGTGAAATGTATTTATCACGGTGTCCTGGGGAATCTTCAACTGTCCCAGAGCATATGTCCATGTCGGTGCCAGTTCAGGCTAAAATCGAGGGCAACCCAGGGCTGCATCCACATCTGTGGTGAATTTTGAGCCGATCAGGGGCCTGACGTGCACTTGCAGCAGTCATCCCCAACATGGCCGTATTGTGGACCCATGCACAGCCCCCGATGCTGTCCGAATTGCAGTCGGCGCACATGCCGCAAGCACTCTCCCAATGCGGTGTTTGCCTTCGGAGAAGCCTGAATGGTATTTCTGAGAGTTGGAGGGGCATTATGCAGCCTTACCGCACTCACCCCCAACATGACTGTGTCCTTGACCCGTTTCCAGCCCGCGATGCTGCCCGAATCGCTGCCAGCGCCCATGCCGCAGGCACTCTCCCAATGCGGTGTTTGCCTTCGGAGAAGCCTGAATGGTATTTCTGAGAGTTGGAGGGGCATTATGCAGCCTTACCGCACTCACCCCCAACATGGCTGTGTCCTTGACCTGTTTTCAGCCCGCGATGCTGCCCCTAATCGCTGCCAGCGCCCATGCCGCAAGCACTCTCCCAATGCGGTGTTCGCCTTCGAAGAAGCCTGAATGGTATTTTTGAGAGTTGCAGGGGCATTATGCAGCCTTACCGCGCTCACCCCCAACATGACTGTGTCCTTGACCTGTTTCCAGCCCGCGATGCTGCCCGAATCGCTGCCAGCGCCCATGCCGCAGGCACTCTCCCAAGGCCGCCGCTGCGGTGTTTTGCCATCGACAGAGCGTGAAATGTATTTATCACGGTGTCCTGGGGAATCTTCAACTGTCCCAGAGCATATGTCCATGTCGGTGCCAGTTCAGGCTAAAATCGAGGGCAACCCAGGGCTGCATCCACATCTGTGGTGAATTTTGAGCCGATCAGGGGCCTGACGTGCACTTGCAGCAGTCATCCCCAACATGGCCGTATTGTGGTCCCATGCACAGCCCCCGATGCTGCCCGGACTGGCGCCGGCGGGCATGCCGCAAGCACTCTCCCAATGCGGTGTTTGCCTTCGGAGAAGCATGAATGGTATTTCTGAGAGTTGGAGGGGCATTATGCAGCCTTACCGCACTCACCTCCAACATGGCTGTGTCCTTGACCTGTTTTCAGCCCGCGATGCTGCCCTAATCGCTGCCAGCGCCCATGCCGCAAGCACTCTCCCGAGGCCGCCGCTGCGATGGTGGCCGACGACAGAGCCTGACATGTATTTTTCACGGTGTCCTGGGGAATCTTAAATTGTCCCAGAGCATATGTCCATGTCGGTGCCAGTTCAGGCTAAATTCGAGGTCTTTGTAGGGCCGGATCCACATCTGTGGTTACTTTCAAGCCAATGAGAGGCACAAAGCGCACTTGCAGCAGTCATCCCCAACATGGCCGTATTGTGGTACCATGCACAGCCCCCCATGCTGTCCGAATTGCAGCCAGCGCACATGCCGCAAGCACTCTCCCAATGCGGTGTTTGCCTTCGAAGAAGCCTGAATGGTATTTTTGAGAGTTGGAGGGGCATTATGCAGCCTTACCGCACTCACCCCCAACATGGCGGTGTCCTTGACCTGTTTCCAGCCCGCGATTCTGCCCGAATCGCTGCCAGCGCCCATGCCGCAAGCACTCTCCCAATGCGGTGCTTGCCTTCGGGAAAGCCCAAATGCTAACTTTGAGGGTTGGAGGGGCATTATGCAGCCTTACCGCAGTCACGCCCAACATGGCTGTGTCCTTGACCTGTTTCCAGCCCGCGATTCTGCCCGAATCGCAGTCAGCGCACATGCCGCAAGCACTCTCCCAATGCGGTGCTTGCCTTCGGGAAAGCCTGAATGGTATTTGTGAGAGTTGCAGGCCCATTATGCAGCCTTACCGCACTCACCCCCAACATGGCTGTGTCCTTGACCTGTTTTCAGCCCGCGATGCTGCCCGACCGCTGCCAGCGCCCATGCCGCAAGCACTCTCCCAAGGCCGCCGCTGCAGTGTTTGCCATCGACAGAGCGTGAAATGTATTTACCACGGTGTCCTGGGGAATCTTCAACTGTTGCAGACCATATCGCCATGGTGGTTGCAGTCAGGGATACAAATCAACGTCATCGCAGGGCTGGATCCACATCTGTGGTTACTTTCGAGCGAATGAGAGGCGTGAAGCGCACTTGCAGCAGTCATCCCCAACATGGCCGTATTGTGGACCCATGCACAGCCCCCGATGCTGTCCGATCGCAGTCAGCGCACATGCCGCAAGCACTCTCCCAATGCGGTGCTTGCCTTCGGGAAAGCCTGAATGGTATTTGTGAGAGTTGCAGGCCCATTATGCAGCCTTACCGCACTCACCCCCAACATGGCTGTGTCCTTGACCTGTTTTCAGCCCGCGATGCTGCCCGAATCGCTGCCAGCGCCCATGCCGCAAGCACTCTCCCAAGGCCGCCGCTGCAGTGTTTGCCATCGACAGAGCGTGAAATGAATTTACCACGGTGTCCTGGGGAATCTTCAACTGTTGCAGACCATATCGCCATGGTGGTTGCAGTCAGGGATACAAATCAACGTCATCGCAGGGCTGGATCCACATCTGTGGTTACTTTCGAGCGAATGAGAGGCGTGAAGCGCACTTGCAGCAGTCATCCCCAACATGGCGACATTGTGGACCCATGCACAGCCCCCGATGCTGTCTGAATTGCAGCCAGCGCCCATGCCGCAAGCACTCTCCCAATGCGGTGTTTGCCTTCGGAGAAGCCTGAATGGTATTTCTGAGAGTTGGAGGGGCATTATGCAGCCTTACCGCACTCACCCCCAACATGGCGGTGTCCTTGACCTGTTTTCAGCCCGCGATGCTGCCCAAATCGCAGCCAGTGCACATGCCGCAAGCACTCTCCCGAGGCCGCCGCTGCGATGGTGGCCATTGACAGTGCCTGAAATGTATTTTTCACGGTGTCCTGGGGAATCTTAAATTGTCCCAGAGCATATGTCCATGTCGGTGCCAGTTCAGGCTAAAATCGAGGGCAACCCAGGGCTGCATCCACATCTGTGGTGAATTTTGAGCCGATCAGGGGCCTGAGGCGCACTTGCAGCAGTCATCCCCAACATGGCCGTGTTGTGGACCCATGCACAGCCCCCGATGCTGCCCGGACTGGCGCCGGCGGGCATGCCGCAAGCACTCTCCCAATGCGGTGTTTGCCTTCGGAGAAGCCTGAATGGTATTTCTGAGAGTTGGAGGGGCATTATGCAGCCTTACCGCACTCACCCCCAACATGGCTGTGTCCTTGACCTGTTTTCAGCCCGCGATGCTGCCCTAATCGCTGCCAGCGCCCATGCCGCAAGCACTCTCCCGAGGCCGCCGCTGCGATTGTGGCCATCGACAGAGCCTGAAATGTATTTTTCACGGTGTCCTGGGGAATCTTAAATTGTCCCAGAGCATATGTCCATGTCGGTGCCAGTTCAGGCTAAAATCGAGGGCAACCCAGGGCTGCATCCACATCTGTGGTGAATTTTGAGCCGATCAGGGGCCTGAGGCGCACTTGCAGCAGTCATCCCCAACATGGCCGTATTGTGGACCCATGCACAGCCCCCCAATCCTGTCCGAATTGCAGCCAGCGCACATGCCGCAAGCACTCTCCCAATGCGGTGTTCGCCTTCGAAGAAGCCTGAACGGTATTTTTGAGAGTTGGAGGAACATTATGCAGCCTTACCGCACTCACCCCCAACATGGCGGTGTCCTTGACCTGTTTCCAGCCCGCAATTCTGCCCGACCGCTGCCAGCGCCCATGCCGCAAGCACTCTCCCAATGCGGTGTTTGCCTTCGGAGAAGCCTGAATGGTATTTCTGAGAGTTGGAGGGGCATTATGCAGCCTTACCGCACTCACCCCCAACATAGCTGTGTCCTTGACCTGTTTTCAGCCCGCGATGCTGCCCGAATCGCTGCCAGCGCCCATGCCGCAAGCACTCTCCCGAGGCCGCCGCTGCGATTGTGGCCATCGACAGAGCCTGAAATGTATTTTTCACGGTGTCCTGGGGAATCTTAAATTGTCCCAGAGCATATGTCCATGTCGGTGCCAGTTCAGGCTAAAATCGAGGTCTTTGTAGGGCCGGATCCACATGTGTGGTTACTTTCAAGCCAATGAGAGGCACAAAGCGCACTTGCAGCAGTCATCCCCAACATGGCCGTGTTGTGGACCCATGCACAGCCCCCAATCCTGTCCGAATTGCAGCCAGCGCACATGCCGCAAGCACTCTCCCAATGCGGTGTTCGCCTTCGAAGCAGCCTGAACGGTATTTTTGAGAGTTGGAGGAACATTATGCAGCCTTACCGCACTCACCCCCAACATGGCGGTGTCCTTGACCTGTTTCCAGCCCGCAATTCTGCCCGAATCGCTGCCAGCGCCCATGCCGCAAGCACTCTCCCAATGCGGTGTTTGCCTTCGGAGAAGCCTGAATGGTATTTCTGAGAGTTGGAGGGGCATTATGCAGCCTTACCGCACTCACCCCCAACATAGCTGTGTCCTTGACCTGTTTTCAGCCCGCGATGCTGCCCGAATCGCTGCCAGCGCCCATGCCGCAAGCACTCTCCCAATGCGGTGTTTGCCTTCGAAGAAGCCTGAATGGTATTTTTGAGAGTTGGAGGGGCATTATGCAGCCTTACCGCAGTCACGCCCAACATGGCTGTGTCCTTGACCTGTTTCCAGCCCGCAATGCTGCCCTAATCGCTGCCAGTGCCCATGCCGCAAGCACTCTCCCGAGGCCGCCGCTGCGATGGTGGCCATCGACAGAGTGTAAAATGTATTCTTCACGGTGTCCTGGGGAATCTTAAATTGTCCCAGACCCTATCTCCATGTCGGTTGCAGTCTGGGATAAAATCAAGGTCATCGCAGGGCCGGATCCACATCTGTGGTTACTTTTGAGCCAATGAGAGGGGCAAAGCGCACTCACAGCCGTCATCCCCAACATGGCCGTATTGTGGTACAATGCACAGCCCCCCATGATGTCCGAATTGCAGCCAGCGCACATGCCGCAAGCACTCTCCCAATGCGGTGTTTGCCTTTGAAGAAGCCTGAATGGTATTTTTGAGAGTTGGAGGGGCATTATGCAGCCTTACCGCACTCACCCCCAACATGGCTGTGTCCTTGACCTGTTTTCAGCCCGCGATGCTCCCCGACCGCTGCCCGCGCCCATGCCGCAAGCACTCTCCCAAGGCCGCCGCTGCGATTTTGCCATTGGCAGAGCGTGAAATGTGTTTTTTTCACGGTGTCCTGGGGAATCTTAAATTTTCCCAGACCCTATCTCCATGTCGGTTGCAGTCCGGGGTAAAATCAAGGTCATCGCAGGGCCGGATCCACATCTGTGGTTACTTTCAAGCCAATGAGAGGCGCGAAGCGCACTCACAGCAGTCATCCCCAGCATGGCTGTATTGTGGACCCATTCACAACCCCCGATGCTGTCCGAATTGCAGCCAGCGCCCATGCCGCAAGCACTCCCCCAATGCGGTGTTTGCCTTCGAAGAAGCCCGAATGCTATTTTTGAGGGTTGGAGGGGCATTATGCAGCCCTACCGCACTCACCCCCAACATGGCTGTGTCCTTGACCTGTTTCCAGCCCGCAATTCTGCCCTAATCGCTGCCAGCGCCCATGCCGCAAGCACTCTCCCGAGGCCGCCGCTGTGATGTTGGCCATCGACAGAGCCTGAAATGTATTTTTCACGGTGTCCTGGGGAATCTTAAATTGTCCCAGAGCATATGTCCATGTCGGTGCCAGTTCAGGCTAAAATCAAGGGCAACCCAGGGCTGCATCCACATCTGTGGTGAATTTTGAGCCGATCAGGGGCCTGAAGCGCACTCACAGCAGTCATCCCCAACATGGCCGTATTGTGGACCCGTGCACAGCCCCCGATGCTGCCCGGACTGGCGCCGGCGGGCATGCCGCAAGCACTCTCCCAATGCGGTGTTTGCCTTCGGAGAAGCCTGAATGGTATTTCTGAGATTTGGAGGGGCATTATGCAGCCTTACCGCACTCACCCCCAACATGGCTGTGTCCTTGACCTGTTTTCAGCCCGCGATGCTCCCCGAATCGCTGCCCGCGCCCATGCCGCAAGCACTCTCCCAAGGCCGCCGCTGCGATTTTGCCATTGGCAGAGCGTGAAATGTGTTTTTTTTCACGGTGTCCTGGGGAATCTTAAATTTTCCCAGACCCTATCTCCATGTCGGTTGCAGTCCGGGGTAAAATCAAGGTCATCGCAGGGCCGGATCCACATCTGTGGTTACTTTCAAGCCAATGAGAGGCGCGAAGCGCACTCACAGCAGTCATCCCCAGCATGGCTGTATTGTGGACCCATTCACAACCCCGATGCTGTCCGAATTGCAGCCAGCGCCCATGCCGCAAGCACTCTCCCGAGGCCGCCGCTGCGATGGTGGCCATCGACAGAGTGTAAAATGTATTCTTCACGGTGTCCTGGGGAATCTTAAATTGTCCCAGACCCTATCTCCATGTCGGTTGCAGTCTGGGATAAAATCAAGGTCATCGCAGGGCCGGATCCACATCTGTGGTTACTTTTGAGCCAATGAGAGGGGCAAAGCGCACTCACAGCCGTCATCCCCAACATGGCCGTATTGTGGTACAATGCACAGCCCCCCATGATGTCCGAATTGCAGCCAGCGCACATGCCGCAAGCACTCTCCCAATGCGGTGTTTGCCTTTGAAGAAGCCTGAATGGTATTTTTGAGAGTTGGAGGGGCATTATGCAGCCTTACCGCACTCACCCCCAACATGGCTGTGTCCTTGACCTGTTTTCAGCCCGCGATGCTCCCCGAATCGCTGCCCGCGCCCATGCCGCAAGCACTCTCCCAAGGCCGCCGCTGCGATTTTGCCATTGGCAGAGCGTGAAATGTGTTTTTTTTCACGGTGTCCTGGGGAATCTTAAATTTTCCCAGACCCTATCTCCATGTCGGTTGCAGTCCGGGGTAAAATCAAGGTCATCGCAGGGCCGGATCCACATCTGTGGTTACTTTCAAGCCAATGAGAGGCGCGAAGCGCACTCACAGCAGTCATCCCCAGCATGGCTGTATTGTGGACCCATTCACAACCCCGATGCTGTCCGAATTGCAGCCAGCGCCCATGCCGCAAGCACTCCCCCAATGCGGTGTTTGCCTTCGGAGAAGCCTGAATGGTATTTCTGAGAGTTGGAGGGGCATTATGCAGCCTTACCGCACTCACCCCCAACATGGCGGTGTCCTTGACCTGTTTCCAGCCCGCGATTCTGCCCGAATCGCTGCCAGCGCCCATGCCGCAAGCACTCTCCCGAGGCCGCCGCTGCGATGGTGGCCATTGACAGAGCCTGAAATGTATTTTTCACGGTGTCCTGGGGAATCTTCAATTGTCCCAGAGCATATGTCCATGTCGGTGCCAGTTCAGGCTAAAATCGAGGGCAACCCAGGGCTGCATCCACATCTGTGGTGAATTTTGAGCCAATCAGGGGCCCGAAGCGCACTTGCAGCAGTCATCCCCAACATGGCCGTATTGTGGTCCCATGCACAGCCCCCGATGCTGCCCGGACTGGCGCCGGCGGGCATGCCGCAAGCACTCTCCCAATGCGGTGTTTGCCTTCGAAGAAGCCTGAATGGTATTTTTGAGAGTTGGAGGGGCATTATGCAGCCTTACCGCAGTCACGCCCAACATGGCTGTGTCCTTGACCTGTTTCCAGCCCGCGATGCTGCCCTAATCGCTGCCAGTGCCCATGCCGCAAGCACTCTCCCGAGGCCGCCGCTGCGATGGTGGCCATCGACAGAGTGTAAAATGTATTCTTCACGGTGTCCTGGGGAATCTTAAATTGTCCCAGACCCTATCTCCATGTCGGTTGCAGTCTGGGATAAAATCAAGGTCATCGCAGGGCCGGATCCACATCTGTGGTTACTTTTGAGCCAATGAGAGGGGCAAAGCGCACTCACAGCCGTCATCCCCAACATGGCCGTATTGTGGTACAATGCACAGCCCCCCATGATGTCCGAATTGCAGCCAGCGCACATGCCGCAAGCACTCTCCCAATGCGGTGTTTGCCTTTGAAGAAGCCTGAATGGTATTTTTGAGAGTTGGAGGGGCATTATGCAGCCTTACCGCACTCACCCCCAACATGGCTGTGTCCTTGACCTGTTTTCAGCCCGCGATGCTCCCCGAATCGCTGCCCGCGCCCATGCCGCAAGCACTCTCCCAAGGCCGCCGCTGCGATTTTGCCATTGGCAGAGCGTGAAATGTGTTTTTTTCACGGTGTCCTGGGGAATCTTAAATTTTCCCAGACCCTATCTCCATGTCGGTTGCAGTCCGGGGTAAAATCAAGGTCATCGCAGGGCCGGATCCACATCTGTGGTTACTTTCAAGCCAATGAGAGGCGCGAAGCGCACTCACAGCAGTCATCCCCAGCATGGCTGTATTGTGGACCCATTCACAACCCCCGATGCTGTCCGAATTGCAGCCAGCGCCCATGCCGCAAGCACTCCCCCAATGCGGTGTTTGCCTTCGAAGAAGCCCGAATGCTATTTTTGAGGGTTGGAGGGGCATTATGCAGCCCTACCGCACTCACCCCCAACATGGCTGTGTCCTTGACCTGTTTCCAGCCCGCGATTCTGCCCTAATCGCTGCCAGCGCCCATGCCGCAAGCACTCTCCCGAGGCCGCCGCTGCGATGTTGGCCATCGACAGAGCCTGAAATGTATTTTTCACGGTGTCCTGGGGAATCTTAAATTGTCCCAGAGCATATGTCCATGTCGGTGCCAGTTCAGGCTAAAATCGAGGTCTTTGTAGGGCCGGATCCACATCTATGGAGACTTTCGAGCCAATGAGAGGCGCGAAGCGCACTTGCAGCAGTCAACCCCAACATGGCCGTATTGTGGACCCATGCACAGCCCCCAATGCTGTCCGAATCGCAGCCAGCGCACATGCCGCAAGCACTCTCCCAATGCGGTGTTTGCCTTTGAAGAAGCCTGAATGGTATTTCTGAGATTTGGAGGGGCATTATGCAGCCTTACCGCACTCACCCCCAGCATGGCTGTGTCCTTGACCTGTTTTCAGCCCGCGATGCTGCCCAAATCGCAGCCAGCGGACATGCCGCAAGCACTCTCCCAAGGCCGCCGCTGCGGTGCTTGCCATCAACAGAGCGTGAAATGTATTTTTCACGGTGTCCTGGGGAATCTTAAATTGTCCCAGAGCATATGTCCATGTCGGTGCCAGTTCAGGCTAAAATCAAGGGCAACCCAGGGCTGCATCCACATCTGTGGTGAATTTTGAGCCGATCAGGGGCCTGAAGCGCACTCACAGCAGTCATCCCCAACATGGCCGTATTGTGGACCCGTGCACAGCCCCCGATGCTGCCCGGACTGGCGCCGGCGGGCATGCCGCAAGCACTCTCCCAATGCGGTGTTTGCCTTCGGAGAAGCCTGAATGGTATTTCTGAGATTTGGAGGGGCATTATGCAGCCTTACCGCACTCACCCCCAGCATGGCTGTGTCCTTGACCTGTTTTCAGCCCGCGATGCTGCCCAAATCGCAGCCAGCGGACATGCCGCAAGCACTCTCCCAATGTGGTGTTTGCCTTTGAAGAGTCCTGAATGGTATTTTTGAGAGTTGGAGGGGCATTATGCAGCCTTACCGCACTCACCCCCAACATGGCTGTGTCCTTGACCTGTTTTCAGCCCGCAATGCTGCCCAAATCGCTGCCTGCACCCATGCCGCAAACACTCTCCCAAGGCCGCCGCTGCGATTTTGCCATTGGCAGAGCATGAAATGTTTTTTTCACGGTGTCCTGGGGAATCTTAAATTTTCCCAGACCCTATCTCCATGTCGGTTGCAGTCCGGGGTAAAATCAAGGTCATCGCAGGGCCGGATCCACATCTATGGAGACTTTCGAGCCAAAGAGAGGCGCGAAGCGCACTCACAGCAGTCATCCCCAACATGGCTGTATTGTGGACCCATGCACAGCCCCTGATGCTGTCCGACCGCAGCCAGCGCACATGCCGCAAGCACTCTCCCAATGCGGTGTTTGCCTTCGGAGAAGCCTGAATGGTATTTCTGAGAGTTGGAGGGGCATTATGCAGCCTTACCGCACTCACCCCCAACATAGCTGTGTCCTTGACCTGTTTTCAGCCCGCGATGCTGCCCTAATCGCCGCCAGTGCCCATGCCGCAAGCACTCTCCCGAGGCCGCCGCTGCGGTGGTGGCCATCGACAGAGCCTGAAATGTATTTTTCACGGTGTCCTGGGGAATCTTAAATTGTCCCAGAGCATATGTCCATGTCGGTGCCAGTTCAGGCTAAAATCGAGGGCAACCCAGGGCTGCATCCACATCTGTGGTCAATTTTGAGCCGATCAGGGGCCTGAAGCGCACTTGCAGCAGTCATCCCCAACATGGCCGTATTGTGGTACCATGCACAGCCCCCCATGCTGTCCGAATTGCAGCCAGCGCACATGCCGCAAAGCACTCTCCCAATGCGGTGTTTGCCTTGAAGAAGCCTGAATGGTATTTTTGAGAGTTGGAGGGGCATTATGCAGCCTTACCGCACTCACCCCCAACATGGCGGTGTCCTTGACCTGTTTCCAGCCCGCAATTCTGCCCGACCGCTGCCAGCGCCCATGCCGCAAGCACTCTCCCGAGGCCGCCGCTGCGATGGTGGCCATCGACAGAGCCTGAAATGTATTTTTCACGGTGTCCTGGGGAATCTTAAATTGTCCCAGAGCATATGTCCATGTCGGTGCCAGTTCAGGCTAAAATCGAGGGCAACCCAGGGCTGCATCCACATCTGTGGTGAATTTTGAGCCAATCAGGGGCCCGAAGCGCACTTGCAGCAGTCATCCCCAACATGGCCGTATTGTGGTACCATGCACAGCCCCCCATGCTGTCCAAATTGCAGCCAGCGCACATGCCGCAAGCACTCTCCCAATGCGGTGTTTGCCTTCGAAGAAGCCTGAATGGTATTTTTTGAGAGTTGGAGGGGCATTATGCAGCCTTACCGCACTCACCCCCAACATGGCGGTGTCCTTGACCTGTTTTCAGCCCGCGATGCTGCCCGAATCGCTGCCAGCGCCCATGCCGCAAGCACTCTCCCAAGGCCGCCGCTGCAGTGTTTGCCATCGACAGAGCGTGAAATGTATTTACCACGGTGTCCTGGGGAATCTTCAACTGTTGCAGACCATATCGCCATGGTGGCTGCAGTCAGGGATACAAATCAACGTCATCGCAGGGCTGGATCCACATCTGTGGTTACTTTTGAGCGAATGAGAGGCGTGAAGCGCACTTGCAGCAGTCATCCCCAACATGGCCGTATTGTGGACCCATGCACAGCCCCCGATGCTGTCCGAATCGCAGTCAGCGCACATGCCGCAAGCACTCTCCCAATGCGGTGCTTGCCTTCGGGAACGCCCAAATGCTATTTTTGAGGGTTGGAGGGGCATTATGCAGCCTTACCGCACTCACCCCCAACATGGCGGTGTCCTTGACCTGTTTCCAGCCCGCGATTCTGCCCGACCGCTGCCAGCGCACATGCCGCAAGCACTCTCCCAATGCGGTGCTTGCCTTCGGGAAAGCCCAAATGCTATTTTTGAGGTTTGGAGGGGCATTATGCAGCCTTACCGCAGTCACGCCCAACATGGCTGTGTCCTTGACCTGTTTCCAGCCCGCGATGCTGCCCTAATCGCTGCCAGCGCCCATGCCGCAAAGCACTCTCCCGAGGCCGCCGCTGCGATGGTGGCCATCGACAGAGTGTAAAATGTATTTTTCACGGTGTCCTGGGGAATCTTAAATTGTCCCAGACCCTATCTCCATGTCGGTTGCAGTCCGGGATAAAATCAAGGTCATCGCAGGGCCGGATCCACATCTGTGGTTACTTTCGAGCGAATGAGAGGGGCGAAGCGCACTCACAGCAGTCATCCCCAACATGGCCGTATTGTGGACCCATGCACAGCCCCCAATGCTGTCTGAATCGCAGTCAGCGCACATGCCGCAAGCACTCTCCCAATGCGGTGTTTGCCTTCGAAGAAGCCTGAATGGTATTTTTGAGAGTTGGAGGGGCATTATGCAGCCTTACCGCACTCACCCCCAACATGGCGGTGTCCTTGACCTGTTTCCAGCCCGCGATTCTGCCCAAATCGCTGCCAGCGCACATGCCGCAAGCACTCTCCCAATGCGGTGTTTGCCTTCGAAGAAGCCTGAATGGTATTTTTGAGAGTTGGAGGGGCATTATGCAGCCTTACCGCACTCACCCCCAACATGGCGGTGTCCTTGACCTGTTTTCAGCCCGCGATGCACTCTCCCAATGCGGTGCTTGCCTTCGGGAAAGCCCAAATGCTATTTTTGAGGGTTGGAGGGGCATTATGCAGCCTTACCGCAGTCACGCCCAACATGGCTGTGTCCTTGACCTGTTTCCAGCCCGCGATGCTGCCCTAATCGCTGCCAGCGCCCATGCCGCAAGCACTCTCCCGAGGCCGCCGCTGCAATGGTGGCCATCGACAGAGTGTAAAATGTATTTTTCACGGTGTCCTGGGGAATCTTAAATTGTCCCAGACCCTATCTCCATGTCGGTTGCAGTCCGGGATAAAATCAAGGTCATCGCAGGGCCGGATCCACATCTGTGGTTACTTTCGAGCGAATGAGAGGGGCGAAGCGCACTCACAGCAGTCATCCCCAACATGGCCGTATTGTGGACCCATGCACAGCCCCCAATGCTGTCTGAATCGCAGTCAGCGCACATGCCGCAAGCACTCTCCCAATGCGGTGCTTGCCTTCGGGAAAGCCTGAATGGTATTTGTGAGAGTTGCAGGCCCATTATGCAGCCTTACCGCACTCACCCCCAACATGGCTGTGTCCTTGACCTGTTTTCAGCCCGCGATGCTGCCCGAATCGCTGCCAGCGCCCATGCCGCAAAGCACTCTCCCAAGGCCGCCGCTGCAGTGTTTGCCATCGACAGAGCGTGAAATGTATTTACCACGGTGTCCTGGGGAATCTTAAATTGTCCCAGAGCATATGTCCATGTCGGTGCCAGTTCAGGCTAAATTCGAGGTCTTTGTAGGGCCGGATCCACATCTGTGGTTACTTTCAAGCCAATGAGAGGCACAAAGCGCACTTGCAGCAGTCATCCCCAACATGGCCGTATTGTGGTCCCATGCACAGCCCCCGATGCTGCCCGGACTGGCGCCGGCGGGCATGCCGCAAGCACTCTCCCAATGCGGTGTTTGCCTTCGGAGAAGCCTGAATGGTATTTCTGAGAGTTGGAGGGGCATTATGCAGCCTTACCGCACTCACCCCCAACATGGCTGTGTCCTTGACCTGTTTTCAGCCCGCGATGCTGCCCTAATCGCTGCCAGCGCCCATGCCGCAAGCACTCTCCCGAGGCCGCCGCTGCGATGGTGGCCGACGACAGAGCCTGACATGTATTTTTCACGGTGTCCTGGGGAATCTTAAATTGTCCCAGAGCATATGTCCATGTCGGTGCCAGTTCAGGCTAAATTCGAGGTCTTTGTAGGGCCGGATCCACATCTGTGGTTACTTTCAAGCCAATGAGAGGCACAAAGCGCACTTGCAGCAGTCATCCCCAACATGGCCGTGTTGTGGACCCATGCACAGCCCCCCAATCCTGTCCGAATTGCAGCCAGCGCACATGCCGCAAGCACTCTCCCAATGCGGTGTTCGCCTTCGAAGAAGCCTGAATGGTATTTTTGAGAGTTGGAGGGGCATTATGCAGCCTTACCGCACTCACCCCCAACATGACTGTGTCCTTGACCTGTTTCCAGCCCGCGATGCTGCCCGACCGCTGCCAGCGCCCATGCCGCAGGCACTCTCCCAAGGCCGCCGCTGCGGTGTTTGCCATCGACAGAGTGTGAAATGTATTTATCACGGTGTCCTGGGGAATCTTCAACTGTCCCAGAGCATATGTCCATGTTGGTGCCAGTTCAGGCTAAAATCGAGGGCAACCCAGGGCTGCATCCACATCTGTGGTGAATTTTGAGCCGATCAGGGGCCTGAAGCGCACTTGCAGCAGTCATCCCCAACATGGCCGTATTGTGGACCCATGCACAGCCCCGATGCTGTCCGAATGCAGTCGGCGCACATGCTGCAAGCACTCTCCCAATGCGGTGTTTGCCTTCGAAGAAGCCCGAATGCTATTTTTGAGGGTTGGAGGGGCATTATGCAGCCCTACCGCACTCACCCCCAACATGGCTGTGTCCTTGACCTGTTTTTAGCCCGCGATGCTGCCCGAATCGCCGCCAGCGCCCATGCCGCAAGCACTCTCCCAAGGCCGCCGCTGCGGTGTTTGCCATCGACAGAGCGTGAAATGTATTTATCACGGTGTCCTGGGGAATCTTCAACTGTTGCAGACCATATCGCCATGGTGGTTGCAGTCAGGGATACAAATCAACGTCATCGCAGGGCTGGATCCACATCTGTGGTTACTTTGGAGCCAATGAGAGGCGTGAAGCGCACTCACAGCAGTCATCCCCGACATGGCCGTATTGTGGAACCATGCACAGCCCCCGATGCTGTCTGAATCGCAGCCGGCGGGCATGCCGCAAGCACTCTCCCAATGGGTTGTTTGCCTTCGAAGAAGCCTGAATGGTATTTTTGAGGGTTGGAGGGGCATTATGCAGCCCTACCGCACTCACCCCCAACATGGCTGTGTCCTTGACCTGTTTTCACCCCGCAATTCTGCCCTAATCGCTGCCAGCGCCCATGCCGCAAGGACTCTCCCGAGGCCGCCGCTGCGATGGTGGCCATCGACAGAGCGTGAAATGTATTTTTCACGGTGTTGTCGGGAATCTTCCATTGTCCCAGAGCATATCTCCATGGTGGTTGCAGTCAGGGTTACAAATCAAGGTTATCGCAGGGCCGGATCCACATCTGTGGTGACTTTGGAGCCAATGAGAGGCGTGAAGCGCACTCACAGCAGTCATCCCCGACATGGCCGTATTGTGGACCCATGCACAGCCCCCGATGCTGTCTGAATCGCAGCCGGCGGGCATGCCGCAAAGCACTCTCCCAATGGGTTGTTTGCCTTGAAGAAGCCTGAATGGTATTTTTGAGAGTTGGAGGGGCATTATGCAGCCTTACCGCACTCACCCCCAACATGGCTGTGTCCTTGACCTGTTTTCAGCCCGCGATGCTGCCCGAAGCGCTGCCAGCGTCCATGCCGCAAGCACTCTCCCAAGGCCGCCGCTGCGGTGGTGGCCATCGACAGAGCGTGAAATGTATTTTTCACGGTGTTGTCGGGAATCTTCCATTGTCCCAGAGCATATCTCCATGGTGGTTGCAGTCAGGGTTACAAATCAAGGTTATCGCAGGGCCGGATCCACATCTGTGGTGACTTTGGAGCCAATGAGAGGCGTGAAGCGCACTCACAGCAGTCATCCCCGACATGGCCGTATTGTGGACCCATGCACAGCCCCCGATGCTGTCTGAATCGCAGCCGGCGGGCATGCCGCAAGCACTCTCCCAATGGGTTGTTTGCCTTCGAAGAAGCCTGAATGGTATTTTTGAGAGTTGGAGGGGCATTATGCAGCCTTACCGCACTCACCCCCAACATGGCTGTGTCCTTGACCTGTTTTCAGCCCGATGCTGCCCGAGCGCTGCCAGCGTCCATGCCGCAAGCACTCTCCCAAGGCCGCCGCTGCGGTGTTTGCCATCGACAGAGCGTGAAATGTATCTATCACGGTGTCCTGGGGAATCTTCAACTCTTGCAGACCATATCGCCATGGTGGTTGCAGTCAGGGATACAAATCAACGTCATCGCAGGGCTGGATCAACATCTGTGGTTACTTTCAAGCAAATGAGAGGCGTGAAGCGCACTCACAGCAGTCATCCCCATCATGGCCGTATTGTGGTACCATGCACAGGCTCCGATGCTGTCCGACCGCAGCCAGCGCACATGCCGCAAGCACTCTCCCAATGTGGTGTTTGCCTTTGAAGAGTCCTGAATGGTATTTTTGAGAGTTGGAGGGGCATTATGCAGCCTTACCGCACTCACCCCCAACATGGCTGCATCCTTGACCTGTTTTCAGCCCGCAATGCTGCCCAAATCGCTGCCAGCGCCCATGCCGCAAGCACTCTCCCAAGGCCGCCGCTGCGATTTTGCCATTGGCAGAGCGTGAAATGTGTTTTTTTTCACGGTGTCCTGGGGAATCTTAAATTTTCCCAGACCCTATCTCCATGTCGGTTGCAGTCAGGGATACAATTCAAGGTTATCGCAGGGCCGGATCCACATCTGTGGTGACTTTGGAGCCAATGAGAGGCGTGAAGCGCACTCACAGCAGTCATCCCCGACATGGCCGTATTGTGGACCCATGCACAGCCCCCGATGCTGTCTGAATCGCAGCCGGCGGGCATGCCGCAAGCACTCTCCCAATGGGTTGTTTGCCTTCGAAGAAGCCTGAATGGTATTTTTGAGAGTTGGAGGGGCATTATGCAGCCTTACCGCACTCACCCCCAACATGGCTGTGTCCTTGACCTGTTTTCAGCCCGCGATGCTGCCCGAAGCGCTGCCAGCGTCCATGCCGCAAGCACTCTCCCAAGGCCGCCGCTGCGGTGTTTGCCATCGACAGAGCGTGAAATGTATCTATCACGGTGTCCTGGGGAATCTTCAACTCTTGCAGACCATATCGCCATGGTGGTTGCAGTCAGGGATACAAATCAACGTCATCGCAGGGCTGGATCAACATCTGTGGTTACTTTCAAGCAAATGAGAGGCGTGAAGCGCACTCACAGCAGTCATCCCCATCATGGCCGTATTGGGTACCATGCACAGGCTCCGATGCTGTCCGACCGCAGCCAGCGCACATGCCGCAAGCACTCTCCCAATGTGGTGTTTGCCTTTGAAGAGTCCTGAATGGTATTTTTGAGAGTTGGAGGGGCATTATGCAGCCTTACCGCACTCACCCCCAACATGGCTGCATCCTTGACCTGTTTTCAGCCCGCAATGCTGCCCAAATCGCTGCCAGCGCCCATGCCGCAAGCACTCTCCCAAGGCCGCCGCTGCGATTTTGCCATTGGCAGAGCGTGAAATGTGTTTTTTTTCACGGTGTCCTGGGGAATCTTAAATTTTCCCAGACCCTATCTCCATGTCGGTTGCAGTCAGGGATACAATTCAAGGTTATCGCAGGGCCGGATCCACATCTGTGGTGACTTTGGAGCCAATGAGAGGCGTGAAGCGCACTCACAGCAGTCATCCCCGACATGGCCCTATTGTGGACCCATGCACAGCCCCCGATGCTGTCTGAATCGCAGCCAGCGCACATGCCGCAAGCACTCTCCCAATGGGTTGTTTGCCTTGAAGAAGCCTGAATGGTATTTTTGAGAGTTGGAGGGGCATTATGCAGCCTTACCGCACTCACCCCCAACATGGCTGTGTCCTTGACCTGTTTTCAGCCCGCGATGCTGCCCAAATCGCTGCCTGCACCCATGCCGCAAACACTCTCCCAAGGCCGCCGCTGCGATTTTGCCATTGGCAGAGCATGAAATGTGTTTTTTTCACGGTGTCCTGGGGAATCTTAAATTTTCCCAGACCCTATCTCCATGTCGGTTGCAGTCCGGGGTAAAATCAAGGTCATCGCAGGGCCGGATCCACATCTATGGTGAATTTTGAGCCAATCAGGGGCCCGAAGCGCACTTGCAGCAGTCATCCCCAACATGGCCGTATTGTGGTCCCATGCACAGCCCCCCGATGCTGCCCGAATCGCTGCCAGTGCCCATGCCGCAAGCACTCTCCCGAGGCCGCCACTGCGATGTTGGCCATCGACAGAGTGTGAAATGTATTTTTCACGGTGTACTGGGGAATCTTAAATTGTTCCAGTGCATATGTCCATGTCGGTGCCAGTTCAGGCTAAATTCGAGGTCTTTGTCGGGCCGGATCCACATCTATGGCGACTTTCAAGCCAATGAGAGCCGTGAAGCGCACTCACAGCAGTCATCCCCAACATGGCCGTATTGTGGTCCCATGCACAGGCCCCAATGCTGTCCGAATCGCAGCCAGCGCACATGCCGCAAGCACTCTCCCAATGCGGTGTTTGCCTTCGGAGAAGCCTGAATGGTATTTTTGAGAGTTGGAGGGGCATTATGCAGCCTTACCGCACTCACCCCCACCATGGCCGTATTGTGGACCCATGCACAGCCCCCCATGCTGCCCAAATCGCAGCCAGCGGACATGCCGCAAGCACTCTCCCAATGTGGTGTTTGCCTTTGAAGAGTCCTGAATGGTATTTTTGAGACTTGGAGGGCATTATGCAGCCTTACCGCACTCACCCCCAACATGGCTGTGTCCTTGACCTGTTTCCAGCCCGCGATGCTGCCCAAATCGCCGCCAGCGCCCATGCCGCAAGCACTCTCCCAAGGCCGCCGCTGCGGTGTTTGGCATTGACAGAGCGTGAAATGTATTTATCACGGTGTCCTGGGGAATCTTCAACTGTTGCAGACCATATCGCCATGGTGGTTGCCGTCAGGGATACAAATCAACGTCATCGCAGGGCTGGATCCACATCTGTGGTTACTTTCGGCGAATGAGAGGCGTGAAGCGCACTCAGAGCCGTCGTCCCCACCATGGCCGTATTGTGGCCCCATGCAGAGCCCCCAATGCTGCCCGGACTGGCGCCGGCGGGCATGCCGCAAAGCACTCTCCCAATGCGGTGTTTGCCTTCGAAGAAGCCTGAATGGTATTTTTGAGAGTTGGAGGGGCATTATGCAGCCTTACCGCACTCACCCCCACCATGGCCGTATTGTGGACCCATGCACAGCCCCCCATGCTGCCCGAATCGCTGCCAGCGCCCATGCCGCAAGCACTCTCCCAAGGCCGCCGCTGCGGTGTTTGCCATCGACAGAGCGTGAAATGTATCTATCACGGTGTCCTGGGGAATCTTCAACTCTTGCAGACCATATCGCCATGGTGGTTGCAGTCAGGGATACAAATCAACGTCATTGCAGGGCTGGATCAACATCTGTGGTTACTTTCAAGCAAATGAGAGGCGTGAAGCGCACTCACAGCAGTCATCCCCATCATGGCCGTATTGTGGTACCATGCACAGGCTCCGATGCTGTCCGAATCGCAGCCAGCGCACATGCCGCAAGCACTCTCCCAATGTGGTGTTTGCCTTTGAAGAGTCCTGAATGGTATTTTTGAGAGTTGGAGGGGCATTATGCAGCCTTACCGCACTCACCCCCAACATGGCTGCATCCTTGACCTGTTTTCAGCCCGCAATGCTGCCCAAATCGCTGCCAGCGCCCATGCCGCAAGCACTCTCCCAAGGCCGCCGCTGCGATTTTGCCATTGGCAGAGCGTGAAATGTGTTTTTTTCACGGTGTCCTGGGGAATCTTAAATTTTCCCAGACCCTATCTCCATGTCGGTTGCAGTCAGGGATACAATTCAAGGTTATCGCAGGGCCGGATCCACATCTGTGGTGACTTTGGAGCCAATGAGAGGCGTGAAGCGCACTCACAGCAGTCATCCCCGACATGGCCCTATTGTGGACCCATGCACAGCCCCCGATGCTGTCTGAATCGCAGCCAGCGCACATGCCGCAAGCACTCTCCCAATGGGTTGTTTGCCTTCGAAGAAGCCTGAATGGTATTTTTGAGAGTTGGAGGGGCATTATGCAGCCTTACCGCACTCACCCCCAACATGGCTGCGTCCTTGACCTGTTTTCAGCCCGCAATGCTGCCCAAATCGCTGCCAGCGCCCATGCCGCAAACACTCTCCCAAGGCCGCCGCTGCGATTTTGCCATTGGCAGAGCATGAAATGTGTTTTTTTCACGGTGTCCTGGGGAATCTTAAATTTTCCCAGACCCTATCTCCATGTCGGTTGCAGTCCGGGGTAAAATCAAGGTCATCGCAGGGCCGGATCCACATCTATGGAGACTTTCGAGCCAAAGAGAGGGGCGAAGCGCACTCACAGCAGTCATCCCCAACATGGCCGTATTGTGGACCCATGCACAGCCCCCAATGCTGTCTGAATCGCAGTCAGCGCACATGCCGCAAGCACTCTCCCAATGCGGTGCTTGCCTTCGGGAAAGCCTGAATGGTATTTGTGAGAGTTGCAGGCCCATTATGCAGCCTTACCGCACTCACCCCCAACATGGCTGTGTCCTTGACCTGTTTTCAGCCCGCGATGCTGCCCGAATCGCTGCCAGCGCCCATGCCGCAAGCACTCTCCTGAGGCTGCCGCTGCAATGTTGGCCATCGACAGAGCATGAAATGTATTTTTCACGGTGTCCTGGGGAATCTTAAATTGTCCCAGAGCATATGTCCATGTCGGTGCTAGTTCAGGCTAAAATCGAGGTCCTTGTAGGGCCAGATCCACATCTATGGAGACTTTCGAGCCAATGGGAGGCGCGAAGCGCACTTGCTGCAGCCGTCCCCAACATGGCCGTATTGTGGACCCATGCACAGCCCCCCGATGCTGTCCGAATCACAGCGAGTGCCCATGCCGCAAGCACTCTCCCAATGCGGTGTTTGCCTTCGGAGAAGCCTGAATGGTATTTCTGAGAGTTGGAGGGGCATTATGCAGCCTTACCGCACTCACCCCCAACATGGCGGTGTCCTTGACCTGTTTCCAGCCCGCAATGCTGCCCAAATCGCAGCCAGTGCACATGCCGCAAGCACTCTCCCGAGGCCGCCGCTGCGATGTTGGCCATCGACAGAGCATGAAATGTATTTTTCACGGTGTCCTGGGGAATCTTAAATTGTCCCAGAGCATATGTCCATGTCGGTGCTAGTTCAGGCTAAAATCGAGGTCCTTGTAGGGCCAGATCCACATCTATGGAGACTTTCGAGCCAATGGGAGGCGCGAGCGCACTTGCTGCAGCCGTCCCCAACATGGCCGTGATTGTGGACCCATGCACAGCCCCCGATGCTGTCCGAATCACAGCGAGTGCCCATGCCGCAAGCACTCTCCCAATGCGGTGTTTGCCTTCGGAGAAGCCTGAATGGTATTTCTGAGAGTTGGAGGGGCATTATGCAGCCTTACCGCACTCACCCCCAACATGGCGGTGTCCTTGACCTGTTTCCAGCCCGCAATGCTGCCCAAATCGCAGCCAGTGCACATGCCGCAAGCACTCTCCCCGAGGCCGCCGCTGCGATGTTGGCCATCGACAGTGCCTGAAATGTATTTTTCACGGTGTCCTGGGGAATCTTAAATTGTCCCAGAGCATATGTCCATGTCGGTGCCAGTTCAGGCTAAATTCGCGGTCTTTGTAGGGCCGGATCCACATCTGTGGTTACTTTCAAGCCAATGAGAGGCACAAAGCGCACTTGCAGCAGTCATCCCCAACATGGCCGTATTGTGGACCCATGCACAGCCCCCGATGCTGTCCGAATCACAGCGAGTGCCCATGCCGCAAGCACTCTCCCAATGCGGTGTTTGCCTTCGGAGAAGCCTGAATGGTATTTCTGAGATTTGGAGGGGCATTATGCAGCCTTACCGCACTCACCCCCAGCATGGCTGTGTCCTTGACCTGTTTTCAGCCCGCGATGCTGCCCAAATCGCTGCCAGCGCCCATGCCGCAAGCACTCCTCCCAAGGCCGCCGCTGCGGTGTTTGCCATCGACAGAGCGTGAAATGTATTTATCACGGTGTCCTGGGGAATCTTCAACTGTCCCAGAGCATATGTCCATGTCGGTGCCAGTTCAGGCTAAAATCGAGGGCAACCCAGGGCTGCATCCACATCTGTGGTGAATTTTGAGCCGATCAGGGGCCTGAAGCGCACTTGCAGCAGTCATCCCCAACATGGCCGTATTGTGGACCCATGCACAGCCCCCGATGCTGTCCGAATTGCAGTCGGCGCACATGCCGCAAGCACTCTCCCAATGGGTTGTTTGCCTTCGGAGAAGCCCGAATGCTATTTTTGAGGGTTGGAGGGGCATTATGCAGCCCTACCGCACTCACCCCCAACATGGCTGTGTCCTTGACCTGTTTTCAGCCCGCGATGCTGCCCTAATCGCTGCCAGCGCCCATGCCGCAAGCACTCTCCCGAGGCCGCTGCTGCGATGTTGGCCATCGACAGAGCCTGAAATGTATTTTTCACGGTGTCCTGGGGAATCCTAAATTGTCCCAGAGCATATGTCCATGTCGGTGCCAGTTCAGGCTAAAATCGAGGGCAACCCAGGGCTGCATCCACATCTGTGGTGAATTTTGAGCCGATCAGGGGCCTGAAGCGCACTTGCAGCAGTCATCCCCAACATGGCCGTATTGTGGTCCCATGCACAGCCCCCGATGCTGCCCGGACTGGCGCCCGGCGGGCATGCCGCAAGCACTCTCCCAATGCGGTGTTTGCCTTCGGAGAAGCCTGAATGGTATTTCTGAGAGTTGGAGGGGCATTATGCAGCCTTACCGCACTCACCCCCAACATGGCTGTGTCCTTGACCTGTTTTCAGCCCGCGATGCTGCCCTAATCGCTGCCAGCGCCCATGCCGCAAGCACTCTCCTGAGGGCGCTGCTGCGATGTTGGCCATTGACAGAGCCTGAAATGTATTTTTCACGGTGTCCTGGGGAATCTTAAATTGTCCCAGAGCATATGTCCATGTCGGTGCCAGTTCAGGCTAAAATCGAGGTCTTTGTAGGGCCGGATCCACATCTATGGAGACTTTCGAGCCAATGGCAGGCGAAGCGCACTTGCAGCAGTCATCCCCAACATGGCCGTATTGTGGTCCCATGCACAGCCCCCCGATGCTGCCCGGACTGGCGCCGGCGGGGCATGCCGCAAGCACTCTCCCAATGCGGTGTTTGCCTTCGGAGAAGCCTGAATGGTATTTTTGAGAGTTGGAGGAACATTATGCAGCCTTACCGCACTCACCCCCAACATGGCGGTGTCCTTGACCTGTTTTCAGCCCGCGATGCTGCCCAAATCGCAGCCAGCGGACATGCCGCAAGCACTCTCCCAATGTGGTGTTTGCCTTTGAAGAGTCCTGAATGGTATTTTTGAGAGTTGGAGGGGCATTATGCAGCCTTACCGCACTCACCCCCAACATGGCTGCGTCCTTGACCTGTTTTCAGCCCGCAATGCTGCCCAAATCGCTGCCAGCGCCCATGCCGCAAGCACTCTCCCAAGGCCGCCGCTGCGATTTTGCCATTGGCAGAGCGTGAAATGTGTTTTTTTCACGGTGTCCTGGGGAATCTTAAATTTTCCCAGACCCTATCTCCATGTCGGTTGCAGTCAGGGATACAAATCAAGGTTATCGCAGGGCCGGATCCACATCTGTGGTGACTTTGGAGCCAATGAGAGGCGTGAAGCGCACTCACAGCAGTCATCCCCGACATGGCCCGATTGTGGACCCATGCACAGCCCCCGATGCTGTCTGAATCGCAGCCAGCGCACATGCCGCAAGCACTCTCCCAATGGGTTGTTTGCCTTCGAAGAAGCCTGAATGGTATTTTTGAGAGTTGGAGGGGCATTATGCAGCCTTACCGCACTCACCCCCAACATGGCTGTGTCCTTGACCTGTTTTCAGCCCGCGATGCTGCCCAAATCGCTGCCTGCACCCATGCCGCAAACACTCTCCCAAGGCCGCCGCTGCGATTTTGCCATTGGCAGAGCATGAAATGTGTTTTTTTCACGGTGTCCTGGGGAATCTTAAATTTTCCCAGACCCTATCTCCATGTCGGTTGCAGTCCGGGGTAAAATCAAGGTCATCGCAGGGCCGGATCCACATCTATTCAAGCCAATGAGAGGCACAAAGCGCACTTGCAGCAGTCATCCCCAACATGGCCGTATTGTGGTCCCATGCACAGCCCCCGATGCTGCCCGGACTGGCGCCGGCGGGCATGCCGCAAGCACTCTCCCAATGCGGTGTTTGCCTTCGGAGAAGCCTGAATGGTATTTCTGAGAGTTGGAGGGGCATTATGCAGCCTTACCGCACTCATCCCCAACATAGCTGTGTCCTTGACCTGTTTTCAGCCCGCGATGCTGCCCTAATCGCTGCCAGTGCCCATGCCGCAAGCACTCTCCCCGAGGCCGCCGCTGCGGTGGTGGCCATCGACAGAGCCTGAAATGTATTTTTCACGGTGTCCTGGGGAATCTTAAATTGTCCCAGAGCATATGTCCATGTCGGTGCCAGTTCAGGCTAAAATCGAGGGCAACCCAGGGCTGCATCCACATCTGTGGTCAATTTTGAGCCGATCAGGGGCCTGAAGCGCACTTGCAGCAGTCATCCCCAACATGGCCGTATTGTGGTACCATGCACAGCCCCCCATGCTGTCCGAATTGCAGCCAGCGCACATGCCGCAAGCACTCTCCCAATGTGGTGTTTGCCTTTGAAGAGTCCTGAATGGTATTTTTGAGAGTTGGAGGGGCATTATGCAGCCTTACCGCACTCACCCCCAACATGGCTGCGTCCTTGACCTGTTTTCAGCCCGCAATGCTGCCCAAATCGCTGCCAGCGCCCATGCCGCAAGCACTCTCCCAAGGCCGCCGCTGCGATTTTGCCATTGGCAGAGCGTGAAATGTGTTTTTTTCACGGTGTCCTGGGGAATCTTAAATTTTCCCAGACCCTATCTCCATGTCGGTTGCAGTCAGGGATACAAATCAAGGTTATCGCAGGGCCGGATCCACATCTGTGGTGACTTTGGAGCCAATGAGAGGCGTGAAGCGCACTCACAGCAGTCATCCCCGACATGGCCCGATTGTGGACCCATGCACAGCCCCCGATGCTGTCTGAATCGCAGCCAGCGCACATGCCGCAAGCACTCTCCCAATGGGTTGTTTGCCTTCGAAGAAGCCTGAATGGTATTTTTGAGAGTTGGAGGGGCATTATGCAGCCTTACCGCACTCACCCCCAACATGGCTGTGTCCTTGACCTGTTTTCAGCCCGCGATGCTGCCCAAATCGCTGCCTGCACCCATGCCGCAAACACTCTCCCAAGGCCGCCGCTGCGATTTTGCCATTGGCAGAGCATGAAATGTGTTTTTTTCACGGTGTCCTGGGGAATCTTAAATTTTCCCAGACCCTATCTCCATGTCGGTTGCAGTCCGGGGTAAAATCAAGGTCATCGCAGGGCCGGATCCACATCTATGGTTACTTTCAAGCCAATGAGAGGCACAAAGCGCACTTGCAGCAGTCATCCCCAACATGGCCGTATTGTGGTCCCATGCACAGCCCCCGATGCTGCCCGGACTGGCGCCGGGCGGGCATGCCGCAAGCACTCTCCCAATGCGGTGTTTGCCTTCGGAGAAGCCTGAATGGTATTTCTGAGAGTTGGAGGGGCATTATGCAGCCTTACCGCACTCATCCCCAACATAGCTGTGTCCTTGACCTGTTTTCAGCCCGCGATGCTGCCCTAATCGCTGCCAGTGCCCATGCCGCAAGCACTCTCCCGAGGCCGCCGCTGCGGTGGTGGCCATCGACAGAGCCTGAAATGTATTTTTCACGGTGTCCTGGGGAATCTTAAATTGTCCCAGAGCATATGTCCATGTCGGTGCCAGTTCAGGCTAAAATCGAGGGCAACCCAGGGCTGCATCCACATCTGTGGTCAATTTTGAGCCGATCAGGGGCCTGAAGCGCACTTGCAGCAGTCATCCCCAACATGGCCGTATTGTGGTACCATGCACAGCCCCCCATGCTGTCCGAATTGCAGCCAGCGCACATGCCGCAAGCACTCTCCCAATGCGGTGTTTGCCTTCGAAGAAGCCTGAATGGTATTTTTGAGAGTTGGAGGGGCATTATGCAGCCTTACCGCACTCACCCCCAACATGGCGGTGTCCTTGACCTGTTTCCAGCCCGCAATTCTGCCCGACCGCTGCCAGCGCCCATGCCGCAAGCACTCTCCCGAGGCCGCCGCTGCGATGGTGGCCATCGACAGAGCCTGAAATGTATTTTTCACGGTGTCCTGGGGAATCTTAAATTGTCCCAGAGCATATGTCCATGTCGGTGCCAGTTCAGGCTAAAATCGAGGGCAACCCAGGGCTGCATCCACATCTGTGGTCAATTTTGAGCCGATCAGGGGCCTGAAGCGCACTTGCAGCAGTCATCCCCAACATGGCTGTATTGTGGTACCATGCACAGCCCCCCCATGCTGCCCAAATCGCTGCCAGCGCACATGCCGCAAGCACTCTCCCAATGCGGTGTTTGCCTTCGGAGAAGCCTGAATGGTATTTCTGAGAGTTGGAGGGGCATTATGCAGCCTTACCGCACTCACCCCCAACATGGCTGTGTCCTTGACCTGTTTTCAGCCCGCGATGCTGCCCAAATTGCTGCCAGCGCCCATGCCGCAAGCACTCTCCCAAGTCCGCCGCTGCGATGTTGGCCATCGACAGTGCCTGAAATGTATTTTTCACGGTGTCCTGGGGAATCTTAAATTGTCCCAGAGCAGATGTCCATGTCGGTGCCAGTCCGGGATAAAATCAAGGTCATCCCAGGGCTGCATCCACATCTGTGGTGAATTTTGAGCCGATCAGGGGCCTGAAGCGCACTTGCAGCAGTCATCCCCAACATGGCCGTATTGTGGTCCCATGCACAGCCCCCGATGCTGTCCGAATCGCAGTCAGTGCACATGCCGCAAGCACTCTCCCAATGCGGTGCTTGCCTTCGGGAAAGCCCAAATGCTATTTTTGAGGGTTGGAGGGGCATTATGCAGCCTTACCGCACTCACCCCCAACATGGCGGTGTCCTTGACCTGTTTCCAGCCCGCAATGCTGCCCAAATCGCTGCCAGCGCCCATGCCGCAAGCACTCTCCTGAGGCTGCCGCTGCAATGTTGGCCATCGACAGAGCATGAAATGTATTTTTCACGGTGTCCTGGGGAATCTTAAATTGTCCCAGAGCATATGTCCATGTCGGTGCTAGTTCAGGCTAAAATCGAGGTCTTTGCAGGGCCGGATCCACATCTATGGATACTTTCGAGCCAAAGAGAGGCGTGAAGCGCACTCACAGCAGTCACCCCAACATGGCGACATTGTGGACCCATGCACAGCCCCCGATGCTGTCCGACCGCAGCCAGCGCCCATGCCGCAAGCACTCTCCCAATGCGGTGTTTGCCTTCGGAGAAGCCTGAATGGTATTTCTGAGAGTTGGAGGGGCATTATGCAGCCTTACCGCACTCACCCCCAACATGGCGGTGTCCTTGACCTGTTTCCAGCCCGCAATGCTGCCCAAATCGCAGCCAGTGCACATGCCGCAAGCACTCTCCCGAGGCCGCCGCTGCGATGTTGGCCATCGACAGTGCCTGAAATGTATTTTTCACGGTGTCCTGGGGAATCTTAAATTGTCCCAGAGCATATGTCCATGTCGGTGCCAGTTCAGGCTAAATTCGAGGTCTTTGCAGGGCCGGATCCACATCTATGGAGACTTTCGAGCCAATGAGAGGCGCGAAGCGCACTTGCTGCAGCCGTCCCCAACATGGCCGTATTGTGGACCCATGCACAGCCCCCGATGCTGTCCGAATTGCAGTCGGCGCACATGCCGCAAGCACTCTCCCAATGGGTTGTTTGCCTTCGGAGAAGCCCGAATGCTATTTTTGAGGGTTGGAGGGGCATTATGCAGCCCTACCGCACTCACCCCCAACATGGCTGTGTCCTTGACCTGTTTTCAGCCCGCGATGCTGCCCTAATCGCTGCCAGCGCCCATGCCGCAAGCACTCTCCCAATGCGGTGTTCGCCTTCGAAGAAGCCTGAATGGTATTTCTGAGAGTTGGAGGGGCATTATGCAGCCTTACCGCACTCACCCCCAACATGGCTGTGTCCTTGACCTGTTTTCAGCCCGCGATGCTGCCCTAATCGCTGCCAGCGCCCATGCCGCAAGCACTCTCCCAATGCGGTGTTCGCCTTGAAGAAGCCTGAATGGTATTTTTGAGAGTTGGAGGGGCATTATGCAGCCTTACCGCACTCACCCCCAACATGACTGTGTCCTTGACCTGTTTCCAGCCCGCGATGCTGCCCGGATGCAGCCAGCGCCCATGCCGCAGGCACTCTCCCAAGGCCGCCGCTGCGGTGTTTGGCATCGACAGAGCGTGAAATGTATTTATCACGGTGTCCTGGGGAATCTTCAACTGTCCCAGAGCATATGTCCATGTCGGTGCCAGTTCAGGCTAAAATCGAGGGCAACCCAGGGCTGCATCCACATCTGTGGTGAATTTTGAGCCGATCAGGGGCCTGAAGCGCACTTGCAGCAGTCATCCCCAACATGGCCGTATTGTGGACCCATGCACAGCCCCCGATGCTGTCCGAATCGCAGTCAGTGCACATGCCGCAAGCACTCTCCCAATGCGGTGCTTGCCTTCGGGAAAGCCCAAATGCTATTTTTGAGGGTTGGAGGGGCATTATGCAGCCTTACCGCACTCACCCCCAACATGGCGGTGTCCTTGACCTGTTTCCAGCCCGCAATGCTGCCCAAATCGCTGCCAGCGCCCATGCCGCAAGCACTCTCCTGAGGCTGCCGCTGCAATGTTGGCCATCGACAGAGCATGAAATGTATTTTTCACGGTGTCCTGGGGAATCTTAAATTGTCCCAGAGCATATGTCCATGTCGGTGCTAGTTCAGGCTAAAATCGAGGTCTTTGCAGGGCCGGATCCACATCTATGGATACTTTCGAGCCAAAGAGAGGCGTGAAGCGCACTCACAGCAGTCACCCCAACATGGCGACATTGTGGACCCATGCACAGCCCCCGATGCTGTCCGAATCGCAGCCAGCGCCCATGCCGCAAGCACTCTCCCAATGCGGTGTTTGCCTTCGGAGAAGCCTGAATGGTATTTCTGAGAGTTGGAGGGGCATTATGCAGCCTTACCGCACTCACCCCCAACATGGCGGTGTCCTTGACCTGTTTCCAGCCCGCAATGCTGCCCAAATCGCAGCCAGTGCACATGCCGCAAGCACTCTCCCGAGGCCGCCGCTGCGATGTTGGCCATCGACAGTGCCTGAAATGTATTTTTCACGGTGTCCTGGGGAATCTTAAATTGTCCCAGAGCATATGTCCATGTCGGTGCCAGTTCAGGCTAAATTCGAGGTCTTTGCAGGGCCGGATCCACATCTATGGAGACTTTCGAGCCAATGAGAGGCGCGCGGCGCACTTGCTGCAGCCGTCCCCAACATGGCCGTATTGTGGACCCATGCACAGCCCCCCGATGCTGTCCGAATTGCAGTCGGCGCACATGCCGCAAGCACTCTCCCAATGGGTTGTTTGCCTTCGGAGAAGCCCGAATGCTATTTTTGAGGGTTGGAGGGGCATTATGCAGCCCTACCGCACTCACCCCCAACATGGCTGTGTCCTTGACCTGTTTTCAGCCCGCGATGCTGCCCTAATCGCTGCCAGCGCCCATGCCGCAAGCACTCTCCCAATGCGGTGTTCGCCTTGAAGAAGCCTGAATGGTATTTCTGAGAGTTGGAGGGGCATTATGCAGCCTTACCGCACTCACCCCCAACATGGCTGTGTCCTTGACCTGTTTTCAGCCCGCGATGCTGCCCTAATCGCTGCCAGCGCCCATGCCGCAAGCACTCTCCCAATGCGGTGTTCGCCTTCGAAGAAGCCTGAATGGTATTTTTGAGAGTTGGAGGGGCATTATGCAGCCTTACCGCACTCACCCCCAACATGACTGTGTCCTTGACCTGTTTCCAGCCCGCGATGCTGCCCGAATTGCAGCCAGCGCCCATGCCGCAGGCACTCTCCCAAGGCCGCCGCTGCGGTGTTTGGCATCGACAGAGCGTGAAATGTATTTATCACGGTGTCCTGGGGAATCTTCAACTGTCCCAGAGCATATGTCCATGTCGGTGCCAGTTCAGGCTAAAATCGAGGGCAACCCAGGGCTGCATCCACATCTGTGGTGAATTTTGAGCCGATCAGGGGCCTGAAGCGCACTTGCAGCAGTCATCCCCAACATGGCCGTATTGTGGACCCATGCACAGCCCCCGATGCTGTCCGAATTGCAGCCAGCGCCCATGCCGCAGGCACTCTCCCAAGGCCGCCGCTGCGGTGTTTGGCATCGACAGAGCGTGAAATGTATTTATCACGGTGTCCTGGGGAATCTTCAACTGTCCCAGAGCATATGTCCATGTCGGTGCCAGTTCAGGCTAAAATCGAGGGCAACCCAGGGCTGCATCCACATCTGTGGTGAATTTTGAGCCGATCAGGGGCCTGAAGCGCACTTGCAGCAGTCATCCCCAACATGGCCGTATTGTGGACCCATGCACAGCCCCCGATGCTGTCCGAATCGCAGCCAGCGCCCATGCCGCAAGCACTCTCCCAATGCGGTGCTTGCCTTCGGGAAAGCCCAAATGCTATTTTTGAGGGTTGGAGGGGCATTATGCAGCCTTACCGCACTCACCCCCAACATGGCGGTGTCCTTGACCTGTTTCCAGCCCGCAATGCTGCCCAAATCGCTGCCAGCGCCCATGCCGCAAGCACTCTCCTGAGGCTGCCGCTGCAATGTTGGCCATCGACAGAGCATGAAATGTATTTTTCACGGTGTCCTGGGGAATCTTAAATTGTCCCAGAGCATATGTCCATGTCGGTGCTAGTTCAGGCTAAAATCGAGGTCTTTGCAGGGCCGGATCCACATCTATGGATACTTTCGAGCCAAAGAGAGGCGTGAAGCGCACTCACAGCAGTCACCCCAACATGGCGACATTGTGGACCCATGCACAGCCCCCGATGCTGTCCGAATCGCAGCCAGCGCCCATGCCGCAAGCACTCTCCCAATGCGGTGTTTGCCTTCGGAGAAGCCTGAATGGTATTTCTGAGAGTTGGAGGGGCATTATGCAGCCTTACCGCACTCACCCCCAACATGGCGGTGTCCTTGACCTGTTTCCAGCCCGCAATGCTGCCCAAATCGCAGCCAGTGCACATGCCGCAAGCACTCTCCCGAGGCCGCCGCTGCGATGTTGGCCATCGACAGTGCCTGAAATGTATTTTTCACGGTGTCCTGGGGAATCTTAAATTGTCCCAGAGCATATGTCCATGTCGGTGCCAGTTCAGGCTAAATTCGAGGTCTTTGCAGGGCCGGATCCACATCTATGGAGACTTTCGAGCCAATGAGAGGCGCGAGCGCACTCTGCAGCCGTCCCCAACATGGCCGTGTTGTGGACCCATGCACAGCCCCCGATGCTGTCCGAATTGCAGTCGGCGCACATGCCGCAAGCACTCTCCCAATGGGTTGTTTGCCTTCGGAGAAGCCCGAATGCTATTTTTGAGGGTTGGAGGGGCATTATGCAGCCCTACCGCACTCACCCCCAACATGGCTGTGTCCTTGACCTGTTTTCAGCCCGCGATGCTGCCCTAATCGCTGCCAGCGCCCATGCCGCAAGCACTCTCCCAATGCGGTGTTCGCCTTGAAGAAGCCTGAATGGTATTTCTGAGAGTTGGAGGGGCATTATGCAGCCTTACCGCACTCACCCCCAACATGGCTGTGTCCTTGACCTGTTTTCAGCCCGCGATGCTGCCCTAATCGCTGCCAGCGCCCATGCCGCAAGCACTCTCCCAATGCGGTGTTCGCCTTCGAAGAAGCCTGAATGGTATTTTTGAGAGTTGGAGGGGCATTATGCAGCCTTACCGCACTCACCCCCAACATGACTGTGTCCTTGACCTGTTTCCAGCCCGCGATGCTGCCCGAATTGCAGCCAGCGCCCATGCCGCAGGCACTCTCCCAAGGCCGCCGCTGCGGTGTTTGGCATCGACAGAGCGTGAAATGTATTTATCACGGTGTCCTGGGGAATCTTCAACTGTCCCAGAGCATATGTCCATGTCGGTGCCAGTTCAGGCTAAAATCGAGGGCAACCCAGGGCTGCATCCACATCTGTGGTGAATTTTGAGCCGATCAGGGGCCTGAAGCGCACTTGCAGCAGTCATCCCCAACATGGCCGTATTGTGGACCCATGCACAGCCCCCGATGCTGTCCGAATCGCAGTCAGTGCACATGCCGCAAGCACTCTCCCAATGCGGTGCTTGCCTTCGGGAAAGCCCAAATGCTATTTTTGAGGGTTGGAGGGGCATTATGCAGCCTTACCGCACTCACCCCCAACATGGCGGTGTCCTTGACCTGTTTCCAGCCCGCAATGCTGCCCAAATCGCTGCCAGCGCCCATGCCGCAAGCACTCTCCTGAGGCTGCCGCTGCAATGTTGGCCATCGACAGAGCATGAAATGTATTTTTCACGGTGTCCTGGGGAATCTTAAATTGTCCCAGAGCATATGTCCATGTCGGTGCTAGTTCAGGCTAAAATCGAGGTCTTTGCAGGGCCGGATCCACATCTATGGATACTTTCGAGCCAAAGAGAGGCGTGAAGCGCACTCACAGCAGTCACCCCAACATGGCGACATTGTGGACCCATGCACAGCCCCCGATGCTGTCCGACCGCAGCCAGCGCCCATGCCGCAAGCACTCTCCCAATGCGGTGTTTGCCTTCGGAGAAGCCTGAATGGTATTTCTGAGAGTTGGAGGGGCATTATGCAGCCTTACCGCACTCACCCCCAACATGGCGGTGTCCTTGACCTGTTTCCAGCCCGCAATGCTGCCCAAATCGCAGCCAGTGCACATGCCGCAAGCACTCTCCCGAGGCCGCCGCTGCGATGTTGGCCATCGACAGTGCCTGAAATGTATTTTTCACGGTGTCCTGGGGAATCTTAAATTGTCCCAGAGCATATGTCCATGTCGGTGCCAGTTCAGGCTAAATTCGAGGTCTTTGCAGGGCCGGATCCACATCTATGGAGACTTTCGAGCCAATGAGAGGCGCGAAGCGCACTTGCTGCAGCCGTCCCCAACATGGCCGTATTGTGGACCCATGCACAGCCCCCCGATGCTGTCCGAATTGCAGTCGGCGCACATGCCGCAAGCACTCTCCCAATGGGTTGTTTGCCTTCGGAGAAGCCCGAATGCTGAGGGTTGGAGGGGCATTATGCAGCCCTACCGCACTCACCCCCAACATGGCTGTGTCCTTGACCTGTTTTCAGCCCGCGATGCTGCCCTAATCGCTGCCAGCGCCCATGCCGCAAGCACTCTCCCAATGCGGTGTTCGCCTTCGAAGAAGCCTGAATGGTATTTCTGAGAGTTGGAGGGGCATTATGCAGCCTTACCGCACTCACCCCCAACATGGCTGTGTCCTTGACCTGTTTTCAGCCCGCGATGCTGCCCTAATCGCTGCCAGCGCCCATGCCGCAAGCACTCTCCCAATGCGGTGTTCGCCTTGAAGAAGCCTGAATGGTATTTCTGAGAGTTGGAGGGGCATTATGCAGCCTTACCGCACTCACCCCCAACATGGCTGTGTCCTTGACCTGTTTTCAGCCCGCGATGCTGCCCTAATCGCTGCCAGCGCCCATGCCGCAAAGCACTCTCCCAATGCGGTGTTCGCCTTGAAGAAGCCTGAATGGTATTTTTGAGAGTTGGAGGGGCATTATGCAGCCCTACCGCACTCACCCCCAACATGGCTGTGTCCTTGACCTGTTTTCAGCCCGCGATGCTGCCCTAATCGCTGCCAGCGCCCATGCCGCAAGCACTCTCCCAATGCGGTGTTCGCCTTCAAGAAGCCTGAATGGTATTTCTGAGAGTTGGAGGGGCATTATGCAGCCTTACCGCACTCACCCCCAACATGGCTGTGTCCTTGACCTGTTTTCAGCCCGCGATGCTGCCCTAATCGCTGCCAGCGCCCATGCCGCAAGCACTCTCCCAATGCGGTGTTCGCCTTCGAAGAAGCCTGAATGGTATTTTTGAGAGTTGGAGGGGCATTATGCAGCCTTACCGCACTCACCCCCAACATGACTGTGTCCTTGACCTGTTTCCAGCCCGCGATGCTGCCCGAATTGCAGCCAGCGCCCATGCCGCAGGCACTCTCCCAAGGCCGCCGCTGCGGTGTTTGGCATCGACAGAGCGTGAAATGTATTTATCACGGTGTCCTGGGGAATCTTCAACTGTCCCAGAGCATATGTCCATGTCGGTGCCAGTTCAGGCTAAAATCAAGGGCAACCCAGGGCTGCATCCACATCTGTGGTGAATTTTGAGCCGATCAGGGGCCTGAAGCGGACTTGCAGCAGTCATCCCCAACATGGCCGTATTGTGGACCCATGCACAGCCCCTGATGCTGCCCGGACTGGCGCCGGCGGGCATGCGGCAAGCACTCTCCCAATGCGGTGTTTGCCTTCGGAGAAGCCTGAATGGTATTTCTGAGAGTTGGAGGGGCATTATGCAGCCTTACCGCACTCACCCCCAACATGGCTGTGTCCTTGACCTGTTTTCAGCCCGCGATGCTGCCCTAATCGCTGCCAGCGCCCATGCCGCAAGCACTCTCCCGAGGCCGCCGCTGCGATGGTGGCCGACGACAGAGCCTGACATGTATTTTTCACGGTGTCCTGGGGAATCTTAAATTGTCCCAGAGCATATGTCCATGTCGGTGCCAGTTCAGGCTAAATTCGAGGTCTTTGTAGGGCCGGATCCACATCTGTGGTTACTTTCAAGCCAATGAGAGGCACAAAGCGCACTTGCAGCAGTCATCCCCAACATGGCCGTGTTGTGGACCCATGCACAGCCCCCAATCCTGTCCGAATTGCAGCCAGCGGACATGCCGCAAGCACTCTCCCAATGCGGTGTTCGCCTTCGGAGAAGCCTGAATGGTATTTCTGAGAGTTGGAGGGGCATTATGCAGCCTTACCGCACTCACCCCCAACATGGCTGTGTCCTTGACCTGTTTTCAGCCCGCGATGCTGCCCTAATCGCTGCCAGCGCCCATGCCGCAAGCACTCTCCCGAGGCCGCCGCTGCGATGGTGGCCGACGACAGAGCCTGACATGTATTTTTCACGGTGTCCTGGGGAATCTTAAATTGTCCCAGAGCATATGTCCATGTCGGTGCCAGTTCAGGCTAAATTCGAGGTCTTTGTAGGGCCGGATCCACATCTGTGGTTACTTTCAAGCCAATGAGAGGCACAAAGCGCACTTGCAGCAGTCATCCCCAACATGGCCGTGTTGTGGACCCATGCACAGCCCCCAATCCTGTCCGAATTGCGGCCAGCGCACATGCCGCAGGCACTCTCCCAAGGCCGCCGCTGCGGTGTTTGCCATCAACAGAGCGTGAAATGTATTTATCACGGTGTCCTGGGGAATCTTCAACTGTCCCAGAGCATATGTCCATGTCGGTGCCAGTTCAGGCTAAAATCGAGGGCAACCCAGGGCTGCATCCACATCTGTGGTTACTTTCGAGCGAATGAGAGGCGTGAAGCGCACTTGCAGCAGTCATCCCCAACATGGCCGTATTGTTGGACCCATGCACAGCCCCCGATGCTGTCCGAATCGCAGTCAGCGCACATGCCGCAAGCACTCTCCCAATGCGGTGCTTGCCTTCGGGAACGCCCAAATGCTATTTTTGAGGGTTGGAGGGGCATTATGCAGCCTTACCGCACTCACCCCCACCATGGCCGTATTGTGGACCCATGCACAGCCCCCCATGCTGCCCGAATCGCTGCCAGCGCCCATGCCGCAAGCACTCTCCCAAGGCCGCCGCTGCAGTGTTTGCCATCGACAGAGCGTGAAATGTATTTACCACGGTGTCCTGGGGAATCTTCAACTGTTGCAGACCATATCGCCATGGTGATTGCAGTCAGGGATACAAATCAACGTCATCGCAGGGCTGGATCCACATCTGTGGTTACTTTCGAGCGAATGAGAGGCGTGAAGCGCACTTGCAGCAGTCATCCCCAACATGGCCGTATTGGGACCCATGCACAGCCCCGATGCTGTCCGAATCGCAGTCAGCGCACATGCCGCAAGCACTCTCCCAATGCGGTGCTTGCCTTCGGGAACGCCCAAATGCTATTTTTGAGGGTTGGAGGGGCATTATGCAGCCTTACCGCACTCACCCCCAACATGGCGGTGTCCTTGACCTGTTTCCAGCCCGCAATTCTGCCCAAATCGCTGCCAGCGCACATGCCGCAAGCACTCTCCCAATGCGGTGCTTGCCTTCGGGAAAGCCCAAATGCTATTTTTGAGGGTTGGAGGGGCATTATGCAGCCTTACCGCAGTCACGCCCAACATGGCTGTGTCCTTGACCTGTTTCCAGCCCGCGATGCTGCCCTAATCGCTGCCAGCGCCCATGCCGCAAGCACTCTCCCGAGGCCGCCGCTGCAATGGTGGCCATCGACAGAGTGTAAAATGTATTTTTCACGGTGTCCTGGGGAATCTTAAATTGTCCCAGACCCTATCTCCATGTCGGTTGCAGTCCGGGATAAAATCAAGGTCATCGCAGGGCCGGATCCACATCTGTGGTTACTTTCGAGCGAATGAGAGGGGCGAAGCGCACTCACAGCAGTCATCCCCAACATGGCCGTATTGGGACCCATGCACAGCCCCCGATGCTGTCCGACCGCAGTCAGCGCACATGCCGCAAGCACTCTCCCAATGCGGTGCTTGCCTTCGGGAACGCCCAAATGCTATTTTTGAGGGTTGGAGGGGCATTATGCAGCCTTACCGCACTCACCCCCAACATGGCGGTGTCCTTGACCTGTTTCCAGCCCGCGATTCTGCCCAAATCGCTGCCAGCGCACATGCCGCAAGCACTCTCCCAATGCGGTGCTTGCCTTCGGAAAAGCCCAAATGCTATTTTTGAGGGTTGGAGGGGCATTATGCAGCCTTACCGCAGTCACGCCCAACATGGCTGTGTCCTTGACCTGTTTCCAGCCCGCGATGCTGCCCTAATCGCTGCCAGCGCCCATGCCGCAAGCACTCTCCCGAGGCCGCCGCTGCAATGGTGGCCATCGACAGAGTGTAAAATGTATTTTTCACGGTGTCCTGGGGAATCTTAAATTGTCCCAGACCCTATCTCCATGTCGGTTGCAGTCCGGGATAAAATCAAGGTCATCGCAGGGCCGGATCCACATCTGTGGTTACTTTCGAGCGAATGAGAGGGGCGAGCGCACTCACAGCAGTCATCCCCAACATGGCCGTATTGTGGACCCATGCACAGCCCCCAATGCTGTCTGAATCGCAGTCAGCGCACATGCCGCAAGCACTCTCCCAATGCGGTGCTTGCCTTCGGGAAAGCCTGAATGGTATTTGTGAGAGTTGCAGGCCCATTATGCAGCCTTACCGCACTCACCCCCAACATGGCTGTGTCCTTGACCTGTTTTCAGCCCGCGATGCTGCCCGACCGCTGCCAGCGCCCATGCCGCAAGCACTCTCCCAAGGCCGCCGCTGCAGTGTTTGCCATCGACAGAGCGTGAAATGTATTTACCACGGTGTCCTGGGGAATCTTCAACTGTTGCAGACCATATCGCCATGGTGATTGCAGTCAGGGATACAAATCAACGTCATCGCAGGGCTGGATCCACATCTGTGGTTACTTTCGAGCGAATGAGAGGCGTGAAGCGCACTTGCAGCAGTCATCCCCAACATGGCCGTATTGTGGACCCATGCACAGCCCCCGATGCTGTCCGAATCGCAGTCAGCGCACATGCCGCAAGCACTCTCCCAATGCGGTGCTTGCCTTCGGGAACGCCCAAATGCTATTTTTGAGGGTTGGAGGGGCATTATGCAGCCTTACCGCACTCACCCCCAACATGGCGGTGTCCTTGACCTGTTTCCAGCCCGCGATTCTGCCCAAATCGCTGCCAGCGCACATGCCGCAAGCACTCTCCCAATGCGGTGCTTGCCTTCGGGAAAGCCCAAATGCTATTTTTGAGGGTTGGAGGGGCATTATGCAGCCTTACCGCAGTCACGCCCAACATGGCTGTGTCCTTGACCTGTTTCCAGCCCGCGATGCTGCCCTAATCGCTGCCAGCGCCCATGCCGCAAGCACTCTCCCGAGGCCGCCGCTGCAATGGTGGCCATCGACAGAGTGTAAAATGTATTTTTCACGGTGTCCTGGGGAATCTTAAATTGTCCCAGACCCTATCTCCATGTCGGTTGCAGTCCGGGATAAAATCAAGGTCATCGCAGGGCCGGATCCACATCTGTGGTTACTTCGAGGAATGAGAGGGGCGAAGCGCACTCACAGCAGTCATCCCCAACATGGCCGTATTGTGGACCCATGCACAGCCCCCAATGCTGTCTGAATCGCAGTCAGCGCACATGCCGCAAGCACTCTCCCAATGCGGTGCTTGCCTTCGGGAAAGCCTGAATGGTATTTGTGAGAGTTGCAGGCCCATTATGCAGCCTTACCGCACTCACCCCCAACATGGCTGTGTCCTTGACCTGTTTTCAGCCCGCGATGCTGCCCGACCGCTGCCAGCGCCCATGCCGCAAGCACTCTCCCAAGGCCGCCGCTGCAGTGTTTGCCATCGACAGAGCGTGAAATGTATTTACCACGGTGTCCTGGGGAATCTTCAACTGTTGCAGACCATATCGCCATGGTGATTGCAGTCAGGGATACAAATCAACGTCATCGCAGGGGCTGGATCCACATCTGTGGTTACTTTCGAGCGAATGAGAGGCGTGAAGCGCACTTGCAGCAGTCATCCCCAACATGGCCGTATTGTGGACCCATGCACAGCCCCGATGCTGTCCGACCGCAGTCAGCGCACATGCCGCAAGCACTCTCCCAATGCGGTGCTTGCCTTCGGGAACGCCCAAATGCTATTTTTGAGGGTTGGAGGGGCATTATGCAGCCTTACCGCACTCACCCCCAACATGGCGGTGTCCTTGACCTGTTTCCAGCCCGCGATTCTGCCCAAATCGCTGCCAGCGCACATGCCGCAAGCACTCTCCCAATGCGGTGCTTGCCTTGGGAAAGCCCAAATGCTATTTTTGAGGGTTGGAGGGGCATTATGCAGCCTTACCGCAGTCACGCCCAACATGGCTGTGTCCTTGACCTGTTTCCAGCCCGCGATGCTGCCCTAATCGCTGCCAGCGCCCATGCCGCAAGCACTCTCCCGAGGCCGCCGCTGCAATGGTGGCCATCGACAGAGTGTAAAATGTATTTTTCACGGTGTCCTGGGGAATCTTAAATTGTCCCAGACCCTATCTCCATGTCGGTTGCAGTCCGGGATAAAATCAAGGTCATCGCAGGGCCGGATCCACATCTGTGGTTACTTTCGAGCGAATGAGAGGGGCGAGCGCACTCACAGCAGTCATCCCCAACATGGCCGTATTGTGGACCCATGCACAGCCCCCAATGCTGTCTGAATCGCAGTCAGCGCACATGCCGCAAAGCACTCTCCCAATGCGGTGCTTGCCTTCGGGAAAGCCTGAATGGTATTTGTGAGAGTTGCAGGCCCATTATGCAGCCTTACCGCACTCACCCCCAACATGGCTGTGTCCTTGACCTGTTTTCAGCCCGCGATGCTGCCCACGCTGCCAGCGCCCATGCCGCAAGCACTCTCCCAAGGCCGCCGCTGCAGTGTTTGCCATCGACAGAGCGTGAAATGTATTTACCACGGTGTCCTGGGGAATCTTCAACTGTTGCAGACCATATCGCCATGGTGATTGCAGTCAGGGATACAAATCAATGTCATCGCAGGGCTGGATCCACATCTGTGGTTACTTTCGAGCGAATGAGAGGCGTGAAGCGCACTTGCAGCAGTCATCCCCAACATGGCCGTATTGTGGACCCATGCACAGCCCCCGATGCTGTCCGAATCGCAGTCAGCGCACATGCCGCAAGCACTCTCCCAATGCGGTGCTTGCCTTCGGGAAAGCCCAAATGCTATTTTTGAGGGTTGGAGGGGCATTATGCAGCCTTACCGCACTCACCCCCACATGGCGGTGTCCTTGACCTGTTTCCAGCCCGCAATGCTGCCCAAATCGCTGCCAGCGCCCATGCCGCAAGCACTCTCCTGAGGCTGCCGCTGCAATGTTGGCCATCGACAGAGCATGAAATGTATTTTTCACGGTGTCCTGGGGAATCTTAAATTGTCCCAGAGCATATGTCCATGTCGGTGCTAGTTCAGGCTAAAATCGAGGTCTTTGCAGGGCCGGATCCACATCTGTGGTTACTTTCGAGCGAATGAGAGGCGTGAAGCGCACTCACAGCAGTCACCCCAACATGGCAATATTGTGGACCCATGCACAGCCCCCAATGCTGTCTGAATCGCAGTCAGCGCACATGCCGCAAGCACTCTCCCAATGCGGTGCTTGCCTTCGGGAAAGCCCAAATGCTATTTTTGAGGGTTGGAGGGGCATTATGCAGCCTTACCGCACTCACCCCCAACATGGCGGTGTCCTTGACCTGTTTCCAGCCCGCAATGCTGCCCAAATCGCTGCCAGCGCCCATGCCGCAAGCACTCTCCTGAGGCCGCCGCTGCGATGTTGGCCATCGACAGTGCCTGAAATGTATTTTTCACGGTGTCCTGGGGAATCTTAAATTGTCCCAGAGCATATGTCCATGTCGGTGCCAGTTCAGGCTAAATTCGAGGTCTTTGCAGGGCCGGATCCACATCTATGGAGACTTTCGAGCGAATGAGAGGCGCGAAGCGCACTTGCTGCAGCCGTCCCCAACATGGCCGTATTGTGGACCCATGCACAGCCCCCGATGCTGTCCGAATCACAGCGAGTGCCCATGCCGCAAGCACTCTCCCAATGCGGTGTTTGCCTTTGAAGAAGCCTGAATCGTATTTTTGAGAGTTGGAGGGGCATTATGCAGCCTTACCGCACTCACCCCCAACATGGCTGTGTCCTTGACCTGTTTTCAGCCCGCGATGCTGCCCGAAGCGCTGCCAGCGCCCATGCCGCAAGCACTCTCCCAAGGCCGCCGCTGCGGTGGTTGCCATCGACAGAGCGTGAAATGTATTTATCACGGTGTCCTGGGGAATCTTCAACTGTTGCAGACCATATCGCCATGGTGGTTGTAGTCAGGGATACAAATCAAGGTCATCGCAGGGCCGGATCCACATCTGTGGTTACTTTCGAGCCAATGAGAGGCGCGAAGCGCACTTGCAGCAGTCATCCCCAACATGGCCGTATTGTGGTCCCATGCACAGCCCCCCGATGCTGCCCGGACTGGCGCCGGCGGGCATGCCGCAAGCACTCTCCCAATGCGGTGCTTGCCTTCGGGAACGCCCAAATGCTATTTTTGAGGGTTGGAGGGGCATTATGCAGCCTTACCGCACTCACCCCCAACATGGCAGTGTCCTTGACCTGTTTCCAGCCCGCGATTCTGCCCAAATCGCTGCCAGCGCACATGCCGCAAGCACTCTCCCAATGCGGTGCTTGCCTTCGGGAAAGCCCAAATGCTATTTTTGAGGGTTGGAGGGGCATTATGCAGCCTTACCGCAGTCACGCCCAACATGGCTGTGTCCTTGACCTGTTTCCAGCCCGCGATGCTGCCCTAATCGCTGCCAGCGCCCATGCCGCAAAGCACTCTCCCGAGGCCGCCGCTGCGATGGTGGCCATCGACAGAGTGTAAAATGTATTTTTCACGGTGTCCTGGGGAATCTTAAATTGTCCCAGACCCTATCTCCATGTCGGTTGCAGTCCGGGATAAAATCAAGGTCATCGCAGGGCCGGATCCACATCTGTGGTTACTTTCGAGCGAATGAGAGGGGCGAAGCGCACTCACAGCAGTCATCCCCAACATGGCCGTATTGTGGACCCATGCACAGCCCCCAATGCTGTCTGAATTGCAGTCAGCGCACATGCCGCAAGCACTCTCCCAATGCGGTGCTTGCCTTCGGGAAAGCCTGAATGGTATTTGTGAGAGTTGCAGGCCCATTATGCAGCCTTACCGCAATCACCCCCAACATGGCTGTGTCCTTGACCTGTTTTCAGCCCGCGATGCTGCCCGAATCGCTGCCAGCGCCCATGCCGCAAGCACTCTCCCAAGGCCGCCGCTGCGATTTTGCCATTGGCAGAGCGTGAAATGTGTTTTTTTCACGGTGTCCAGGGGAATCTAAAATTTTCCCAGACCCTATCTCCATGTCGGTTGCAGTCCGGGATAAAATCAAGGTCATCGCAGGGCCAGATCCACATCTGTGGTTACTTTCGAGCCAATGAGAGGGGCGAAGCGCACTCACAGCAGCCATCCCCAACATGGCCGTATTGTGGACCCATGCACAGCCCCCGATGCTGTCCGAATCGCAGCCAGCGCACATGCCACAAGGACTCTCCCAATGGGGGGTTTTCCTTGAAGAAGCCTGAATGGTATTTTTGAGAGTTGGAGGGGCATTATGCAGCCTTACCGCACTCACCCCCAACATGGCTGTGTCCTTGACCTGTTTTCAGCCCGCAATGCTGCCCAAATCGCTGCCAGCGCCCATGCCGCAAGCACTCTCCCGAGGCCGCCGCTGCGATGTTTGCCATCGACAGAGCGTGAAATGTATTTTTCACGGTGTCCCGGGGAATCTTCAATTGTCCCAGAGCATATCTCCATGGTGGTTGCAGCCAGGGATACAAATCAAGGTCATCGCAGGGCCGGATCCACATCTGTGGTTACTTTCGAGCCAATGAGAGGCGCGAAGCGCCCTTGCAGCAGTCATCCCCAAGATGGCCGTATTGTGGACCCATGCACAGCCCGGGATGCTGTCCGACCGCAGCCAGCGCACATGCCGCAAGCACTCTCCCAATGCGGTGTTTGCCTTTGAAGAAGCCTGAATGGTATTTTTGAGAGTTGGAGGGGCATTATGCAGCCTTACCGCAGTCACGCCCAACATGGCGGTGTCCTTGACCTGTTTTCAGCCCGCGATGCTGCCCGACCGCTGCCAGCGCCCATGCCGCAAGCACTCTCCCAAGGCCGCCGCTGCAGTGTTTGCCATCGACAGAGCGTGAAATGCATTTATCACGGTGTCCTGGGGAATCTTCAACTGTTGCAGACCATATCGCCATGGTGGTTGCAGTCAGGGATACAAATCAACGTCATCGCAGGGCTGGATCCACATCTGTGGTTACTTTCGAGCCAATGAGAGGCGCGAAGCGCACTTGCTGCAGTCGTCCCCAACATGGCCGTATTGTGGACCCATGCACAGCCCCCGATGCTGCCCGGACTGGCGGCGGAGGGCATGCCGCAAGCACTCTCCCAATGCGGTGTTTGCCTTCAAAGAAGCCTGAATGGTATTTTTGAGAGTTGGAGGGGCATTATGCAGCCTTACCGCACTCACCCCCAACATGGCTTGACCTGTTTCCAGCCCGCGATTCTGCCCGAATCGCTGCCAGCGCCCATGCCGCAAGCACTCTCCCAAGGCCGCCGCTGCAGTGTTTGCCATCGACAGAGCGTGAAATGCATTTATCACGGTGTCCTGGGGAATCTTAAATTGTCCCAGACCCTATCTCCATGTCGGTTGCAGTCCGGGATAAAATCAAGGTCATCGCAGGGCCGGATCCACATCTGTGGTTACTTTCGAGCGAATGAGAGGGGCGAGCGCACTCACAGCAGTCATCCCCAACATGGCCGTATTGTGGACCCATGCACAGCCCCCAATGCTGTCTGAATCGCAGTCAGCGCACATGCCGCAAGCACTCTCCCAATGCGGTGCTTGCCTTCGGGAAGCCTGAATGGTATTTGTGAGAGTTGCAGGCCCATTATGCAGCCTTACCGCACTCACCCCCAACATGGCTGTGTCCTTGACCTGTTTCCAGCCCGCGATGCTGCCCTAATCGCTGCCAGCGCCCATGCCGCAAGCACTCTCCCGAGGCCGCCGCTGCGATGGTGGCCATCGACAGAGTGTAAAATGTATTTTTCACGGTGTCCTGGGCAATCTTCAATTGTCCCAGACCCTATCTCCATGTCGGTTGCAGTCCGGGATAAAATCAAGGTCATCGCAGGGCCGGATCCACATCTGTGGTTACTTTCGAGCGAATGAGAGGGGCGAAGCGCACTCACAGCAGTCATCCCCAACATGGCCGTATTGTGGTCCCATGCACAGCCCCCAATGCTGTCTGAATCGCAGTCAGCGCACATGCCGCAAGCACTCTCCCAATGCGGTGTTTGCCTTCGGAGAAGCCTGAATGGTATTTCTGAGAGTTGGAGGGGCATTATGCAGCCTTACCGCACTCACCCCCAACATGGCGGTGTCCTTGACCTGTTTCCAGCCCGCAATGCTGCCCAAATCGCAGCCAGTGCACATGCCGCAAGCACTCTCCCAATGCGGTGTTTGCCTTTGAAGAAGCCTGAATGGTATTTTTGAGGGTTGGAGGGGCATTATGCACCCCTACCGCACTCACCCCCAACATGGCTGTGTCCTTGACCTGTTTCCAGCCCGCGATGCTGCCCGAATCGCCGCCAGCGCCCATGCCGCAAGCACTCTCCCAATGCGGTGTTTGCCTTCGAAGAAGCCTGAATGGTATTTTTGAGGGTTGGAGGGGCATTATGCACCCCTACCGCACTCACCCCCAACATGGCTGTGTCCTTGACCTGTTTCCAGCCCGCGATGCTGCCCTAATCGCTGCCAGCGCCCATGCCGCAAGCACTCTCCCAAGGCCGCCGCTGCGATGTTTGCCATCGACAGAGCGTGAAATGTATTTTTCACGGTGTCCCGGGGAATCTTAAATTGTCCCAGAGCATATGTCCATGTCGGTGCCAGTTCAGGCTAAATTCGAGGTCTTTGTAGGGCCGGATCCACATCTGTGGTTACTTTCAAGCCAATGAGAGGCGCGAGGCGCACTTGCAGCAGTCATCCCCAACATGGCCGTGTTGTGGACCCATGCACAGCCCCCAATGCTGTCCAAATCGCAGCCAGCGCCCATGCCGCAAGCACTCTCCTGAGGCCGCTGCTGCGATGTTGGCCATCGACAGAGCCTGAAATGTATTTTTCACGGTGTCCTGGGGAATCTTAAATTGTCCCAGAGCATATGTCCATGTTGGTGCCAGTTCAGGCTAAAATCGAGGGCAACCCAGGGCTGCATCCACATCTGTGGTGAATTTTGAGCCGATCAGGGGCCTGAAGCGCACTCACAGCAGTCATCCCCAACATGGCCGTATTGTGGACCCATGCACAGCCCCCGATGCTGTCCGAATTGCAGTCGGCGCACATGCCGCAAGCACTCTCCCAATGCGGTGTTTGCCTTCGGAGAAGCCCGAATGGTATTTTTGAGGGTTGGAGGGGCATTATGCAGCCTTACCGCACTCACCCCCAACATGGCTGTGTCCTTGACCTGTTTTCAGCCCGCGATGCTGTCCGAATCGCAGCCAGCGCACATGCCGCAAGCACTCTCCCAATGCGGTGCTTGCCTTCGGAGAAGCCTGAATGGTATTTTTGAGAGTTGGAGGGGCATTATGCAGCATTACCGCACTCACCCCCAACATGGCTGTGTCCTTGACCTGTTTTCAGCCCGCAATGCTGCCCAAATCGCTGCCAGCGCCCATGCCGCAAGCACTCTCCCAAGGCCGCCGCTGCGATGTTTGCCATCGACAGAGCGTGAAATGTATTTTTCACGGTGTCCCGGGGAATCTTAAATTGTCCCAGAGCATATGTCCATGTCGGTGCCAGTTCAGGCTAAATTCGAGGTCTTTGTAGGGCCGGATCCACATCTGTGGAGACTTTCGAGCCAATGAGAGGCGCGAAGCGCACTCACAGCAGTCATCCCCAAAATGGCTGTATTGTGGACCCATGCACAGCCCCCGATGCTGTCCGAATCGCAGCCAGCGCACATGCCGCAAGCACTCTCCCAATGTGGTGTTTCACAAACTTCAAGTTTGTGCTATGAGAGCAAAAATGGCCCCCCAAAATAGGGAATGATTAGTAAGACTCCTTGGCTGGTCACATGATGGGTCCCATTGCCAATTGGCTCATAGAAACAGATGTAAGCGGTCGTGAAACAACATTTGGCTGGGGGCCAGAAAATGAGTCCAGCCAATTGTTGCGGACGGAGAGATTACGCCCCGTCAAGCATCACCCGCCGTGATCTTGCAGATTCTTGCTATACGCTGTACCCGCTTGGTGAGCACTCGGACACCTTCTTAGTACTAGTGGCAAAACACAGCGGAGGGTGGTCTCTGTGAGGGTACGACTCGGACAGCTAGGGAAGCAGTTAAATACAGTCCGCACCATATTATGAAGCGTTATCGGCTCGGCCAAACCGCCACGGCGATTTAGTCAGCATCCGGACTCCGTCGGAGCCAGAATCTACTTCCGGCGCGGACATCCCACTTGGTAAATGATTTGTAATTAGCATAGCCGTATAGCAAGATATATAGCTGGCCACGACAAGCTCCCGCTATGATCGTTTGCGGCTTTGATTCTAGTAGCCTGCGAAATAAAACACGAGAGTACTGGTACTGCCCTATTTAGACAATGATACAGAGCTGGGCGGTGTACCCTCCATACACCTCGAATTTATTGCACCAAAAATGCCCCAACAACAGCAAGGCTGCATAAAAAAACAGCAAAAAAACTGTATGTGAGTATTAATAAACAATGATGATTAGTAGAGCATATTGGCTCGCGCTCTGAACTTCATGAAAAGCATGCGACTGAGTTGGATTGTTCCTCCCTGTGCTAATGCAATGGCTGGATTGTCATAAATTTTATTTCTAGAGCGCGAGCCAATATGCTCTAATAATAACGAAGAAACAAAATCAAAGGCCACAAACATTGTGCTGTGCCGTGGAGTCAGCCTGCTTTTGATTATGCGGAAGACCGTGAAGTTTGTGCTACGCCGCAATGGCGGCCTGCTTTCAATCATTGTTTTTGAGGAAGCCTGAATGGTATTTTTGAGAGTTGGAGGGCATTATGCAGCCTTACCGCACTCACCCCCAACATGGCGGTGTCCTTGACCTGTCTTCAGCCCGCGATGCTGCCCGCGCCCATGCCGCAAGCACTCTCCCAAGGCCGCCGCTGCGATTTTGCCATTGGCAGAGCGTGAAATGTGTTTTTTTCACGGTGTCCTGGGGAATCTTAAATTTTCCCAGACCCTATCTCCATGTCGGTGCCAGTCCGGGATAAAATCAAGGTCATCCCAGGGCTGCATCCACATCTGTGGTGAACGTTGAGCCAATCAGGGGCGCGAAGCGCACTTGCTGCAGTCATCCCCAACATGGCCGTATTGTGGTACCATGCACAGCCCCCCATGCTGTCCGAATTGCAGCCAGCGCACATGCCGCAAGCACTCTCCCAATGCGGTGTTTGCCTTTGAAGAAGCCTGAATGGTATTTTTGAGAGTTGGAGGGGCATTATGCAGCCTTACCGCACTCACCCCCAACATGGCGGTGTCCTTGACCTGTTTCCAGCCCGCGATTCTGCCCGAATCGCTGCCAGCGCCCATGCCGTAAGCACTCTCCCGAGGCCGCCGCTGCGTTGGTGGCCATCGACAGAGCCTGAAATGTATTTTTCACGGTGTCCTGGGGAATCTTAAATTGTCCCAGAGCATATGTCCATGTCGGTGCCAGTTCAGGCTAAAATCGAGGGCAACCCAGGGCCGGATCCACATCTGTGGTTACTTTCGAGCGAATGAGAGGGGCGAAGCGCACTCACAGCAGTCATCCCCAACATGGCCGTATTGTGGACCCATGCACAGCCCCCGATGCTGTCCGAATTGCAGCCGGCGCACATGCCGCAAGCACTCTCCCAATGCGGTGTTTGCCTTCGGAGAAGCCCGAATGCTATTTTTGAGGGTTGGAGGGGCATTATGCAGCCCTACCGCACTCACCCCCAACATGGCGGTGTCCTTGACCTGTTTCCAGCCCGCAATTCTGCCCGAATCGCTGCCAGCGCCCATGCCGCAAGCACTCTCCCAAGGCCGCCGCTGCGATGGTGGCCATCGACAGAGCCTGAAATGTATTTTTCACGTGTCCTGGGGAATCTTCAACTGTTGCAGACCATATCACCATGGTGGTTGTAGTCAGGGATACAAATCAACGTCATCGCAGGGCTGGATCCACATCTGTGGTTACTTTCGAGGCGAATGAGAGGCGCAAAGCGCACTTGCAGCAGTCATCCCCAACATGGCCGTATTGTGGACCCATGCACAGCCCCTGATGCTGTCCGAATCGCAGCCAGCGCACATGCCGCAAAGCACTCTCCCAATGCGGTGTTTGCCTTCGGAGAAGCCCGAATGCTATTTTTGAGGGTTGGAGGGGCATTATGCAGCCTTACCGCAGTCACGCCCAACATGGCGGTGTCCTTGACCTGTTTTCAGCCCGCGATGCTGCCCGAATCGCTGCCAGCGCCCATGCCGCAAGCACTCTCCCAAGGCCGCCGCTGCGTTGGTGGCCATCGACAGAGCCTGAAATGTATTTTTCACGGTGTCCCGGGGAATCTTAAATTGTCCCAGAGCATATGTCCATGTCGGTGCCAGTTCAGGCTAAATTCGAGGTCTTTGTAGGGCCGGATCCACATCTGTGGAGACTTTCGAGCCAATGAGAGGCGCGAAGCGCACTCACAGCAGTCATCCCCAAAATGGCTGTATTGTGGACCCATGCACAGCCCCCGATGCTGTCCGAATCGCAGCCAGCGCACATGCCGCAAGCACTCTCCCAACGTGGTGTTTCACAAACTTCAAGTTTGTGCTATCAGAGCAAAAATGGCCCCCCAAAATAGGGAATGATTAGTAAGACTCCTTGGCTGGTCACATGATGGGTCCCATTGCCAATTGGCTCATAGAAACAGATGTAAGCGGTCGTGAAACAACATTTGGCTGGGGGCCAGAAAATGAGTCCAGCCAATTGTTGCGGACGGAGAGATTACGCCCCGTCAAGCATCACCCGCCGTGATCTTGCAGATTCTTGCTATACGCTGTACCCGCTTGGTGAGCACTCGGACACCTTCTTAGTACTAGTGGCAAAACACAGCGGAGGGTGGTCTCTGTGAGGGTACGACTCGGACAGCTAGGGAAGCAGTTAAATACAGTCCGCACCATATTATGAAGCGTTATCGGCTCGGCCAAACCGCCACGGCGATTTAGTCAGCATCCGGACTCCGTCGGAGCCAGAATCTACTTCCGGCGCGGACATCCCACTTGGTAAATGATTTGTAATTAGCATAGCCGTATAGCAAGATATATAGCTGGCCACGACAAGCTCCCGCTATGATCGTTTGCGGCTTTGATTCTAGTAGCCTGCGAAATAAAACACGAGAGTACTGGTACTGCCCTATTTAGACAATGATACAGAGCTGGGCGGTGTACCCTCCATACACCTCGAATTTATTGCACCAAAAATGCCCCAACAACAGCAAGGCTGCATAAAAAAACAGCAAAAAAAACTGTATGTGAGTATTAATAAACAATGATGATTAGTAGAGCATATTGGCTCGCGCTCTGAACTTCATGAAAAGCATGCGACTGAGTTGGATTGTTCCTCCCTGTGCTAATGCAATGGCTGGATTGTCATAAATTTTATTTCTAGAGCGCGAGCCAATATGCTCTAATAATAACGAAGAAACAAAATCAAAGGCCACAAACATTGTGCTGTGCCGTGGAGTCAGCCTGCTTTTGATTATGCGGAAGACCGTGAAGTTTGTGCTACGCCGCAATGGCGGCCTGCTTTCAATCATTGTTTTTGAGGAAGCCTGAATGGTATTTTTGAGAGTTGGAGGGCATTATGCAGCCTTACCGCACTCACCCCCAACATGGCGGTGTCCTTGACCTGTCTTCAGCCCGCGATGCTGCCCGCGCCCATGCCGCAAGCACTCTCCCAAGGCCGCCGCTGCGATTTTGCCATTGGCAGAGCGTGAAATGTGTTTTTTTCACGGTGTCCTGGGGAATCTTAAATTTTCCCAGACCCTATCTCCATGTCGGTGCCAGTCCGGGATAAAATCAAGGTCATCCCAGGGCTGCATCCACATCTGTGGTGAACGTTGAGCCAATCAGGGCGCGGCGCACTTGCTGCAGTCATCCCCAACATGGCCGTATTGTGGTACCATGCACAGCCCCCCATGCTGTCCGAATTGCAGCCAGCGCACATGCCGCAAGCACTCTCCCAATGCGGTGTTTGCCTTTGAAGAAGCCTGAATGGTATTTTTGAGAGTTGGAGGGGCATTATGCAGCCTTACCGCACTCACCCCCAACATGGCGGTGTCCTTGACCTGTTTCCAGCCCGCGATTCTGCCCGACCGCTGCCAGCGCCCATGCCGTAAGCACTCTCCCCGAGGCCGCCGCTGCGTTGGTGGCCATCGACAGAGCCTGAAATGTATTTTCACGGTGTCCTGGGGAATCTTAAATTGTCCCAGAGCATATGTCCATGTCGGTGCCAGTTCAGGCTAAAATCGAGGGCAACCCAGGCCTGCATCCACATCTGTGGTGAATTTTGAGCCAATCAGGGGCCCAAGCGCACTTGCAGCAGTCATCCCCAACATGGCCGTATTGTGGTACCATGCACAGCCCCCCATGCTGTCCAAATTGCAGCCAGCGCACATGCCGCAAGCACTCTCCCAATGCGGTGTTTGCCTTCGAAGAAGCCTGAATGGTATTTTTGAGAGTTGGAGGGGCATTATGCAGCCTTACCGCACTCACCCCCAACATGGCGGTGTCCTTGACCTGTTTCCAGCCCGCAATTCTGCCCGACCGCTGCCAGCGCCCATGCCGCAAGCACTCTCCCGAGGCCGCCGCTGCGATGGTGGCCATCGACAGAGCCTGAAATGTATTTTTCACGGTGTCCTGGGGAATCTTAAATTGTCCCAGAGCATATGTCCATGTCGGTGCCAGTTCAGGCTAAAATCGAGGGCAACCCAGGGCTGCATCCACATCTGTGGTGAATTTTGAGCCGATCAGGGGCCTGAAGCGCACTTGCAGCAGTCATCCCCAACATGGCCGTATTGTGGTCCCATGCACAGCCCCCGATGCTGCCCGAATCGCTGCCAGCGCCCATGCCGCAAGCACTCTCCCGAGGCCGCCACTGCGATGTTGGCCATCGACAGAGTGTGAAATGTATTTTTCACGGTGTACTGGGGAATCTTAAATTGTTCCAGTGCATATGTCCATGTCGGTGCCAGTTCAGGCTAAATTCGAGGTCTTTGTCGGGCCGGATCCACATCTATGGCGACTTTCAAGCCAATGAGAGGCGTGAAGCGCACTCACAGCAGTCATCCCCAACATGGCCGTATTGTGGTCCCATGCACAGGCCCCAATGCTGTCTGAATCGCAGCCAGCGCACATGCCGCAAGCACTCTCCCAATGTGGTGTTTGCCTTCGAAGAAGCCTGAATGGTATTTTTGAGAGTTGGAGGGGCATTATGCAGCCTTACCGCACTCACCCCCAACATGGCGGTGTCCTTGACCTGTTTCCAGCCCGCAATTCTGCCCGAATCGCTGCCAGCGCCCATGCCGCAAGCACTCTCCCGAGGCCGCCGCTGCGATGGTGGCCATCGACAGAGCCTGAAATGTATTTTTCACGGTGTCCTGGGGAATCTTAAATTGTCCCAGAGCATATGTCCATGTCGGTGCCAGTTCAGGCTAAAATCGAGGGCAACCCAGGGCTGCATCCACATCTGTGGTGAATTTTGAGCCGATCAGGGGCCTGAAGCGCACTTGCAGCAGTCATCCCCAACATGGCCGTATTGTGGTCCCATGCACAGCCCCCGATGCTGCCCGACCGCTGCCAGCGCCCATGCCGCAAGCACTCTCCCGAGGCCGCCACTGCGATGTTGGCCATCGACAGAGTGTGAAATGTATTTTTCACGGTGTACTGGGGAATCTTAAATTGTTCCAGTGCATATGTCCATGTCGGTGCCAGTTCAGGCTAAATTCGAGGTCTTTGTCGGGCCGGATCCACATCTATGGCGACTTTCAAGCCAATGAGAGGCGTGAAGCGCACTCACAGCAGTCATCCCCAACATGGCCGTATTGTGGTCCCATGCACAGGCCCCGATGCTGTCTGAATCGCAGCCAGCGCACATGCCGCAAGCACTCTCCCAATGTGGTGTTTGCCTTCGAAGAAGCCTGAATGGTATTTTTGAGAGTTGGAGGGGCATTATGCAGCCTTACCGCACTCACCCCCAACATGGCGGTGTCCTTGACCTGTTTTCAGCCCGCGATGCTGCCCTAATCGCTGCCAGTGCCCATGCCGCAAGCACTCTCCCGAGGCCGCCGCTGCGATGGTGGCCATCGACAGAGCCTGAAATGTATTTTTCACGGTGTCCTGGGGAATCTTAAATTGTCCCAGAGCATATGTCCATGTCGGTGCCAGTTCAGGCTAAAATCGAGGGCAACCCAGGGCTGCATCCACATCTGTGGTGAATTTTGAGCCGATCAGGGGCCTGAAGCGCACTTGCAGCAGTCATCCCCAACATGGCCGTATTGTGGTACCATGCACAGCCCCCCATGCTGTCCGAATTGCAGCCAGCGCACATGCCGCAAGCACTCTCCCAATGCGGTGTTTGCCTTCGAAGAAGCCTGAATGGTATTTTTGAGAGTTGGAGGGGCATTATGCAGCCTTACCGCACTCACCCCCAACATGGCGGTGTCCTTGACCTGTTTCCAGCCCGCAATTCTGCCCGAATTGCAGCCAGCGCACATGCCGCAAGCACTCTCCCAATGCGGTGTTTGCCTTCCAAGAAGCCTGAATGGTATTTTTGAGAGTTGGAGGGGCATTATGCAGCCTTACCGCAGTCACGCCCAACATGGCGGTGTCCTTGACCTGTTTTCAGCCCGCGATGCTGCCCGAATCGCTGCCAGCGCCCATGCCGCAAGCACTCTCCCAAGGCCGCCGCTGCAGTGTTTGCCATCGACAGAGCGTGAAATGTATTTATCACGGTGTCCTGGGGAATCTTCAACTGTTGCAGACCATATCGCCATGGTGGTTGCAGTCAGGGATACAAATCAACGTCATCGCAGGGCTGGATCCCCATCTGTGGTTACTTTCGAGCGAATGAGAGGCGTGAAGCGCACTTGCAGCAGTCATCCCCAACATGGCCGTGTTGTGGACCCATGCACAGCCCCCAATGCTGTCCGAATTGCAGCCAGCGCACATGCCCACCCCCTTAAGCCCACTTATCCTTTCTAGTTAGAATGACTGACGTCCCTGGCTAGTCATTCTAATTAGAAAGGATCCTGCAAATTCCGGTATGCTGCAATATATGTTGCAACAAATGCTGCAATATTTGCTGCAAAGACACCAAGTCCAGCGCCTGGAGGTGGCCTACTGCTATAAATCTGCAATAAATTGATGTATTTGGGGGCATGGCTCAATAAGGCAAGTTTTGCTGCTATAAATACACAATAAATACAACCGGTGGGGACTTGTGTGTTCATGGCTGGGTGCCCTGCTATAAATGTGCAATAAATTGATAGTGTCTAATCTTCATCAGATTCATCAATTTCAACCTGACCAGCCTGATGAACCAAGTCTGCAACCTGCAACCTGACCAGCCTGATAAAACCAAGTCTGCAACCCGCTCCTTCTATGCATCAGGACCATCATCACCTGAGGCTGATAGCACATTCTCCTCATAGGCTTCCGCTGCTGATGGTCCGCTACAATCTCTGCCACAAATTTCAGGGGCTGCAACTCTCATCAAATAACTGATGGGTCTGATGCCATCATTAATGTTTCAACCCACTGCCCTTGACCAGTTGCTTCAGATGAGCTTGTCCCAGAATGCCCGGGGTGCCGCTATTCTAGCTGATGTCACATATGTCACAGAGATCAAAACTCTCAGGAACATCCAGAGCTACAGTATTTCTCAATTGATGTATGTGATTCGCTCAGTAGTTGGGCTGTTATAGGCCACAAACACTAATGATCTTAGTGATTGCCTAGTGACGGAGGCACATCTCAGCAGGTGCTTGATCATGATCCCTAATTCAAGGTGCCTCCTATGACAATAAACAACTTGCATCATCCAACTTCCTCACTAATCATTTCGATCAGATAGGCCTTTGTCCTCACGCCAAGTAGAGTTTACCTTCATAACCATATAAGCTAGGGATTATCTGACAGCTGATTAGACACCAGATAAAGGCCCCTATCTTTTGAGATATTGACTGCTATTTACTCCCATCCCAATACTAGCTTCTCTATGACTCTATACATGTTCAGATTCAAGAAATATTATCTGTTGGCAAATCAAGGCTGTATAAATGCAGAAACAGAACACACATGATGCTTTGTGAAAGAATTTTCACACACTACCTGTTTGCCAGCCCCTATGAATATGAAAATCTGTGTCAAGCTAATCCAGCATCATACTAATCGATATATTCCCATTTTGGAAGCTGCCCCAAACATCATCTGCCCTATATTGTGTGATCCACCAGGCCGATAACCCTGATCTAAGATGCTATATAGCTGAAGGGTGTGTGACTACTATCTGACCAAAATCTAGCCGAGTGTCATGCTGGTGGCTATGGGTATTGCACCCATGTTCTGGAATATTGTTGATGGAATACTGGGATGCAGAAGCATGATATGAAGCAGGTAAGTACATTTTCCCAAAGGGGTATACCTACCCTACACTTCTACAATGTATCAGCCTCATCCAGGTAGCCCCCAAGCTAGGGCTGAGGGATCTACCTTTGTCAACTTCACACTGATAAGACAATTATAGAGGATCTAGAATAGCTATGACGTTGATTGAAGTGGCTACACAGCTTGCTCACCGGCCTCTACAATCCCCGATTCAAATATGATCCATTATCCGAAATTATGTTTTTGGCATAGTCAGAATTTGGAGACCTCCACTTTGCCAGAAGGACACCAACCCCATCCTCAGCCCTCACCAGCGGCACTCTCTGCAACTATTGCTGATTATTGTTCAGGAACCTAATGGGCACCTAACCGCCACTACACAAGTTTCTGAAGTGCCTCCTGCATCACCCTACAAGCTCGTTTAGTGATCCAGAAAGGGAAATTGCTGGTTTAGCAGCAAGAACCCTCGAGAACAAAGGCTATGATGCATGATCTGCCCTGAAAGTTGGTCGGTGGGTAGGGTCCATATGTCCCAGCATGTGTATGTGTTTGGTGAACAATCCCTGGTCAGATCCCTTTGAGATTGACACAGACCTCTAGTTACACAGGTAAATAGGAATCTTGCTGAACGTCGCCAGCATCATTGCATGTGAGTTTAGTAGAGCCTTCTCTCAGCCATAGACCATTGTAGTCTATCTCCCGCCTAGTTAGCATGGATGTGGACCCTCACCCTACTAGCTTATGAAGGGTTGAACATATAGGCTAAATTGCCCTGTTAAGCATGCTTGGCAGAGGATAAAAATCTGATTGTATGAAGACCAATGCAGGAAGCAAACACAATAGGGACAGTCAAAGTTCAGATTTTGAGACCGATTTTGAATGGATTTGATTCACGATTCTGGTCGGATTCTAGCTGAGAATCGGGCACATAATCGGCCCTCCGATTGACCGTCCCCTTTTGCATCCCTCCATCGACGCCGTCCTCAATGCCTGCTTCCAGCCGGCGCGGTCCCGTCGTCAAGCGCTTACTCAAAGGTTACCTGCGCTGGGTTCGTGATCGCCGCCACCTTGCCAAACGCCGCCGCCGCCGTCTGAAGGAGTTGCGGGCCCGACACCCCGACGCCTTCCAACGGCATCACAGACCCAGAATCGAGTGGTTCGAAGATGAGGAGGAGGATGGAGAGGACGGGGCGGATGGGGAGGAAGAGGACGAGGACTCGGGGACTGAAAATGGTGCGTTGTCGATGCTTGGTAGGCTGGGATGTAGCTCATCGTGCAGCAGACACCAGCGACGACTCCGAGGGGGACGACATGGACGTTAGCATGTCGGAGGGCTCGCAATCCTCCGACGATGCTGCGTCTAACTCAGCACTGGCACTGTCCTCCGATGTCGAGGAGGACTCGGACACTCCCCTCAGCGACATCGACCTCGACGCCCCCAACCACACCCTCCGCACCTTCCTCCGCCGCCACATCGAATCTCTCTACGCCCGACGCTACCTTGCGCCGCGTACTCGTATCACGCGTCTTCCCGGTTCTCTTCTCGATGAAACGCTCTTCATTAAGAAGAACGAGCGGCCAGACCACTTTCGGGAACGTCTCCGCGTTTCTCCAACCACGTTCGACCGCCTCGTTGAGATCCTCGAGCTAGACGAGGTGTTTTCCAATCACTCCGAGTCGCAGCAAGCTCCGGTCGAGCGCCAGCTTGCCGTTGCTCTGTTTTGGTTCGGACACGATGGGAATGCAGCAAGTCAGCAGGGTGTGGCGGACTGGGCAGGAATTGGGAAGGGCACCGTTGCTTTATGGACGAGACGCGTGATAACGGCGGTCCTTCGACCGGGATTTCTTGGCAAGTACGTGCGCTATCCAACGGAGGAAGAGAAGGACGACGCACAGAGATGGGTCGAGAAGCACTCCTGCCCTGCCTGGCGTGGGGGATGGTGCTTCGTCGACGGTACACTCGTTCCGTTATCAACGCGCCCGTTCTGGTACGGCGATAGCTATTTCGACCGCAAATCAAGGTATTCGCTCAACATACAAGTACGTGGTTTCTTCTGACCTGGCCGGGGAAGGGGCTAACATCCAGTTCAGATTATATCCTTGCCCAATCTGCGCATTATCGACTTTAGCTATGGGCATACAGGCAGTGCCCATGACGCGACTGCGTGGCTTGGTACGCGCATGGCAAAGGACCATACACTTTTCCTCCCGGCCGGGCGAGTGGATTTGGGCGGACTCTGCATATCCGGTGTGCTGCCCGCGTTGTCTTAACTTGTTTCGGGTACTAACACGGCCAAAGATTCGGTTTTGGATCATCTCACCGTACAAGGCGCCGGAACGCTACCTCCCCGATAACGACGAGTTCAACAAAGTCGTATCCAAGCTCCGCATCCGCTCTGAACATGCAATTGGATTCCTCAAGGGTCGCTTCTGGTCCTTGAAGAACCTGCGCGTCGTGATACGTGACGCCGCATCCCATCGTTTCGCAACGTACTGGATCGCCGCGTGCATCGCTATCCACGCGTTTGCGATGGAGTGCGAGGCCGAGGAGAAGGGGGAGCAAGAGGAGGAGGACCCGTTCGTCGAGCAGGGGTTGGACTCGGAGGATAGCGATGCGGAGGAAGATGCTCAGCGCCAGGGTGTATCGGCCACAAGTTCATCGGCTGAATTACGTGCAGGGAGGGACAAGAAGGCTAGTTTGAAGCGGAAATTATTACGATACAAACAAAACCGTGAACCATAGTTATGAATGTATCAACACAAGACCAATTTACCTACATCCCCGCCTCAAACAAGCTGTTGTAGTCAACATCGCCTTCAGACGATACCCCATCACCGAGGGTCGAGCCAGGGGCAGACTCAAACTCAGAGAATGCACCGAAGCTGCTCGAGGTGTCGTCAAACATGTCCATCTCCCCGAACGTTGTGTTGCCGCCGTCTCCAAGACCGCTCCCATCCGCAAAGTTGTTCAGTCCCGCTGCACCGCCGAATCCCATGCTGCTGCTAAAGTCCGAGCCCATACCACTCCCGCTCGCAGCATTCGACGCCGAGGCGCCGCCCATCTGCACCTGCATGCGCATGTGCATCTCCGCAAGACGGAGTTTCATCTCCATATTGGCCTGCTTCTCGGCCAGGTGACGCTTGAGCTGGATTTCGCGGCGATGTAAATCGTTCTTGAGCTTCGCCTCGGTCTGGACACGGACACGCTCCATGCGGTACTCGTGGTCCTGTTCGTTTTGCCTGCGTTTGACGTCGATACGCTTGCGGGTCGTTTCCTCCTCAGACTTCGCGATCTCCGTGAAGCGGTCCCCAGCAGCCTTGCCGCGTGCGCCACCGACGGAGGACTGGGCGGCTGGAGCCGACGCCGACGTCTTGGGCCCGGTGACCTTGGCGGACTTGCTAGCCTTGTTTGCGCTAGCGTTGCCCTCCGAGTCGGCGCGCTTGCGTTTAGCATCGGCCTTGGCCTCTGCCTTGGGTTGCTTCGCTTTCGCGGCATCGGCCTTGGCGGACTCGAGGGTGGGCGTCGGCGGGAGGCTGTCGTCGTCGGAATCCGCGGCAGGCTGCAGGTTGCGGTGGGCCCCTTCATCGTCAGAGTTATCCTCGTTGCCGGACGGACTGGCTGCGCCGCTGCGGTCCACGCCGGTGTCGTCTTCCGCAAGCTTGGATGGGCGGAGGATGTCGAAATCGATGGGTGTCTCGGCGTTTCCGTGGCCCTCAGCAACGACGTTTGGGCGGGCACCGACGAGCTCCTTGTACTCGAAGAACCATGGGAACTGCTCGCGAACGATAGCTGGAGGTCGTCAGTAGATGAGCCGGTGAGCAAGACTGCGGCGCACCCCAAGCGTCCGTCGTCTTGTTCTTCAAGCTCATGTCGATCTCCTCCTCCCTCGTAATCCCAGCGCCGGTCTCGGTCATCGTCTTGGCCGATTCGCGGAACTTGACAGACAGCCTGCAGCAGCGACAAGTTAGCAAGATCATCGGCGGCGCCCGCGAATAGTTAGCTCGTTGCGCACCGGTCAAGCCTGTTCTTGAGCTTCAAGTACCAGGCCTCCTTTCCCTGTGTTGTACCAATGGTCGCAATGTATAGCTCCTTGTACTCGCTGTCGTCCGCCCCAAACACATCCTCGACGACGAGCATGATGCCGTCTTTCTTCTTCTTCCCGGTGGGCTTGATGACCTTGCCTTGCTCGTTAACGCGCACGGTTCCCGGTGCCGGGGAAGAGGATCTCGCGGGCCTCGTCGTTTTCCTTGATACTGGCGATGATTTTGGAGGTAAGGTCGGGTGTCCATCTAGGCGACGATGAGGGTGGGATGAAAGAAGCACGATGGACCCACTCGATGTCTTTGATACGCCCAAGGTTTTCCTTTAGAGCCTTGTTTTCCGTGTCGCTATCGGAGGTGTCGAGCTCGAGAACCTCGACAGTTTTTTTCTTCTTTTTTGCTGACTCTTTGCCAGCTTTTTTTTCTGGCTTGACCTTGGCAGCTTTAGAGTTGGGTCTGGTGGCGGCCTTGGTGCGGCCGCGGTCTTTGGGGAGGTCGTTCATCGGGGGCAGAAGAGTGCGCGGGAGGTGGAGGCAGAGCAAGAGCGCGAATCGAGAATTTTCAAATCCGAAGAGAATCGGCGAGCGGCTCCAGCGCCGCTCGTCGATTCTCGAAAATCGGCCCAACAAAAATCCAATTCAAGTCAAGAAAATCCCCAACAATCGGTACTCAAAATCCGTTCCAAAATCGGAACTTTGACCGTCCCTAATGTCAGGGAATCCTTAATCAAGGTTATCCGTGAAGATTCTGCAGAGATATCAAGGAATCATTACAATATCCAGAGACAAGAAGATCTATGCTGCTGAGCAGGTGATCCTGGGAACATTGTGAGCCATCTTGTAGATCACAACAATGAATAGAGTCTATATGCACCTAGCTGCCCTATGATTACCCTTATCACCCAACAGGTTGCAGATATCCACCATGTTGATTCAAGATGATGAAGTATCAAATGAGCTAGATGATCTGATGGGGGCTCTTTTACAATAGCCAGAGCCATATAGGTCTTGAAGATTGTTAGACCATAGCTCCTCTTGGCTTTTTCTGGCGGCTATATATGCATCAGTGAGGATCAGAGGATTGTTTGGTCTGTAACAGCCTAAGCATCAAGCCAGGAGCATATGCCAATTGAGAAGTACTGTAGCTCTTGATGTTCCTGACATCTTTGATCCCTGTGACATGTGTGACATCAGGTAGGCAAGCCATACTACGACCATGCTAGGACAAGCACATTTGAAGCAGCTGGTCAAGGGTAGTGGGCTGCAGCCTTAATGATGGCATCAGAACCATCAGTCAATTACTAAGTGTTCTAGGACTTAAAATTTGCGGCGGAGATTGGAGAGACACCTAGTGGACCATCAGCAGCGGCAGCATACGAGAAGAGTGTGCCATCAGGTGATGATGGTCATGACACATACAAGGAGCTGATTTCAGACTTAGTTCATCAGGCTGGTCAGGTTGAAATTGATGAATCTGATGAAGATTAGACACTATCAATTTATTGCACATTTATAGCAGGGCACCCAGCCATGAACACACAAGTCCCCACCGGTTGTATTTATTGCGTATTTATAGCAGCAAAACTTGCCTTATTGAGCCATGCCCCCAAATACATCAATTTATTGCAGATTTATAGCAGTAGGCCACCTCCAGGCGCTGGACTTGGTGTCTTTGCAGCAAATATTGCAGCATTTGTTGCAACATATATTGCAGCATACCGGAATTTGCAGGATCCTTTCTAATTAGAATGACTAGCCAGGGACGTCCAGTCATTCTAACTAGAAAGGATAAGTGGGCTTAAGGGGTGCACATGCCGCAAGCACTCTCCCAATGCGGTGCTTGCCTTCGGGAAAGCCCAAATGCTATTTTTGAGGGTTGGAGGGGCATTATGCAGCCTTACCGCACTCACCCCCAACATGGCGGTGTCCTTGACCTGTTTCCAGCCCGCGATGCTGCCCGAATCGCTGCCAGCACCCATGCCGCAAGCACTCTCCCAAGGCCGCCGCTGCAGTGTTTGCCATCGACAGAGCGTGAAATGTATTTATCACGGTGTCCTGGGGAATCTTCAACTGTTGCAGACCATATCGCCATGGTGGTTGCAGTCAGGGATACAAATCAAGGTCATCGCAGGGCTGGATCAACATCTGTGGTTACTTTCGAGCAAATGAGTGGCGTGAAGCGCACTCACAGCAGTCATCCCCATCATGGCCGTATTGTGATACCATGCACAGGCTCCGATGCTGTCCGAATTGCAGCCAGCGCACATGCCGCAAGCACTCTCCCAATGTGGTGTTTGCCTTTGAAGAGTCCTGAATGGTATTTTTGAGAGTTGGAGGGGCATTATGCAGCCTTACCGCACTCACCCCCAACATGGCTGCGTCCTTGACCTGTTTTCAGCCCGCAATGCTGCCCAAATCGCTGCCAGCGCCCATGCCGCAAGCACTCTCCCAAGGCCGCCGCTGCGATTTTTGCCATTGGCAGAGCGTGAAATGTGTTTTTCTCACGGAGTCCTGGGGAATCTTAAACTGTCCCAGACCCTATCTCCATGTCAGTTGCAGTCCGGGATAAAATCAAGGTCATCCCAGGGCTGCATCCACATCTATGGAGCCTTTTGAGCCAATGAGAGGCGCGAAGCGCACTTGCAGCAGTCATCCCCAACATGGCCGTATTGTGGACCCATGCACAGCCCCCGATGCTGTCCGAATCGCAGCCAGCGCACATGCCGCGAGCACTCTCCCAATGGGTTGTTTGCCTTCGAAGAAGCCTGAATGGTATTTTTGAGAGTTGGAGGGGCATTATGCAGCCTTACCGCACTCACCCCCAACATGGCTGTGTCCTTGACCTGTTTTCAGCCCGCGATGCTGCCCGAGCGCTGCCAGCGCCCATGCCGCAAGCACTCTCCCAAGGCCGCTGCTGCAGGGTTTGCCATTGACAGAGTGTGAAATGTATTTTTCACGGTGTACTGGGGAATCTTAAATTGTTCCAGTGCATATGTCCATGTCGGTGCCAGTTCAGGCTAAAATCGAGGGCAACCCAGGGCTGCATCCACATCTGTGGTGAATTTTGAGCCGATCAGGGGCCTGAAGCGCACTTGCAGCAGTCATCCCCAACATGGCCGTATTGTGGTCCCATGCACAGCCCCTGATGCTGTCCGAATCGCAGCCAGCGCACATGCCGCAAGCACTCTCCCAATGCGGTGTTTGCCTTCGGAGAAGCCTGAAGCGCACTTGCAGCAGTCATCCCCAACATGGCCGTATTGTGGTCCCATGCACAGCCCCCAATCCTGTCCGAATTGCAGCCAGCGCACATGCCGCAAGCACTCTCCCGAGGCCGCCGCTGCGATGTTGGCCATCGACAGAGCGTGAAATGTATTTCTCACGGTGTTGTCGGGAATCTTCCATTGTCCCAGAGCATATCTCCATGGTGGTTGCAGTCAGGGTTACAAATCAAGGTTATCGCAGGGCCGGATCCACATCTATGGCGACTTTCAAGCCAATGAGAGGCGCGAAGCGCACTCACAGCAGTCATCCCCAACATGGCCGTATTGTGGTCCCATGCACAGGCCCCGATGCTGTCCGAATCGCTGCCAGCGCCCATGCCGCAAAGCACTCTCCCAATGCGGTGTTTGCCTTCGGAGAAGCCTGAATGGTATTTCTGAGAGTTGGAGGGGCATTATGCAGCCTTACCGCACTCACCCCCAACATGGCATTGTCCTTGACCTGTTTTCAGCCCGCGATGCTGCCCGAATCGCTGCCAGCGCCCATGCCGCAAGCACTCTCCCGAGGCTGCCGCTGCGATGGTGGCCATCGACAGAGCCTGAAATGTATTTTTCACGGTGTCCTGGGGAATCTTAAATTGTCCCAGAGCATATGTCCATGTCGGTGCCAGTTCAGGCTAAAATCGAGGGCAACCCAGGCCTGCATCCACATCTGTGGTGAATTTTGAGCCAATCAGGGGCCCGAAGCGCACTTGCAGCAGTCATCCCCAACATGGCCGTATTGTGGTACCATGCACAGCCCCCCATGCTGTCCAAATTGCAGCCAGCGCACATGCCGCAAGCACTCTTCCAATGCGGTGTTTGCCTTCGAAGAAGCCTGAATGGTATTTCTGAGAGTTGGAGGGGCATTATGCAGCCTTACCGCACTCACCCCCAACATAGCTGTGTCCTTGACCTGTTTTCAGCCCGCGATGCTGCCCGAATCGCTGCCAGTGCCCATGCCGCAAGCACTCTCCCGAGGCCGCCGCTGCGATGGTGGCCATCGACAGAGCCTGAAATGTATTTTTCACGGTGTCCTGGGGAATCTTAAATTGTCCCAGAGCATATGTCCATGTCGGTGCCAGTTCAGGCTAAAATCGAGGGCAACCCAGGGCTGCATCCACATCTGTGGTGAATTTTGAGCCGATCAGGGGCCTGAAGCGCACTTGCAGCAGTCATCCCCAACATGGCCGTATTGTGGTACCATGCACAGCCCCCCATGCTGTCCGAATTGCAGCCAGCGCACATGCCGCAAGCACTCTCCCAATGCGGTGTTTGCCTTCAAGAAGCCTGAATGGTATTTTTGAGAGTTGGAGGGGCATTATGCAGCCTTACCGCACTCACCCCCAACATGGCGGTGTCCTTGACCTGTTTCCAGCCCGCAATTCTGCCCGAATTGCAGCCAGCGCACATGCCGCAAGCACTCTCCCAATGCGGTGTTTGCCTTCCAAGAAGCCTGAATGGTATTTTTGAGAGTTGGAGGGGCATTATGCAGCCTTACCGCAGTCACGCCCAACATGGCGGTGTCCTTGACCTGTTTTCAGCCCGCGATGCTGCCCGACCGCTGCCAGCGCCCATGCCGCAAGCACTCTCCCAAGGCCGCCGCTGCAGTGTTTGCCATCGACAGAGCGTGAAATGTATTTATCACGGTGTCCTGGGGAATCTTCAACTGTTGCAGACCATATCGCCATGGTGGTTGCAGTCAGGGATACAAATCAACGTCATCGCAGGGCTGGATCCCCATCTGTGGTTAGTTTCGAGCGAATGAGAGGCGTGAAGCGCACTTGCAGCAGTCATCCCCAACATGGCCGTATTGTGGACCCATGCACAGCCCCCGATGCTGTCCGAATCACAGTCAGCGCACATGCCGCAAGCACTCTCCCAATGCGGTGCTTGCCTTCGGGAAAGCCCAAATGCTATTTTTGAGGGTTGGAGGGGCATTATGCAGCCTTACCGCACTCACCCCCAACATGGCGGTGTCCTTGACCTGTTTCCAGCCCGCGATGCTGCCCGAATCGCTGCCAGCACCCATGCCGCCAGCACTCTCCCAAGGCCGCCGCTGCAGTGTTTGCCATCGACAGAGCGTGAAATGTATTTATCACGGTGTCCTGGGGAATCTTCAACTGTTGCAGACCATATCGCCATGGTGGTTGCAGTCAGGGATACAAATCAACGTCATCGCAGGGCTGGATCAACATCTATGGAGACTTTCGAGCCAAAGAGAGGCGTGAAGCGCACTCACAGCAGTCACCCCAACATGGCGATATTGTGGACCCATGCACAGCCCCCGATGCTGTCCGAATCGCAGCCAGCGCCCATGCCGCAAGCACTCTCCCAATGCGGTGTTTGCCTTCGGAGAAGCCTGAATGGTATTTCTGAGAGTTGGAGGGGCATTATGCAGCCTTACCGCACTCACCCCCAACATAGCTGTGTCCTTGACCTGTTTCCAGCCCGCGATGCTGCCCTAATCGCTGCCAGTGCCCATGCCGCAAGCACTCTCCCGAGGCCGCCGCTGCGATGGTGGCCATCGACAGAGCCTGAAATGTATTTTTCACGGTGTCCTGGGGAATCTTAAATCGTCCCAGAGCATATGTCCATGTCGGTGCCAGTTCAGGCTAAAATCGAGGTCTTTGTAGGGCCGGATCCACATCTATGGAGACTTTCGAGCCAATGAGAGGCGCGAAGCGCACTTGCAGCAGTCAACCCCAACATGGCCGTGTTGTGGACCCATGCACAGCCCCCAATGCTGTCCGAATTGCAGCCAGCGCACATGCCGCAAGCACTCTCCCAATGCGGTGTTTGCCTTTGAAGAAGCCTGAATGGTATTTTTGAGAGTTGGAGGGGCATTATGCAGCCTTACCGCACTCACCCCCAACATGGCTGTATTGTGGACCCATGCACAGCCCCCCATGCTGCCCAAATCGGTGCCAGCGCCCATGCCGCAAGCGCTCTCCATAGGCCGCCGCTGCGGTGTTTGCCATCGACAGAGCGTGAAATGTATCTATCACGGTGTCCTGGGGAATCTTCAACTCTTGCAGACCATATCGCCATGGTGGTTGCAGTCAGGGATACAAATCAAGGTCATCGCAGGGCTGGATCAACATCTGTGGTTACTTTCGAGCAAATGAGTGGCGTGAAGCGCACTCACAGCAGTCATCCCCATCATGGCCGTATTGTGATACCATGCACAGGCTCCGATGCTGTCCGAATTGCAGCCAGCGCACATGCCGCAAGCACTCTCCCAATGTGGTGCTTGCCTTCGGGAAAGCCTGAATGGTATTTGTGAGAGTTGCAGGCCCATTATGCAGCCTTACCGCACTCACCCCCAACATGGCTGTGTCCTTGACCTGTTTTCAGCCCGCGATGCTGCCCGAATCGCTGCCAGCGCCCATGCCGCAAGCACTCTCCCAAGGCCGCCGCTGCGATTTTGCCATTGGCAGAGCGTGAAATGTGTTTTTCTCACGGAGTCCTGGGGAATCTTAAACTGTCCCAGACCCTATCTCCATGTCAGTTGCAGTCCGGGATAAAATCAAGGTCATCCCAGGGCTGCATCCACATCTATGGAGCCTTTTGAGCCAATGAGAGGCGCGAAGCGCACTTGCAGCAGTCATCCCCAACATGGCCGTATTGTGGACCCATGCACAGCCCCCGATGCTGTCCGAATCGCAGCCAGCGCACATGCCGCGAGCACTCTCCCAATGGGTTGTTTGCCTTCAAGAAGCCTGAATGGTATTTTTGAGAGTTGGAGGGGCATTATGCAGCCTTACCGCACTCACCCCCAACATGGCTGTGTCCTTGACCTGTTTTCAGCCCGCGATGCTGCCCGAAGCGCTGCCAGCGCCCATGCCGCAAGCACTCTCCCAAGGCCGCTGCTGCAGGGTTTGCCATTGACAGAGTGTGAAATGTATTTTTCACGGTGTACTGGGGAATCTTAAATTGTTCCAGTGCATATGTCCATGTCGGTGCCAGTTCAGGCTAAAATCGAGGGCAACCCAGGGCTGCATCCACATCTGTGGTGAATTTTGAGCCGATCAGGGGCCTGAAGCGCACTTGCAGCAGTCATCCCCAACATGGCCGTATTGTGGTCCCATGCACAGCCCCTGATGCTGTCCGAATCGCAGCCAGCGCACATGCCGCAAGCACTCTCCCAATGCGGTGTTTGCCTTCGGAGAAGCCTGAAGCGCACTTGCAGCAGTCATCCCCAACATGGCCGTATTGTGGTCCCATGCACAGCCCCCAATCCTGTCCGAATTGCAGCCAGCGCACATGCCGCAAGCACTCTCCCGAGGCCGCCGCTGCGATGTTGGCCATCGACAGAGCGTGAAATGTATTTCTCACGGTGTTGTCGGGAATCTTCCATTGTCCCAGAGCATATCTCCATGGTGGTTGCAGTCAGGGTTACAAATCAAGGTTATCGCAGGGCCGGATCCACATCTATGGCGACTTTCAAGCCAATGAGAGGCGCGGCGCACTCACAGCAGTCATCCCCAACATGGCCGTATTGTGGTCCCATGCACAGGCCCCGATGCTGTCCGAATCGCTGCCAGCGCCCATGCCGCAAGCACTCTCCCAATGCGGTGTTTGCCTTCGGAGAAGCCTGAATGGTATTTCTGAGAGTTGGAGGGGCATTATGCAGCCTTACCGCACTCACCCCCAACATGGCATTGTCCTTGACCTGTTTTCAGCCCGCGATGCTGCCCGAATCGCTGCCAGCGCCCATGCCGCAAGCACTCTCCCGAGGCTGCCGCTGCGATGGTGGCCATCGACAGAGCCTGAAATGTATTTTTCACGGTGTCCTGGGGAATCTTAAATTGTCCCAGAGCATATGTCCATGTCGGTGCCAGTTCAGGCTAAAATCGAGGGCAACCCAGGCCTGCATCCACATCTGTGGTGAATTTTGAGCCAATCAGGGGCCCGAAGCGCACTTGCAGCAGTCATCCCCAACATGGCCGTATTGTGGTACCATGCACAGCCCCCCATGCTGTCCAAATTGCAGCCAGCGCACATGCCGCAAGCACTCTTCCAATGCGGTGTTTGCCTTCCAAGAAGCCTGAATGGTATTTTTGAGAGTCGGAGGGGCATTATGCAGCCTTACCGCAGTCACGCCCAACATGGCGGTGTCCTTGACCTGTTTTCAGCCCGCGATGCTGCCCGAATCGCTGCCAGCGCCCATGCCGCAAGCACTCTCCCAAGGCCGCCGCTGCAGTGTTTGCCATCGACAGAGCGTGAAATGTATTTATCACGGTGTCCTGGGGAATCTTCAACTGTTGCAGACCATATCGCCATGGTGGTTGCAGTCAGGGATACAAATCAACGTCATCGCAGGGCTGGATCCACATCTGTGGTTACTTTCGAGCGAATGAGAGGCGTGAAGCGCACTTGCAGCAGTCATCCCCAACATGGCCGTATTGTGGACCCATGCACAGCCCCCGATGCTGTCCGAATCACAGTCAGCGCACATGCCGCAAGCACTCTCCCAATGTGGTGCTTGCCTTCGGGAAAGCCCAAATGCTATTTTTGAGGGTTGGAGGGGCATTATGCAGCCTTACCGCACTCACCCCCAACATGGCTGTGTCCTTGACCTGTTTTCAGCCCGCGATGCTGCCCTAATCGCTGCCAGCGCCCATGCCGCAAGCACTCTCCCAAGGCCGCCGCTGCAGTGTTTGCCATCGACAGAGCGTGAAATGTATTTATCACGGTGTCCTGGGGAATCTTCAACTGTTGCAGACCATATCGCCATGGTGGTTGCAGTCAGGGATACAAATCAACATCATCGCAGGGCCGGATCCACATCTATGGAGAATTTCGAGCCAAAGAGAGGCGTGAAGCGCACTCACAGCAGTCACCCCAACATGGCGATATTGTGGACCCATGCACAGCCCCCGATGCTGTCCGAATCGTAGCCAGCGCCCATGCCGCAAGCACTCTCCCAATGCGGTGTTTGCCTTCGGAGAAGCCTGAATGGTATTTCTGAGAGTTGGAGGGGCATTATGCAGCCTTACCGCACTCACCCCCAACATAGCTGTGTCCTTGACCTGTTTCCAGCCCGCGATGCTGCCCTAATCGCTGCCAGTGCCCATGCCGCAAGCACTCTCCCGAGGCCGCCGCTGCGATGGTGGCCATCGACAGAGCCTGAAATGTATTTTTCACGGTGTCCTGGGGAATCTTAAATTGTCCCAGAGCATATGTCCATGTCGGTGCCAGTTCAGGCTAAAATCGAGGGCAACCCAGGCCTGCATCCACATCTGTGGTGAATTTTGAGCCAATCAGGGGCCCGAAGCGCACTTGCAGCAGTCATCCCCAACATGGCCGTATTGTGGTACCATGCACAGCCCCCCATGCTGTCCAAATTGCAGCCAGCGCACATGCCGCAAGCACTCTCCCAATGCGGTGTTTGCCTTCGGAGAAGCCTGAATGGTATTTCTGAGATTTGGAGGGGCATTATGCAGCCTTACCGCACTCACCCCCAGCATGGCTGTGTCCTTGACCTGTTTTCAGCCCGCGATGCTGCCCTAATCGCTGCCAGCGCCCATGCCGCAAGCACTCTCCCGAGGCCGCCGCTGCGATGGTGGCCATCGACAGAGCCTGAAATGTATTTTTCACGGTGTCCTGGGGAATCTTAAATTGTCCCAGAGCATATGTCCATGTTGGTGCCAGTTCAGGCTAAATTCGAGGTCTTTGTCAGGTTGGATCCACATCTATGGAGACTTTCGAGCCAATGAGAGGTGTGAAGCGCACTCACAGCAGTCATCCCCAACATGGCCGTGTTGTGGACCCATGCACAGCCCCCAATGCTGTCCAAATCGCAGCCAGCGCCCATGCCGCAAGCACTCTCCCAATGCGGTGTTTGCCTTCGGAGAAGCCTGAATGGTATTTCTGAGATTTGGAGGGGCATTATGCAGCCTTACCGCACTCCCCCCCAGCATGGCTGTGTCTTTGACCTGTTTTCAGCCCGCGATGCTGCCCTAATCGCTGCCAGCGCCCATGCCGCAAGCACTCTCCCGAGGCCGCCGCTGCGATGGTGGCCATCGACAGAGCCTGAAATGTATTTTTCACGGTATCCTGGGGAATCTTAAATTGTCCCAGAGCATATGTCCATGTCGGTGCCAGTTCAGGCTAAATTCGAGGTCTTTGTAGGGCCGGATCCACATCTATGGAGACTTTCGAGCCAATGAGAGGCGCGAAGCGCACTTGCAGCAGTCATCCCCAACATGGCCGTGTTGTGGACCCATGCACAGCCCCCAATGCTGTCCAAATCGCAGCCAGCGCCCATGCCGCAAGGACTCTCCCAATGCGGTGTTTGCCCTTGAAGAAGCCCGAATGGTATTTTTGAGAGTTGGAGGGGCATTATGCAGCATTACAGCACTCACCCCCAACATGGCTGTGTCCTTGACCTGTTTTCCGCCCGCGATGCTGCCCGAAGCGCTGCCAGCGCCCATGCCGCAAGCACCCTCCCAAGGCCGCTGCTGCAGGGTTTGCCATCGGCAGAGCGTGAAATCCATCTTTCGGGGTGTCCTGGGGAATCTTCAATTGTCCCAGAGCATATCTCCATGGTGGTTGCAGCCAGGGATACAAATCAAGGTCATCGCAGGGCCGGATCCACATCTGTGGTTACTTTTGAGCCAATGAGAGGCGTGAAGCGCACTTGCAGCAGTCATCCCCAACATGGCCGTATTGTGGTCCCATGCACAGCCCCTGATGCTGCCCGGACTGGCGCCGGTGGGCATGCCGCAAGCACTCTCCCTTGCCTTTGAAGAAGCCTGAATAGTATTTTTGAGACTTGGAGGGGCATTATGCAGCCTAACCACACTCACCCCCAACATGGCTGTGTCCTTGACCTGTTTTCCGCCCGCGATGCTGCCCAAAGCGCTGCCAGCGCCCATGCCGCAAGCACTCTCCCAAGGCCGCCGCTGCGATGGTGGCCGACGACAGAGCCTGAATTGTATTTTTCACGGTGTCCTGGGGAATCTTAAATTGTCCCAGAGCATATGTCCATGTCGGTGCCAGTTCAGGCTAAAATCGAGGTCTTTGTAGGGCCGGATCCACATCTATGGAGACTTTCGAGCCAATGGGAGGCGCGAAGCGCACTTGCAGCAGTCATCCCCAACATGGCCGTGTTGTGGACCCATGCACAGCCCCTGATGCTGTCCGAATTGCAGCCAGCGCACATGCCGCAAGCACTCTCCCAATGCGGTGTTTGCCTTCGGAGAAGCCTGAATGGTATTTCTGAGATTTGGAGGGGCATTATGCAGCCTTACCGCACTCACCCCCAGCATGGCTGTGTCCTTGACCTGTTTTCAGCCCGCGATGCTGCCCTAATCGCTGCCAGCGCCCATGCCGCAAGCACTCTCCCGAGGCCGCCGCTGCGATGGTGGCCATCGACAGAGCCTGAAATGTATTTTTCACGGTGTCCTGGGGAATCTTAAATTGTCCCAGAGCATATGTCCATGTCGGTGCCAGTTCAGGCTAAAATCGAGGTCTTTGTAGGGCCGGATCCACATCTATGGAGACTTTCGAGCCAATGGGAGGCGCGAAGCGCACTTGCAGCAGTCATCCCCAACATGGCCGTATTGTGGTCCCATGCACAGCCCCCGATGCTGCCCGGACTGGCGCCGGCGGGCATGCCGCAAAGCACTCTCCCAATGCGGTGTTTGCCTTCGGAGAAGCCTGAATGGTATTTCTGAGAGTTGGAGGGGCATTATGCAGCCCTACCGCACTCACCCCCAACATGGCTGTGTCCTTGACCTGTTTTTAGCCCGCGATGCTGCCCGAATTGCCGCAAGCACTTTCCCAAGGCCGCCGCTGCGGTGTTTTGCCATCGACAGAGCGTGAAATGTATTTATCACGGTGTCCTGGGGAATCTTCAACTGTTGCAGACCATATCGCCATGGTGGTTGCAGTCAGGGATACAAATCAACGTCATCGCAGGGCTGGATCCACATCTGTGGTTACCTTTGAGCGAATGAGAGGCGCAAAGCGCACTCACAGCAGTCATCCCCAACATAGCCGTATTGTGGACCCATGCACAGCCCCCGATGCTGTCCGAATCGCAGCCAGCGCACATGCCGCAAGCACTCTCCCAATGTGGTGTTTGCCTTTGAAGAGTCCTGAATAGTATTTTTGAGAGTTGGAGGGGCATTAGGTTTGCCATCGACAGAGCGTGAAATGTATTTTTCACGGTGTTGTGGGGAATCTTCCATTGTCCCAGAGCCTATCTCCATGTCGGTTGCAGTCCGGGATAAAATCGAGGTCATCCCAGGGCTGCATCCACATCTGTGGTGGATTTTGAGCCGATCAGGGGCCTGAAGCGCACTTGCTGCAGTCATCCCCAACATGGCCGTATTGTGGTCCCATGCACAGCCCCCGATGCTGTCCGAATCGCAGCCAGCGCACATGCCGCAAGCACTCTCCCAATGTGGTGTTTGCCTTTGAAGAGTCCTGAATAGTATTTTTGAGAGTTGGAGGGGCATTAGGTTTGCCATCGACAGAGCGTGAAATGTATTTTTCACGGTGTTGTGGGGAATCTTCCATTGTCCCAGAGCCTATCTCCATGTCGGTGCCAGTTCAGGCTAAAATCGAGGGCAACCCAGGGCTGCATCCACATCTGTGGTGAATTTTGAGCCGATCAGGGGCCTGAAGCGCACTCACAGCAGTCATCCCCAACATGGCCGTATTGTGGACCCATGCACAGCCCCCGATGCTGTCCGAATTGCAGTCGGCGCACATGCCGCAAGCACTCTCCCAATGCGGTGTTTGCCTTCGGAGAAGCCCGAATGCTATTTTTGAGGGTTGGAGGGGCATTATGCAGCCCTACCGCACTCACCCCCAACATGGCTGTGTCCTTGACCTGTTTTTAGCCCGCGATGCTGCCCGAATCGCCGCAAGCACTCTCCCAAGGCCGCCGCTGCGGTGTTTGCCATCGACAGAGCGTGAAATGTATTTATCACGGTGTCCTGGGGAATCTTCAACTGTCCCAGAGCATATGTCCATGTCGGTGCCAGTTCAGGCTAAAATGGAGGGCAACCCAGGGCTGCATCCACATCTGTGGTGAATTTTGAGCCGATCAGGGGCCTGAAGTGCACTTGCAGCAGTCATCCCCAAGATGGCCGTATTGTGGACCCATGCACAGCCCCCGATGCTGTCCGAATCGCAGCCAGCGCACATGCCGCAAGCACTCTCCCAATGTGGTGTTTGCCTTTGAAGAGTCCTGAATGGTATCTTTGAGAGTTGGAGGGGCATTATGCAGCCTTACCGCACTCACCCCCAACATAGCTGTGTCCTTGACCTGTTTTCAGCCCGCGATGCTGCCCGAATCGCTGCCAGCGCCCATGCCGCAAGCACTCTCCCGAGGCCGCCGCTGCGATGTTGGCCATCGGCAGAGCGTGAAATGTATTGTTCACGGTGTCCTGCGGAATCTTAAATTGTCCCAGACCCTATCTCCATGTCAGTTGCAGTCCGGGATAAAATCAAGATCATCCCAGGGCTGCATCCACATCTGTGGTGAATTTTGAGCCAATCAGGGGCCCGAAGCGCACTTGCAGCAGTCATCCCCAACATGGCCGTATTGTGGTCCCATGCACAGCCCCCGATGCTGCCCGAATCGCTGCCAGCGCCCATGCCGCAAGCACTCTCCCAATGCGGTGTTTGCCTTCGCAGAAGCCTGAATGGTATTTCTGAGAGTTGGAGGGGCATTATGCAGCCTTACCGCACTCACCCCCAACATGGCTGTGTCCTTGACCTGTTTTCAGCCCGCGATGCTGCCCTAATCGCTGCAAGCGCCCATGCCGCAAGCACTCTCCCGAGGCCGCCACTGCGATGTTGGCCATCGACAGAGTGTGAAATGTATTTTTCACGGTGTCCTGGGGAATCTTAAATTGTCCCAGAGCATATGTCCATGTCGGTGCCAGTTCAGGCTAAATTCGAGGTCTTTGTAGGGCCGGATCCACATCTGTGGTTACTTTCAAGCCAATGAGAGGCACAAAGCGCACTCACAGCAGTCATCCCCAACATGGCCGTATTGTGGTCCCATGCACAGGCCCCGATGCTGTCCAAATCGCAGCCAGCGCACATGCCGCAAGCACTCTCCCAATGTGGTGTTTGCCGTTGAAGAGTCCTGAATGGTATCTTTGAGAGTTGGAGGGGCATTATGCAGCCTGACCGCACTCACCCCCAACATAGCTGTGTCCTTGACCTGTTTTCAGCCCGCGATGCTGCCCGACCGCTGCCAGCGCCGATGCCGCAAGCACTCTCCCAATGCGGTGTTTGCTTTCGGAGAAGCCTGAATGGTATTTCTGAGAGTTGGAGGGGCATTATGCAGCCTTACCGCACTCACCCCCAACATGGCTGTGTCCTTGACCCGTTTTCAGCCCGCGATGCTGCCCTAATCGCTGCCAGTGCCCATGCCACAAGCACTCTCCCGAGGCCGCCCTTCCGATGGTGGCCATCGACAGAGCCTGAAATGTATTTTTCACGGTGTCCTGGGGAATCTTAAATTGTCCCAGAGCATATGTCCATGTCGGTGCCAGTTCAGGCTAAAATCGAGGGCAACCCAGGGCTCCATCCACATCTGTGGTGGATTTTGAGCCGATCAGGGGCCTGAAGCGCACTTGCAGCAGTCATCCCCAACATGGCCGTATTGTGGTCCCATGCACAGCCCCCAATGCTGCCCGAATCGCTGCCAGCGCCCATGCCGCAAGCACTCTCCCAATGCGGTGCTTGCCTTCGGGAAAGCCCAAATGCTATTTTTGAGGGTTGGAGGGGCATTATGCAGCCTTACCGCACTCACCCCCAACATGGCTGTGTCCTTGACCTGTTTTCAGCCCGCGATGCTGCCGTAATCGCTGCAAGCGCCCATGCCGCAAGCACTCTCCCGAGGCCGCCACTGCGATGTTGGCCATCGACAGAGTGTGAAATGTATTTTTCACTGTGTACTGGGGAATCTTAAATTGTTCCAGTGCATATGTCCATGTCGGTGCCAGTTCAGGCTAAATTCGAGGTCTTTGTCGGGCCGGATCCACATCTATGACGACTTTCAAGCCAATGAGAGGCGTGAAGCGCACTCACAGCAGTCATCCCCAACATGGCCATATTGGTCCCATGCACAGGCCCCGATGCTGTCCGAATCGCAGCCAGCGCACATGCCGCAAGCACTCTCCCAATGTGGTGTTTGCCTTTGAAGAGGCCTGAATGGTATCTTTGAGAGTTGGAGGGGCATTATGCAGCCTTACCGCACTCACCCCCAACATAGCTGTGTCCTTGACCTGTTTTCAGCCCGCGATGCTGCCCGAATCGCTGCCAGCGCCGATGCCGCAAGCACTCTCCCAATGCGGTGTTTGCTTTCGGAGAAGCCTGAATGGTATTTCTGAGAGTTGGAGGGGCATTATGCAGCCTTACCGCACTCACCCCCAACATGGCTGTGTCCTTGACCCGTTTTCAGCCCGCGATGCTGCCCTAATCGCTGCCAGTGCCCATGCCACAAGCACTCTCCCGAGGCCGCCCTTCCGATGGTGGCCATCGACAGAGCCTGAAATGTATTTTTCACGGTGTCCTGGGGAATCTTAAATTGTCCCAGAGCATATGTCCATGTCGGTGCCAGTCCAGGCTAAAATCGAGGGCAACCCAGGGCTCCATCCACATCTGTGGTGGATTTTGAGCCGATCAGGGGCCTGAAGCGCACTTGCAGCAGTCATCCCCAACATGGCCGTATTGTGGTCCCATGCACAGCCCCCAATGCTGCCCGAATCGCTGCCAGCGCCCATGCCGCAAGCACTCTCCCAATGCGGTGTTTGCCTTCGGAGAAGCCTGAAGCGCACTTGCAGCAGTCATCCCCAACATGGCCGTATTGTGGTCCCATGCACAGCCCCCAATGCTGCCCGAATCGCTGCCAGCGCCCATGCCGCAAGCACTCTCCCAATGCGGTGCTTGCCTTCGGGAAAGCCCAAATGCTATTTTTGAGGGTTGGAGGGGCATTATGCAGCCTTACCGCACTCACCCCCAACATGGCTGTGTCCTTGACCTGTTTTCAGCCCGCGATGCTGCCGTAATCGCTGCAAGCGCCCATGCCGCAAGCACTCTCCCGAGGCCGCCACTGCGATGTTGGCCATCGACAGAGTGTGAAATGTATTTTTCACTGTGTACTGGGGAATCTTAAATTGTTCCAGTGCATATGTCCATGTCGGTGCCAGTTCAGGCTAAATTCGAGGTCTTTGTCGGGCCGGATCCACATCTATGGCGACTTTCAAGCCAATGAGAGGCGTGAAGCGCACTCACAGCAGTCATCCCCAACATGGCCGTATTGTGGTCCCATGCACAGGCCCCGATGCTGTCCGAATCGCAGCCAGCGCACATGCCGCAAGCACTCTCCCAATGTGGTGTTTGCCTTTGAAGAGGCCTGAATGGTATCTTTGAGAGTTGGAGGGGCATTATGCAGCCTTACCGCACTCACCCCCAACATAGCTGTGTCCTTGACCTGTTTTCAGCCCGCGATGCTGCCCGAATCGCTGCCAGCGCCCATGCCGCAAGCACTCTCCCAATGCGGTGTTTGCCTTTGGAGAAGCCTGAATGGTATTTCTGAGAGTTGGCGGGGCATTATGCAGCCTTACCGCACTCACCCCCAACATGGCTGTGTCCTTGACCTGTTTTCAGCCCGCGATGCTGCCCTAATCGCTGCCAGTGCCCATGCCACAAGCACTCTCCCGAGGCCGCCCTTCCGATGGTGGCCATCGACAGAGCCTGAAATGTATTTTTCACGGTGTCCTGGGGAATCTTAAATTGTCCCAGAGCATATGTCCATGTCGGTGCCAGTCCAGGCTAAAATCGAGGGCAACCCAGGGCTCCATCCACATCTGTGGTGGATTTTGAGCCGATCAGGGGCCTGAAGCGCACTTGCAGCAGTCATCCCCAACATGGCCGTATTGTGGTCCCATGCACAGCCCCCAATGCTGCCCGACCGCTGCCAGCGCCCATGCCGCAAGCACTCTCCCAATGCGGTGTTTGCCTTCGGAGAAGCCTGAAGCGCACTTGCAGCAGTCATCCCCAACATGGCCGTATTGTGGTCCCATGCACAGCCCCCAATGCTGCCCGACCGCTGCCAGCGCCCATGCCGCAAGCACTCTCCCAATGCGGTGCTTGCCTTCGGGAAAGCCCAAATGCTATTTTTGAGGGTTGGAGGGGCATTATGCAGCCTTACCGCACTCACCCCCAACATGGCTGTGTCCTTGACCTGTTTTCAGCCCGCGATGCTGCCGTACCGCTGCAAGCGCCCATGCCGCAAGCACTCTCCCGAGGCCGCCACTGCGATGTTGGCCATCGACAGAGTGTGAAATGTATTTTTCACTGTGTACTGGGGAATCTTAAATTGTTCCAGTGCATATGTCCATGTCGGTGCCAGTTCAGGCTAAATTCGAGGTCTTTGTCGGGCCGGATCCACATCTATGGCGACTTTCAAGCCAATGAGAGGCGTGAAGCGCACTCACAGCAGTCATCCCCAACATGGCCGTATTGTGGTCCCATGCACAGGCCCCGATGCTGTCCGAATCGCAGCCAGCGCACATGCCGCAAGCACTCTCCCAATGTGGTGTTTGCCTTTGAAGAGGCCTGAATGGTATCTTTGAGAGTTGGAGGGGCATTATGCAGCCTTACCGCACTCACCCCCAACATAGCTGTGTCCTTGACCTGTTTTCAGCCCGCGATGCTGCCCGAATCGCTGCCAGCGCCCATGCCGCAAGCACTCTCCCAATGCGGTGTTTGCCTTTGGAGAAGCCTGAATGGTATTTCTGAGAGTTGGCGGGGCATTATGCAGCCTTACCGCACTCACCCCCAACATGGCTGTGTCCTTGACCTGTTTTCAGCCCGCGATGCTGCCCTAATCGCTGCCAGTGCCCATGCCGCAAGCACTCTCCCGAGGCCGCCGCTGCGATGGTGGCCATCGACAGGGCCTGAAATGTATTTTTCACGGTGTCCTGGGGAATCTTAAATTGTCCCAGAGCATATGTCCATCTCGGTGCCAGTTCAGGCTAAATTCGAGGTCTTTGTAGGGCCGGATCCACATCTGTGGTTACTTTCAAGCCAATGAGAGGCACAAAGCGCACTTGCAGTCATCCCCAACATGGCCGTATTGTGGACCCATGCACAGCCCCCGATGCTGTCCGAATCACAGCGAGTGCCCATGCCGCAAGCACTCTCCCAATGCGGTGTTTGCCTTCGGAGAAGCCTGAATGGTATTTCTGAGAGTTGGAGGGGCATTATGCAGCCTTACCGCACTCACCCCCAACATGGCTGTGTCCTTGACCTGTTTTCAGCCCGCGATGCTGCCCTAATCGCTGCCAGTGCCCATGCCGCAAGCACTCTCCCGAGGCCGCCGCTGCGATGGTGGCCATCGACAGAGCCTGAAATGTATTTTTCACGGTGTCCTGGGGAATCTTAAATTGTCCCAGAGCATATGTCCATGTCGGTGCCAGTTCAGGCTAAATTTGAGGTCTTTGTAGGGCCAGATCCACATCTGTGGTTACTTTCAAGCCAATGAGAGGCACAAAGCGCACTTGCAGCAGTCATCCCCAACATGGCCGTATTGTGGACCCATGCACAGCCCCCGATGCTGTCCGAATCACAGCGAGTGCCCATGCCGCAAGCACTCTCCCAATGCGGTGTTTGCCTTCGGAGAAGCCTGAATGGTATTTCTGAGAGTTGGAGGGGCATTATGCAGCCTTACCGCACTCACCCCCAACATGGCTGTGTCCTTGACCTGTTTTCAGCCCGCGATGCTGCCCTAATCGCTGCCAGTGCCCATGCCGCAAGCACTCTCCCGAGGCCGCCGCTGCGATGGTGGCCATCGACAGAGCCTGAAATGTATTTTTCACGGTGTCCTGGGGAATCTTAAATTGTCCCAGAGCATATGTCCATGTCGGTGCCAGTTCAGGCTAAATTTGAGGTCTTTGTAGGGCCGGATCCACATCTGTGGTTACTTTCAAGCCAATGAGAGGCACAAAGCGCACTTGCAGCAGTCATCCCCAACATGGCCGTATTGTGGACCCATGCACAGCCCCCGATGCTGTCCGAATCACAGCGAGTGCCCATGCCGCAAGCACTCTCCCAATGCGGTGTTTGCCTTTGAAGAAGCCTGAATGGTATTTTTGAGAGTTGGAGGGGCATCATGCAGCCTTACCGCACTCACCCCCAACATGGCTATGTCCTAGACCTGCCCGCGATGCTGCCCTAATCGCTGCCAGCGCCCATGCCGCAAGCACTCTCCCGAGGCCGCCGCTGCGATGGTGGCCATCGACAGAGCCTGAAATGTATTTTTCACGGTGTCCTGGGGAATCTTAAATTGTCCCAGAGCATGTGTCCATGTCGGTGCCAGTTCAGGCTAAATTCGAGGTCTTTGTAGGGCCGGATCCACATCTGTGGTTACTTTCAAGCCAATGAGAGGCACAAAGCGCACTTGCAGCAGTCATCCCCAACATGGCCGTATTGTGGACCCATGCACAGCCCCCGATGCTGTCCGAATCACAGCGAGTGCCCATGCCGCAAGCACTCTCCCAATGCGGTGTTTGCCTTCGGAGAAGCCTGAATGGTATTTCTGAGAGTTGGAGGGGCATTATGCAGCCTTACCGCACTCACCCCCAACATGGCTGTGTCCTTGACCTGTTTTCAGCCCGCGATGCTGCCCTAATCGCTGCCAGCGCCCATGCCGCAAGCACTCTCCCGAGGCCACCGCTGCGATGGTGGCCATCAACAGAGCCTGAAATGTATTTTTCACGGTGTCCTGGGGAATCTTAAATTGTCCCAGAGCATATGTCCATGTCGGTGCCAGTTCAGGCTAAAATCGAGGGCAACCCAGGGCTGCATCCACATCTGTGGTGAATTTTGAGCCAATCAGGGGCCCGAAGCGCACTTGCAGCAGTCATCCCCAACACGGCCGTATTGTGGTACCATGCACAGCCCCCCATGCTGTCCAAATTGCAGCCAGCGCACATGCCGCAAGCACTCTCCCAATGCGGTGTTTGCCTTGAAGAAGCCTGAATGGTATTTTTGAGAGTTGGAGGGGCATTATGCAGCCTTACCGCACTCACCCCCAACATGGCGGTGTCCTTGACCTGTTTCCAGCCCGCAATTCTGCCCGACCGCTGCCAGCGCCCATGCCGCAAGCACTCTCCCCGAGGCCGCCACTGCGATGTTGGCCATCGACAGAGTGTGAAATGTATTTTTCACGGTGTACTGGGGAATCTTAAATTGTTCCAGTGCATATGTCCATGTCGGTGCCAGTTCAGGCTAAATTCGAGGTCTTTGTCGGGCCGGATCCACATCTATGGCGACTTTCAAGCCAATGAGAGGCATGAAGTGCACTCACAGCAGTCATCCCCAACATGGCCGTATTGTGGTCCCATGCACAGGCCCCGATGCTGTCCGAATCGCAGCCAGCGCACATGCCGCAAGCACTCTCCCAATGTGGTGTTTGCCTTTGAAGAGGCCTGAATGGTATCTTTGAGAGTTGGAGGGGCATTATGCAGCCTTACCGCACTCACCCCCAACATGGCGGTGTCCTTGACCTGTTTCCAGCCCGCAATTCTGCCCGAATCGCTGCCAGCGCCCATGCCGCAAGCACTCTCCCAATGCGGTGTTTGCTTTTGAAGAGTCCTGAATGGTATTTTTGAGAGTTGGAGGGGCATTATGCAGCCTTACCGCAGTCACGCCCAACATGGCTGTGTCCTTGACCTGTTTTCAGCCCGCGATGCTGCCCTAATCGCTGCCAGCGCCCATGCCGCAAGCACTCTCCCGAGGCCACCGCTGCGATGGTGGCCATCAACAGAGCCTGAAATGTATTTTTCACGGTGTCCTGGGGAATCTTCAATTGTCCCAGAGCATATGTCCATGTCGGTGCCAGTTCAGGCTAAATTCGAGGTCTTTGTAGGGCCGGATCCACATCTGTGGTTACTTTCAAGCCAATGAGAGGCACAAAGCGCACTTGCAGCAGTCATCCCCAACATGGCCGTATTGTGGACCCATGCACAGCCCCCGATGCTGTCCGAATCACAGCGAGTGCCCATGCCGCAAGCACTCTCCCAATGCGGTGTTTGCCTTCGGAGAAGCCTGAATGGTATTTCTGAGAGTTGGAGGGGCATTATGCAGCCTTACCGCACTCACCCCCAACATGGCTGTGTCCTTGACCTGTTTTCAGCCCGCGATGCTGCCCTAATCGCTGCCAGTGCCCATGCCGCAAGCACTCTCCCGAGGCCGCCGCTGCGATGGTGGCCATCGACAGAGCCTGAAATGTATTTTTCACGGTGTCCTGGGGAATCTTAAATTGTCCCAGAGCATATGTCCATGTCGGTGCCAGTTCAGGCTAAATTTGAGGTCTTTGTAGGGCCGGATCCACATCTGTGGTTACTTTCAAGCCAATGAGAGGCACAAAGCGCACTTGCAGCAGTCATCCCCAACATGGCCGTATTGTGGACCCATGCACAGCCCCCGATGCTGTCCGAATCACAGCGAGTGCCCATGCCGCAAGCACTCTCCCAATGCGGTGTTTGCCTTTGAAGAAGCCTGAATGGTATTTTTGAGAGTTGGAGGGGCATCATGCAGCCTTACCGCACTCACCCCCAACATGGCTATGTCCTAGACCTGCCCGCGATGCTGCCCTAATCGCTGCCAGCGCCCATGCCGCAAGCACTCTCCCGAGGCCGCCGCTGCGATGGTGGCCATCGACAGAGCCTGAAATGTATTTTTCACGGTGTCCTGGGGAATCTTAAATTGTCCCAGAGCATGTGTCCATGTCGGTGCCAGTTCAGGCTAAATTCGAGGTCTTTGTAGGGCCGGATCCACATCTGTGGTTACTTTCAAGCCAATGAGAGGCACAAAGCGCACTTGCAGCAGTCATCCCCAACATGGCCATATTGTGGACCCATGCACAGCCCCCGATGCTGTCCGAATCACAGCGAGTGCCCATGCCGCAAGCACTCTCCCAATGCGGTGTTTGCCTTCGGAGAAGCCTGAATGGTATTTCTGAGAGTTGGAGGGGCATTATGCAGCCTTACCGCACTCACCCCCAACATGGCTGTGTCCTTGACCTGTTTTCAGCCCGCGATGCTGCCCTAATCGCTGCCAGCGCCCATGCCGCAAGCACTCTCCCGAGGCCACCGCTGCGATGGTGGCCATCAACAGAGCCTGAAATGTATTTTTCACGGTGTCCTGGGGAATCTTAAATTGTCCCAGAGCATATGTCCATGTCGGTGCCAGTTCAGGCTAAAATCGAGGGCAACCCAGGGCTGCATCCACATCTGTGGTGAATTTTGAGCCAATCAGGGGCCCGAAGCGCACTTGCAGCAGTCATCCCCAACACGGCCGTATTGTGGTACCATGCACAGCCCCCCATGCTGTCCAAATTGCAGCCAGCGCACATGCCGCAAGCACTCTCCCAATGCGGTGTTTGCCTTCGAAGAAGCCTGAATGGTATTTTTGAGAGTTGGAGGGGCATTATGCAGCCTTACCGCACTCACCCCCAACATGGCGGTGTCCTTGACCTGTTTCCAGCCCGCAATTCTGCCCGAATCGCTGCCAGCGCCCATGCCGCAAGCACTCTCCCGAGGCCGCCACTGCGATGTTGGCCATCGACAGAGTGTGAAATGTATTTTTCACGGTGTACTGGGGAATCTTAAATTGTTCCAGTGCATATGTCCATGTCGGTGCCAGTTCAGGCTAAATTCGAGGTCTTTGTCGGGCCGGATCCACATCTATGGCGACTTTCAAGCCAATGAGAGGCGTGAAGTGCACTCACAGCAGTCATCCCCAACATGGCCGTATTGTGTCCCATGCACAGGCCCCGATGCTGTCCGATCGCAGCCAGCGCACATGCCGCAAGCACTCTCCCAATGTGGTGTTTGCCTTTGAAGAGGCCTGAATGGTATCTTTGAGAGTTGGAGGGGCATTATGCAGCCTTACCGCACTCACCCCCAACATGGCGGTGTCCTTGACCTGTTTCCAGCCCGCAATTCTGCCCGACCGCTGCCAGCGCCCATGCCGCAAAGCACTCTCCCAATGCGGTGTTTGCTTTTGAAGAGTCCTGAATGGTATTTTTGAGAGTTGGAGGGGCATTATGCAGCCTTACCGCAGTCACGCCCAACATGGCTGTGTCCTTGACCTGTTTTCAGCCCGCGATGCTGCCCTAATCGCTGCCAGCGCCCATGCCGCAAAGCACTCTCCCGAGGCCACCGCTGCGATGGTGGCCATCAACAGAGCCTGAAATGTATTTTTCACGGTGTCCTGGGGAATCTTCAATTGTCCCAGAGCATATGTCCATGTCGGTGCCAGTTCAGGCTAAATTCGAGGTCTTTGTAGGGCCGGATCCACATCTGTGGTTACTTTCAAGCCAATGAGAGGCACAAAGCGCACTTGCAGCAGTCATCCCCAACATGGCCGTATTGTGGACCCATGCACAGCCCCCGATGCTGTCCGAATCACAGCGAGTGCCCATGCCGCAAGCACTCTCCCAATGCGGTGTTTGCCTTCGGAGAAGCCTGAATGGTATTTCTGAGAGTTGGAGGGGCATTATGCAGCCTTACCGCACTCACCCCCAACATGGCTGTGTCCTTGACCTGTTTTCAGCCCGCGATGCTGCCCTAATCGCTGCCAGTGCCCATGCCGCAAGCACTCTCCCGAGGCCGCCGCTGCGATGGTGGCCATCGACAGAGCCTGAAATGTATTTTTCACGGTGTCCTGGGGAATCTTAAATTGTCCCAGAGCATATGTCCATGTCGGTGCCAGTTCAGGCTAAATTTGAGGTCTTTGTAGGGCCGGATCCACATCTGTGGTTACTTTCAAGCCAATGAGAGGCACAAAGCGCACTTGCAGCAGTCATCCCCAACATGGCCGTATTGTGGACCCATGCACAGCCCCCGATGCTGTCCGAATCACAGCGAGTGCCCATGCCGCAAGCACTCTCCCAATGCGGTGTTTGCCTTTGAAGAAGCCTGAATGGTATTTTTGAGAGTTGGAGGGGCATCATGCAGCCTTACCGCACTCACCCCCAACATGGCTATGTCCTAGACCTGCCCGCGATGCTGCCCTAATCGCTGCCAGCGCCCATGCCGCAAGCACTCTCCCGAGGCCGCCGCTGCGATGGTGGCCATCGACAGAGCCTGAAATGTATTTTTCACGGTGTCCTGGGGAATCTTAAATTGTCCCAGAGCATGTGTCCATGTCGGTGCCAGTTCAGGCTAAATTCGAGGTCTTTGTAGGGCCGGATCCACATCTGTGGTTACTTTCAAGCCAATGAGAGGCACAAAGCGCACTTGCAGCAGTCATCCCCAACATGGCCGTATTGTGGACCCATGCACAGCCCCCGATGCTGTCCGAATCACAGCGAGTGCCCATGCCGCAAGCACTCTCCCAATGCGGTGTTTGCCTTCGGAGAAGCCTGAATGGTATTTCTGAGAGTTGGAGGGGCATTATGCAGCCTTACCGCACTCACCCCCAACATGGCTGTGTCCTTGACCTGTTTTCAGCCCGCGATGCTGCCCTAATCGCTGCCAGCGCCCATGCCGCAAGCACTCTCCCGAGGCCACCGCTGCGATGGTGGCCATCAACAGAGCCTGAAATGTATTTTTCACGGTGTCCTGGGGAATCTTAAATTGTCCCAGAGCATATGTCCATGTCGGTGCCAGTTCAGGCTAAAATCGAGGGCAACCCAGGGCTGCATCCACATCTGTGGTGAATTTTGAGCCAATCAGGGGCCCGAAGCGCACTTGCAGCAGTCATCCCCAACACGGCCGTATTGTGGTACCATGCACAGCCCCCCATGCTGTCCAAATTGCAGCCAGCGCACATGCCGCAAGCACTCTCCCAATGCGGTGTTTGCCTTGAAGAAGCCTGAATGGTATTTTTGAGAGTTGGAGGGGCATTATGCAGCCTTACCGCACTCACCCCCAACATGGCGGTGTCCTTGACCTGTTTCCAGCCCGCAATTCTGCCCGACCGCTGCCAGCGCCCATGCCGCAAGCACTCTCCCGAGGCCGCCACTGCGATGTTGGCCATCGACAGAGTGTGAAATGTATTTTTCACGGTGTACTGGGGAATCTTAAATTGTTCCAGTGCATATGTCCATGTCGGTGCCAGTTCAGGCTAAATTCGAGGTCTTTGTCGGGCCGGATCCACATCTATGGCGACTTTCAAGCCAATGAGAGGCGTGAAGTGCACTCACAGCAGTCATCCCCAACATGGCCGTATTGTGGTCCCATGCACAGGCCCCGATGCTGTCCGACCGCAGCCAGCGCACATGCCGCAAGCACTCTCCCAATGTGGTGTTTGCCTTTGAAGAGGCCTGAATGGTATCTTTGAGAGTTGGAGGGGCATTATGCAGCCTTACCGCACTCACCCCCAACATGGCGGTGTCCTTGACCTGTTTCCAGCCCGCAATTCTGCCCGACCGCTGCCAGCGCCCATGCCGCAAGCACTCTCCCAATGCGGTGTTTGCTTTTGAAGAGTCCTGAATGGTATTTTTGAGAGTTGGAGGGGCATTATGCAGCCTTACCGCAGTCACGCCCAACATGGCTGTGTCCTTGACCTGTTTTCAGCCCGCGATGCTGCCCTAATCGCTGCCAGCGCCCATGCCGCAAGCACTCTCCCGAGGCCACCGCTGCGATGGTGGCCATCAACAGAGCCTGAAATGTATTTTTCACGGTGTCCTGGGGAATCTTCAATTGTCCCAGAGCATATGTCCATGTCGGTGCCAGTTCAGGCTAAATTCGAGGTCTTTGTAGGGCCGGATCCACATCTGTGGTTACTTTCAAGCCAATGAGAGGCACAAAGCGCACTTGCAGCAGTCATCCCCAACATGGCCGTATTGTGGACCCATGCACAGCCCCCGATGCTGTCCGAATCACAGCGAGTGCCCATGCCGCAAGCACTCTCCCAATGCGGTGTTTGCCTTCGGAGAAGCCTGAATGGTATTTCTGAGAGTTGGAGGGGCATTATGCAGCCTTACCGCACTCACCCCCAACATGGCTGTGTCCTTGACCTGTTTTCAGCCCGCGATGCTGCCCTAATCGCTGCCAGCGCCCATGCCGCAAGCACTCTCCCGAGGCCACCGCTGCGATGGTGGCCATCAACAGAGCCTGAAATGTATTTTTCACGGTGTCCTGGGGAATCTTCAATTGTCCCAAAGCATATGTCCATGTCGGTGCCAGTTCAGGCTAAATTCGAGGTCTTTGTAGGGCCGGATCCACATCTGTGGTTACTTTCAAGCCAATGAGAGGCACAAAGCGCACTTGCAGTCATCCCCAACATGGCCGTATTGTGGACCCATGCACAGCCCCCGATGCTGTCCGAATCACAGCGAGTGCCCATGCCGCAAGCACTCTCCCAATGCGGTGTTTGCCTTCGGAGAAGCCTGAATGGTATTTCTGAGAGTTGGAGGGGCATTATGCAGCCTTACCGCACTCACCCCCAACATGGCTGTGTCCTTGACCTGTTTTCAGCCCGCGATGCTGCCCTAATCGCTGCCAGTGCCCATGCCGCAAGCACTCTCCCGAGGCCGCCGCTGCGATGGTGGCCATCGACAGGGCCTGAAATGTATTTTTCACGGTGTCCTGGGGAATCTTAAATTGTCCCAGAGCATATGTCCATCTCGGTGCCAGTTCAGGCTAAATTCGAGGTCTTTGTAGGGCCGGATCCACATCTGTGGTTACTTTCAAGCCAATGAGAGGCACAAAGCGCACTTGCAGTCATCCCCAACATGGCCGTATTGTGGACCCATGCACAGCCCCCGATGCTGTCCGAATCACAGCGAGTGCCCATGCCGCAAGCACTCTCCCAATGCGGTGTTTGCCTTCGGAGAAGCCTGAATGGTATTTCTGAGAGTTGGAGGGGCATTATGCAGCCTTACCGCACTCACCCCCAACATGGCGGTGTCCTTGACCTGTTTCCAGCCCGCAATTCTGCCCGAATCGCTGCCAGCGCCCATGCCGCAAGCACTCTCCCAATGCGGTGTTTGCTTTTGAAGAGTCCTGAATGGTATTTTTGAGAGTTGGAGGGGCATTATGCAGCCTTACCGCACTCACCCCCAACATGGCTGTGTCCTTGACCTGTTTTCAGCCCGCGATGCTGCCCGAATCGCTGCCAGCGCCCATGCCGCAAGCACTCTCCCGAGGCCGCCACTGCGATGTTGACCATCGACAGAGTGTGAAATGTATTTTTCACGGTGTACTGGGGAATCTTAAATTGTCCCAGAGCATATGTCCATGTCGGTGCCAGTTCAGGCTAAAATCGAGGGCAACCCAGGGCTGCATCCACATCTGTGGTGGATTTTGAGCCGATCAGGGGCCTGAAGCGCACTTGCAGCAGTCATCCCCAACATGGCCGTATTGTGGTACCATGCACAGCCCCCATGCTGTCCAAATTGCAGCCAGCGCACATGCCGCAAGCACTCTCCCAATGTGGTGTTTGCCTTTGAAGAGTCCTGAATGGTATTTTTGAGAGTTGGAGGGGCATTATGCAGCCTTACCGCACTCACCCCCAACATGGCTGTGTCCTTGACCTTTTTTCAGCCCGCGATGCTGCCCTAATCGCTGCCAGCGCCCATGCCGCAAGCACTCTCCCGAGGCCGCCGCTGCGATGGTGGCCATCGACAGAGCCTGAAATGTATTTTTCACGGTGTCCTGGGGAATCTTCAATTGTCCCAGTGCATATGTCCATGTCGGTGCCAGTTCAGGCTAAATTCGAGGTCTTTGTCGGGCCGGATCCACATCTATGGCGACTTTCAAGCCAATGAGAGGCGTGAAGTGCACTCACAGCAGTCATCCCCAACATGGCCGTATTGTGGTCCCATGCACAGGCCCCGATGCTGTCCGAATCGCAGCCAGCGCACATGCCGCAAGCACTCTCCCAATGTGGTGTTTGCCGTTGAAGAGTCCTGAATGGTATCTTTGAGAGTTGGAGGGGCATTATGCAGCCTGACCGCACTCACCCCCAACATAGCTGTGTCCTTGACCTGTTTTCAGCCCGCGATGCTGCCCTAATCGCTGCCAGCGCCCATGCCGCAAGCACTCTCCCGAGGCCACCGCTGCGATGGTGGCCATCAACAGAGCCTGAAATGTATTTTTCACGGTGTCCTGGGGAATCTTCAATTGTCCCAGAGCATATGTCCATGTCGGTGCCAGTTCAGGCTAAAATCGAGGGCAACCCAGGGCTGCATCCACATCTGTGGTGAATTTTGAGCCAATCAGGGGCCGAAGCGCACTTGCAGCAGTCATCCCCAACATGGCCGTATTGTGGTACCATGCATAGCCCCCCATGCTGTCCGAATCGCTGCCAGCGCCCATGCCGCAAGCACTCTCCCAATGCGGTGTTTGCCTTCGGAGAAGCCTGAATGGTATTTCTGAGAGTTGGAGGGGCATTATGCAGCCTTACCGCACTCACCCCCAACATGGCGGTGTCCTTGACCTGTTTCCAGCCCGCAATTCTGCCCGAATCGCTGCCAGCGCCCATGCCGCAAGCACTCTCCCAATGCGGTGTTTGCTTTTGAAGAGTCCTGAATGGTATTTTTGAGAGTTGGAGGGGCATTATGCAGCCTTACCGCACTCACCCCCAACATGGCTGTGTCCTTGACCTGTTTTCAGCCCGCGATGCTGCCCGAATCGCTGCCAGCGCCCATGCCGCAAGCACTCTCCCGAGGCCGCCACTGCGATGTTGACCATCGACAGAGTGTGAAATGTATTTTTCACGGTGTACTGGGGAATCTTAAATTGTCCCAGAGCATATGTCCATGTCGGTGCCAGTTCAGGCTAAAATCGAGGGCAACCCAGGGCTGCATCCACATCTGTGGTGGATTTTGAGCCGATCAGGGGCCTGAAGCGCACTTGCAGCAGTCATCCCCAACATGGCCGTATTGTGGTACCATGCACAGCCCCCATGCTGTCCAAATTGCAGCCAGCGCACATGCCGCAAGCACTCTCCCAATGTGGTGTTTGCCTTTGAAGAGTCCTGAATGGTATTTTTGAGAGTTGGAGGGGCATTATGCAGCCTTACCGCACTCACCCCCAACATGGCTGTGTCCTTGACCTTTTTTCAGCCCGCGATGCTGCCCTAATCGCTGCCAGCGCCCATGCCGCAAGCACTCTCCCGAGGCCGCCGCTGCGATGGTGGCCATCGACAGAGCCTGAAATGTATTTTTCACGGTGTCCTGGGGAATCTTCAATTGTCCCAGTGCATATGTCCATGTCGGTGCCAGTTCAGGCTAAATTCGAGGTCTTTGTCGGGCCGGATCCACATCTATGGCGACTTTCAAGCCAATGAGAGGCGTGAAGTGCACTCACAGCAGTCATCCCCAACATGGCCGTATTGGGTCCCATGCACAGGCCCCGATGCTGTCCGACCGCAGCCAGCGCACATGCCGCAAGCACTCTCCCAATGTGGTGTTTGCCGTTGAAGAGTCCTGAATGGTATCTTTGAGAGTTGGAGGGGCATTATGCAGCCTGACCGCACTCACCCCCAACATAGCTGTGTCCTTGACCTGTTTTCAGCCCGCGATGCTGCCCTAATCGCTGCCAGCGCCCATGCCGCAAGCACTCTCCCGAGGCCACCGCTGCGATGGTGGCCATCAACAGAGCCTGAAATGTATTTTTCACGGTGTCCTGGGGAATCTTCAATTGTCCCAGAGCATATGTCCATGTCGGTGCCAGTTCAGGCTAAAATCGAGGGCAACCCAGGGCTGCATCCACATCTGTGGTGAATTTTGAGCCAATCAGGGGCCGAAGCGCACTTGCAGCAGTCATCCCCAACATGGCCGTATTGTGGTACCATGCATAGCCCCCCCATGCTGTCCAAATTGCAGCCAGCGCACATGCCGCAAGCACTCTCCCAATGCGGTGTTTGCCTTCGAAGAAGCCTGAATGGTATTTTTGAGAGTTGGAGGGGCATTATGCAGCCTTACCGCACTCACCCCCAACATGGCGGTGTCCTTGACCTGTTTCCAGCCCGCAATTCTGCCCGAATTGCTGCCAGCGCCCATGCCGCAAGCACTCTCCCAATGTGGTGTTTGCCGTTGAAGAGTCCTGAATGGTATCTTTGAGAGTTGGAGGGGCATTATGCAGCCTGACCGCACTCACCCCCAACATAGCTGTGTCCTTGACCTGTTTTCAGCCCGCGATGCTGCCCTAATCGCTGCCAGCGCCCATGCCGCAAGCACTCTCCCGAGGCCGCCACTGCGATGTTGGCCATCGACAGAGTGTGAAATGTATTTTTCATGGTGTACTGGGGAATCTTAAATTGTTCCAGTGCATATGTCCATGTCGGTGCCAGTTCAGGCTAAATTCGAGGTCTTTGTCGGGCCGGATCCACATCTATGGCGACTTTCAAGCCAATGAGAGGCGTGAAGTGCACTCACAGCAGTCATCCCCAACATGGCCGTATTGTGGTCCCATGCACAGCCCCCGATGCTGTCCGAATTGCAGCCAGCGCACATGCCGCAAGCACTCTCCCAATGCGGTGTTTGCCTTTGAAGAAGCCTGAATGGTATTTTTGAGAGTGGGAGGGGCATTATGCAGCATTACCGCACTCACCCCCAACATGGCTGTGTCCTTGACCTGTTTTCCGCCCGCGATGCTGCCCGAAGGGCTGCCAGCACCCATGCCGCAAGCACTCTCCCAAGGCCGCTGCTGCAGGGTTTGCCATCGGCAGAGCGTGAAATCCATCTTTCGGGGTGTCCTGGGGAATCTTCAATTGTCCCAGAGCATATCTCCATGTCGGTGCCAGTTCAGGCTAAATTCGAGGTCTTTGTAGGGCCGGATCCACATCTATGGAGACTTTCCAGCCAATGAGAGGCGCAAAGCGCCCTTGCAGCAGTCATCCCCAAGATGGCCATATTGTGGACCCATGCACAGCCCGGGATGCTGTCCGAATCGCAGCCAGCGCACATGCCGCAAGCACTCTTCCAATGCGGTGTTTGCCTTTGAAGAAGCCTGAATGGTATTTCTGAGATTTGGAGGGGCATTATGCAGCCTTACCGCACTCACCCCCAACATGGCTGTGTCCTTGACCTGTTTTCAGCCCGCAATGCTGCCCGAATCGCTGCCAGCGCCCATGCCGCAAGCACTCTCCCAAGGCCGCCGCTGCGGTGTTTGCCATCGACAGAGCGTGAAATGTATTTATCACGGTGTCCTGGGGAATCTTCAACTGTTGCAGACCATATCGCCATGGTGGTTGTAGTCAGGGATACAAATCAACGTCATCGCAGGGCTGGATCCACATCTGTGGTTACTTTCGAGCCAATGAGAGGCGTGAAGCGGACTTGCAGCAGTCATCCCCAACACGGCCGTATTGTGGACCCATGCACAGCCCCTGATGCTGCCCGGACTGGCGCCGGCGGGCATGCCGCAAGCACTCTCCCAATGTGGTGTTTGCCTTTGAAGAGTCCTGAATGGTATTTTTGAGAGTTGGAGGGGCATTATGCAGCCTTACCGCACTCACCCCCAACATGGCTGTGTCCTTGACCTGTTTTCAGCCCGCAATGCTGCCCAAATCGCTGCCAGCGCCCATGCCGCAAGCACTCTCCCGAGGCCGCCGCCGCAATGTTGGCCATTGACAGAGCATGAAATGTATTTCTCACGGTGTCCTGGGGAATCTTAAATTGTCCCAGAGCATATGTCCATGTCGGTGCCAGTTCAGGCTAAAATCGAGGTCTTTGCAGGGCCAGATCCACATCTATGGAGACTTTCGAGCCAATGAGAGGCGTGAAGCGCACTCACAGCAGTCATCCCCAACATGGCCGTGTTGTGGACCCATGCACAGCCCCCAATGCTGTCCAAATCGCAGCCAGCGCACATGCCGCAAGCCCTCTCCCAATGTGGTGTTTGCCTTTGAAGAGTCCTGAATGGTATCTTTGAGAGTTGGAGGGGCATTATGCAGCCTTACCGCACTCACCCCCAACATAGCTGTGTCCTTGACCTGTTTTCAGCCCGCGATGCTGCCCTAATCGCTGCCAGTGCCCATGCCGCAAGCACTCTCCCGAGGCCGCTGCTGCGATGGTGGCCATCGACAGAGCCTGAAATGTATTTTTCACGGTGTCCTGGGGAATCTTAAATTGTCCCAGAGCATATGTCCATCTCGGTGCCAGTTCAGGCTAAATTCGAGGTCTTTGTAGGGCCGGATCCACATCTGTGGTTACTTTCAAGCCAATGAGAGGCACAAAGCGCACTTGCAGTCATCCCCAACATGGCCGTATTGTGCACACATGCACAGCCCCCAATGCTGTCCGAATCACAGCGAGTGCCCATGCCGCAAGCACTCTCCCAATGCGGTGTTTGCCTTCGGAGAAGCCTGAATGGTATTTCTGAGAGTTGGAGGGGCATTATGCAGCCTTACCGCACTCACCCCCAACATGGCTGTGTCCTTGACCTGTTTTCAGCCCGCGATGCTGCCCTAATCGCTGCAAGCACCCATGCCGCAAAGCACTCTCCCGAGGCCGCCACTGCGATGTTGGCCATCGACAGAGTGTGAAATGTATTTTTCACGGTGTACTGGGGAATCTTAAATTGTTCCAGTGCATATGTCCATGTCGGTGCCAGTTCAGGCTAAATTCGAGGTCTTTGTCGGGCCGGATCCACATCTATGGCGACTTTCAAGCCAATGAGAGGCGTGAAGCGCACTCACAGCAGTCATCCCCAACATGGCCGTATTGTGGTCCCATGCACAGGCCCCGATGCTGTCCGACCGCAGCCAGCGCACATGCCGCAAGCACTCTCCCAATGTGGTGTTTGCCTTTGAAGAGTCCTGAATGGTATCTTTGAGAGTTGGAGGGGCATTATGCAGCCTTACCGCACTCACCCCCAACATAGCTGTGTCCTTGACCTGTTTTCAGCCCGCGATGCTGCCCGACCGCTGCCTGTGCCCATGCCGCAAGCACTCTCCCCGAGGCCGCCGCTGCGATGGTGGCCATCGACAGAGCCTGAAATGTATTTTTCACGGTGTCCTGGGGAATCTTAAATTGTCCCAGAGCATATGTCCATGTCGGTGCCAGTTCAGGCTAAAATCGAGGGCAACCCAGGGCTGCATCCACATCTGTGGTGAATTTTGAGCCGATCAGGGGCCTGAAGCGCACTTGCAGCAGTCATCCCCAACATGGCCGTATTGTGGTCCCATGCACAGGCCCCGATGCTGTCCGAATCGCAGCCAGCGCACATGCCGCAAGCACTCTCCCAATGTGGTGTTTGCCTTTGAAGAGTCCTGAATGGTATCTTTGAGAGTTGGAGGGGCATTATGCAGCCTTACCGCACTCACCCCCAACATAGCTGTGTCCTTGACCTGTTTTCAGCCCGCGATGCTGCCCGAATCGCTGCCTGTGCCCATGCCGCAAGCACTCTCCCGAGGCCGCCGCTGCGATGGTGGCCATCGACAGAGCCTGAAATGTATTTTTCACGGTGTCCTGGGGAATCTTAAATTGTCCCAGAGCATATGTCCATGTCGGTGCCAGTTCAGGCTAAAATCGAGGGCAACCCAGGGCTGCATCCACATCTGTGGTGAATTTTGAGCCGATCAGGGGCCTGAAGCGCACTTGCAGCAGTCATCCCCAACATGGCCGTATTGTGGTCCCATGCACAGGCCCCGATGCTGTCCGACCGCAGCCAGCGCACATGCCGCAAGCACTCTCCCAATGTGGTGTTTGCCTTTGAAGAGTCCTGAATGGTATCTTTGAGAGTTGGAGGGGCATTATGCAGCCTTACCGCACTCACCCCCAACATAGCTGTGTCCTTGACCTGTTTTCAGCCCGCGATGCTGCCCGAATCGCTGCCTGTGCCCATGCCGCAAGCACTCTCCCGAGGCCGCCGCTGCGATGGTGGCCATCGACAGAGCCTGAAATGTATTTTTCACGGTGTCCTGGGGAATCTTAAATTGTCCCAGAGCATATGTCCATGTCGGTGCCAGTTCAGGCTAAAATCGAGGGCAACCCAGGGCTGCATCCACATCTGTGGTGAATTTTGAGCCGATCAGGGGCCTGAAGCGCACTTGCAGCAGTCATCCCCAACATGGCCGTATTGTGGTCCCATGCACAGGCCCCGATGCTGTCCGAATCGCAGCCAGCGCACATGCCGCAAAGCACTCTCCCAATGTGGTGTTTGCCTTTGAAGAGTCCTGAATGGTATCTTTGAGAGTTGGAGGGGCATTATGCAGCCTTACCGCACTCACCCCCAACATAGCTGTGTCCTTGACCTGTTTTCAGCCCGCGATGCTGCCCGAATCGCTGCCTGTGCCCATGCCGCAAGCACTCTCCCGAGGCCGCCGCTGCGATGGTGGCCATCGGCAGAGCCTGAAATGTATTTTTCACGGTGTCCTGGGGAATCTTAAATTGTCCCAGAGCATATGTCCATGTCGGTGCCAGTTCAGGCTAAAATCGAGGGCAACCCAGGGCTGCATCCACATCTGTGGTGAATTTTGAGCCGATCAGGGGCCTGAAGCGCACTTGCAGCAGTCATCCCCAACATGGCCGTATTGTGGTCCCATGCACAGGCCCCGATGCTGTCCGACCGCAGCCAGCGCACATGCCGCAAGCACTCTCCCAATGTGGTGTTTGCCTTTGAAGAGTCCTGAATGGTATCTTTGAGAGTTGGAGGGGCATTATGCAGCCTTACCGCACTCACCCCCAACATAGCTGTGTCCTTGACCTGTTTTCAGCCCGCGATGCTGCCCGAACGCTGCCTGTGCCCATGCCGCAAGCACTCTCCCGAGGCCGCCGCTGCGATGGTGGCCATCGACAGAGCCTGAAATGTATTTTTCACGGTGTCCTGGGGAATCTTAAATTGTCCCAGAGCATATGTCCATGTCGGTGCCAGTTCAGGCTAAAATCGAGGGCAACCCAGGGCTGCATCCACATCTGTGGTGAATTTTGAGCCGATCAGGGGCCTGAAGCGCACTTGCAGCAGTCATCCCCAACATGGCCGTATTGTGGTACCATGCACAGCCCCCAATGCTGTCCGAATCACAGCGAGTGCCCATGCCGCAAGCACTCTCCCAATGCGGTGTTTGCCTTCGGAGAAGCCTGAATGGTATTTCTGAGAGTTGGAGGGGCATTATGCAGCCTTACCGCACTCACCCCCAACATGGCTGTGTCCTTGACCTGTTTTCAGCCCGCGATGCTGCCCTAATCGCTGCAAGCACCCATGCCGCAAGCACTCTCCCGAGGCCGCCACTGCGATGTTGGCCATCGACAGAGTGTGAAATGTATTTTTCACGGTGTACTGGGGAATCTTAAATTGTTCCAGTGCATATGTCCATGTCGGTGCCAGTTCAGGCTAAATTCGAGGTCTTTGTCGGGCCGGATCCACATCTATGGCGACTTTCAAGCCAATGAGAGGCGTGAAGCGCACTCACAGCAGTCATCCCCAACATGGCCGTATTGTGGTCCCATGCACAGGCCCCGATGCTGTCCGAATCGCAGCCAGCGCACATGCCGCAAGCACTCTCCCAATGTGGTGTTTGCCGTTGAAGAGTCCTGAATGGTATCTTTGAGAGTTGGAGGGGCATTATGCAGCCTGACCGCACTCACCCCCAACATAGCTGTGTCCTTGACCTGTTTTCAGCCCGCGATGCTGCCCGAATCGCTGCCAGCGCCGATGCCGCAAGCACTCTCCCGAGGCCGCCGCTGCGATGGTGGCCATCGACAGAGCCTGAAATGTATTTTTCACGGTGTCCTGGGGAATCTTAAATTGTCCCAGAGCATATGTCCATGTCGGTGCCAGTTCAGGCTAAAATCGAGGGCAACCCAGGGCTGCATCCACATCTGTGGTGAATTTTGAGCCGATCAGGGGCCTGAAGCGCACTTGCAGCAGTCATCCCCAACATGGCCGTATTGTGGTCCCATGCACAGGCCCCGATGCTGTCCGACCGCAGCCAGCGCACATGCCGCAAAGCACTCTCCCAATGTGGTGTTTGCCTTTGAAGAGTCCTGAATGGTATTTCTGAGAGTTGGAGGGGCATTATGCAGCCTTACCGCACTCACCCCCAACATGGCTGTGTCCTTGACCTGTTTTCAGCCCGCGATGCTGCCCTAATCGCTGCAAGCACCCATGCCGCAAGCACTCTCCCGAGGCCGCCACTGCAATGTTGGCCATCGACAGAGTGTGAAATGTATTTTTCACGGTGTACTGGGGAATCTTAAATTGTTCCAGTGCATATGTCCATGTCGGTGCCAGTTCAGGCTAAATTCGAGGTCTTTGTCGGGCCGGATCCACATCTATGGCGACTTTCAAGCCAATGAGAGGCGTGAAGCGCACTCACAGCAGTCATCCCCAACATGGCCGTATTGTGGTCCCATGCACAGGCCCCGATGCTGTCCGACTGCAGCCAGCGCACATGCCGCAAGCACTCTCCCAATGTGGTGTTTGCCGTTGAAGAGTCCTGAATGGTATCTTTGAGAGTTGGAGGGGCATTATGCAGCCTGACCGCACTCACCCCCAACATAGCTGTGTCCTTGACCTGTTTTCAGCCCGCGATGCTGCCCGAATCGCTGCCAGCGCCGATGCCGCAAGCACTCTCCCAATGCGGTGTTTGCTTTCGGAGAAGCCTGAATGGTATTTCTGAGAGTTGGAGGGGCATTATGCAGCCTTACCGCACTCACCCCCAACATGGCTGTGTCCTTGACCCGTTTTCAGCCCGCGATGCTGCCCTAATCGCTGCCAGGTGTTTGCCTTTGAAGAGTCCTGAATGGTATCTTTGAGAGTTGGAGGGGCATTATGCAGCCTTACCGCACTCACCCCCAACATAGCTGTGTCCTTGACCTGTTTTCAGCCCGCGATGCTGCCCGACCGCTGCCTGTGCCCATGCCGCAAGCACTCTCCCGAGGCCGCCGCTGCGATGGTGGCCATCGACAGAGCCTGAAATGTATTTTTCACGGTGTCCTGGGGAATCTTAAATTGTCCCAGAGCATATGTCCATGTCGGTGCCAGTTCAGGCTAAAATCGAGGGCAACCCAGGGCTGCATCCACATCTGTGGTGAATTTTGAGCCGATCAGGGGCCTGAAGCGCACTTGCAGCAGTCATCCCCAACATGGCCGTATTGTGGTACCATGCACAGCCCCCCATGCTGTCCAAATTGCAGCCAGCGCACATGCCGCAAGCACTCTCCCAATGCGGTGTTTGCCTTCGAAGAAGCCTGAATGGTATTTTTGAGAGTTGGAGGGGCATTATGCAGCCTTACCGCACTCACCCCCAACATGGCGGTGTCCTTGACCTGTTTCCAGCCCGCGATTCTGCCCGAATCGCTGCCAGCGCCCATGCCGCAAGCACTCTCCCAATGCGGTGTTTGCCTTTGAAGAGTCCTGAATGGTATTTTTGAGAGTTGGAGGGGCATTATGCAGCCTTACCGCAGTCACGCCCAACATGGCTGTGTCCTTGACCTGTTTTCAGCCCGCGATGCTGCCCGAATCGCTGCCAGCGCCCATGCCGCAAGCACTCTCCCAAGGCCGCCGCTGCAGTGTTTGCCATCGACAGAGCGTGAAATGTATTTATCACGGTGTCCTGGGGAATCTTCAACTGTTGCAGACCATATCGCCATGGTGGTTGCAGTCAGGGATACAAATCAACGTCATCGCAGGGCTGGATCCACATCTGTGATTACTTTCGAGCGAATGAGAGGCGTGAAGCGCACTCACAGCAGTCACCCCAACATGGCGATATTGTGGACCCATGCACAGCCCCCGATGCTGTCCGAATCGCAGCCAGCGCCCATGCCGCAAGCACTCTCCCAATGCGGTGTTTGCCTTCGGAGAAGCCTGAATGGTATTTCTGAGAGTTGGAGGGGCATTATGCAGCCTTACCGCACTCACCCCCAACATGGCTGTGTCCTTGACCTGTTTTCAGCCCGCGATGCTGCCCTAATCGCTGCCAGCGCCCATGCCGCAAGCACTCTCCCGAGGCCGCCACTGCGATGTTGGCCATCGACAGAGTGTGAAATGTATTTTTCACGGTGTACTGGGGAATCTTAAATTGTTCCAGTGCATATGTCCATGTCGGTGCCAGTTCAGGCTAAATTCGAGGTCTTTGTCGGGCCGGATCCACATCTATGGCGACTTTCAAGCCAATGAGAGGCGTGAAGCGCACTCACAGCAGTCATCCCCAACATGGCCGTATTGTGGTCCCATGCACAGGCCCCGATGCTGTCCGACCGCAGCCAGCGCACATGCCGCAAGCACTCTCCCAATGTGGTGTTTGCCTTTGAAGAGTCCTGAATGGTATCTTTGCGAGTTGGAGGGGCATTATGCAGCCTTACCGCACTCACCCCCAACATAGCTGTGTCCTTGACCTGTTTTCAGCCCGCGATGCTGCCCGAATCGCTGCCTGTCAGTGTTGTATATAAGGGTCAGCCCTTAGAATGAAATAACCCTTATTTTCATTATAAGGGAAGGGTTTAGAATGGTCCGATGAATCCATTAAGGGTTTATCTACCCTTATTTTTGGTGGTGACATGTGTGACACTAATCACAATCATCGTTCGCTCCCCCAATGGTCTAAGTATTGGTATTTCCTGGGTCCCTTCCATCGACCCACGGCCTGCTCTAGCGACCACGGCTTCCATTGGGAACTGTTTCCCGGAGACGAACCAGAGTCGGTTGTGATCACGTGCCGCCAGCCGGTCATCACGGAGGAGGGGCACATGACGGAGCTCCTGCAGGCAGAGCGAGGTGGTGAGGAGCTTGATAATGGCAAAAAGGAAGAGTCTGGAGATGATTATGAGGCATAGAAAGATTATTTTCTTGCAGAAACTTGAATTTCTATTTTGGGAAATAAGGCTCAATTACACCTTAGAATGGAACCCTTATTATACCCTTATAATCGTGCTAAGGGCATAGCAGCCGGAGGCACCCTTATTATAGCCCTTATAAACAACACTGCTGCCTGTGCCCATGCCGCAAGCACTCTCCCGAGGCCGCCGCTGCGATGGTGGCCATCGACAGAGCCTGAAATGTATTTTTCACGGTGTCCTGGGGAATCTTAAATTGTCCCAGAGCATATGTCCATGTCGGTGCCAGTTCAGGCTAAAATCGAGGGCAACCCAGGGCTGCATCCACATCTGTGGTGAATTTTGAGCCGATCAGGGGCCTGAAGCACACTTGCAGCAGTCATCCCCAACATGGCCGTATTGTGGTACCATGCACAGCCCGCCATGCTGTCCAAATTGCAGCCAGCGCACATGCCGCAAGCACTCTCCCAATGCGGTGTTTGCCTTCGAAGAAGCCTGAATGGTATTTTTGAGAGTTGGAGGGGCATTATGCAGCCTTACCGCACTCACCCCCAACATGGCGGTGTCCTTGACCTGTTTCCAGCCCGCGATTCTGCCCGAATCGCTGCCAGCGCCCATGCCGCAAGCACTCTCCCAATGCGGTGTTTGCCTTTGAAGAGTCCTGAATGGTATTTTTGAGAGTTGGAGGGGCATTATGCAGCCTTACCGCAGTCACGCCCAACATGGCTGTGTCCTTGACCTGTTTTCAGCCCGCGATGCTGCCCGACCGCTGCCAGCGCCCATGCCGCAAGCACTCTCCCAAGGCCGCCGCTGCAGTGTTTGCCATCGACAGAGCGTGAAATGTATTTATCACGGTGTCCTGGGGAATCTGCAACTGTTGCAGACCATATCGCCATGGTGGTTGCAGTCAGGGATACAAATCAACGTCATCGCAGGGCTGGATCCACATCTGTGGTTACTTTCGAGCGAATGAGAGGCGTGAAGCGCACTTGCAGCAGTCATCCCCAACATGGCCGTATTGTGGACCCATGCACAGCCCCCGATGCTGTCCGACCGCAGTCAGCGCACATGCCGCAAGCACTCTCCCAATGCGGTGCTTGCCTTCGGGAAAGCCCAAATGCTATTTTTGAGGGTTGGAGGAGCATTATGCAGCCTTACCGCACTCACCCCCAACATGGCGGTGTCCTTGACCTGTTTCCAGCCCGCAATGCTGCCCAAATCGCTGCCAGCGCCCATGCCGCAAGCACTCTCCTGAGGCTGCCGCTGCAATGTTGGCCATCGACAGAGCATGAAATGTATTTTTCACGGTGTCCTGGGGAATCTTAAATTGTCCCAGAGCATATGTCCATGTCGGTGCCAGTTCAGGCTAAAATCGAGGTCTTTGCAGGGCCGGATCCACATCTATGGAGACTTTCGAGCCAAAGAGAGGCGTGAAGCGCACTCACAGCAGTCACCCCAACATGGCGATATTGTGGACCCATGCACAGCCCCCGATGCTGTCCGACCGCAGCCAGCGCCCATGCCGCAAGCACTCTCCCAATGCGGTGTTTGCCTTTGGAGAAGCCTGAATGGTATTTTTGAGAGTTGGAGGGGCATTATGCAGCCTTACCGCAGTCACGCCCAACATGGCTGTGTCCTTGACCTGTTTTCAGCCCGCGATGCTGCCCGACCGCTGCCAGCGCCCATGCCGCAAGCACTCTCCCAAGGCCGCCGCTGCAGTGTTTGCCATCGACAGAGCGTGAAATGTATTTATCACGGTGTCCTGGGGAATCTGCAACTGTTGCAGACCATATCGCCATGGTGGTTGCAGTCAGGGATACAAATCAACGTCATCGCAGGGCTGGATCCACATCTGTGGTTACTTTGAGCGAATGAGAGGCGTGAAGCGCACTTGCAGCAGTCATCCCCAACATGGCCGTATTGTGGACCCATGCACAGCCCCCGATGCTGTCCGACCGCAGTCAGCGCACATGCCGCAAGCACTCTCCCAATGCGGTGCTTGCCTTCGGGAAAGCCCAAATGCTATTTTTGAGGGTTGGAGGAGCATTATGCAGCCTTACCGCACTCACCCCCAACATGGCGGTGTCCTTGACCTGTTTCCAGCCCGCAATGCTGCCCAAATTGCTGCCAGCGCCCATGCCGCAAGCACTCTCCTGAGGCTGCCGCTGCAATGTTGGCCATCGACAGAGCATGAAATGTATTTTTCACGGTGTCCTGGGGAATCTTAAATTGTCCCAGAGCATATGTCCATGTCGGTGCCAGTTCAGGCTAAAATCGAGGTCTTTGCAGGGCCGGATCCACATCTATGGAGACTTTCGAGCCAAAGAGAGGCGTGAAGCGCACTCACAGCAGTCACCCCAACATGGCGATATTGTGGACCCATGCACAGCCCCCGATGCTGTCCGAATCGCAGCCAGCGCCCATGCCGCAAGCACTCTCCCAATGCGGTGTTTGCCTTTGGAGAAGCCTGAATGGTATTTCTGAGAGTTGGAGGGGCATTATGCAGCCTTACCGCACTCACCCCCAACATGGCTGTGTCCTTGACCTGTTTTCAGCCCGCGATGCTGCCCGACCGCTGCCAGCGCCCATGCCGCAAGCACTCTCCCAAGGCCGCCGCTGCAGTGTTTGCCATCGACAGAGCGTGAAATGTATTGATCACGGTGTCCTGGGGAATCTGCAACTGTTGCAGACCATATCGCCATGGTGGTTGCAGTCAGGGATACAAATCAACGTCATCGCAGGGCTGGATCCACATCTGTGGTTACTTTCGAGCAAATGAGAGGCGTGAAGCGCACTTGCAGCAGTCATCCCCAACATGGCCGTATTGGGACCCATGCACAGCCCCCGATGCTGTCCGAATCGCAGTCAGCGCACATGCCGCAAGCACTCTCCCAATGCGGTGCTTGCCTTCGGGAAAGCCCAAATGCTATTTTTGAGGGTTGGAGGGGCATTATGCAGCCTTACCGCAGTCACGCCCAACATGGCTGTGTCCTTGACCTGTTTTCAGCCCGCGATGCTGCCCGACCGCTGCCAGCGCCCATGCCGCAAGCACTCTCCCAAGGCCGCCGCTGCAGTGTTTGCCATCGACAGAGCGTGAAATGTATTTATCACGGTGTCCTGGGGAATCTGCAACTGTTGCAGACCATATCGCCATGGTGGTTGCAGTCAGGGATACAAATCAACGTCATCGCAGGGCTGGATCCACATCTGTGGTTACTTTCGAGCGAATGAGAGGCGTGAAGCGCACTTGCAGCAGTCATCCCCAACATGGCCGTATTGTGGACCCATGCACAGCCCCCGATGCTGTCCGACCGCAGTCAGCGCACATGCCGCAAGCACTCTCCCAATGCGGTGCTTGCCTTCGGGAAAGCCCAAATGCTATTTTTGAGGGTTGGAGGAGCATTATGCAGCCTTACCGCACTCACCCCCAACATGGCGGTGTCCTTGACCTGTTTCCAGCCCGCAATGCTGCCCAAATCGCTGCCAGCGCCCATGCCGCAAGCACTCTCCTGAGGCTGCCGCTGCAATGTTGGCCATCGACAGAGCATGAAATGTATTTTTCACGGTGTCCTGGGGAATCTTAAATTGTCCCAGAGCATATGTCCATGTCGGTGCCAGTTCAGGCTAAAATCGAGGTCTTTGCAGGGCCGGATCCACATCTATGGAGACTTTCGAGCCAAAGAGAGGCGTGAAGCGCACTCACAGCAGTCACCCCAACATGGCGATATTGTGGACCCATGCACAGCCCCCGATGCTGTCCGACCGCAGCCAGCGCCCATGCCGCAAGCACTCTCCCAATGCGGTGTTTGCCTTCGGAGAAGCCTGAATGGTATTTCTGAGAGTTGGAGGGGCATTATGCAGCCTTACCGCACTCACCCCCAACATGGCTGTGTCCTTGACCTGTTTTCAGCCCGCGATGCTGCCCGAATCGCTGCCAGCGCCCATGCCGCAAGCACTCTCCCAATGCGGTGTTTGCCTTCGAAGAAGCCTGAATGGTATTTTTGAGAGTTGGAGGGGCATTATGCAGCCTTACCGCAGTCACGCCCAACATGGCTGTGTCCTTGACCTGTTTTCAGCCCGCGATGCTGCCCTAATCGCTGCCAGCGCCCATGCCGCAAGCACTCTCCCGAGGCCGCCGCTGCGATGGTGGCCATCGACAGAGCCTGAAATGTATTTTTCACGGTGACCTGGGGAATCTTAAATTGTCCCAGAGCATATGTCCATGTCGGTGCCAGTTCAGGCTAAATTCGAGGTCTTTGTCGGGCCGGATCCACATCTGTGGTGAATTTTGAGCCGATCAGGGGCCTGAAGCGCACTTGCAGCAGTCATCCCCAACATGGCCGTGTTGTGGACCCATGCACAGCCCCCAATGCTGTCCAAATCGCAGCCAGCGCCCATGCCGCAAGGACTCTCCCAATGCGGTGTTTGCCTTTGAAGAAGCCTGAATGGTATTTTTGAGAGTGGGAGGGGCATTATGCAGCATTACCGCACTCACCCCCAACATGGCTGTGTCCTTGACCTGTTTTCCGCCCGCGATGCTGCCCGAAGCGCTGCCAGCGCCCATGCCGCAAGCACTCTCCCAAGGCCGCTGCTGCAGGGTTTGCCATCGGCAGAGCGTGAAATCCATCTTTCGGGGTGTCCTGGGGAATCTTCAATTGTCCCAGAGCATATCTCCATGTCGGTGCCAGTTCAGGCTAAAATCGAGGTCTTTGTAGGGCCGGATCCACATCTATGGAGACTTTCGAGCCAATGAGAGGCGCGAAGCGCACTTGCAGCAGTCATCCCCAACATGGCCGTGTTGTGGACCCATGCACAGCCCCCAATGCTGTTCGAATTGCAGCCAGCGCAGATGCCGCAAAGCACTCTCCCAATGCGGTGTTTGCCTTTGAAGAAGCCTGAATGGTATTTTTGAGAGTTGGAGGGGCATTATGCAGCCTTACCGCACTCACCCCCAACATGACTGTGTCCTTGACCTGTTTCCAGCCCGCGATGCTGCCCGAATCGCTGCCAGCGCCCATGCCGCAAGCACTCTCCCAAGGCCGCCGCTGCGGTGTTTGCCATCGACAGAGCGTGAAATGTATTTATCACGGTGTCCTGTGGAATCTTCAACTGTTGCAGACCATATCGCCATGGTGGTTGCAGTCAGGGATACAAATCAACGTCATCGCAGGGCTGGATCCACATCTGTGGTTACTTTTGAGCGAATGAGAGGCGTGAAGCGCACTCAGAGCAGTCGTCCCCAACATGGCCATATTGTGGACCCATGCACAGCCCCCGATGCTGTCCGAATTGCAGTCGGCGCACATGCCGCAAGCACTCTCCCAATGCGGTGTGTGTCTTCGGAGAAGCCCAAATGCTATTTTTGAGGGTTGGAGGGGCATTATGCAGCCCTACCGCACTCACCCCCAACATGGCCGTATTGTGGACCCATGCACAGCCCCCCATGCCCACATCTATGGAGACTTTCGAGCCAATGAGAGGCGCGAAGCGCACTTGCAGCAGTCATCCCCAACATGGCCATATTGTGGACCCATGCACAGGCCCCGATGCTGTCCAAATCGCAGCCAGCGCACATGCCGCAAGCACTCTCCCAATGTGGTGTTTGCCTTTGAAGAGTCCTGAATGGTATTTTTGAGAGTTGGAGGAGCATTATGCAGCCTTACCGCACTCACCCCCAACATGGCTGTGTCCTTGACCTGTTTCCAGCCCACGATGCTGCCCGAATCGCCGCCAGCGCCCATGCCGCAAGCACTCTCCCAATGCGGTGTTTGCCTTTGAAGAAGCCTGAATGGTATTTTTGAGAGTTGGAGGGGCATTATGCAGCCTTACCGCACTCACCCCCAACATAGCTGTGTCCTTGACCTGTTTTCAGCCCGCGATGCTGCCCAAATCGCTGCCAGCGCCCAGCCCGCCGCTGCGGTGTTTGCCAGCGACAGAGCGTGAAATGTATTTATCACGGTGTCCTGGGGAATCTTGAATTGTCCCACAGCATATGTCCATGTCGGTGCCAGTTCAGGCTCAATTCGAGGTCTTTGTCGGGCCGGATCCACATCTATGGAGACTTTCGAGCCAATGAGAGGGGCAAAGCGCACTCACAGCAGTCATCCCCAACATGGCCGTATTGTGGACCCATGCACAGCCCCCGATGCTGTCCGAATTGCAGCCAGCGGACATGCCGCAAGCACTCTCCCAATGCGGTGTTTGCCTTCGGACAAGCCCAAATGCTATTTTTGAGAGTTGGAGGGGCATCATGCAGCCTTACCGCACTCACCCCCAACATGGCCGTATTGTGGACCCATGCACAGCCCCCATGCTGCCCGAATCGCTGCCAGCGCCCATGCCGCAAAGCACTCTCCCAAGGCCGCCGCTGCGGTGTTTGCCATCGACAGAGCGTAAAATGTATCTATCACGGTGTCCTGGGGAATCTTCAACTCTTGCAGACCATATCGCCATGGTGGTTGCAGTCAGGGATACAAATCAACGTCATCGCAGGGCCGGAGAGGGGCATTAGGTTTGCCATTGACAGAGCGTGAAATGTATTTTTCACGGTGTCCTGGGGAATCTTCAACTGTTGCAGACCATATCGCCATGGTGGTTGTAGTCAGGGATACAAATCAACGTCATCCCAGGGCTGCATCCACATCTGTGGTTACTTTCAAGCCAATGAGAGGCGCAAAGCGCACTTGCTGCCGTCATCCCCAACATGGCCGTATTGTGGACCCATGCACAGCTCCCGATGCTGTCCGAATCGCAGCCAGCGCACATGCCGCAAGCACTCTCCCAATGCGGTGTTTGCCTTCGGAGAAGCCGGAATGGTATTTTTGAGGGTTGAAGGGGCATGATGCAGACTTACTGCAGTCACCCCCAACATGGCTATGTCCTAGACCTGCCCGCGATGCTGCCCGAATCGCTGCCAGCGCCCATGCCGCAAGCACTCTCCCGAGGCCGCTGCTGCGCTGTTTGCCATCGACAGAGCGTGAAATGTATTTATCACGGTGTCCTGGGGAATCTTCAACTGTTGCAGACCATATCGCCATGGTGGTTGTAGTCAGGGATACAAATCAACGTCATCGCAGGGCTGGATCCACATCTGTGGTTACTTTCGAGCGAATGAGAGGCGCGAAGCGCACTTGCAGCAGTCATCCCCAACATGGCCATATTGTGGACCCATGCACAGGCCCCGATGCTGTCCAAATCGCAGCCAGCGCACATGCCGCAAGCACTCTCCCAATGTGGTGTTTGCCTTTGAAGAGTCCTGAATGGTATTTTTGAGAGTTGGAGGAGCATTATGCAGCCTTACCGCACTCACCCCCAACATGGCTGTGTCCTTGACCTGTTTCCAGCCCGCGATGCTGCCCGAATCGCCGCCAGCGCCCATGCCGCAAGCACTCTCCCAATGCGGTGTTTGCCTTTGAAGAAGCCTGAATGGTATTTTTGAGAGTTGGAGGGGCATTATGCAGCCTTACCGCACTCACCCCCAACATAGCTGTGTCCTTGACCTGTTTTCAGCCCGATGCTGCCCCAAATCGCTGCCAGCGCCCAGCCCGCCGCTGCGGTGTTTGCCAGCGACAGAGCGTGAAATGTATTTATCACGGTGTCCTGGGGAATCTTAAATCGTCCCAGAGCATATGTCCATGTCGGTGCCAGTTCAGGCTAAAATCGAGGTCTTTGTAGGGCCGGATCCACATCTATGGAGACTTTCGAGCCAATGAGAGGCGCGAAGCGCACTTGCAGCAGTCATCCCCGACATGGCCGTATTGTGGACCCATGCACAGCCCCCGATGCTGTCTGAATCGCAGCCGGCGCAGATGCCGCAAGCACTCTCCCAATGGGTTGTTTGCCTTCGAAGAAGCCTGAATGGTATTTTTGAGAGTTGGAGGGGCATTATGCAGCCTTACCGCACTCACCCCCAACATGGCTGTGTCCTTGACCTGTTTTCAGCCCGCGATGCTGCCCGAAGCGCTGCCAGCGCCCATGCCGCAAGCACTCTCCCAATGCGGTGTTTGCCTTTGAAGAAGCCTGAATGGTATTTTTGAGAGTTGGAGGGGCATTATGCAGCCTTACCGCACTCACCCCCAACATAGCTGTGTCCTTGACCTGTTTTCAGCCCGCGATGCTGCCCAAATCGCTGCCAGCGCCCAGCCCGCCGCTGCGGTGTTTGCCAGCGACAGAGCGTGAAATGTATTTATCACGGTGTCCTGGGGAATCTTAAATCGTCCCAGAGCATATGTCCATGTCGGTGCCAGTTCAGGCTAAAATCGAGGTCTTTGTAGGGCCGGATCCACATCTATGGAGACTTTCGAGCCAATGAGAGGCGCGGCGCACTTGCAGCAGTCATCCCCGACATGGCCGTATTGTGGACCCATGCACAGCCCCCGATGCTGTCTGAATCGCAGCCGGCGGGCATGCCGCAAGCACTCTCCCAATGGGTTGTTTGCCTTCGAAGAAGCCTGAATGGTATTTTTGAGAGTTGGAGGGGCATTATGCAGCCTTACCGCACTCACCCCCAACATAGCTGTGTCCTTGACCTGTTTTCAGCCCGCGATGCTGCCCGACCGCTGCCAGCGCCCATGCCGCAAGCACTCTCCCAAGGCCGCCGCTGCGGTGTTTGCCATCGACAGAGCGTGAAATGTATTTATCACGGTGTCCTGGGGAATCTTGAATTGTCCCACAGCATATGTCCATGTCGGTGCCAGTTCAGGCTCAATTCGAGGTCTTTGTCGGGCCGGATCCACATCTATGGAGACTTTCGAGCCAATGAGAGGGGCAAAGCGCACTCACAGCAGTCATCCCCAACATGGCCGTATTGTGGACCCATGCACAGCCCGCGATGCTGCCCGAAGCGCTGCCAGCGCCCATGCCGCAAGCACTCTCCCAATGCGGTGTTTGCCTTTGAAGAAGCCTGAATGGTATTTTTGAGAGTTGGAGGGGCATTATGCAGCCTTACCGCACTCACCCCCAACATAGCTGTGTCCTTGACCTGTTTTCAGCCCGCGATGCTGCCCAAATCGCTGCCAGCGCCCAGCCCGCCGCTGCGGTGTTTGCCAGCGACAGAGCGTGAAATGTATTTATCACGGTGTCCTGGGGAATCTTAAATCGTCCCAGAGCATATGTCCATGTCGGTGCCAGTTCAGGCTAAAATCGAGGTCTTTGTAGGGCCGGATCCACATCTATGGAGACTTTCGAGCCAATGAGAGGCGCGAAGCGCACTTGCAGCAGTCATCCCCGACATGGCCGTATTGTGGACCCATGCACAGCCCCCGATGCTGTCTGAATCGCAGCCGGCGGGCATGCCGCAAGCACTCTCCCAATGGGTTGTTTGCCTTCGAAGAAGCCTGAATGGTATTTTTGAGAGTTGGAGGGGCATTATGCAGCCTTACCGCACTCACCCCCAACATAGCTGTGTCCTTGACCTGTTTTCAGCCCGCGATGCTGCCCGAATCGCTGCCAGCGCCCATGCCGCAAGCACTCTCCCAAGGCCGCCGCTGCGGTGTTTGCCATCGACAGAGCGTGAAATGTATTTATCACGGTGTCCTGGGGAATCTTGAATTGTCCCACAGCATATGTCCATGTCGGTGCCAGTTCAGGCTCAATTCGAGGTCTTTGTCGGGCCGGATCCACATCTATGGAGACTTTCGAGCCAATGAGAGGGGCAAAGCGCACTCACAGCAGTCATCCCCAACATGGCCGTAATGTGGACCCATGCACAGCCCCGATGCTGTCCGAATTGCAGCCAGCGGACATGCCGCAAGCACTCTCCCAATGCGGTGTTTGCCTTCGGACAAGCCCAAATGCTATTTTTGAGAGTTGGAGGGGCATCATGCAGCCTTACCGCACTCACCCCCAACATGGCCGTATTGTGGACCCATGCACAGCCCCCCATGCTGCCCGACCGCTGCCAGCGCCCATGCCGCAAGCACTCTCCCAAGGCCGCCGCTGCTGGTGTTTGCCATCGACAGAGCGTAAAATGTATCTATCACGGTGTCCTGGGGAATCTTCAACTCTTGCAGACCATATCGCCATGGTGGTTGCAGTCAGGGATACAAATCAACGTCATCGCAGGGCCGGAGAGGGGCATTAGGTTTGCCATCGACAGAGCGTGAAATGTATTTTTCACGGTGTCCTGGGGAATCTTCAACTGTTGCAGACCATATCGCCATGGTGGTTGTAGTCAGGGATACAAATCAACGTCATCCCAGGGCTGCATCCACATCTGTGGTTACTTTCAAGCCAATGAGAGGCGCAAAGCGCACTTGCTGCCGTCATCCCCAACATGGCCGTATTGTGGACCCATGCACAGCTCCCGATGCTGTCCGAATCGCAGCCAGCGCACATGCCGCAAGCACTCTCCCAATGCGGTGTTTGCCTTCGGAGAAGCCGGAATGGTATTTTTGAGGGTTGAAGGGGCATGATGCAGACTTACTGCAGTCACCCCCAACATGGCTATGTCCTAGACCTGCCCGCGATGCTGCCCGAATCGCTGCCAGCGCCCATGCCGCAAGCACTCTCCCGAGGCCGCCGCTGCGCTGTTTGCCATCGACAGAGCGTGAAATGTATTTATCACGGTGTCCTGGGGAATCTTCAACTGTTGCAGACCATATCGCCATGGTGGTTGTAGTCAGGGATACAAATCAACGTCATCGCAGGGCTGGATCCACATCTGTGGTTACTTTCGAGCGAATGAGAGGCGCGGCGCACTTGCAGCAGTCATCCCCAACATGGCCATATTGTGGACCCATGCACAGGCCCCGATGCTGTCCAAATCGCAGCCAGCGCACATGCCGCAAAGCACTCTCCCAATGTGGTGTTTGCCTTTGAAGAGTCCTGAATGGTATTTTTGAGAGTTGGAGGAGCATTATGCAGCCTTACCGCACTCACCCCCAACATGGCTGTGTCCTTGACCTGTTTCCAGCCCGCGATGCTGCCCGAATCGCCGCCAGCGCCCATGCCGCAAGCACTCTCCCAATGCGGTGTTTACCTTTGAAGAAGCCTGAATGGTATTTTTGAGAGTTGGAGGGGCATTATGCAGCCTTACCGCACTCACCCCCAACATAGCTGTGTCCTTGACCTGTTTTCAGCCCGCGATGCTGCCCAAATCGCTGCCAGCGCCCAGCCCGCCGCTGCGGTGTTTGCCAGCGACAGAGCGTGAAATGTATTTATCACGGTGTCCTGGGGAATCTTAAATCGTCCCAGAGCATATGTCCATGTCGGTGCCAGTTCAGGCTAAAATCGAGGTCTTTGTAGGGCCGGATCCACATCTATGGAGACTTTCGAGCCAATGAGAGGCGCGAAGCGCACTTGCAGCAGTCATCCCCGACATGGCCGTGTTGTGGACCCATGCACAGCGCCCGAGGCTGTCTGAATCGCAGCCGGCGGGCATGCCGCAAGCACTCTCCCAATGCGGTGTTTGCCTTTGAAGAAGCCTGAATGGTATTTTTGAGAGTTGGAGGGGCATTATGCAGCCTTACCGCACTCACCCCCAACATGACTGTGTCCTTGACCTGTTTCCAGCCCGCGATGCTGCCCGAATCGCTGCCAGCGCCCATGCCGCAAGCACTCTCCCAATGCGGTGTTTGCCTTTGAAGAAGCCTGAATGGTATTTTTGAGAGTTGGAGGGGCATTATGCAGCCTTACCGCACTCACCCCCAACATAGCTGTGTCCTTGACCTGTTTTCAGCCCGCGATGCTGCCCAAATCGCTGCCAGCGCCCAGCCCGCCGCTGCGGTGTTTGCCAGCGACAGAGCGTGAAATGTATTTATCACGGTGTCCTGGGGAATCTTAAATCGTCCCAGAGCATATGTCCATGTCGGTGCCAGTTCAGGCTAAAATCGAGGTCTTTGTAGGGCCGGATCCACATCTATGGAGACTTTCGAGCCAATGAGAGGCGCCAGCGCACTTGCAGCAGTCATCCCCGACATGGCCGTATTGTGGACCCATGCACAGCGCCCGAGGCTGTCTGAATCGCAGCCGGCGGGCATGCCGCAAGCACTCTCCCAATGGGTTGTTTGCCTTCGAAGAAGCCTGAATGGTATTTTTGAGAGTTGGAGGGGCATTATGCAGCCTTACCGCACTCACCCCCAACATGGCTGTGTCCTTGACCTGTTTTCAGCCCGCGATGCTGCCCGAAGCGCTGCCAGCGCCCATGCCGCAAGCACTCTCCCAAGGCCGCTGCTGCAGGGTTTGCCATCGACAGAGTGTGAAATGTATTTATCACGGTGTCCTGGGGAATCTTCAATTGTCCCACAGCATATGTCCATGTCGGTGCCAGTTCAGGCTCAATTCGAGGTCTTTGTCGGGCCGGATCCACATCTATGGAGACTTTCGAGCCAATGAGAGGGGCAAAGCGCACTCACAGCAGTCATCCCCAACATGGCCGTATTGTGGACCCATGCACAGCCCCCGATGCTGTCCGAATTGCAGCCAGCGCCCATGCCGCAAGCACTCTCCCAATGCGGTGTTTGCCTTCGGACAAGCCCAAATGCTATTTTTGAGAGTTGGAGGGGCATCATGCAGCCTTACCGCACTCACCCCCAACATGGCCGTATTGTGGACCCATGCACAGCCCCCATGCTGCCCGAATCGCTGCCAGCGCCCATGCCGCAAGCACTCTCCCAAGGCCGCCGCTGCGGTGTTTGCCATCGACAGAGCGTAAAATGTATCTATCACGGTGTCCTGGGGAATCTTCAACTCTTGCAGACCATATCGCCATGGTGGTTGCAGTCAGGGATACAAATCAACGTCATCGCAGGGCCGGATCCACATCTGTGGTTACTTTTGAGCCAATGAGAGGCGCGAAGCGCACTCACAGCAGTCATCCCCAACATGGCCGTATTGTGGTCCCATGCACAGCCCCTGATGCTGTCCGAATCGCAGCCAGCGCACATGCCGCAAGCACTCTCCCAATGGGTTGTTTGCCTTCGAAGAAGCCTGAATGGTATTTTTGAGAGTTGGAGGGGCATTATGCAGCCTTACCGCACTCACCCCCAACATGGCTGTGTCGTTTACCTGTTTTCCGCCCGGGATGCTGCCCGAAGCACTGCCAGCGCCCATGCCGCAAGCACTCTCCCGAGGCCGCTGCTGCGATGTTGGCCATCGACAGTGCCTGAAATGTATTTGTCACGGTGTCCTGGGGAATCTTAAACTGTCCCAGACCCTATCTCCATGTCAGTTGCAGTCCGGGATAAAATCAAGGTCATCCCAGGGCTGCATCCACATCTATGGAGTCTTTTGAGCCAATGAGAGCCGCGAAGCGCACTTGCAGCAGTCATCCCCAACATGGCCGTATTGTGGACCCATGCACAGCCCCCGATGCTGCCCAGACTGGCGCCGGCGGGCATGCCGCAAGCACTCTCCCAATGCGGTGTTTGCCTTCGAAGAAGCCTGAATGGTATTTTACAGACCTTGAAATGTATTTTTCACGGTGTCCTGGGGAATCTTAAATTGTCCCAGAGCATATGTCCATGTCGGTGCCAGTTCAGGCTAAATTCGAGGTCTTTGTAGGGCCGGATCCACATCTGTGGTTACTTTCAAGCCAATGAGAGGCACAAAGCGCACTTGCAGCAGTCATCCCCAACATGGCCGTATTGTGGACCCATGCACAGCCCCCGATGCTGTCCGAATCACAGCGAGTGCCCATGCCGCAAGCACTCTCCCAATGCGGTGTTTGCCTTCGGAGAAGCCTGAATGGTATTTCTGAGAGTTGGAGGGGCATTATGCAGCCTTACCGCACTCACCCCCAACATGGCTGTGTCCTTGACCTGTTTTCAGCCCGCGATGCTGCCCTAATCGCTGCCAGCGCCCATGCCGCAAGCACTCTCCCGAGGCCGCCGCTGCGATGGTGGCCATCGACAGAGCCTGAAATGTATTTTTCACGGTGTCCTGGGGAATCTTAAATTGTCCCAGAGCATATGTCCATGTCGGTGCCAGTTCAGGCTAAAATCGAGGGCAACCCAGGGCTGCATCCACATCTGTGGTGGATTTTGAGCCGATCAGGGGCCTGAAGCGCACTTGCAGCAGTCATCCCCAACATGGCCGTATTGTGGTACCATGCACAGCCCCCCCATGCTGTCCGAATTGCAGCCAGCGCCCATGCCGCAAGCACTCTCCCAATGCGGTGTTTGCCTTCGGAGAAGCCTGAATGGTATTTCTGAGAGTTGGAGGGGCATTATGCAGCCTTACCGCACTCACCCCCAACATGGCTGTGTCCTTGACCTGTTTTCAGCCCGCGATGCTGCCCTAATCGCTGCCAGCGCCCATGCCGCAAGCACTCTCCCGAGGCCGCCGCTGCGATGGTGGCCATCGACAGAGCGTGAAATGTATTTTTCACGGTGTCCTGGGGAATCTTGAATTGTCCCAGAGCATATGTCCATGTCGGTGCCAGTTCAGGCTAAATTCGAGGTCTTTGTAGGGCCGGATCCACATCTGTGGTTACTTTCAAGCCAATGAGAGGCACAAAGCGCACTTGCAGCAGTCATCCCCAACATGGCCGTATTGTGGACCCATGCACAGCCCCCGATGCTGTCCGAATCACAGCGAGTGCCCATGCCGCAAGCACTCTCCCAATGCGGTGTTTGCCTTCGGAGAAGCCTGAATGGTATTTCTGAGAGTTGGAGGGGCATTATGCAGCCTTACCGCACTCACCCCCAACATGGCTGTGTCCTTGACCTGTTTTCAGCCCGCGATGCTGCCCTAATCGCTGCCAGCGCCCATGCCGCAAGCACTCTCCCGAGGCCGCCGCTGCGATGGTGGCCATCGACAGAGCGTGAAATGTATTTTTCACGGTGTCCTGGGGAATCTTGAATTGTCCCAGAGCATATGTCCATGTCGGTGCCAGTTCAGGCTAAATTCGAGGTCTTTGTAGGGCCGGATCCACATCTGTGGTTACTTTCAAGCCAATGAGAGGCACAAAGCGCACTTGCAGCAGTCATCCCCAACATGGCCGTATTGTGGACCCATGCACAGCCCCCCGATGCTGTCCGAATCACAGCGAGTGCCCATGCCGCAAGCACTCTCCCAATGCGGTGTTTGCCTTCGGAGAAGCCTGAATGGTATTTTTGAGAGTTGGAGGGGCATTATGCAGCCTTACCGCACTCACCCCCAACATGGCGGTGTCCTTGACCTGTTTTCAGCCCGCGATGCTGCCCTAATCGCTGCAAGCGCCCATGCCGCAAGCACTCTCCCGAGGCCGCCACTGCAATGTTGGCCATCGACAGAGTGTGAAATGTATTTTTCACGGTGTACTGGGGAATCTTAAATTGTTCCAGACCCTATCTCCATGTCAGTTGCAGTCCGGGATAAAATCAAGGTCATCCCAGGGCTGCATCCACATCTATGGAGTCTTTTGAGCCAATGAGAGCCGCGAAGCGCACTTGCAGCAGTCATCCCCAACATGGCCGTATTGTGGACCCATGCACAGCCCCCGATGCTGCCCAGACTGGCGCCGGCGGGCATGCCGCAAGCACTCTCCCAATGCGGTGTTTGCCTTCGAAGAAGCCTGAATGGTATTTTACAGAGCCTGAAATGTATTTTTCACGGTGTCCTGGGGAATCTTAAATTGTCCCAGAGCATATGTCCATGTCGGTGCCAGTTCAGGCTAAATTCGAGGTCTTTGTAGGGCCGGATCCACATCTATGGAGTCTTTTGAGCCAATGAGAGCCGCGAAGCGCACTTGCAGCAGTCATCCCCAACATGGCCGTATTGTGGACCCATGCACAGCCCCCGATGCTGTCCGAATCACAGCGAGTGCCCATGCCGCAAGCACTCTCCCAATGCGGTGTTTGCCTTCGGAGAAGCCTGAATGGTATTTCTGAGAGTTGGAGGGGCATTATGCAGCCTTACCGCACTCACCCCCAACATGGCTGTGTCCTTGACCTGTTTTCAGCCCGCAATGCTGCCCTAATCGCTGCCAGCGCCCATGCCGCAAGCACTCTCCCGAGGCCGCCGCTGCGATGGTGGCCATCGACAGAGCCTGAAATGTATTTTTCACGGTGTCCTGGGGAATCTTAAATTGTCCCAGAGCATATGTCCATGTCGGTGCCAGTTCAGGCTAAAATCGAGGGCAACCCAGGGCTGCATCCACATCTGTGGTGGATTTTGAGCCGATCAGGGGCCTGAAGCGCACTTGCAGCAGTCATCCCCAACATGGCCGTATTGTGGTACCATGCACAGCCCCCCATGCTGTCCGAATTGCAGCCAGCGCCCATGCCGCAAGCACTCTCCCAATGCGGTGTTTGCCTTCGGAGAAGCCTGAATGGTATTTCTGAGAGTTGGAGGGGCATTATGCAGCCTTACCGCACTCACCCCCAACATAGCTGTGTCCTTGACCTGTTTCCAGCCCGCGATTCTGCCCGAATCGCTGCCAGCGCCCATGCCGCAAGCACTCTCCCGAGGCCGCCGCTGCGATGTTGGCCATCGGCAGAGCGTGAAATGTATTGTTCACGGTGTCCTGCGGAATCTTAAACTGTCCCAGACCCTATCTCCATGTCAGTTGCAGTCCGGGATAAAATCAAGATCATCCCAGGGCTGCATCCACATCTGTGGTGAATTTTGAGCCGATCAGGGGCCTGAAGCGCACTTGCAGCAGTCATCCCCAACATGGCCGTATTGTGGTCCCATGCACAGCCCCCCGATGCTGCCCGACCGCTGCCAGCGCCCATGCCGCAAGCACTCTCCCAATGCGGTGCTTGCCTTCGGAAAAGCCCAAATGCTATTTTTGAGGGTTGGAGGGGCATTATGCAGCCTTACCGCACTCACCCCCAACATGGCTGTGTCCTTGACCTGTTTTCAGCCCGCGATGCTGCCCTAATCGCTGCAAGCGCCCATGCCGCAAAGCACTCTCCCGAGGCCGCCACTGCAATGTTGGCCATCGACAGAGTGTGAAATGTATTTTTCACGGTTTACTGGGGAATCTTAAATTGTTCCAGTGCATATGTCCATGTTATGGCGACTTTCAAGCCAATGAGAGGCGTGAAGCGCACTCACAGCAGTCATCCCCAACATGGCCGTGATTGGGTCCCATGCACAGGCCCCGATGCTGTCCGACCGCAGCCAGCGCACATGCCGCAAGCACTCTCCCAATGTGGTGTTTGCCTTTGAAGAGTCCTGAATGGTATCTTTGAGAGTTGGAGGGGCATTATGCAGCCTTACCGCACTCACCCCCAACATAGCTGTGTCCTTGACCTGTTTTCAGCCCGCGATGCTGCCCGATCGCTGCCAGCGCCCATGCCGCAAGCACTCTCCCAATGCGGTGTTTGCCTTCGGAGAAGCCTGAATGGTATTTCTGAGAGTTGGAGGGGCATTATGCAGCCTTACCGCACTCACCCCCAACATGGCTGTGTCCTTGACCCGTTTTCAGCCCGCGATGCTGCCCTAATCGCTGCAAGCGCCCATGCCGCAAGCACTCTCCCGAGGCCGCCACTGCGATGTTGGCCATCGACAGAGTGTGAAATGTATTTTTCACGGTGTACTGGGGAATCTTAAATTGTTCCAGTGCATATGTCCATGTCGGTGCCAGTTCAGGCTAAATTCGAGGTCTTTGTCGGGCCGGATCCACATCTATGGCGACTTTCAAGCCAATGAGAGGCGTGAAGCGCACTCACAGCAGTCATCCCCAACATGGCGGTATTGTGGTCCCATGCACAGGCCCCGATGCTGTCCGACCGCAGCCAGCGCACATGCCGCAAGCACTCTCCCAATGTGGTGTTTGCCGTTGAAGAGTCCTGAATGGTATCTTTGAGAGTTGGAGGGGCATTATGCAGCCTGACCGCACTCACCCCCAACATGGCGGTGTCCTTGACCCGTTTTCAGCCCGCGATGCTGCCCTAATGGCTGCCAGGTGTTTGCCTTTGAAGAGTCCTGAATGGTATCTTTGTGAGTTGGAGGGGCATTATGCAGCCTTACCGCACTCACCCCCAACATAGCTGTGTCCTTGACCTGTTTTCAGCCCGCGATGCTGTCCGAATCGCAGCCAGCGCACATGCCGCAAGCACTCTCCCAATGCGGTGTTTGCCTTCGAAGAAGCCTGAATGGTATTTTTGAGAGTTGGAGGGGCATTAGGTTTGCCATCGACAGACCGTGAAATGTATTTTTCACGGTGTTGTGGGGAATCTTCCATTGTCCCAGAGCCTATCTCCATGTCGGTTGCAGTCCGGGATAAAATCAAGGTCATCCCAGGGCTGCATCCACATCTGTGGTGAATGTTGAGCCAATCAGGGGCGCGAAGCGCACTTGCAGCAGTCATCCCCAACATGGCCGTATTGTGGTCCCATGCACAGCCCCCGATGCTGTCCGAATCGCAGCCAGCGCACATGCCGCAAGCACTCTCCCAATGCGGTGTTTGCCTTCGAAGAAGCCTGAATGGTATTTTTGAGAGTTGGAGGGGCATTAGGTTTGCCATCGACAGACCCTGAAATGTATTTTTCACGGTGTCCTGGGGAATCTTAAATCGTCCCAGAGCATATGTCCATGTCGGTGCCAGTTCAGGCTAAAATCGAGGTCTTTGTAGGGCCGGATCCACATCTATGGAGACTTTCGAGCCAATGAGAGGCACAAAGCGCACTTGCAGCAGTCATCCCCAACATGGCCGTGTTGTGGACCCATGCACAGCCCCCAATCCTGTCCGAATTGCAGCCAGCACACATGCCGCAAGCACTCTCCCAATGCGGTGTTCGCCTTTGAAGAAGCCTGAATGGTATTTTTGAGAGTTGGAGGGGCATTATGCAGCCTTACCGCACTCACCCCCCAACATGACTGTGTCCTTGACCTGTTTCCAGCCCGCGATGCTGCCCGAATCGCTGCCAGCGCCCATGCCGCAGGCACTCTCCCAAGGCCGCCGCTGCGGTGTTTGCCATCGACAGAGCGTGAAATGTATTTATCACGGTGTCCTGGGGAATCTTCAACTGTCCCAGAGCATATGTCCATGTCGGTGCCAGTTCAGGCTAAATTCGAGGTCTTTGTAGGGCCGGATCCACATCTATGGAGACTTTCAAGCCAATGAGAGGCGTGAAGCGCACTCACAGCAGTCATCCCCAACATGGCCGTATTGTGGTCCCATGCACAGGCCCCGATGCTGTCCGAATCGCTGCCAGCGCCCATGCCGCAAGCACTCTCCCAATGCGGTGTTCGCCTTTGAAGAAGCCTGAATGGTATTTTTGAGAGTTGGAGGGGCATTATGCAGCCTTACCGCACTCACCCCCAACATGACTGTGTCCTTGACCTGTTTCCAGCCCGCGATGCTGCCCGACCGCTGCCAGCGCCCATGCCGCAGGCACTCTCCCAAGGCCGCCGCTGCGGTGTTTGCCATCGACAGAGCGTGAAATGTATTTATCACGGTGTCCTGGGGAATCTTCAACTGTCCCAGAGCATATGTCCATGTCGGTGCCAGTTCAGGCTAAATTCGAGGTCTTTGTAGGGCCGGATCCACATCTATGGAGACTTTCGAGCCAATGAGAGGCGTGAAGCGCACTCACAGCAGTCATCCCTAACATGGCCGTATTGTGGTCCCATGCACAGGCCCCGATGCTGTCCGACCGCTGCCAGCGCCCATGCCGCAAGCACTCTCCCAATGCGGTGTTTGCCTTCGGAGAAGCCTGAATGGTATTTCTGAGAGTTGGAGGGGCATTATGCAGCCTTACCGCACTCACCCCCAACATGGCTGTGTCCTTGACCTGTTTTCAGCCCGCGATGCTGCCCTAATCGCTGCAAGCGCCCATGCCGCAAAGCACTCTCCCGAGGCCGCCACTGCGATGTTGGCCATCGACAGAGTGTGAAATGTATTTTTCACGGTGTACTGGGGAATCTTAAATTGTTCCAGTGCATATGTCCATGTCGGTGCCAGTTCAGGCTAAATTCGAGGTCTTTGTCGGGCCGGATCCACATCTATGGCGACTTTCAAGCCAATGAGAGGCGTGAAGCGCACTCACAGCAGTCATCCCCAACATGGCGGTATTGTGGTCCCATGCACAGGCCCCGATGCTGTCCGAATCGCAGCCAGCGCACATGCCGCAAGCACTCTCCCAATGTGGTGTTTGCCGTTGAAGAGTCCTGAATGGTATCTTTGAGAGTTGGAGGGGCATTATGCAGCCTGACCGCACTCACCCCCAACATGGCGGTGTCCTTGACCCGTTTTCAGCCCGCGATGCTGCCCTAATGGCTGCCAGGTGTTTGCCTTTGAAGAGTCCTGAATGGTATCTTTGTGAGTTGGAGGGGCATTATGCAGCCTTACCGCACTCACCCCCAACATAGCTGTGTCCTTGACCTGTTTTCAGCCCGCGATGCTGTCCGAATCGCAGCCAGCGCACATGCCGCAAGCACTCTCCCAATGCGGTGTTTGCCTTCGAAGAAGCCTGAATGGTATTTTTGAGAGTTGGAGGGGCATTAGGTTTGCCATCGACAGACCGTGAAATGTATTTTTCACGGTGTTGTGGGGAATCTTCCATTGTCCCAGAGCCTATCTCCATGTCGGTTGCAGTCCGGGATAAAATCAAGGTCATCCCAGGGCTGCATCCACATCTGTGGTGAATGTTGAGCCAATCAGGGGCGCGGCGCACTTGCAGCAGTCATCCCCAACATGGCGGTATTGTGGTCCCATGCACAGCCCCCGATGCTGTCCGAATCGCAGCCAGCGCACATGCCGCAAGCACTCTCCCAATGCGGTGTTTGCCTTCGAAGAAGCCTGAATGGTATTTTTGAGAGTTGGAGGGGCATTAGGTTTGCCATCGACAGACCCTGAAATGTATTTTTCACGGTGTCCTGGGGAATCTTAAATCGTCCCAGAGCATATGTCCATGTCGGTGCCAGTTCAGGCTAAAATCGAGGTCTTTGTAGGGCCGGATCCACATCTATGGAGACTTTCGAGCCAATGAGAGGCACAAAGCGCACTTGCAGCAGTCATCCCCAACATGGCCGTGTTGTGGACCCATGCACAGCCCCCCAATCCTGTCCGAATTGCAGCCAGCACACATGCCGCAAGCACTCTCCCAATGCGGTGTTCGCCTTTGAAGAAGCCTGAATGGTATTTTTGAGAGTTGGAGGGGCATTATGCAGCCTTACCGCACTCACCCCCAACATGACTGTGTCCTTGACCTGTTTCCAGCCCGCGATGCTGCCCGACCGCTGCCAGCGCCCATGCCGCAGGCACTCTCCCAAGGCCGCCGCTGCGGTGTTTGCCATCGACAGAGCGTGAAATGTATTTATCACGGTGTCCTGGGGAATCTTCAACTGTCCCAGAGCATATGTCCATGTCGGTGCCAGTTCAGGCTAAATTAGAGGTCTTTGTAGGGCCGGATCCACATCTATGGAGACTTTCAAGCCAATGAGAGGCGTGAAGCGCACTCACAGCAGTCATCCCCAACATGGCCGTATTGTGGTCCCATGCACAGGCCCCGATGCTGTCCGACCGCGCTGCCAGCGCCCATGCCGCAAAGCACTCTCCCAATGCGGTGTTCGCCTTTGAAGAAGCCTGAATGGTATTTTTGAGAGTTGGAGGGGCATTATGCAGCCTTACCGCACTCACCCCCAACATGACTGTGTCCTTGACCTGTTTCCAGCCCGCGATGCTGCCCGAATCGCTGCCAGCGCCCATGCCGCAGGCACTCTCCCAAGGCCGCCGCTGCGGTGTTTGCCATCGACAGAGCGTGAAATGTATTTATCACGGTGTCCTGGGGAATCTTCAACTGTCCCAGAGCATATGTCCATGTCGGTGCCAGTTCAGGCTAAATTCGAGGTCTTTGTAGGGCCGGATCCACATCTATGGAGACTTTCGAGCCAATGAGAGGCGTGAAGCGCACTCACAGCAGTCATCCCCAACATGGCCGTATTGTGGTCCCATGCACAGGCCCCGATGCTGTCCGAATCGCTGCCAGCGCCCATGCCGCAAGCACTCTCCCAATGCGGTGTTTGCCTTCGGAGAAGCCTGAATGGTATTTCTGAGAGTTGGAGGGGCATTATGCAGCCTTACCGCACTCACCCCCAACATGGCTGTGTCCTTGACCTGTTTTCAGCCCGCGATGCTGCCCTAATCGCTGCAAGCGCCCATGCCGCAAGCACTCTCCCGAGGCCGCCACTGCGATGTTGGCCATCGACAGAGTGTGAAATGTATTTTTCACGGTGTACTGGGGAATCTTAAATTGTTCCAGTGCATATGTCCATGTCGGTGCCAGTTCAGGCTAAATTCGAGGTCTCTGTCGGGCCGGATCCACATCTATGGAGACTTTCGAGCCAATGAGAGGCGCGAAGCGCACTTGCAGCAGTCAACCCCAACATGGCCGTGTTGTGGACCCATGCACAGCCCCCAATGCTGTCCGAATTGCAGCCAGCGCACATGCCGCAAGCACTCTCCCAATGCGGTGTTTGCCTTTGAAGAAGCCTGAATGGTATTTCTGAGATTTGGAGGGGCATTATGCAGCCTTACCGCACTCACCCCCAGCATGGCTGTGTCCTTGACCTGTTTTCAGCCCGCGATGCTGCCCAAATCGCAGCCAGCGGACCTGCCGCAAGCACTCTCCCAAGGCCGCCGCTGCGGTGTTTGCCATTGACAGAGCGTGAAATGTATTTATCACGGTGTCCTGGGGAATCTTCAACTGTTGCAGACCATATCGCCATGGTGGTTGCCGTCAGGGATACAAATCAACGTCATCGCAGGGCTGGATCCACATCTGTGGTTACTTTCGAGCGAATGAGAGGCGTGAAGCGCACTCAGAGCCGTCGTCCCCACCATGGCCGTATTGTGGCCCCATGCAGAGCCCCCAATGCTGCCCGGACTGGCGCCGGCGGGCATGCCGCAAGCACTCTCCCAATGCGGTGTTTGCCTTCGAAGAAGCCTGAATGGTATTTTTGAGAGTTGGAGGGGCATTATGCAGCCTTACCGCACTCACCCCCAACATGGCTGCGTCCTTGACCTGTTTTCAGCCCGCAATGCTGCCCAAATCGCTGCCAGCGCCCATGCCGCAAGCACTCTCCCGAGGCCGCCGCTGCGATGGTGGCCATCGACAGAGCCTGAAATGTATTTTTCACGGTGTCCTGGGGAATCTTAAATTGTCCCAGAGCATATGTCCATGTCGGTGCCAGTTCAGGCTAAATTCGAGGTCTTTGTAGGGCCGGATCCACATCTGTGGTTACTTTCAAGCCAATGAGAGGCACAAAGCGCACTTGCAGTCATCCCCAACATGGCCGTATTGTGGACACATGCACAGCCCCTGATGCTGTCCGAATCACAGCGAGTGCCCATGCCGCAAGCACTCTCCCAATGCGGTGTTTGCCTTCGGAGAAGCCTGAATGGTATTTCTGAGAGTTGGAGGGGCATTATGCAGCCTTACCGCACTCACCCCCAACATGGCTGTGTCCTTGACCTTTTCTCAGCCCGCAATTCTGCCCTAATCGCTGCCAGCGCCCATGTCGCAAGCACTCTCCCGAGGCCGCCGCTGCGATGGTGGCCATCGACAGAGCGTGAAATGTATTTTTCACGGTGTTGTCGGGAATCTTCCATTGTCCCAGAGCATATCTCCATGGTGGTTGCAGTCAGGGTTACAAATCAAGGTTATCGCAGGGCCGGATCCACATCTGTGGTGACTTTGGAGCCAATGAGAGGCGTGAAGCGCACTCACAGCAGTCATCCCCGACATGGCCGTATTGTGGACCCATGCACAGCCCCCGATGCTGTCTGAATCGCAGCCGGCGGGCATGCCGCAAGGCACTCTCCCAATGGGTTGTTTGCCTTCGAAGAAGCCTGAATGGTATTTTTGAGAGTTGGAGGGGCATTATGCAGCCTTACCGCACTCACCCCCAACATGGCGGTGTCCTTGACCTGTTTCCAGCCCGCGATTCTGCCCGAATCGCTGCCAGCGCCCATGCCGCAAGCACTCTCCCGAGGCCGCCGCTGCGATGGTGGCCATCGAGAGAGCCTGAAATGTATTTTTCACGGTGTCCTGGGGAATCTTAAATTGTCCCAGAGCATCTCAAAATTCACCACAGATGTGGATGCAGCCCTGGGATGATCTTGATTTTATCCCGGACTGCAACTGACATGGAGATAGGGTCTGGGACAATTTAAGATTCCGCAGGACACCGTGAACAATACATTTCACGCTCTGCCGATGGCAAACACCGCAGCGGCGGCCTTGGGAGAGTGCTTGCGGCATGGGCGCTGGCAGCGATTTGGGCAGCATGGGCGGCTGTGCATGGGTCCACAATACGGCCATGTTGGGGGTGAGTGCGGTAAGGCTGCATAATGCCCTCCAACTCTCAAAAATACCATTCAGGCTTCCTCAAAAACAATGATTGAAAGTAGGCCGCCATTGCGGCCTAGCACAAACTTCACGGTCTTCCGCATAATCAAAAGCAGGCTGACTCCACGGCACAGCACAATGTTTGTGGCCTTTGATTTTGTTTCTTCGTTATTATTAGAGCATATTGGCTCGCGCTCTAGAAATAAAAACTATGACAATCCAGCCATTGCATTAGCACAGGGAGGAACAATCCAACTCAGTCGCATGCTTTTCATGAAGTTCAGAGCGCGAGCCAATATGCTCTACTAATCATCATTGTTTATTAATACTCACATACAGTGGTCAGCTATATACCTTGCTATCCGGCTATGCTAATTACAAATCATTTACCAAGTGGGATGTCCGCGCCGGAAGTAGATTCTGGCTCCGACGGAGTCGGGATGCCGACTAAATCGCCGTGGCGGTTTGGCCGAGCCGATAACGCTTCATAATATGGTGCGGACTGTATTTAACTGCTTCCCTAGCTGTCCGAGTCGTACCCTCACAGAGACCACCCTCCGCCGTGTTTTGCCACTAGTACTAAGAAGGTGTCCGAGTGCTCACCAAGCGGGTACAGCGTATAGCAAGAATCTGCAAGATCACGGCGGGTGATGCTTGACGGGGCGTAATCTCTCCGTCCGCAACAATTGGCTGACAATGCTTACCAACCTTTGGCTCGGGCTCAAAACTACGGTTTAGGATATAGCAAAAGCAGCATGAGTCAGCTAGTCAGAAGGGCCATATAGCCGCGGAGGAGGGCATAAGTCATTTGTCCCGACTAGGTGGGATCCTCATGGCTTTGTGGATGCTACAAAGGTACATATGTACTGTATGTAGCATGGGACATTGGATGATTGGCAAGCGGCGATGCCCGCGATCGGCTCGGCGGTGACGCGATGCTCACCAATCAAGAACAGCATCTCCGCGCCGGTTCAAGATGGCTCATTCGTTTATAATCGGACTGGACTGGTATATAAAGCCCATGGAAAATTCGATGTAGAATCGAGATTTACTCCTGTGAAAGCTCACTAAAGAACTGAATCTATAGCTTAATAAGTAGATCTTATCTTATCTCAGACTCATTTTCTGGCCCCCAGCCAAATGTTGTTTCACGACCGCTTACATCTGTTTCTATGAGCGAATTTATTAAAAGAGAAAAATGAGTCTCGGAGGTGGATTGAGCAATGGGACCCATCATGTGACCAGCCAAGGAGTCTTACTAATCATGTCCTATTTTGGGGGGCCATTTTTGCTCTCATAGCACAAACTTGAAGTTTGTGAAACACCGCATTGGGAGAGTGCTTGCGGCATGTGCGCTGGCTGCGATTCGGACAGCATCGGGGGCTGTGCATGGGTCCACAATACGGCCATGTTGGGGATGACTGCTGTGAGTGCGCTTCACGCCTCTCATTGGCTCGAAAGTAACCACAGATGTGGATCCGGCCCTGCAATTACCTTGATTTTATCCCGGACTGCAACCGACATTGAGATAGGGTCTGGGAAAATTTAAGATTCCCCAGGACACCGTGAACAATACATTTCACGCTCTGCCGATGGCAAACACCGCAGCGGCGGCCTTGGGAGAGTGCTTGCGGCATGGGCGCTGACTGCGATTCGGACAGCATGGGGGGCTGTGCATGGGTCCACAATACAGCCATGTTGGGGATCACTGCTGCAAGTGCGCTTCACGCCTCTCATTGTCTCGAAAGTCTCCATAGATGTGGATCCGGCCCTACAAAGACCTCAATTTTAGCCTGAACTCGCACGGACATGGACATATGCACTGGAACAATTTAAGATTCCTCAGTACACCGTGAAAAATACATTTTACACTCTGTCGATGGCAAACATCGCAGCGGCGGCCTCGGGAGAGTGCTTGCGGCATGTGCGCTGGCTGGGATTCGGACAGCATCGGGGGCTGTGCATGGGTCCATAATACCGCCATGTTGGGGTGACTGCTGTGAGTGCGCTTCACGCCTCTCATTGGCTCGAAAGTCTCCATAGATGTGGATCCGGCCCTGCAAAGACCTCGATTTTAGCCTGAACTGGCACCGACATGGACATATGCTCTGGGACAATTTAAGATTCCCCAGGACACCGTGAAAAGTACATTTCAGGCTCTGTCAATGGCCACCATTGCAGCGGCGGCCTCGGGAGAGTGCTTGCGGCATGGGCGCTGGCGGCGATTCGGGCAGCATCGCGGGCTGGAAACAGGTCAAGGACACAGCCATGTTGGGGGTGAGTGCGGTAAGGCTGCATAATGCCCCTCCAACTCTCAAAAATACCACTCAGGCTTCTTCGAAGGCAAACACCGCATTGGGAGAGTGCTTGCGGCATGGGCGCTGGCTGCGATTCGGACAGCATTGGGGGCTGTGCATGGGTCCACAACGCGGCCATGTTGGGGATGACTGCTGCAAGTGAGCTTCACGCCTCTCATTCGCTCGAAAGTAACCACAGATCTGGATCCAGCCCTGCGATGACGTTGATTTGTATCCCTGGCTGCAACCACCATGAAGATATGCTCTGGAACAATTGAAGATTCCCCAGGACACCCTGAAAGATAGATTTCACGCTCTGCCGATGGCAAACCCTGCAGCAGCGGCCTCGGGAGAGTGCTTGCGGCATGGGCGCTGGCAGCGATTTGGGCAGCATGGGGGGCTGTGCATGGGTCCACAATACGGCCATGTTGGGGGTGAGTGCGGTAAGGCTGCATGATGCCCCTCCAACTCTCAAAAATACCATTCAGGCTTCTTCAAAGGCAAACACCGCATTGGGAGAGTGCTTGCGGCATGCCCGCCGGCGCCAGTCCGGGCAGCATCAGGGGCTGTGCATGGGTCCACAATATGGCTATGTTGGGGATCACTGCTGCAAGTGCGCTTTGCACCTCTCATTGGCTTGAAAGTAACCACAGATGTGGATCCGGCCCTACAAAGACCTCGAATTTAGCCTGAACTGGCACCGACATGGACATATGCACTGGAACAATTTAAGATTCCCCAGTACACCGTGAAAAATACATTTCACACTCTGTCGATGGCCAACATCGCAGCGGCGGCCTCGGGAGAGTGCTTGCGGCATGGGCGCTGGCAGTGATTAGGGCAGCATCGCGGGCTGGAAACAGGTCAAGGACACAGCCATGTTGGGAGTGAGTGCGGTAAGGCTGCATAATGCCCCTCCAACTCTCAGAAATACCATTCAGGCTTCTTCAAAGGCAAACACCGCATTGGGAGAGTGCTTTGCGGCATGTGCGCTGGCTGCGATTCGGACAGCATCCCGGGCTGTGCATGGGTCCACAATACGGCCATGTCGGGGATGACTGCTGCAAGTGCGCTTCGGGCCCCTGATTGGCTCAAAAGGCTCCATAGATGTGGATGCAGCCCTGGGATGACCTTGATTTTATCCCGGACTGCAACTGACATGGAGATAGGGTCTGGGACAGTTTAAGATTCCCCAGGACACCGTGAAAAATACATTTCACGCTCTGTCGATGGCAAACACCGCAGCGGCGGCCTTGGGAGAGTGCTTGCGGCATGGGCGCTGGCAGCGATTTGGGCAGCATGGGGGGCTGTGCATGGGTCCACAATACGGCCATGTTGGGGGTGAGTGCGGTAAGGCTGCATAATGCCCCTCCAACTCTCAGAAATACCATTCAGGCTTCTTCGAAGGCAAACACCGCATTGGGAGAGTCCTTGCGGCATGGGCGCTGGCTGCGATTCGGACAGCATTGGGGGCTGAGCATGGGTCCACAACGCGGCCATGTTGGGGATGACTGCTGCAAGTGCGCTTCACGCCTCTCATTGGCTCGAAAGTCTCCATAGATGTGGATCCGGCCCTACAAAGACCTCAATTTTAGCCTGAACTCGCACGGACATGGACATATGCACTGGAACAATTTAAGATTCCCCAGTACACCGTGAAAAATACATTTCACACTCTGTCGATGGCCAACATCGCAGTGGCGGCCTCGGGAGAGTGCTTGCGGCATGGGCGCTTGCAGCGATTAGGGCAGCATCGCGGGCTGAAAACAGGTCAAGGACACAGCCATGATGGGGGTGAGTGCGGTAAGGCTGCATAATGCCCCTCCAACTCTCAGAAATACCATTCAGGCTTCTTCGAAGGCAAACACCGCATTGGGAGAGTCCTTGCGGCATGGGCGCTGGCTGCGATTTGGACAGCATTTCCCAGAGCATATGTCCATGTCGGTGCCAGTTAAGGCTAAAATCGAGGTCTTTGCAGGGCCGGATCCACATCTATGGAGACTTTCGAGCCAATGAGAGGTGTGAAGCGCACTCACAGCAGTCGTCCCCAACATGGCCGTATTGTGGACCCATGCACAGCCCCCCGATGCTGCCCGGACTGGCGCCGGCGGGCATGCCGCAAGCACTCTCCCAATGCGCTGTTTGCCTTCGAAGAAGCCTGAATGGTATTTTTGAGAGTTGGAGGGGCATTATGCAGCCTTACCGCACTCACCCCCAACATGGCGGTGTCCTTGACCTGTTTCCAGCCCGCGATTCTGCCCGAATCGCTGCCAGTGCCCATGCCACAAGCACTTTCCCAAGGACGCCACTGTGATGTTTGCATCAGGCAATTATCTCTTTCATGCGTGAACTCACTACGCCAATTCAGAAATAAAACGGAGCCCTTTTTTAGATTTAAATGTTGTAAATAATGGCACAATTACGGGCAGCCCCTTTTTACGGGCATATTTCAGACAAATAATGGCCCTCTATCTTGGCCCAGATTGTATGAAAATAAAGTTTGGTAACTGGGCCCTTTAAAGGAATGAATTATGGTTTGACAAAATGGTCACCTTTTTTGGCCAAGGAATGAGACCAAAATTGGGCACATATTTGGGCCCATAAGACACAACAATAAAGTGCCCAGATTTGAGCCTATTTCGTAATTGTGCCATTATTTACAATATTTAAATCTAAAAAAGGGCTCACTTTTATCTCTGAATTGGCGTAGTGACTAGCACCCTGCTGCATGCAATCTTTTACACCCACTTTTGTCGCCCCTTCCACGGGTCTGCTCCCTTGAATTTGCTCTTTTGACCCTATCGCAACAACCCACAGTGCGGAGAACAAATAATCTACCAATGGTTTATGCAAAATTGGCTGAGGGCAAGATGTTTGTGACTGAAAAGAAGTTGGGAGATGTTGCCATACTCTGAGAGAGAGAGAGGTGATTATTCTGCGGCATACCCTACAGGATACAAGCAGCTTCTGTACTACACATAACTGCCTAAGCTGAGTAAGGTGGTGATAAGAAGTCTAGGGAGGTCGAGTGCCGTAAATAGAGAAACGGCTTTGTAGTGAGTCATTGAACAGTCTAAGAAAGCCTTGTAATATTTCGAAAAATCCAAATCTAATAAGCCCTACTATCTGTAACTTCCCGAGTATATATATCTTCACACCCTCGGGTCAATGCCTCGCACAAGAGTAAGTGGCATTCCTCATAATACAATTTCCGTTAACTCACTGAGTAGCACACCAAGTTCGTCGCGTGAAAAGTTCCAACTTTCGATTCTTTCTCAGCGTTCTAGCGTACATATCGTATCCATCCACCCGGAGCTAACGGTCCATTCTCCACAGTGGATTACTGCATCGAACTCTCTGACACTCTCCCCCCGCCTCCCTCGCCGCCGTCTACCTCCCCTTTTTCAAACAAACCCGTTGACTTGTACCTCGCCAGCTCTGCTAGTCTGCGCGCGGGTTCTTCGAGCACCAGTCCAATCTCCATCTGCACCGCGAGTTGTCCGAGAGAGTGCTTGAATGTCTCTTCAGCGGCGGCGAGGCGGTTATTTATGTCCTGTAAGCCGAAAGACCACTGGGGAGGTGCGGACGTATGGTAAAAGCTCCGTTCCCGGTCGCGTCGCCGCGACGAAAGTCTTCGGAGCCGGTGGTGGCGGAGCGGGTGTCATGGAGGACGTGTTGCCCCAGGAGGATGACCGCAGAGCTGGAACGTGTTCTCGAGACGGGTGTAGCATTGTCGGCTCGGGAACTGGGCGCAAGTAAGTCGGCAACGGAAGTCCACGCATATGCTGGCGCTGGAGACGAACCGGAGGGGCATTGACGATGCGCGCGAGCCAGTGGAGGGAGTCCCAGTCGCAGATTTAACATACATATTGCGCCGCAGAATGGAGCTGCTTCAGCGGATCGGACACGCGCAAGCCGATGAACGCAGCTTGCGCTGACGCGAGTGTAATGCTTGCGGGAGTTCTTCCTCGTCGATGTCCATGATGTCGATGACCGGGGACGCGATTATGCCGACGTTGGGCACTGGATTTAGGATAGATAAATGCACCTGCTTGCGTGCTCGTTGGCGCGCTATCGGCGGGCAAATGTCGTTTGGACGCGCCCTCAAACAAGGTTGGTGAGTGTACTTCTCAAGCTAACGATTCGCCAGAGTCTGTACAGATGAATATCTTTGTTAGGCACCCAAATCGGGCATAAATCTGGCGATAATAGCTTCCGAGCGTCGGTTCGTTCGCGAATCAACGCCGTTTGATCGTCAAACCTCTGTCGATCTGGGGTTGTCGCGAAGCTGAGATTTGCGCAACGTACTGTATCTCGGGGCGGTCCGGTCGCTCCCGCAAACGTCAAGTACTCAGAAAATCGAAGCAGGCCGCCTCAAACATGTCCCGTAAACAACTCCTCGACTCCGGCTGGGCCTGGAAGCAGCGCGACACCGCTATCACATCAGTGCTCGACGATGCCGACGGCTGGACGCCAGCGCAGACGTCTCCCTCCGAGATCCATGTCGAGCTGCTCAAGAACGGCGAGATTCCCGACCCTTACATTGGATTCAACGAGCATCAAGTCCAATGTTCGTTTCCAGCCGCCTTTACGGGCCATCGTTGACGATTTGACTAGGGGTCGGTAAGGTCGAATGGCTCTACAAGTGCGACTTTGCGTTTGCGCCCAAGGAAGGCGAGACGCACGCTGAGCTCGAGTTTCTCGGTCTCGACACGCTCTGCGACGTTTATTTCGTGGGTGTCTCGTACTGCACGCATTGGTGCACTCACTCCTGCAGAATGGCATCCAAATCCTCGCGTCCGAAAACGAGTTCCAAACCCACATCGTCCCTCTCGACCTCGCTTCGCTGAAACCCGAGAACAACCTCGTCCTCCACTTCAAATCGGCCCACCTTCGCGCCAAAGAGCTCGAGGCGGAGATGGGTCGCGTCCGCGCCGGCTCTACAAACTTGGGCGACCCGAGTCGCGTCTACGTACGCAAGGCGCAATACGATTGGCGGTAATTATGTGCCTCCCTTCTCGGCTCCGCCAGCGCTGACCTCTACTCGCTCCAGCTGGGATTGGGGACCAGAGCTCATGACTTGCGGGCCCTACCGTCCAATTACCCTCAAGACGTACTCGGCGTGCATTGCCGAGGTCCACGCTAAGGCGCTTCTCTCCCAATTGAACGGTCCATCTCTCGAAGTCGACGCTACCCTCGCCGGCACGTTCGACTCCCTCGTCCTCGCGATCTCCATCGCTGATGCTGGCGGTACCGTCCTCAAGTCGGAGACGATACCTGCGGGTGGCGCGGCTTCATGGGACCTTGCGGGACTCGTCGATCTCTGGTGGCCCGTCGGCTATGGCGCGCAAACCCTCTATTCCGTCTCCATAGCCCTCCAAGACGCGTCAGGCCAAACTCTTGACACCTCCACCACCCGCGTCGGATTCCGTCGCATCCGCCTCGTGCAGGACGAGCTCACCGAGCCAGACCAGTACGGAACGGGCACAACTTTTTTCTTCGAAGTCAACGGCGTCCGCATGTTCATGGGGGGCTCAAATTTCGTGCCCGCAGACAACTTCCTGACCACCATCACGCCCGAACGTTACCGCGCGTGGCTTACGCTCCTGCGTGACGGAAACCAGAATATGGTGCGCCTTTGGGGCGGTGGTGTCTATGAGCCGGATGTGTTTTATGACATTTGCGATGGTGGCCTATATTCTTTGTCGATATACCTGGTTAACCCATCACAGAACTCGGCATCCTCGTTTGGCAAGACTTTCAATTCGCCTGCGGCGTCTACCCCGCGCACGACTCGTTCGTCGCGAGTGTGCGCAAGGAGGCGGAGGACAACGTCAAACGGCTGCGGCACCACCCGTCCATCGCGTTGTTCTGCGGCAACAACGAGGACTACCAGATGGTGTTGCAGTGGGGCGGTACGCTGTCCTTCCTTTTTGTCTTCTCCTTCTAACGCGCTTTAAGACGTCAAAGATTTTCCTGCCATCAAAATCTACGAGGAGGTCCTCCCGTCCGTCGTCGAGGCGCTTACGGGTCCACAGACGATTGCGTATTGGCGCGGTTCGCCATACGGTGGCAAGGGCTGGGATACGTCGGACCCGACGATTGGAGATGTGCACCAGTGGAATATTTGGGGCGGCAAAGAGTTGCCGTACCAGCAGTACGAATCACTGGGAGGGCGTTTTGTTTCGTTCGTCTGTGCATTTTCCTCGTGGCAACGCTGCTAATTTTCTCTATGCAGGGAGTTCGGTCTCCCAGGCCACCCGAGCATGAATACCGTCAAGTATTGGATGGGCGATGCGCCAGCGGAACAGTGGTACGCGCAGAGCCCGCTGATTGCGCAGCACGTCCGCGCGGGGTTGTTTGAACGCCGCTTTGCGATCCTCATGAACGATATGTTCAGGACGACGGAGGACTTGGAGACGTATGCGTCCCGCCTTCTCTTGGACTGAAGCTCACCCGTGTCTGCAGGTACGTCTATAACACACAGATTTTGCAATCGGAGGGTGTTGGATTTGCGTACCAGGCTTGGCGGCGCCAGTGGGCGGGGCCTGGCAAGGAATATGTGCGTCGTTTTGGTGTTCACGACTGCGTTTTGATCGCTTTGGAGACCTCTGGCGTGCTCGTCTGGCAGCTCAACGACTGTTGGCCCGTCACTTCATGGGCAATAGCGGATTACTTTGTGTGTTTCCTATGCCCGCATCTGGTTTTGTACGGCGATAACCTGATGTAGCTCCGTCCCAAGCCGGTATACTACACCATCGCGCGCCAGCTCGCGCCCATTACCATCAACGTCTCGCGTACAGTATGCTTCCTCTTTTTCTGCTATCACAACACTCACCGTTTTAGGTGATTAAAAACCGCGATAATGACAAGCCCCGGCAGTACTACGACTTCAGCACGTTCCTCTCGTACGGTGCCAAAGTCGACATTTGGGGCACCAACGCGACGCTCGAGCCGCGCAAGGCGACGCTCGAGATTACCGCGTTTGATCTGCTCACGCCCTGGAAGCATACCGAGACACATTCTGTTACATTGCTCCCCAACCAGGCGACGGAGCTGCTCACAGGCATACCTTGTCCTGGCCCGCCCAAGGAGATTGCCGCGCCGACCCCTTGCGGGGACGAGCAATATACGACAACATACTCCGTCGTCGTTGCGGCGCGGTTGTTGGACCCTCAAAGCGGGGCGGTTTTAGCCAGGTTCGCCGACTGGCCGCAGCCGTTCCGGTTCCTCCAGTCAAAGATGCTCGCGGAGCCGGGGCTGGTTGTTGATGTCAATGAACGAGACGGCGATGGAGAGGCGATGGTGAGTGTGAACGCGGAGAAGCCAGTCAAGGGACTGGTGTTGAGTGTCCTTGGGGAAGGGCCGGACGTGAAATTCAGCGATAATGCGCTAGATATCGTCCCTGGGGATGCGCAGGTTGTGAAGGTGCGGGGGCTGAACGGCCGCAAGGTCGCCGTCGCTTTCCTCGGGCAGGAGAAGGCGCGTGAGCTGTGATTGTGTACACAATAAGAAGCGTTTTCTGCAGTGTGCCGAAGGACTTGACGTATTGCCCCGATTTTACGACGTTTCGCGCGTAGTTTATTGGATGCTGCTGTGCCGTAATGGTTGGCACCTTGTCTTTCGCCTGTTCACTCTGAATCGTCGTCAAACTCTTGCTCGTGCTTTACTGTGGGCGTCGTTATAATGTAAACGGGCCGGCCCTCCCAGCTATTTGATTCAAGGCCTATATTGATACGCACGGACACCGGCCGGACCGCGAAGCTGATCTATGCTCCAAACTGTTATCCGGCAAGCTTCTGGAATATAAAACTGGCGCGGCCTCAGGCTGCCCGCCTGACTGAGGTCGCTCCCTGCTCCCTCTCGCCGACATGTCCCATTCCGACGAGAAGAAGTCCTTCGAGGACGATGTCAAGTCCGCGGGCGACGTCAAGTCCGAAGACGCCCCCGTCGCGATGGTCTATAACACCACGCTGAAGGAGGCGGCAAACAAGACCAACCTCGATGCGCTGAGTCGGCGCAGCTTCATGGTGCGTGTGGTCGTGAGCTCCACCAACGACGCGCCGAACGACGCGTAGCTCTACTTCATCGTCATGGTCGGCTTTCTCAACGCCGTCTCCTCTGGCTTCGACGGTAGCTTGATGAGTGGTATCAACGTTATGGACCAGTATCTGGACTATGTGCGCACTTGCCACTTTGCGGGTACCAAGATTCTAATGCGCGCCATAGTTCCACTACAAGTCCGTCGGAAAGTCTACGGGTATCGTGTTCATGATCTAGTCCGTCGCGTCTAACCTTCCTATCCTCGGCCTAACGCGTCGCAGTGTAACGGGCAACTGCGTCGGCTCCCTCGTAGCTGGACCGGCCTCGGAAATCGTGCGTCCTCTGCTTTGTGATGGTGTTCCCTCCAATATCCGCCCAGTACGGTCGACGCGGCGGCATGTTCATCGGCGGGTTCTGTATTCTACTCGGGTCTGCCGTCAGCACGTCGGCGCAGACGATTGGAGCATTCATCGGTGGTCGCGTGCGTTATCCGTCTGACCGTCTTCCACCCGCGTTTTTGATGCAACTCCAGTTCGTCCTCGGCTTCGGTATTGCCATCTCCACGACCGCTGCGCCAACATGGATTACTGAGCTTGCGCCACCGCAATGGCGTGGGCGTCTGGCGGGGATGTACAACTCTTGCTTCTTCATTGGCAGTATGCCTGCGACTGGGTCCATGATTGGGACGAGCGAATTCAACTCGACCTGGGCCTGGAGGCTGCCCCTACTTCTGCAGATTATCCCTCCGGTGCGAGTCTTGCTCCCCTCAAAAAGTTTTTGTTAAGGTGAATAGATCTTAGTTATGTCTTGTGTTTTCTTTTGCCCGGAGTCCCCTCGATGGCTCATATCTCGCGGACGCATGGAAGAGGCGCGCGAAATCTTGGTCAAGTACCACTCCAACGACGGCCAGACAAACGCGGTCATCGAGGCACGTGATGAATTTTTATCTTATCCTCGTCTGATGTTCTGTAGCTCGAGATGGAGGAGTTCCAAAACCAGATCGCACTTAAGAAGGACGGTGCAGTCAGTCGTGTGATATGCCTACTGTCCTCGCTGACTTCCCCTAGTTCTGGGACTACAGCATGCTCTTCAACACACGCAATCACCGCTGGCGCATGCTTTGCTTGTCCCTCATGTGCGTCAACGGACAGCTCGCAGGGAACGGGGTACGCATCTTTGAGCCCTCTACCCGGGGCAGTCCACCGACTTCCAGTTTAGCTTATCACCTACTTCCTCACTGTCATGCTCAAGAACGCCGGTGTAACCTCAAGCCACATGCAACAGGTTTACAACTTCGCAAACTCTATCCTCTCCGCATTCGCTGCCTTCTCCGGCGCCGCCCTTACGGATAAGATCGGACGCAGGAAGCGGCTCTATATCGGCGCGTTCGTGCTCGCGTGTTTGCTTGCCACCGTCGCCGCGTTGTCCTCTGAATGTACGCGACCCGTTTCCGTCTCTTACCCGCGCTGAGGCTGGCCAGTCGGTGTCCTCGGCAATACAAACAAGAACGGCGCCAACGCCTCCATCGCCATGATCTTCATCTTTGGCATGGTCTACTCCTTCACCTACACGCCCCTCCAGGCACTCTATTGCGCTGAGGTCATGAACCAGGAGATGCGCGCAAAGGGTATGGCCGTCCACATCCTCATATCTAACATCGCCGGCTTCATCAACACATTTGCCAACGCCGTTGGACTCGGCGACCTTGGCTGGAAGTATTACTTTGTGTTTGTCGCCTGGAACTTGGTGGCGAGTGTATTGTGGTATTTGTTTGGCGTCGAGACGGTGCGCTTTTCATCCCTTTTTGTACATTGGTGCTTACGCCTCGCGTAGAACGGACGGACGCTCGAGCAGCTCGATGAAATCTTCGATGCGCCGTGGCCTGCATTTGCTAGCACGAAGAAGATCGCGGTCAAGCTCAACGAGGACGGGACGGTGCAGCGATTGGACAACAATTAGTCTTTGTTCTGGATACGTACCTACGTCCAATTTACGAGGATGAAAGGCGGACATGTCTCTGTATGTTGGCTTGAGCTTGAACTGGGCCATCACGGCTGCAAATCGGGGGTGAATGACATCAACAGGCTGCAGGCCCTGCTTGGACCCTTACCACCATGTCCGCCCCACCCATAGCTCTCGACGATACCACCGTTCCTGCCCTCCTCCAGAAGGGCGTTCAGCTCACGAAAGTTAGCAACTCGGGGCGGAAGAAGCGCATGTTCCGCATCGATCCAGAGGCTGGCGAGATTCACTACGAGTCCAAGAAAAGCGAGAAGGTCGTGCCCATTCAGGCTATCAAGGTACGCGGGCTCCAGGCTCCAACGCTCTCCTTCACTTGTTAACAAGGAAATTCGCGTCGGCGGAGACGCGGAGCACTACCTCATCGAACTCGGTTTCAAGCAGACGGATCTCGACAAGGTACGCGAGTTGGTCTACATGAATAGTTGGCCCGTTTGACGCGTCGTAGTGGTTAACGATTATCTACGTTCTCGAAGATGCATTCAAAATGCTGCATGTTCTCGCCCCAAATCGCGAGATTCTGTTGCTCTTCGAATCGACCGTCCGCAAGCTGTACTCAATACGGATGGGCCTCATGCTGAGCATGGACAATGTCCAGTTTCGGAACACGGTCTGGGAGAAGCAATACTTCAAATTCGCAGCTGCCGCGGGACACGACTCTGCAACAGACACCATTAGTTTTGAGGAGATCAAGTCTTTGTGCGCGCGTCTGCACGCCAACCTGACCAAGGACGAGCTGGAGAAGCTGTTCAATGTAAGCAATGGGCACTCCGCGATGCTATATGGCAGACTTAGCTGCCCGCAGCAAGCCGACACGGACCACAAGAACTCCTTGACCTTTGCGGAGTTTCAGTCTTTTGTCAAGGCGTTGAAGCGACGACCAGAGCTTGAGGCGCTGCACAAGAAGCTCTCTGGAGAGAAACCGTTCGATTTTTCTGTCTTTGAACGTTTCATGAAGGAGACGCAGAAGGTCAGGATAAGTGCTCTACCTCTTTCAAACTGAACATGGGCTTTCAGTCTATTCTCAGTTCAGAAGAGTTGAAGACCATGTTCGCAAAATATACGATTGGGTCTACTCCTGCTGCTTGCTCAACCCCTCCCGTTGTCAATGCAACAGCGCCACTGCCCTCCGTTGCAGTCACCGCTCCAGCGACCCCAGCGCCAGCGGAGGGCATCCAACCACCGGCGCCTTCACTTCCCGCGGCGCCAGTCGTTGTTCAGGCTCCCCCACCGCCCTCTAATGTCACGATGGACGTCGACGCATTTGCGTCTTTCCTTCTCTCCGAAGATTCGACCGTCATAAAACCACAATCCAACGATATGACAAAGCCGATGTCCGACTACTTCATCTCCACGTCTCATAACACATATCTGGCGAGTTCCGAGTTAACATGGCGCCGAGTGACTCATGGGAGTATAGGTTGGCAATCAATTAGTCGGCGTCAGCACCATCGAGGGCTACATTCGGGCTTTGTTATGCGCCTGCCGTAGCGTTGAGCGTATGTTGATCTGCTCAATGTGGCGCCGAGTTCAAATTCTCGGTAGTGGATGTTTACGATGGCCCACAAGGACCTGTGGTTTATCATGGTCGAACGTGGACCTCTCGAGTATCGGTTGAAGATATCTGCAAGGCGATTGCCAAGTATGCGTTCACGGCGTCGCCTTTTCCGGTTGTTCTCAGCTGCGAGGTTCACTGTGGGATTGAGCAGCAAGATATGCTTGTCGACATCATGGTCGAAGCATTTGGACCCGCTTTGGTACGCGTGGAGGAGGAACACACGAAAATATCCTCGTTGCCGAGTCCGGAAGAGCTCAAGGGGCGAATTCTGGTCAAGGCATGTTTACGATCGATCCCGTAGATACACCACTGACGCAGAGCAGACAAAGAACTTGCTGCTCTCGCAAGGTGTCGAATCGATAATGGCACACAAGAAGGCCGCGAAGGATGCAGCGGACGCAGCAGCCAAGGCACAACATCTAGATGTTGAAACATCCGAATCCGAGTCTGAGTCTGAGTCCGAGGCTCGGGCTGTTGTTAATGAAATCGGGGCGGAATTCAGCGAGCTCAAATCGAAGTGGCGGAAGCTGCGCGGTAAGGAGCCGTCAACCAAAGACACGGACGGCAAGGCGGCGAAAACGAAACCACCAATGTCGCTTGCTCTCGCATCACTCCTAGTCTACACCGTCGGCGTCAAGTATCGTGGAATGGGAAGTAAGCCGGACGAGTACGCGCCGGAGCAGATATTCTCTCTTTCCGAGAGCAAGGCGAAGAAGTTCTTCCAAGAGGACGCGCCAGAGTTCAAGCTGGAGAACCTGATACGGCATACGCAGACGCACGTTGTCCGTATCTATCCAAAGGGGACGCGTGTCAACTCTACGAACTACGAGCCAATTCCGTTCTGGGCGGCTGGCTGCCAACTGGTCGCGTTGAACATTCAGACCCTTGATCTTGGGTACCGTATCAACCAAGTGAGCCAGCTGAGATACTTGCGCGTTTCTTGCAAGGTTGACGCGTTCAGGCAATGTTCATGCGTTGCGGGCGGCAAGGATACGTGTTGAAGCCACTGGCGCTGCGAGATACCAAGCTTGAGCTGATCAAGAAGCGCACGGAGGGTTTCCTGGATGTTACGGTGAGCAAGCTATCGTATCGACAAGCTCGATGTCTCAACGAGCCAAGATAATATCCGCGCAACAGCTTCCCCTTCCGAGGGATGCCTCCGGCCGGGAAAAGAGCAACATCGACCCGTATGTTGAGGTCGTGCTTCATATTCCTGGCTGGTCCAACGCGCCATTTCTTCCAAAAGGAGCCTACAAACAATCGCCATCGGAAGACTCTGATGCCCAGGCGTCGACACGGAGGATCTCGTACTCGACGAGGGTCGTCAAGGACAACGGGTTTAATCCCCAGTTTCAGGAGGAGTTGTGTCTCCCATTTGACTGCATCGGAGACATGAAAGAGTTAATCTTTGTGGAATTCCTCGTGAAACGGGAGGGCAAGTCGGATGAGGAGCCTTTGGCCAGTTTCATTGCGCCGCTTTCGAGCTTGGAACAGGGTACGTGTGTGAGCTACGACCGACTATGGCTGATATCTAGACAAAGGCTTCCGCCACCTGCCTTTGCATGATTCGCAACTTTGTCCTCACCTGTTCTCCACGCTGTTTGTGCACATTAATGTCCGAGAGAATTAGTCGAGTCAGCTGTAGCATAATTTCTGCAACCCATCATATCATCACACACCTTCTGAACACTTGCCACCACAACGCGTCGCGTCGCGATGGTCAAAACGAAAGAGAACGTTCCGGCTCGCTCGTACACACACTACCATGCCTTCCGGTCGCGAACTCACGCGTTTTCAGCGACGACGCGCTCCCCGCTGCCAAGCGCCGCAAGCTCGAACCCGCAGGCTCCTTCTCATCCCAACCCGTTCAATCCTCGTTCACAGAAGTTCTTGAGCGCTTGAAGGAGGAGTCAGCCGAAGGGAACAGTCCGTGTCGCGTTCCTTTGTCGTGCAAACTGCTCATAGGACGCAGAGGAGGATGGTGGCGGGGACAGCTGGGCGAGGCCACCGTTGCCAGACATTGACCCCAAACGAGACTCAATTAGTGAGTGATACCGCCCTCTGCTGCCTCGCGCTCACGCAACAAAGTATTCCAACAAATCGACATCGAGGAGGCGGACGTGTACTCGACTGTTCACCTGCAACTGTTTGGAGTCACCAAGGCACGCATCGTCGCCGCCTTTTCCGCGTCGCGCTCATTCCGGAGCAGGAGGGGCACAGTGTACTCGCTCATGTCACCGGGTTTCAGCCCTACTTCTACGTCGCGCAGCCGAGAGGATTCCAGGAGTCTGATTTAGAGCCGTTCCGAGCACATCTCAATGTGCGCAACGATACACTACTCCCGCCTTCATTGCTCACTCTCAGCAGAGTTTAACGACCGGCGAATTTGTCACGGAGGTCTCCGTCGTTTCCCGACGCAGTCTGTGGCAATATCGGGGAGACGACTACGTGCCATTCCTCAAGCTCACGATCACCAATCCCAAAAGCCTACCCAAAGTCCGAGATGAGTCCTTCTCATTGCTGAAGTGTTCGCGAACCTTACTTTTGTCGTTTTTTACGCCTCTTCGAGCGCAATGAGTGCAAATACGCGTATTTTTCCACTGAGGGGCCCATTGCGACCTTTGAGAGTAACATCGCGTACACTTTGCGGTTCATGATCGACACAAAGGTTGGCTGGGCTCTGTATCGGGACAACGGGGTGTTGACGCTCATCCAGGTCGTCGGCATGAACTGGATCGAAGTTCCAGCGGATAAGTACACGATTTTGACGGGTCAGAAGCGCAAGTCTCGGTGCCAACTGGAGATCAGCGTTAAGTACGCGCGCGGCTTTGCTCTTTCTCTCAAAGGCCTCACGCATGCAGTTACAACGACTTCATTTCTTACGCCCCGGAAGGCGACTGGGCCACGATTGCACCCCTCCGTATACTCAGTTTTGATATCGAGTGCGCTGGACGGAAGGGGATTTTCCCCGAAGCAGATGTGGACCCGGTAATCCAAATTGCAAACATGGTGACGCGTCAAGGTGCGCACCTTATCTTGCAGTCGACGCACATCTAATGCTTCCCCACAGGAGAGCAAAAGCCGTTCATTAGGAACGTATTCACGCTCAACACATGCTCGAATATCCTTGGGTCGCAAGTTCTGTCCTACAAGAAGGAAGACAAAATGCTCCAGGCATGGAGTGACTTTGTGAGCGAGGTCGATCCGGACGTCGTCATTGGATATAACATCGCTGGATTCGACTTTCCGTATCTTTTGGACCGCGCCAAAGCGCTCAAGATGGAAGACTTCGCGTACCTCGGACGGTTAATGAGTGCGTGGCATTCGCTTACTCTCCGTGGTTTCTCAAAGCGCTGCAGCTCGCAAGACGGAAACCAAGGACACGCACTTTTCCTCCAAAGCCTACGGCCAACGTGATTCGAAAGAGACTGCGTTGGAAGGGCGTCTGCAGCTTGATGTTCTGCAGTACATGCAGCGAGAGCACAAGCTTCGGAGTTATACACTCAATTCTGTCTGCGCGCAGTTCCTCGGCGAACAGAAGGAAGACGTGCACCACTCGGTTATTACTGAGCTGCAAAACGGTACGCCCGAGTCCAGAAGACGGTTGGCGGTATACTGCCTGAAGGATGCGTACCTCCCCCAACGGCTACTCGACAAGCTTATGTGCTTTGTCAATTACACCGAGATGGCGCGTGTCACCGGCGTGCCGTTCAACTATCTGCTTGCCCGAGGACAATCGATCAAGGTCTTGTCCCAGCTCTTCCGCAGGGCGAACGAAGAGGGTTATGTTATCCCTGCGCTGAAAGGCGAAGGCGAGTTCTTCAGCATGTGTTGCAGCTTCTTGCTCACATCTAACAGGCACCGACGAGCAGTATGAAGGCGCCACAGTCATCGAACCGAAGAAGGGCTACTACGACGCTCCGATTGCGACACTCGATTTCAGTTCACTATACCCATCCATCATGATGGCGCACAACCTTTGCTACACCACTCTTCTCGACAAGGCGACTGTTAACCGACTGAACCTGGTCAAAGATGTGGACTACATCACGACACCCAATAACGGTTCGAGCAGACTGCTGGCCTTATCTGCATACTTATCTCCTTTCTTCAGACATGTTCGCCACGAGCAAGAAACGCAAGGGTCTGCTGCCCATGGTTTTGGAAGATCTCATCGCGGCACGTAAACGAGCCAAGGCGGACCTAAAGAAGGAACAAGACCCGTTCAGGCGTGCCGTCCTCGATGGCCGACAGCTTGCGCTCAAGATCAGTGCAAACTCGGTGTATGGGTTTACGGGTGCGACTGTCGGCAAGCTCCCATGTCTGGAAATCTCATCGAGCGTTACGGCGTATGGGCGGCAAATGATCGAAAAGACGAAGCAGGAGGTGGAGGCAGAGTATTGCGTCGAAAACGGCCACTCGCACAATGCCGAGGTCATCTACGGTGACACCGACTCGGTTATGGTCAAATTTGGACCCATGGATCTGGCCAAGGTTATGCAGATGGGTGAGTATCTATGAGGCCGTGATTCTTTCTGCTGACCCACTGTAGGTGCCGAAGCAGCCGATCTTGTCACCACCAAGTTCGTCAAACCCATCAAACTCGAGTTCGAAAAGGTCTACTTCCCGTACTTGCTCATCAGCAAGAAGCGGTACGCGGGGCTATACTGGACGCGTCCAGAGAAATACGACAAGATGGACACCAAGGGAATCGAGACTGTGCGGCGAGATAACTGCCGTCTCGTCTCGACGGTCATCGAGACATGCTTGCATAAGATGTTGATTGACCGCGATGTGAAGGGCGCGGAAGAGTGAGTACACAGGAGTCCTCTCTGTGAACGCGACTGACCAACCCGTTAGCTACACCAAGCAGACAATTTCTGACTTGCTGCAGAACAAGATTGATATGTCGCAGCTGGTGATCACGAAAGCGCTAGCAAAGGCAGACTATGCTGCAAAGCAAGCACATGTTGAGCTGGCGGAACGGATGAAGAAGCGCGACGCGGGGTCTGCACCAGCGTTGGGTGATCGCGTTGCGTATGTTATCATCAAGGGCATGAAAGGTATGGCGGCAGCGGCGAGTGGCTTGGGACGAAACTGATGGTTCTGTAGGAGCGCCGGCATACGATAAATCGGAGGATCCGCTCTACGTGCTAGAAAACAACGTCCCAATCGACACAAAATACTACCTTGAGAATCAGTTGTCGAAACCATTGATGAGGATATTCGAACCGATTCTGGGGGAAAAGGCGAACTCGTTGCGTTAGTCGTGCGACTTGTGTTTGCCTGATGATCCCACTGACCCTCAATAGTTTCTGGTGACCACACGCGCACGATCCAAATCGCGACGCCGACGGTTGGAGGGTTGATGAAGTTTGCCGTCAAGACAGTCACTTGCCTAGGCTGCAAGACGGCCCTGCGAGGCAACAACAGCGTCAAGAGTGGGTCGAGTGGGTTGTGTCTTTAGCATCCCTGACCGATTCATAGACGGCGCGGTATGCAAAGACTGTCGGCCACGAATGGGCGAACTGTTCCAAAAACAAATATCAACGACTTCCGCACTACAGGTGCAATTTGCTCGTCTGTGGACGCAGTGCCAGCGATGTCAGGGCTCGCTGCACCAGGATGTGCTGTGTACGAGCAAGGACTGCCCGATATTCTACATGAGGAAGAAGGCACAAAAGGATGTGGAGGATGCGGCTGCCGTGTTGGAGCGATTCGAGTCGGATTCATGGTGAACAGGGTGTATCTAGGACCGTCTTTGTTTGTTTGTGTAAGTATATTATGCGGCGTCGCGACTCGCGATCGTGACGAGACATCACTCTAAAAACTTTGACCATGGCCCCCAAGAGCGGCACCGCGACTCCGGCCGCGATACCAGCCCCCGCGACCAGCAATCTCCCAGCCGTCGTCGGAATCAACTTTGGCAACTCGTACGCTTCCATCGCCGTCTACACAAAGGTACAACAACCTCCACAACCGCCAGCACCCATCTCAATCTTCTGTTCTAGGAAGGTCAGGCTGAGTGTATCGCAAATGAAAACGGAGAGCGCCAGATTGCCTGCGCTGTCGCGTTTCATGGCGAGGAGATCGTGCGTCGTCCTTGAAAAAAAACGAGAAGGGCTCATCTGGTGTGGCAGTATGTCGGCAACCAGGCCATGCCGCAGCTGGTGAAAAATGCGCAGAACACGATTACCGGGTTCCGCAACCTCCTGGGCAAAAAGTGCGTGCCCGAGACTGTAGAAGACAATTTAGATACTCATGTGTTGGACCAGATTCTCAGAAATCGACCAGTCTATTGCGTCGAAATCTGCGCCGGTTATACAGCACCCTACGGAGCCAGATACCCCGGCCTACAAGGTGGACATTCTCCAACCCGCACCGACGCCGTTGCCTGCATCCTCCGCGGCTGCTACACCCGCAGCGTCGCATGCTGCGACGCCGCGCTCCGAGCCGGTTCCATCGACGAGGATATTAACGCCGCAAGAGGCTACCACCATGTTCCTTTCCTCCCTCCTCCAGTCCGCGACCGATTTCCTCGGCAAACCCATCCTCGGCGCTGTCATCACCTCTCCGCCCTCCTTCACCGATGCCCAAAAAGCCGCCCTGAAAAAAGCAGCAGAGGACGCGGGTGTACGCGTCTTGCAGCTCCTAGACGAAACGAGCGCGGTACTGACGACTACGACGTCGCCGCACTGGCCAGGCGGAGCCGAGGACCGGGCGCAGCTCGTCGTCGATGTCGGCGCGTCGTCCCTCTCCCTCTCGGTCCTTTCGCTTCGCTCGGGGATGGGCTACGTCCTTGGATCAAAGACAATCAGCAACAACGCGCAAGTGGGCGGCGAAGCGCTCTCCGCGCTACTCGTCAAGCACTTTTCCAAAGACTTTACAAAAAAGACAAAGATCGATCTACCGCAACCGCCATCGTCCAAGGAAGACATACGCGCGACAACCAAGCTCATCCTCGCACTCGAATACACGAAACGCACGCTCAGCGCATCCCCCGGGGCTGCTTCCCTGTCGGTCGAGTCGCTCCATTCGGGCATGGACTTTACTGCGACTATTGCGCCTATGCGGTTCGACCTGCTCGCGACAACAGTCTACAACACGATCTCGGCCGAGGTTAAAGCCCTCCTCGAGAGCCTCTCACTCGATCCGTGCGAAGTCGACGAGATTGTGTACGTTGGCGGGACGGCTTGCCTGCCTGGACTCGATAGCCACCTTATCAACGCTGTCGGGCTCCCGGAGAAGGTTTCGAGCTGCTTCTCCAATTCAACGATGGGGAGCGGCGCAGTTGGGGACCCAACCAGCGTTTTGTCTGTCGGCTGCGCTCTTCAGGCGGCACTGTTGCTAGACATTCAAGACACGCCCGAACTGCTGGAGGCATTCGGCGTCTCTCAAGAAGTCAAGATGACCGGCAAGACGATTGCGATGCTCTTCCCTACGTCACCAGAGGACAACGAGAACGGCGGACACTTTGTCGCGGTCCTGAAGAAGGGTATGCCGTTGCCTGCGCGGAGGATATACCAGATTGAGGTGACTCTGTACGGAGGAGAGGGCGACAAGGCGAACAAGTTCGGGTTTGAGCTCTGGGAGGCGGAGGACCGCATCAAGGTCGAGACCATCGAGCCGCCGAAACGCGAGGCTGGTGCGGAGGACGAGGAGGATGAGGATGAGGAACCGGAAATTAACAAGGAGCGGCTGATGGTCAAAACCAACTTCCTCGGGACGGTGTTTGGGGAGACGCAAGGGACGGCGAGCAAGACGAAGAAGGGGACGTACACAGCGGAAGTTGCGGTTGAATTTGTGTACGGGTTGGACGGAGTGTTGACGGTTGTTGTGCGCAACGGAGAGACCAAGGTCGGGGAGCTGCGACTCGAATAGATATCTTTTGTTGTTGTACTAGAGTAGATGCATCAGCGTGCGATTGGCGATAACTTTTTCTCCTCCGACCTTGATGCGACTTTCGCTCGCCGACCAAATTGCTCAACTCGACGAGGCCGCCCCAGTCGGTACATATAATAGCGTTATCCTTTTATACAGCCTGACCAGGATGCAGACTTTGACCCCGAAGACGTCCTTGCACGGCCAGAACCGCTCGAAGATGTTGTAGAGCCCGCGAGGGACCATTACCTCGAAGTAGGGTGCGCAAAATTATCATTTCGCTGCTCCGCAACTCATAGCTTTCAGACCGAGCGCGTTGCGCAAGCTGCAGACTGTCGCAGACCCCATATATGACGGCGTCAAGACGTCGCGGAAGCAGCTCATGGAGGCGGACGAGGAGGAGGGCAGCGAGCCGGAGGACAGTGCGTCTGGCTCGGACGAGGACGATGCGGGTGGAGATGGGGAAGGGGAGGGGGAGGCAAGCCAGCACACTCCCTCCGAGAGTGAAGAAGAGGCTGACGCCAACGCGCAACAACCCTCCGCTGCCGCGACGAAAGAACCAGCCGACGAACTATCCTCCGCGCTTCAAAAGACGCGCGATGCCGACCGAAAAAAGGGCAAAGCCGTCGCGCGCCAAATCGTGCGTCGTCCAAAGAAACTTGCGACCTAAAGAAAACTAATAGTACATGATAGGCGACTTGGGGAGTCTCTGCTAGACGCGCGGATTGGATTGCAGAAGGCCGTTTCAGCAGCGCAGAGGCTACCGACGGTGTGTGTCCCTGCACAACTGTTTCATTCTGTGCCTGACACAGAGTTTGCAAGTCCGGGAATCTCACGAACTACCATGATATTCCGAAATGTCGTGCCGCGATGGACAAGATGCTGGAGGAAGCTTTGTCCTTCTCGGACGATCTGTTTGACCTTCAAGAAGTGCGCAAGCTATAAAAACCATGGTCTATGCGACAACTTACCCGCATTCACTCAGAAACTTCTCTCCGCCAACACCTCTATAGCTCCTCCGCCTCGGAAACGCCGAAAGCTCGCCCCCGACGCGTCTCTCGCCGATTGTTCAGCCGAACTCTATGGAGCAACCGCGGCCGCTTCGGCTTTGGAGCACACATACCACCCATATCTCGTTCAGAACCTGACCAAATGGTCTTCTAAGATCCAAGCAGTCGCACCCGCGGCGCTTCTTCCCTCAAACCGCAACGCGTTCTCCTCGAGAAATTCCCAGAACCTCAAGTCGGCGGTCCAGCTGATTGACGAGACGTTGGCGGACCAACGGAAGCTTGTAGCAAGGACACAAGTGAGGAGGGGTAAAGGCGCGAGGCTAGGGGAGGAGGGTAAGGATGCGGAAGCAGACGGTGGAGATAACGCGGTGGACGTCGAGGTATTCGACGACACGGACTTTTACCAGCAGCTCCTACGGGACGTTATCGACTCGCGGAGTAATGCGGGCGGTGGGGATGACTGGATGGCAATCCAGCGGCAGAAAAAGGCGAAGAAGAAGGTCGACACCAAGGCCAGCAAAGGGCGGAAGATTCGGTTCGTGTTATTTGGCAGTCAGCGCCGGTCACTTACTTGTGCGAATAGATACGACGTCCACGAGAAGCTACAGAACTTTATGGTGCCCGTACCGGTGTCGGGGATGTGGCACGATGAACAGATTGACGAGCTGTTTTCGTCGCTGCTGGGACGTGGATTCGAGGGCGCGTTGGGTAAAGAGCCGGATGAGGACGCGACAATGGACGTCGAGAGTGGCTTCAGGGTCTTTTGAGTAGTTGCATGTGACCGCATACAACTTGTCGCCACCAACAATGCGCAACCCGTACGAATTTTCAGCCAAGGAGCTGGAGTACGCACATCTTCGCCATACTACAGTGGTCCTAAAATTGAGCCCAGAGGCTTCGACAAAGAGCGACCGCTAGAGTCTCCACCGTTGGTGGTCAACACCCGCCAAGGACCAGACAACAGACGCACCCCGCCGTACTTCCTCGCTTGGCACATCAACCAGAGCCGCGTGAAGCGTTTGCCGCTGTACGACCTCAATGTCGCCGAAGACGGGAAGAGTTACCTGTGGAACGCCGTGAAACCCATCTGGAAAGAGAAGTTCCCGTAAGCCAAACTTGCAGAGACTTGCACCCGCGTCCAGATAGTTCAGGAACTCGACGATACTACCCAACATGATAGGGAACACTATCTGTTTCTACCTCATTCTGTCTCGCAACGACAAGGAATGGGACTGGTACAAGGAGAATGAAGACGAGTACATCAAGTTCCTTCAGCACTACTTTCAGCAGAAGAAACCGCCCCGCTGGATTCGGTCACCGTGGCCGCAGAGACGTGCAATGGAAACGGACTCGGACGATGCCACAGACAACAACCTCCACGCGTAGCTAGCCCTTAATATCTGCCTCAGATCCAAATGGTCGATGTCGGGACGTGATGAGCAACGATAGACGTTGTTCATGGTGTAGGTGATACTTATGTTCCGGGCGACAAAGATTGTGGGTTATGGAACGCTGCAGGCCGAGGCTACGCGGACATAGCAGACACGCAGCGCGGTATTCTGTATAGTACATTTCTGGATCATATTTCCTTTTATGGAGGTCGGCGTTGAATCAAGATTTCCACTATCACACAACCCCGAATAACCCTCCGACCCACTGCCCCGCCCTGCGCAACTCTCCACCACTCTGTCGCGTCCCATACACCGACACCGCGATCGCCACTCCCAGCACCAGCGTCGCACCCAGAATAACGCCAGTACTCCCAGAACCTCGTTTCCGCATCGGCCTGCGTTCCTTGCCCTTCTTCTCTGGCTCGGGGGGCAGTTCGGGATATACAATCAGATCCAAGCGCTGCACCATGCGCTCGGCCTCGTCTGCAGATGGCATGTCCTTGGAACGTGGCGACCATGTATACACAACGCTCTGCGGCCCCATAACAGAGGACAGATGTAGCGAATGATCGCTTGGTGGATGCGCCGAGTACAAAGCGTCGGAAGCTGCAAGCAAGTTCGTGAGGAGTTGTGGTTTTGGTCTTGGTTTTCGACGTATGGGAACCGGAGGGTCGTGGTTGATCGCACGGGGTTCAATCTTTGTCTCCGAGTCGTCTGGCTCGAGCTTTGGTTCGGGATCGCAGGTGTCTGGTTTGGAATCGGCTGGAATACTGGAAGCATCGTCGGAAAGAGCTCCTAGCGGAGTTGTCGGTTCCTCGACGCGTTCATTGGTGGCGTCTACCCTGTCCAAGTGCGGTTGCAGATCCTGCTCCTCCTTCACGGGCGTTTCCTCTTCCACCGAGGCTTCCTCCTTCAACGGAACTTCGTCCACTTCAGCCTTGAACGGTAACTGGTCCTCTTCCTCCTTGATATCCGCCTCCGCATCCACCAAATCTGGCAAAGCGGACAGCAGGGAATGTATCAGTCCTTCTTCATCTTCCTCCTCCAGACGTTGGACGTCCGCCTTCCTGGATAGAATTATCTAGCGACTCTTAGATGGATGTAGAACTGAGCGAAGTCTAATCCACATACTGCAGTCGCGAGATAGACGACGCATATTGGCGGTCGACATAAAAGATAGTCGAAGGTATGTTGTATGAGTGGTAGCGCCGGCATATCGTGCGAGAAGAGAGTTAAGAGGTTGGGAAGAGCGTAGTAAGGTAGTGGTGCTGTTCTGAACGCGTTGTTAACAGCCGCTTTGCCCGCGAAGGAACGCGAGGCTCACTGTTCGAGGAGTTGCGCGTATTCGGGGTCTGCGACGCGTAGAAGATTCTTCATGACGCTGCGTCAGGTCAGTTCAAGGATCAGCCTAAGTGCAGAGAACATTCCGAAGCAAACCCAGAACTGGTTCCAATGTCGAGCCCATCGAGTCGCGTACTCTTTGGAGACTCAGTTGCTCTGCGCAAGAGAGCTGCAGCTCCGGAGGGAGGGTGAGCAGCAGGACTGTCATGATATCATGGAATCCCTGTTTCGTTGAACAAGGCGAATCTAGCGCAGCGGGTCGCGCACCTGAAAGTAACTGAGCCCTGGACGCCTTCGGAATATCTCCACCAGTAGTTCATGCAGGTCAGACTGCAGTTTCTCCTTGTCCTCGCTGGAGTCTACGGTCCGACGCGTCAATATTCTGTCGAGCCACGAGCTAAATCTTCACCGACGGGATATAGCACGAAGCTACGGTCGGTGTCGAGACGTATCTGGCGTTCGTCGGGATGCGACGCCGACTCGTCAGGATTGGTTTCGGGTTTGGATGTGGTTGGACGAGCGTGGAGTAGTTTCGGCCTAGATAATTGAGGAGTTTGCTGCTGGGGACGGAATTACGAACCATATCTCAGCGCGACTGTGGCCAAACCCACCCGGGGCTAAACTGAGTGTTCGGTACGCGTCCCAGTCGTCGATGGGTTGCTTCTCTGCAGTCATGGTCGTTGCATTAGAGAGGTCACGGCCCGGCTTCTTGCCTGGAACGCGCATGCAGGCACACCAACCCAGCTTACGACTACCATGAGCGACCTCCGCACCCGCGCCTCTCCCGAGTTCACGCTCCGCGCAGTCATTATTGGCCTGCTCATAGGCTGCTTGCTCTGCTTCACAAACCTCTCTTTCGGTCTCCAGACTGGGTCCGTTGCATCGTCTACCTAGCCCAAACTTACTGTTCTAGATGGATTTCCATGATGTCTCTGCAGAGCGCCCTCATTGGATATCTCATATCTCGGCTCCTTCCGACGGGCCCGCTCAGTGCGCAGGAAGTCATTGTGGTACAAACTACGGCAGTGGCGACGGGAACAATGCCTCTAGCCGCCGGTTTCGTCGGAATCATCCCAGCTCTCAAACTCTTGGAACCAGAAAGAGATGGCTCTGAAGCTATCGACTTGTCTTGGCTGGCTGCTGCCGCATGGTCTTGCGCAGTCGCGTTCTTCGGGTACCGTCGATAACGATTGTTTGCACTGGGCTGAAACTCTTCTAGCGTCTTCCTTTCGCCGCCAATACGGAAGCAAGTCGTAAGGACCGCGCGTCGTCTACGCTACCTCCATCTCATACAGGTTGCAGATTGTCAAGGAACAACTTGCTTTCCCGTCTGGTCGAATCTTGGCTTTGCATCTCCGCTCGTTGCTTACCGTCCACAGGCACTGCGACGGCTCAACTTATCGCTGTACTACACGAAATGCCTCCTCCAGACACCACTATCCGAAGACGCGTCGGCTACACGGCGATAGAGGCCGAAGACCTCAGTGTCCATCCCATCGTCAGAGATGAAGACGAAGTCGGCGAAGAGACGCCTCTTTACAACACCGCTGCGCCAGAGAACGTACAGTCGGAAGGGTGGAGGGCTCTCGGCTACAGCTTCCTCGCATCTGGCGCTTTGACGCTGTTTGCATACTTCTTTCCTGCGGTGTTCTCTATCCCACTTTTCGGCACGTATCTGGCGCGCAATTGGCTGTGGACTTTCACTCCCAGTCTTGCGTACGTAGGGCAAGGCGTCATTATGGGCTCGTATCGCGCATTTTGCGTCTTCTGTCTTATTAATGGCGTACAGGCTTCTCGACCACGGTCAGCATGGCGCTAGGAATGATCGTTGGCTGGGGAATACTCTCTCCGATATCTAAACTCTCTGGATGGGCGCCTGGCCCAGTCGGAGACATGACCAACGGGGCGCGAGGATGGATATTGTGGACGTCGCTCGCAATTATGTGCTCGGACAGTCTGGTATCCCTCATGCCCGTCATTTTCGAGTACGTCTCCGGCTTTGGCCGACGAACAAGCCCGGAATCGAAGGAAGATCCCGACACCGAGACGGAGGATCGTTTGGTCCCCACCAGTTGGGTTGTGGTCGGTGTTATCTCCAGCGTCGTCGTTGGAACCTTCCTTGTATGGCTTGTATTTGGCCACGACGGTATCAAGCCCTGGGCGACGTTACTGGGGTTCATCTTTGGCGGATTTCTGAGTATCCTCGGGTACGCTACTGACTCTCTCTCGTCGACCAACTCAACGTTTGTACAGGGTCCGTGCGCTCGGCGAAACCGACATAAACCCCGTTTCTGGTCTCGGGAAGATTTCTCAGCTGTTATTTGCTTGGATTCAGCCAGGAAATATTGTGGCGAATATCATTGCCGGCGGTGTCGCTGAAGCAGGAGCACAACAGTAAGGATTTTAATTGGTTTTTGATCTTATTAACGTCGTTCGTAGGGCCGGAGATCTCATGCAAGACCTCAAAACGGGGCATCTTTGTGGTGCTTCGCCTCGGGCGCAGTTCTACGGGCAGCTTGTCGGCTCTTGTGTTTCGATCCTGGTCACCACGACGGGATATGCCTTGTATAACCGCGCCTACGAGATTCCAGGACCTTCGTTCCCTGCTCCAACAGCGTATGTCTGGCTGAGCCTAGCGCGGCTTCTCCGTAAGTTGTTGTAAACTCGTGTTTGTCAGTTGCTCAGTTTCCGGCAGGTGACGGAGAACTTCCCGAAAGGACGGCCGGCTTCATGGTCGGATTTGCTGCCCTCTTTGCACTAATTTCTGGGGTCAAATCCTACGCGGCCCAGCGTCACGTCTGGTGGCACACATACCTCCCATCGGGAGTCGCGTTTGCAGTCGGATTCCTCAACACACCGTCATTCACGCTAGCGCGTCTCATCGGCGGTATCGTTGAATATGTCTACCGAACACGATACGCCAAGGGACGCGGCGATATTCGGCTGATTATCGTCGCGAGTGGGTTTGTTCTCGGAGAAGGTGTCGTCAGTGTGGTTTCGTTGGTTCTAAGGACATTCGGAGTTGGTGCAATTAGTTGTATCGGGTGCGTTCCGGGACTGTGCGGAGGGTGCCCGGCATGAGTCGGCGCGTAGAGGGGTATGGCTGCGGCCACGAGACGGACACGTTTACAGTCGAATGAATATTAATTAGCATCCAGCTTTAGACCCTGACCACCATGTCCCGCGTTCAGTTAGCCAAAATCCCGGCTCTCACGTTCTACAAGAATGAGTGGACCGAAGGGCGGAGAACAAGGTGGACGCAGTCGCTGTGCGGCTTCTTCCTGACGCTCATGTCTCCCCAGTCCAATTCCGCAACTTACATGCGTTGGAAAGCCGTGTAGTCTCTTCACTCCTGACGTACGTGGCCGTCCTACTTCCCTTCACAACGCCCAATCCGCCGCAGGTCGTCCGGTGCGAGTCTTTGGGTGGAAGCGGAACGGAGATCGACTGGAAGTGCACGGCAGATTTGCCGGATTCACTGCGGTTGGGACGCGTCGAAGTGGGTTGTGAGGGTGCGTTGTCGGCTCTACAAAGCCCTTTCCCTTTCACAGGCGCACGCAGGATGGAGCAAAGCGGGCGATCCATACGTTCTCAAAGGTGTGTCGAGCAATGGCACCTATTTACCCTTTCGATCCCGCTGTCAGGTTCTTGCGCCCTCGAATACCGCCTCGTTCAAGTCCCTGGAACTCTCCGTAATAGCAACTCGGACAACTTCTCCCAGAAATCGGACACAATGAGTGCTGCATTCATGATCTTCTGGCTCGTCGTCGTTGGCGTTATCCTCTACGCCCTATACGCGTCGTGCATGGACACGGACACCAACAGGCATCGCGCTCCGTCGCCTCCGCGTACACGACCGGACACGGGCGGATTCTTCCCCTGGCGGCTTCAACAACCCACACGATGACAGCGCCGCGCCACCACCTCCATATTCCAAGACCCAGCCAACGAACGCGGCGAATGCTGCGAATGCGGGGTGGGTCCCAGGATTTTGGACTGGCGCAGCACTCGGAGGCTTAGGTGCGCATTGGTATAATAGCCGCCAGAACAACCGCGACCGCGCGTACGATTGGGAACGAGACCGCGCGTATAGTCGGCAGCAACCGCCGACACCTTTGTTCCAGAGACGTAGCGCGCCGCGGTATTCGTCGGATGATCGTGGCGAAGGAACATCGAATTTGGGTACGATGAGACAAAGTACAGGTTTCGGAGGGTCGAATGTGAGATGAGGTGCGTCGGTTGCTTCTTCGGAGGCAAACTCACAATATCCTCGCTAGCTATCTAGTCTCGGCCGTCTTTTATTAGCTGTATATCCGGTGTATCACCGTCTCATGTACCAATTGGTCCCAACAAGCAATACTCGTTTCCAGCAACCGAGCCCGCGTGCTTGCCGAGGATAATCGTCGGAATGAGGGGCAAATCTTGACCACATGTGATCATCGGTAGTGAGCGCGACCACCGGGTTTTGCGCGTTTCTCAGGGAACATGTCGGGGAATCTGCCTGGTATTTAACGCAAGCCAATGCTCAGGCTCCGCACGACTTTTCGTCCCCGTCGGAAATGCAATTGCTCGCCGCGTTAGCAGCTCTTGCTGTCGTCGTCTCCCCGGTACTTGGTGCTGTTCCCCAATTCGGCCAGTGTGGCGGACAGGCAAGCATCCAGATTTTCTGGCTGCGAGAGGCTGATGCGGAGTGCAGGGGTATACGGGAGATACCGTCTGCGTAGCGCCATTCACTTGCCAAGTGTTGAATCCGTGTTGGTCTCGGGCTGCTTCTCAGTGACGTGCTACTAAATCGATTTTGCAGTCTTCTTCCAATGCTTGACGCCCTCGAGCACCGCGACGACAGCGCCCAGCGGTCCAAGCGGCACCACGACCGCTCCGGCTCCGCCGTCGTCCGGAACCAACTGCCCAAACAGGACCAAGTTCAAGTTCTTCGGCGTCAATGAGTCTGGTATGTTGTGCCTAGAAAATACGCCCTACCATGAGCTCACCTAAACGCAGGCGCCGAATTCGGTCAAGGAAAGATCCCAGGTGTCTTGGGGACCGACTATATCTTCCCCGCGCCGAGTTCCATTGATGTAGGGCGTCTTGAGTTCAGGCGTCTTAAAGTTGACGAGTTTCCCTAGTTCTTTGTTGCGCAAGGATTCAACACCTTCCGGTATGTGGATAATCTTTGAGAAGTTGCTTTGATGCTCATAGCATCTAGTGTTCCCTTCCAGATGGAGCGTATGGTGTCGCCCTCGACGGGCATGACCGGAGCTCTCGTCTCGTCGTACCTCGGTAATTACACCGCGGTAAGCAGTGATCCTGTGCGCACCCTCGACCTCATATTGCCCAGACCATCAACTATATTACGAACACAAAGGGCGCTTTTGCCATCATTGATCGTAAGTGGACATGCGCCTCAACTCGCCCCGCCACTAACAACCACAACAGCCCACAACTTTATGATCTACAACGGTGCCCAGATCACCAACACCGCTTCGTGAGTCGCTCTTCAATGATTATGTTAATGCCTCTTACCTTTCATAGTTTCCAGACGTGTTCGTCTCCATGCTTCATCCTTTGTTCGGGCTCAAGTTTCCTGATATAGTCTGGACAAACTTGGCTTCCCAATTCGTAAATTTTCTCTGCAGCACCTATTAGAGGTCTGATAACGTCTCTGTAGCGCACAAACACTCGCGTTATCTTCGGTGGGTCCGCTTTTCAACTAAAATTCCCGCGCTTAACTCCATAAAGACGTGATGAACGAACCTAACAGCATGCCTGCGACGACCGTGTTCGCACTCAACCAGGCTGCGGTTAACGGAATCCGTGCAGCTGGTGCTACGAGCCAGCTCATTCTCGTCGAGGGTGCGTTCGCCTTTTGTTCACCGTTAACTGGTAGTATTGACTTGCGCACCAGGGACGTGTAAGTAATCCGTCTGCTCGTCGAACAAAGTTCTCAAATATTTGCCGCAGCCTGGACCGGCGCGTGGAGTGAGCTTGCTCCTTGATTTTTGTTTGTCTGCTGATTTCATATAGCTTGGGTCTCCAGCGGCAACGCTGCCGCCTTCGCTGGCGGAATCAAAGACCCCAACAACAACTGGGCAGTTCGTGCGTCTTTTCCTTTTTACAAAGATTTGCGTCGCGCTCATCTAGAACAGAAATGCATCAATATCTGGGTTAGAATTCAATGTTTCGTTTGGGACGTCGCTAACCGTTTCTCTCAAAACAGACAGCGATGGTAGCGGCACCAACCCTACCTGTGTCAGCAGCACTATTGGCGCTGAGCGCCTCGCTGCCGCGACGGCCTGGCTGAAGCAGACCGGGTTCAAGGGATTCTTGGGCGAGATCGGCGCCGGTAGCAACTCGGCATGCATTTCTGCTGTTCAAGGCGCTATGTGCGCGATGCAACAATCCGGAGTCTGGCTTGGTGCGGCGGTACGTCTGATCTATCCACGTCCAACTCGAAAATATCTGAGATTTGAAACAGTTCTGGGCTGCGGGACCATGGTGGCCAGCCGACTACTTTACTTCCATCGAGCCTCCGAGCGGCTTAGCGGTCTCCCAGATTCTTCCGCAGGCTCTGAAGCCGTTCTTGTAGTCGTGTACCTGTATTTTTCTGACGGAATAACATAAACGCATATCTACTGATATTCCCGATTTGGAAGGAAGCGGAGCAGTGTGATGCCCGGTTCTGGTTCTGCTCTGTACCATCACCATGAGCTGGGTTAAGCTGTACCTTACGTGCCTCGGGTATCCCGCAATCGGTGCTGTACGTCTCTACCGACCAGCATGCACTCATAGTGTCTGTATAGACAACCACGCCCATCCGCTGCTCACAGAAGCGAACAGAAACGCGTTCGATTTCGAAGGTCTCATCTCGGAGGCTGCGGGTTCGATGAGCGCTCATTGGAGAACTCTACCTAATTCCAGAAAGGCCCAGCGCTTACCGAGGACGCGCCGCATACGCTCGCGTGCCTCCCGCGCCGTCGCCCAGCTCTCCAAGATCATCGACATCGGCCCGGAGAAGACGTGGGCCGCGCTCAAGGCTGCACGCGAGAAGCTTCCGTATGACGAATTATGCAAAAGGTTCATGGACCAAAGCGTTTCCGGCATTCAGTATGTGAAGCTTCGAGGTTGTGAACTCCTCTAATAACCAACTGCAGATGTATTCTGCTGGACGATGGACTCGGAGGTGTCGAGGAACTCGCTGAAGGTATCGCATGGCACGACCAGTTCACCAGCAGCGCAAGCAAGAGGATCGTGCGTGTCGAGACTGTCGCCGAGGTTCGCTCTGCCCGCTATCTTGCTGTACGATATCTCAACAATGGGCAGAAAATTCTGATGGCGGTGTTTGCTCACAATCCCCCATTTGCCGACATGGGAAGTCTTGCGGTGTTTTCATCTCGTTTCGAAGCAACTCTGCGAGATTGCGGCGCCGATCCGGCGGTCGTAGGCTTCAAATCTGTTGCCTGTTATCGCACAGGTCTCGACGTCGCGTCTTCCGCTGACCTTGAGAACCTGGCTATCGGCGGAGACGGATTCGCAATGCAAAAATGCCTTGAGGACGTTCACCGGATGTACCAAGATGCTGGCAAAATTCGACTCGCACATAAGCCGCTCAACGATTATGTGGTGCGCATCGCCTTGAAGATCTCGGGCGAGTGTGGGAAGCCAAGTTTGTTTCTTTGTTCTCTGTCCTGCCAACCTTCGTTTATTCGATATAGTCCAATTCCACACTGGACTTGGAGACAACGACCTCTCACTCACTCGTGCATCCCCCGCGCATCTGCAGTCCGTTATCAAGGCATTCCCCAATACACAATTCGTTCTATTGCATTCGGCATATCCGTACACTCGCGATGCCGGGTATCTTACCGCGGTATATTCAAACGTTTGGCTTGATTTTGGCGAGGTAAAGGTATATCTTGCATGCCGTATTATATCCACCGTATTCTAGGTCTTTCCGTTCGTATCAGCGCACGGGCAGCGATCGATCATCCACCAAGTCCTCGAACTCGCTCCCACAAACAAGATATTGTGGTCCACAGACGGTCATTGGTGGCCAGAGAGCTATTATCTCGGAAGCAGGCAGGCACGGTTGGCTCTTCTCGAGGTACTGAAGGAGTATGTCATACGCGACGAGCTCACAGAGGAAGAGGCGATCGTCATCGTCCAGAATGCCCTTTTCCACAACTCGAATCGCTTGTACAAGCTCGGCTTGGAGCCAAAGTTGCCAGAAAACTTGCAATAAATACCATCTTTGCTTAAACCCACAAAAAACCAGTTGGACATGATACGTCTGCGTTTGCAATTTCCTTCAGTCCCTTGCCGCCGTCTGTACGCTCGAAAACCTTTACGCCTCCGCCATTAACCCCACCCGCAATCAGCCACTTGTCCTGTGGCCCACCAAACTGCATTCCGCGGAGATGGCAGAGGCCAGTGTGTACCTCGGTTACCAGCTCCAACGCGTCGCCCTCGATCCCGAATATCGCAATGGTGTCGCCCTCGGGAGACGGATCGTTCCTATTAGAAACGTAGGCGTATGCAGTGGGAAACGCGCTATTGGGTTTGGGTATAAGCAGTTCTGCAGCGAGCATCGCGTGTGGGTTGGGCGGCGGCTTGAGCAGCGTTGGTTTCGTAGCGATGTGTGTTGATTGGGCAGGAAGGGCATGGAAGCGGTGTTTGACGAGGGTGTTGTCGAGCTCGCAGAGCGTGTACAGTGCACCGTCTATAACACTGAGTTTCATGGTGCATCGAAGCCACAACGCGTCTGACCGTGTATTGCGGCATGCCGTGGTCCACTTCCGGGCTGGTAGCGGATGCTCCCTTGCAGCACCCAGGCGCCGCTGTCCGTGGCTTTAGTGAATCGACAGACACGGTCTGATCCCAAATCTGCGACGAGGAGCTCGACGCCGGCGTCATCTAGCAGTACTTGATGCGCGTGCGCGTGCCGTTGGCGCTGGTCGTTCGGGCCTTTGCCGAAGAGCTGGATTATGACTGCGGCAGAGAGAATGAAAGGTGGTTTGGAGGATATGGGGATAATGGAGATGCTGCCGGATGAATACTGTGGTGAGTTAGACGCGTCGGGGAGTAGTACCTAACTGACGTTGGCGATAAGCAGCTCGTCTCTTGTGGCTAGCAGGCAGCACGGATCTTGACCATTGGTTGGAGCGGTCGCCAGGACGGACGCGGTGGTATAATCGGACGCGTACTTGACCGCCACAACCTGACCGTCGGATTGCTCAAGCGCGGCAAAGACGAGAGTTGTATCCGACGGGTGTGTTGCGATCCAAGATGGTTGGTGGCCGACGTCGACTGCGGCGATTTGAGTGAGGGATAGAGTGTCGGGGTTAAAGTGTAGAGTGTATATGCTGTTTGTGTAGGACGCGACGAGGATACGGTTCAGCATGGTGGTTGAAACGGCGCAATGGGCTGCTTATTAGGCACTGAATACGCCGATAATGCCCGATAATTTACCTACTAGTATACTACCAGTATACTACCAGTATACTACACCTTTCATAAGGCGTCTTCCTGTCCTCAATACGCTCGCACTTTTCACCGACCCATCCGAGCTAAACTCCGCCCCAACATCGACAATTCCACCTGGATGCTGGATCTGAACGTCCCCACCTCCTCCCGACCATGCCACCGTTTCCCGAATATTAGCCGCCACGCCGATGCACAACCCGACAGTCATTGGTAGAGCCCGATGCAGCACACCCATCGACAGCGCGAATACACCAATCCTCCCATCCTCCAAACTAACAATCGCAATCTTGGGCTGAGCTTGCGCCGTAGGGTCCAGCCCCATCTTGACTGCCCCTTGCTGTCGAATGGCTTCCAGCATTTCGCTTACCTCCGCGATCTCCCCAGCCGAAGCTGTCCCACCGGTATACGCGTCCAATGACGGCCCAAGAAGCTCACGCAGCTCCGAGATGGGTACGAGCACAGTGGGGTTCGTCGCGTCCACTAGCGACGCCCGTATCCTCTGCGTCTCCCCCCTCCCAGGCACGCGAAACTCGAGCACGTCCACGGCGTTTCCCGACGGTAACAGCTTGCCCGTTCGCGCACCCCCCGGGTTGACGAAATCCATGACAATCCTGGAGGCCTTCCCCGGAACACCAGCAATCTCAATCTCCGGTCGATCTAGGACGGCAACGCCTTCCTCAACCGGGAACGTCGTCTCGATGACCTTGGACGTGTTGCTGTTCCACGCCCGCACCGTCATTTTCGTCGCACCGGCTGCCGGAGGCGCACACATGCCCTCGTCGCGAGCAAACACCCCAATCATAGACGACAGGTTGCCGCAATTCCCGCTGGTCAACGCATCGGCTGCCGAGTATATCGCTCGGTTTGTCTACCTACCTGTAGTCGATGGAAGTGTCGCGTATCCCGACCTGCACAAACGTGTATTCCACGTCGATACCCTCTTTCTTCTGCGTAGGTGTAGCAGGAGAGACTATGCAGATCTTGGAAAGACTCGATATGCCCCCGCCCATGCCGTTGAGTTGTCGCCCATATTGCGCATCGGGAGAGCCCATGATTCCTAGAAATATTGCTGGCCAGTCGGTGCGATTGGATGGGAGGTCATCGCGGGACAGAAATATGCCTTTGGAGGTGCCGCCGCGCAGAAATGTGGCTGGGAGTGAACGGCGGAGGAAAGAAGTCATGACTGTCACGTGTGACAAGTGGTTTATGCAGTAGGGGATACAGTAAGTGAAGCGCTCGTAATTATACGTCCGGTTGTACAAGGCAAATTGTTAGTTTCATGGCAAGAAGCGTCTAAAGATCGTTTACCGCCGCTGCTGCCGCTGCCACATCGCCAGCGGCATGTCCTCCTCCTCCCCGGCTGTCCCGTTCAAACTTGGCACTGGTGGCGCGTTATGTTGTGCTCGTCGTGCGTTTGAAGGAATTCCCGCATGGGCGCTCTGCCCTTTGCGTATCTTGCCGTTCATCGGAGGTGGTTGTGGGCTTGGCATCGCAGCGGTAGCGGACAAAGACCGTCCTCCCAGACGCGCGCCACCTTGTCCACCCTCAGGGCTGTAAACCGGCATCGACGGTGGTGGAGACCTCGAACGCCTCGGGTTTTGGTTCATGGGCAAAGGCGAAGTGTTGGCGTTATTGCGTGGCGGCTGCCCAATATGCCATGGAGAGGATTGGTCGACCGGTGGCATGGCTCCAGGGGGCAGTCGTTGCTGCATGGCTTCTCCCGGAGAGTAGTAATAATGCTCGGGACCCTGCTGCTGTTGAGGATACTTGTTGGCGGGTGGTGGCGATTGCTGTTGCGGTCGTGGATAGCTCTGACTTCCACCCAGGTTCGGTCGCTGCCCATTCCCGTTGTTGTATCCAGCATACTCCTTTTCCATCACGCGATGCTGCATCTCGTATTGAGGGCCCTTGACTGGCATCTCCGCTCGTCGCTGCTGCGGCCCGCCAGGCGGAGGCGCCTTGGTCAGGGCACCGCGTCGGGGCGATCCTTCTCGCTTCTTCATCTCCACGTCCCGCTCCCATTGCTCCCTCTCCCGTTGCTCCTTCTCCATCCTTTCCCTCTCCTGCCGCTCCTTGTCCGCCTGCGCCGCCGCCGCCTCCCTCTCCGTTCTTTCCCGGTCTAGCCTCTCCCGTTCCGCCGCATCCGGCTGCCCCGAAGACTGCCCATTTGCATTCGCCGCGCCGGGCTGTCCAGCCTGTTGCTCTGCCTGTGCCCCAGCTTGTGCCTTGTTGATAACTCCAAGGTACCAGAACATGAGGTTGCTGATGAGCACCTGCTCGTATAACGGTCTCCTGGGGTTGGCAAGTTTGATATGACTGAGTCGGTAGATGGCGCGCTCGACGTGGATTGGGTACCGCGAGTAGTTGTTGATTCCGCCTGCTCCGCCCATCATGCCGTGGCCTATACCAGGAGACGGTGGACCAGGCGATCTTGGAGCACGCTGAGATTGACCGAGAAGCGCCTGTGCTGCTTCGCGACCACCGTGTAGCCCGCCCGTCTCGGGTTGCGGGTCGTGTTTCTTCTTGCCGAACAATGACCCAAAGAAGCCCGATTCCTTGTCTTTTTCGCGTTGTTCCTTCTCCGCGCGCTCTCGTTCCTTCTTACTAGCCTTGCTCGGCTTCTCCTTCTCCTTGTCGCTGCCCCATTTTCCAAACAATCCCTTTTTATCCTTGTCCTTTCGTTGCGGGGACGGAGAGGTCGAAATAAAGGAGGATTGCGGAGGGGAATTGGTAGGTGTACCGGTTGGGCTCGGAGCCGATGCTGGCGCCGGAATTGGAACCGGACCCGATACGGGCACAGGCACGGGAGTTGGAGCGTCGTACTCGGCTGGTGAAGGTGTCCGAGACGGAGATCGAGGCTGTTGGTAGGGATCAGAGGCCGGGGACAAGAGACGCGTCGGTTGAGGTTGGTGGAGAACCGGAAGCGTCGGCTCAGGCTCTGGCCCTGGCTCGGATGTTATAAAGTCGGCAAATTCGGTCAAGTCGGATGGAGGAGAGGAGGTGATGAGGACAGGCGGCAGAGTCGGTGCATGATCGTCATCCTCGTCGCGAACATAGGAATCGTAGATTTGAGTCTCTTCGCTGAACGACATGGGCCGATCCTCTGGAGGGCCTTCATCTGAAAAGGTTCGCGGACGCGGAGTGGCAGAGAGGGATTCCGTGGAGTCGCCATGATCGCTAGACGAAACATCGCTGGAAGTGCGCTGCAGACCTGGGGAGGTGGCAGACCGCGCTGATGGACCGCGTCGTCGCTCTCCGAAACGATGGCCACCTCCGTCTCCGGGCAGTCCGGGTTTACGAATTCGCGTCCGTGCGGTCCGCCGAAGAAACTGGCCAGGTGGCGCGACAATAATGGGTTGGTCGGCCTCGTCTCCCAAATCCGCATTATCGAGCGCTACGTCGGGATGAGATGGAGAATTGCGGGCATGTTACGACGCACCTAGTGGTGACACATTGAGGCTCAAACTGCGGCGGAGGATATTGCGGAGTTTTGCAGGATCGTCGCTGGTGGCGGCCTCCTCTGCAAGCTCGTCGAGTCTCTGAAGGTCGTTAATGGTAAGCTGGGGGCCCTGATTCTGGTTGGACGAGTATATTCCGGAGCGGTTCCTTCGAAGTGGGACGACCGACTCGTCGCTCGAATCGTTTTCGGAAGGCTGATATTGGCGACTCAGCATCGATTTTTTACGACCGAGCCCCGAGGAGGACGTGCTTGCAGCACGTCCGAGGCCATCGGTTTCGTGTTCTGCTGGAGGATTGCGAGCGTGTTCCTTGAGGAAAGCACGAAACTCCTGGGGAGCGATTTCTGGGTGCAAGGATGCCGGGACCCAAAAGAGATGGAGGGGGTCGTTGACATCGGCGGTGGGAGAGCCTGTCGGGGAACGCTCGCGGGTAGGGGAGGCCGGGGATTGGGGCTGGTTGGGCGGAAGATCGGGGTCAAGTGTGAGGGCGCCTGGCGCGGTCGAACGACGGCGTATATCGCGGAGAGCCTTGGTGCGGTGAGCAGGGAACGGGGGCGACGACGGGCAGGTACCTCGACCTCTCGTTCTATCTCCCATTCAGACGGTGCTTGCATGGGATGACCGTAGGAGCAGAGCACCAAACGGCCACGCCTGGTTACAACAGATTACACTACACTACCACGACTACCGCCGACTGGCTGCTTCCCTTCTCAGCTCCACGACAGTGGCCTACAGAGCCTGAATGTCGTGTTTTTTTGCATTTATTGTGCAGCACCCACCGCAAGCGCCTCTGGATTCACTCCGCTCTCTATCATGCGGACACAAGTCGTCAGCTACCCAGGGGTGAGCCGGCTGTAGGACCATCCGGGCACTATCCTACCGTCTCCTTGTCGAGCTGTGTGTTCAACAGCTGGGCCATTTCGTATAGCTACGCAGGGTTAGGTTGAATTAGCACAGGGCGTTGCACAAACAATATCCAGCGTTTGCTGCGCGGAGGAGATGCGGTTCGCGGCGGCATCGCGGGTGTGCACGGACGACGACGACGATGACATTGTTGTTGTCAATGAGTGAGCTGCATGAAAGTGGCTTGCAACCTTGCTTGCGACCTCCCATCATGTCCTCCAAAACCAGAGCTGCGAAGCCCGTCGCGGTCCAAGAGAAGATTAAACACCCGTCCTCACGCGTAGCAGCCCAATGTCTTCGCAAAGTCCATCGCAAAGACAAGCTCGCGAATCTCGCAAACAAAGCTAAAGCCAAGACGACTACGCGCCTCGAGTTCTATTCCTTCATCCATGCTCGCGTGCCGCCCGAACCTAGCGCCCTCACGGTCGCGGGACTCCATTCGATTATGCGCGCCTGGGTTGATCGCCACGGACCAGAAATCGAGGCCGAACAAGCGGCGCGGCGCAAGGGTCGGCCCAAAAGTACGCGCGAGATGAAGCTGGAGGAGCTAGCGCTACGGGATCGAGAAAACTACAAGACGGGGATCGGTGCGTGCTCCGAGTCTGAATATGTTTTCATCGGAATCCTCACATACATACATAGAGGTTCCAGACCTGACTGACGACGAGACCTTGGCTCGTTTTCGGAGATGGGATGTCAAATCGCTGGGCTACGCTCATCTCCTCCGATTCGTCCGTATATCCAGCCTCCGTCCCGACACGGCCGTGTTCTCCCGCGCACCAACTGCTACTCCGGTCGGACACGCGGCGGACCTTGAGGAGATGGAGCGTCCAACTAGGTCCTCCATCATGGAGGACCTAGTGCCCCATCTGATAAATACCGACGACCAAATGGATGAGGCATAGGACTGCCCGACGGCCAATTTCCGCCCGCTCCACCGTACAGTATATCGTCGATACACGCAGCCAACCTGCCATCAAAATGCGTACACAATCGCAAGTTGTTCAAAAACGCGTTTCGACGCGTTTTTCGGAATCCAAGAGCTCCATTAGAGCACTCCCGAGACCCATTCACGCTCTCTCAGGTGCAAACCGGTAGGATATCGATCGACAGGTCTAGGCACTTACGGAACCTTTCAGCGACTCGATTTTTCTGTCGCTGCATATCTTACGGGGGTCCAGAGCAGACAGAACGATACGGAGGCTCTGCTGTGTCCTGCTTTTTTCTATCAGTTTCCTCTTGTCCACTTGCGTTGTCTCCCCAACCACCAACCACTCATCACATCACCGCTTCGAAAGTCTCGACCTACCCGATGACGGCCACGGACGGATATATAATGACCTCGACACGGGCTCGAGCAACAGAGACCATGTCTTCCCGTCCTGAAATCCTCGTCGTGCGTCCCACGCCCAACTCTACTCTACATGCTAATACAAGTCCGCCATGTAGGTCGGCGCAGGCCCCAGCGGTCTGGTAATGGCGCTAGCACTGTTGAAAAATGGTGTCTTTGTGCGCTTGATCGACAAAGAAGCTACTTCCCGCCTCGGCCAAAGAGGCGCGGGGATCATGGTGCGCCATAATCCCAGATAATTCGTTTGCTGAAGGCTTCTTATCTAGCCGCGCTCTCTCGAGCTTTTCCACGCCCTAGGAATCAGCGAAGACATTCTCCGACGCGCCATACCCGCCCCGCAAGCTGTCGTATATAAGATGCCTGGAGGCATCGAACCGCTCAGTAAATTCGATATGTGGCCGCCAGTTCAAGGGACCCCGAAGTACCCGTTTGTACGTCTTTGCCGCTTGCACATGCGCGGGAGCTGATTATAATCGTTAGCCAAACGTCCTCATGCTTGGACAAGATCATCTCGAGCAGATCCTGCGCAATGAGCTTCGCAAATACGGATGCGAAGTCGAATGGGGAACCGCGTTAGTGTCGTTGGACCAGGGTCCGGATGATGTTCGCACTGTTCTCTCGCGGCCAGGGTCCGGGGACGATGCAGTCCACGAGGACGAGATATTTCGCTACGTCGTGGGCAACGACGGCGCTCGCGGGATGGTCCGCAAAGCGCTTGGTCTAACTTTCCTCGGAGAAGTGAGCAATGCGCATAATCTCGTCGTTGGCGACGTTATGGTGCACGGACTCGACCCCAAGGTACGTTGAAATTGCTCGCTCTGAACTAGACCAACTTGACCACAGCTCTGGCACATGTGGGGCGAATTCCAGTCCAATTGGCTCAGTCTACGCCCAACCGAGGTCCCGTACATGTTTGCATTCCTACTATGCGGACCAGAAATCGACCATGGACAAATCGTTCAAAACCCAGAATCACTGGCTCAGATATTCGTAGAATATACTGGTCGAAGAACCGATATTGTCTTTGGAAAGGTAGTCTGGATATCGACTTACCGTCCGAACGTCCGTATGGTCAACAAGGTAGGCGGTTTAGATCGCTTTGTTGTACCATCTTACGCTCCAAAGTTTCGGGACGGACGCGTATTTGTCGGCGGCGATGCAGCTCACATCCATTCAGTGACTGGGTGCGTTTTCCGATGCTTGCGTTTTCTGCCCTCTCAAATTGCTCTAGCGGTCAAGGCATGAACGTCGGAATCCAAGATTCGTGGAATCTTGCATGGAAACTTGCGTTGGTGACGCGGAATCTGGCCCACCAGTCGCTCCTCGAGACATACAACGAAGAGCGTGCTCCTGTCGTCGCAGCCATGCTCAACCAGATAACGGCCCTTCTTCACGAAACGCAGGGTGACAGGAACATCGACCCACGCGAAACGCGGAGCGCGACTGCCGCTTACCGGTATAACGGCGGCGTTCTCCAGCTAGGCGTCAACTGCCGTTGGAGCTCGATCGTTCTCGACGAGCAGACTCCCGACGTCAATTCAGATGACTTGCCGGAAGAGGACGAGGACGAGTTTGCGCTTGAAGACGATGACGTTGACTCAGACGACTTTGCCTCCTCTGCAAGCGCATTCTCCGAACGACCTTTACGAGCAGGCGATCGCGCGCCCGATGCACCCGAGCTTCTCGTAGTCGCGCGAACATCGCGAAAACGCCATATCCCCGATTTCACATCTTCCACTCCCGAACCTCGCACTCTGTCGCGCTTCTTCAACATATTCTCCGCCTCGAAGCACACTGTTCTCATCTTCACCAACAACCCAAATCGTTGTGCCCCCGCAATCCGGTTATTAAGGTCCTTCCCGGAGGTCGCGGTCCAGTCGGTGATTGTCTTGCGCCCTCATGCAACGCTTGATGATGACGCGCTGGCGCTTGCGGACTGGGTTATCGAGGACCATGCGGACCATGCCTACTCGGCCTATTCTTTGCGGGAAGGGTGCGATCTTGTCGTTGTACGACCTGATGGTCTCATTGGCGCCATTGTCCGAAGCGGCAAGGGTTTGTTGCGCTATTTTGATGGTGTTTTCGTGCGGCAGTCGAGGGAAAGATAATTCTCGATGCGCAAGTAATAATGAATGCAGGTTTGCCTCCAGGATCAAGATTTCGATACACACTTGGGTTCTTAATCCACACAATACTACCAATCTTACAGTATTCTACGATCTTGTTGGATTCTACGATCTTGTTGGATTCTCAGAAATCGTCCTTGCCAATCAAGGCCAGCAGTACATCTTCGAAAGTCCCACTCGTTTCACCCTTGATGCGTCTCGGCAGTGTCTTCTTCTCCACGCTTAGGTACGCCGCCTTAATTGCTTGCAACCGTCCAGGAGACCAATGCGCCCTCAGAACACTGTGGAAACAACTCAACTAGTTAAAAATAGGTGAAGAGCGACGTACCGCATTAACAACAAGTCGTTCTTCGTACCCATACCTTCCATTGTCTTCTCCAGATATTTGGCATCACGAATAGCGAGAGGCGAGTGGTTGGGGTGGTCAGGCTGGTAAGCGCCGTTGACAATGAACTGCAAAGCTTTCGAGTCATGCCCGTCGCCACTGCGAGATAGTCAACACATCGACAAAATGGGATGAGAGGCTTACAACTCGCTCTTGATTACGTCGACCAGCGCCCGCTTGTGCTGCTGCTTGTATGTATGGCAAATTTGCACCAGATGGTCATGCCGACGGCTCGTCTAGAGTAGAATGAGCGCTCGAACATATCCAAACCAGAGAAGCTTCACAAAGATGCGGTAAAACGTGTCCTCGTTCGTTCCAATTCGACCAGCGCCACCCTTGTAAAGCGCTTTAACGTCTTCCTCCAACAGCTTGCGATTAGCCTCGGCGGAATCAGTTGGCTCTGGCAAGAGTTTGCGGCTCGGGTCCGTGACCAGTTTGAACACTGTGGCGCGTATTAAGCAGGGATGAGGTCGGTAGGGAAAGCGCGTATACATTTCAAGACGTTTCCACTCAAATCATCTTTAACGTCTTGCCAGAGCGAGTGCTGATACATGCGTTGGTACATGGAGTCCAGGAGGGCGATATCGGCAGGGCTATGATCAAGGATGGCCTCGTTTAGCAGCGATTCCTTGGTTCTACAGTATGTTAGATATGCCAAAGCGCGCAACGGATAGCACTAACCCCATACCAACAAGGCTTGAATGAACGATTTGCGCGTCGTACCGCAGCGGACCTTGGACGAGGCCCATGAGCGTCTTCTCCACGTTCCCAGTAGTTTTCTTCTCCACCCATTTCATGAGGGACCAGTTGTCTTTATTGTAGTTGTGGAATTCGGCACTGAGCGCTTCAATCTTGAGTGGACCCATTGGTGCGAGTATTTTGATGACTACCTGAATGAGCAAGCGCACAGCTGTACGACGGACACATACGTTTCTTTTCGTCGCTTCCGGCGTCCATGATGGCGCGGATGTCGGCCCCGATGTTGTCTTTGGTGTAGCCCATCACGCTCAACCCACCGGAATACTGTTACGCACTGGTTTAGATTGACTCAGGCTTAGACTTTACGAAACGCGCCTTGGGGTTGTGCAGAATAATGTCGCGATAAACGACCGTCGGCGGCTCGACTGGACCACTAGGCATGCCGTAGGCGTTTGGGGCGGAAGGCATACCGCCAGCGTATGGCTGAGGCGGCGGGGCAGATCCCGGAGCAGGATGAGCACCAGGAGCAGGCGCGGCCGCGCCAGGATAACCGGCAACAATGGCACTAGTCGGAGGGGCACTTGCGGGAGGAGGATATGCGCCCGGCGTGCCAGGCGGTGGAGCACCTGCAGTGGGCGGGGCACCTGGAGGAGCAGAATACGGGCTGCCTGGAGGCGCGCCGTACTGTGGTGCACCGGGAGGAGGGGCATACTGCGGCGCACCAGGAGGAGCACCGTATTGAGGCGCGCCCGGGGGAGGAGCGTATGCACCGGCCGGTGGCGGGTAGCCCGCGGGGGCTCCGTAGCTATAAGGCGCTCCAGGTTGAGGATATTGGCCATAATACTGGGGTTGCTGGGGAGGTGGGGCATACGCGCCACCACCACCAACATACTGAGGGGCGTAGTTGTTATACCCTGCCGGCTGAGGCGGCTATGAAGATGATAAGAACGCGTATATCGCGTATTGCGGGAAAGAGCGCACGTAGCCTACGGGTGCTTGGCCGGGCGGCGGGGGCTAGATGTCGAGTTGAGGGATTGAGGGCGAGGTTAGGAGAACAAACGCACATAGTACGGCTAGAAGTGTTCAGATATAGCTCAGAACAAGAGGCTACACCCCCAACCCCAGGATAAGTCAGTCGGATGTCGGGGGGGAAATATCGGACTGATATTCTCTGAGGACGTCCGGCGCATGTCAGCCGGATACATGACTGAGGTCGTGCTAGATATGTCAGGTTGATGTCCTGTATATCTCAGAATGAGACCCTGGATAACGTTTCCCGCTGCTATTTTGACGATGTTTGTACGACTTCTGTGGTGGAGTCCGGGATATGGATCTATACATAGAACATATTTACATCAGACGCCTATCTCCTCTGTTTCTTGCCCCGACCACGACCACCTTGGGTGGCTCGAACACGCTTTTGGCCTTTAGCTGACGGGAGATACTCCTCGTCGTCGTCCTGTCCCTCATCTTCCGCCTCTTCCTCGCCAGTATCCGATTCGTCATCCGCAGCCACCGCCTCGTCAAGCTCATCATCGCTTTCCTGTTCACCGTCGACAAGGCATCCGGCCCGTTCAGCCTCCTCCTGCGCAACGCCAGCTTCATCAGCTGCCTTCGCCGCTTCCGCCTTCCGCCTTGCTGCGGTTGCCTTCCGCTTCTCCGCTGCCCTGGCACGCGCCGACGAACGGGCGGTCTTTGCTTTACCTGCCATCTCGGCGTGGAAAGTAAGCCGATCCGTTTGGTGGTAGCTGAGCTTGGAGAGCTCCGGCGGAAGCGCGCGGGTGAGCTGGACAAAGTTGTGGAGGGAGCCCATGTTAAGGATAAAGTGGTCGTCGTCGGTATGCTTGATAAGGCTGATATCCCGAGTCGTGTCCTCACGCTCCTGCTGCTCTTTCCCAGCGACAGCGGGCTTGCAATGCCCTCGACGGCAATCATGTTGCACGGAGCACTCAAACTCCAGCAGCGCGCCGGAGACAACAAGGAAGGAGGTGAGGTTTTCTTCCGTGATCTCCTGCCCAGCAGGCGGACGCACTACGGGCCAATCGAAGTCGGGATGGCGCTGTTTCGTGTGAACGAAACGCTGGAGCAACACGAGGACCCGACCAGTGCATGAAACAATCTCCGCGACGCGTCCCAAAACCCAGTTCGTGTCTTCCTTGACAAAAACCCAGGACCGGACTTTGACCACATCTCCAGTCTTGGTCGTCACGGACAACGCGGGACGCCAGATCGTGGTTTGCGGGGGCTCGTTCGGACCCGTCCAATATTTCGATGTGCTGGTGTTTGCCCACGGAATTGGTGGGTTCCTCGCTGTTGACTGGAACCGCACAACACCAGCGACGGGTTGGGAGTGGCTAACCCATCCAAGATGGCGTTGGAAGACGGGGTCGTCGCGCAGAATACGTGTAACAGCGTCGCCAGGCTGCAGCCACTCCCGAGGCGCGTTCGTGTCCTTTTCGCGACGTCCGCGACTCGCAGCTGACTCCCACCAGCCCCCGCACAGCACATGCTTCACGTTGTTCATCCCGGCAATCTTCGTCGCGATATCGCGGCTCGGTGCTTGATTGTTTCCGTTGACATTGCATGCTCGGACAACACTGTTATGAGCTTCGTGGGTTTCCGTGGCAAAGCCTATGGCGGGCCCAAGTCGTCGGATATCATCGGGAAGGTGCGGAAGAAGGTGCAGCTTTATTTTGACTAAAATCCTGAGCGGCTCAACAGCATCCCATGCATCGAGCAGATTTGCAACAGCAATGTTCAACTGCGAGATGTAGCTCTCCATATCGTCGATAACAGGGACCCAAACGCGAGCGCCCAGATCGGCCGCCGCCTTGACGAGTTGGAAGTGTTCGGGAGTCGAGATGTCATGAATGTGGAAGGTGAGTGCTTGCATTATCGTCTTGTAATGCTTGCCGATGAGGTTGTTCCGGTACTGCAGCATGTAGGCGCCGCGGACGGCAGGGATGTTCATGCCCGCGATGTCGGTTGACTGCAGTCGGATAGCCAAGAGATGGCGGTCGGTATCTGTCCACTGGTGCGTGTTGAGATGGTGCCAAATATACTTCACAACACCAAGAAGAATTGTATGGAGGATCTCGACGGGCGTGTCGCGCGCGGGATCAAAACCAGCCAAGTCGAGCAACGGGTTCATCTTGTCCCCAGGCTGCTCATCGAGCCATTTTTGAGCGTCGGCGGCAATCTCGGCTTTTGGCTTGCCCGGCTCGGCGGCCTTGAGCAGCGCAACGTGAGCAAGAACGCGCTCGATCCAGTACTGGGCAAGTTTATCCTTTGTTCCGGTCTCCTTCTGCCGCTTCTCGATCGCCGTTGCGTTCCCGTTCGTCGCCATACGCAGTTGCAGCGCCAACTCCGTGCGGATGGCTTCCGCGGTCCGTGCGATGCCCGGTTCATGGCAGGCATGATAGGTTGCGACGTTCACCTGATCCTTCTTGGGACCACCCCAACCGCACTTCCGGCACGGCCGAATGCCGTTGCAGCCAATATGACTGGATTCTTCTGACTGCTGCGGATTATCCGCGTCGCCGTCCGTCACGCGCAGAATAACAGCGGCCTCCCGACCGGTGTTCGCGTTGTAACAGATGAGTGGATCCGTCTCGGTGCTTTTGACATAGTCCCGCAGAACAGCACAAAGTTCCGCCGTCGTAACGTGTTGGGAGGCGCCGAGGAAATGAACGTGGAACTCTTGCTTCAGCAGCCGACCGGGAATAGCCGTATTCTGCATAACCATGACGAGGAACTTGTTGTACTGCTTGGACTTGTTGCCGGAGACGTCGTCGATCCAGACAGACAAGCCGAGCACGTACAAGTCTCGATTGCCACCGAGTTTTCGGCCGGGGTTGGGCATCGCAGGAACGAACTCGCGCGATCTCTCGGTCCAGACAAAGTTCGCGCCATGCTCCGCGAGAAGGTCGTCAAAATCCGCTTCGAACAACTCTGCAGGCAGCTCCGCCTCCGTCCCGTCGCAGTCCCAGACACCGTCGACGGAACGCGTCACGATGTAGACGTCGGAGGTGAGCTTCCCGTTGCGCAGAACCCACGTTAGCGGGATAGCAAAGCGTCCGTCGGACAGACGAGCAACCTCGTTCAGCCACCAACGGCGTTGGCCATCGCTAAACATGGGTGTGAGCTGTTCAGGTGCGCAGTCAACAGCACCCTCAGCTTGCCAGCGCTCAGAGATGGGGCCGTTGATGACCTCCTCGGGATAGCAGTTGAGATGGGGCGAAACGAGCGGGTTTGCGAAGTCGCGGGCAACACATTTGCGAACATCGCTGACATAGAAGATGTTGCCCTGGGGCGAGATAATCTTGACAGGTGCGCTCCCGAGCTCAGCTTGTACTTGCTTCTGAGCTTTGCGCAGACCTTTGAGCGATGGAACGCCGCGTACGCCAAGTCGTTTGAGCAGATGTATGATGAGACTGATTTGCGTGCTGGTGAACCGACAGCGACCGAGATTATCGAGAATATCGAGGAGGAGAGTCTGGGAATTTATATTCGGGACATTGTGAATACGACGACTGGAAACGCACCGGCTCATTTGGCCAAGGGAAGAACCTGTCGTTGGACGGCTCGTTGAAGAATTTGTCAGGCAGGTCTTCCTGCTCCAGTTCTTCATCGACGTCGTCGTTCTCCTCTGAGCGCGTCTCCTGGGCAAGAGACTTGGCAAGAATGCGCTCAAACTCCGCATCCAGCTGGATTCGCAAATCTTCCTCCGACATCGGCGGCTCTCGATTTTGCTCTTGCTCCAGTTCTTGATTTGCGAGCATGTCAGCAAGACACTGGAATTCGACCATGCGAGCGTCCGATGGAGCAGGGAGCGGCTGGGGAATCATGGGTGGCGTTGGTGCTCGAGATGGGAGCTCGTCGACAGGCGCATAACCGGAATGGGCCTCCGCATCGTATGCTCCATCGAGTCTTGCCTCGGTTTCTTCACGCTCCCGTTCACGCGATTGGAAAGTTTCCGCGCAGGACTGATGAGTGCGACCCTCAATGTGGGCTTTGAGGTTGGATTTGAGGATGAAATCCTTTTTGGCCTGGCCAAACGATCGACAGAGGTTGCAGGAAATGAATTTGGTGTCTGTGGCATGGTCTTGGAGATACTTCTTCTCGTCTGTATGCTATTAGCGCTGCAAATTCTCAAAATAAATTTATGAGCCTCACTCTCGGGAACCACCCAGCCTCCATCCTTTTTTCTTCTGCCCATGATGCAAGTCGAACAATGAACTGACCGTGTGACACCGTAACACAAAGGTTGAACACCATTAACAATGGTCTTTGTGACATTGTAACCTGCTCTTGACTTCGTTCCACCATGTCCAAGCTTGCCGAGATTGCACGGCGCAAGCGCCGCCGCCGCCGCAAATGCACGCAACGAGCGTTCAACACCAAGCTCCGAGAGCGGCGGAACCTTTATGGAGGACCCACTGACCCCATCGGAGACCAATGGCATCTTGCCACCGTCGAGCCCAAGCCAGACTCGCTCCTCTTCCCCCACGATGGACGACGGCGACCTCCCCCCCGACGTCCCAGCTCCTCACAGTCTCGAACCTTGGTACCCGCGTCCCAAATATGACGGCATTTGGAGAGCGCCAGCTCAAGCGCGTCAAGCTTTCAGCAGCATCCGAACGCGATTATCGACAGCTCTGCGCGGTGTGTGATATATTTCCCGAGCCGCTCAACATTAATTCCTTCAACAACAGGCCACAAATGTCCACGAGCGCCAAAACTTGCACGCCCTCGCTGTCTTTCAACTCATCGACAAAGTAGATGATTTAAATGCTTCTTGGAAGGCCGCAAAAGGGCAGGACTTCGAAAAGAATGCGGAGCTCAACGCAAGTAATTTTATCTTGGTCTTCGCCGATCACTAACTTCTGCTTGTTTGCAGGCCGACATCCGTCGGTTCAGTCGCGCCGCCTTGCTCAACCCGGACATACAATTCTACGGAGCGGACAGCACCCTCAAACTCGACCTCATTGTGCGTGATTTTGTTTCTTCACTGGGTGTGCGTCAACACGGGCTTGCAGAAGGCGATGTATAAAGAAAATGTTCCTCACCTACCGCCGCAAAACTCCTCGAACGCCATTAAACGGAAGCTTGAGGGTATCGTTGGACACCAGCTCTCCGTGGATCGCGCCAAAATCAAGGAGGTGGTGCGTCCAATTTCCCAAATGAATTCGCGAGCGCTGGCTAAACAACAGAACATATTAGGTTGGCAACTCGCTCAAAGTTGATCGTACCGCGGAGGACCCACCAGCAACGGATCTTGCGTCCATTGCCACCGCTCTGATGGCCAGCTGGAGCATCGACCTGCCGCTCACACTCCCGATGCTTTGGCGTCTCAGCCTTATTGTGCGTGATGCGCCTCTGCCGTATTCGGAAACCTCATATTATCCACAGAGGTTCCAAATTTCCGAGTGCCCCGCCACCCGCGACGACTTCTGGAAGAAGCTCGACCAATCGCTGCATGAGACACGCAAAGAAGGTGCCGGCAGCTTGATTATGTATGTAATATCTGCTCTCCGTCGCGAAGATAGCTGACTGTGCAACAGGGCGCTGCAGGAACTATTCAAACTGGATGTCGAAGCCCACGGAGCGCTCGCGGAGGATATCGACATTGATGTGGATGGTATTGGGCCGCACAGTGAAGCGTGGCTCCAGCGGGTGGATAAGTTGGCGCGGAAGGTGGAGAATCCAAAGGTTGTGGGTGGCAAAGGCAAGACAACCGCGGAGCCTGACGCGTCGACGGCATCAACACGCCCACACAAGCGCAAGCGGACCAATGGCGACAGCGAGGATGAGGATGTTGATGAGGATGGGGGTACCGGGGGCACGTAGAATTACATGCGAGCATCCATGAATGAATCCGTTATATATTTCTTTTTCATCAATGACCTGTTGGAAAGCCCCGCTAAAAATGAGCCACCGGACTCTTATGCGTATTAACCTGAGCATTCAGATGATATCCCGGCGCAATCCTCTCTGAATGAAGCCTGACATCAAGCTCTGCGTCAAATGACCGTCAATTAATTTTATGAAATGGTACCAGCCTGATATCCTCGAGTGCTCAGACTAATGTTCGGTAGGAATGTCAAGGGATATGAACGACTGATATTCTACTGAGATTCTCGGGGGATGAGGGTGTATCACGTACGGATTGGCCGGTAGGCGGTGGGTTGGCGGGAGGCTGCGACATGGAGAATCAAGAGAGAGAGAGAATCCTTTATAGTAGGAGAAGAGAAAGGCAGTGGGTGCCATGCTGTGTGGCAAGTCCACAAGATCAGTCTCGCTTAGATCGGCTATGTCGACCTCCAAAGCACCGCGTTCGTCTATACAGCAGAGACTCCAGGCTACAAATACATGGTCCGTAACAAGTACCACATCGGTAGCGGCGCGAGCGCCCGGTCCCCGACTCTGTCACCATATATATCCCATGTCGCTCGTCGTGAGCGGCTAGCGCGACTCACTCCTCACGACATGCCTGCCAACGGCCTCCCCCTAGCATTAATATTGGTCACTCACTGGCAGATTCTTCTTTTCCAACAAGCTGGTAGAAACACTAGCATCAGTGTACTTCGTTCAAAATTCAAGTTGGTCTTACCGAGCTTGCGACTGCAAATTTAGCGACCGCTGAATAATGGGTGAATCCTTCTCAAAATGTTTGACCTACAAGATCCACGCTGGGCACCAGTCCAGCCGTGGCTTTTGACGGAGACGTGGATCCAACTTTTGCGCAAGTACGATAGTCTTTAACTTCCCGCTCGCTGATTGAATCGTACTAGTAGAGACGTTCCTGTACACCTAGAATACATCCTCACCGAGATGTTAAAGAACTCGTTCTATGCCACGCTTTAACACCACCGTGCCTGGCGTCTGTGCTGTTCAGCCGGCTCGGATAACCCTTGCGGCTCCCTCCTTCAACGCTTCTCACTCGATTCCGCATCCGCAACGAAGGTGGCGGTACTGTAGTATTTCATTCAATCCGAATGACCTTGGGGCGTGTGACATCCGCTACGAAATTCGCAATTCGCAAACCTCGGGACAGCTTTGTGACACTTTCAAATTCTCATAAACCACTGAAGATAATTTGAACCATCTAATGGATTTCTATGCTATTATTGCACCGAATGTAATTCTTTCTACTTGCTACTAAACACAATGCCTAAGATCCGCTCTTGGAGCAACCCTCTTTGCTGCCCCGCAGGGCTGGAAAAAAACTATTCAAATTAGGTCGTCCGAAAACTTTCGGAAACCTCTCAAATGGGCCGTGACACCTGTCAAAAATTCGGCAAAAATATGGGGTGTGACCCGTGACCTGCGAATTGAATGAAATAGTACAGTATTTCTCCAAGCAACATGGGCGTATCTTTTCGTGCGCGTTCACTACCGCGAAAAGCCGCGACCGCGGAGGCGGGCCGTATGTTGTGCAACGTGTTGGTGGTTTCGCAGGGATTGTAGACGGAGATGCCAACTTGTTTAGCGAGATTACATACAAAGGTATGCAGACCGGTTTGGGCTCAGATCGCGGGCTTGGGTTACGGCCTATTACCGATGAGCGAATTATATGTCAAGTACATTTCGCCAAAAACGCCGAGACCTCAGGTACTTTGGCGGGGACGTTGGACCTCGTGTTTTTGGAGGGATGGGGGGGCGGATTGTTTCCTCAACTACGGTGTCTCTCCGATCAAGCGGGCAGCTCTGTACTCTAGTCTGTACCACCAACTATAGGTCTACGATGATTCACTGCTTTACGGAGACTAACTGAACGCTGCTAGCTATCGCACACGCCCAAGCGGTAGTTCCATCTAGAGCATCCGTTCGTTGTGTTCGAAATTATCTTCCTCAGAATTGCATGCATCATACCCTCCGGTGGTGGTCTTTGTTCATCGTCAGCGCAACGTGAGCGGCGCCTGCCGGCACACGTCAAAGCTAATATATTCTTCCTGACCCCGCTTCGGCGAAAATCGGGTGAGTGCGAGGCCGCCTGACTTTTCAAGACATCTAGAAGAAGTAATAAGACAAGGGAGAGGCAACAGATCGGGATCAAAATCTCTATCGTGTTTTGGGGACGGAACTAACGCAATCACTCGACAGAACCCTCTCTTTCAGAGTCGGGGATTAATACACGCGTGTGCGTTTGAAGGAAGGCTCGCTCCAACCACCGTACAGAGGGTCAGTACCAGAAATCGACGCCTCCTCCTCCTCATCGTCGTCATCCGGCCGTGAACGCTTCAATGATGACAGTTGCGGCAAGAGAATTCCCATCAGTAGCCTTGCAGGCGTTTGTCGGACGCCTCCATATGTTCTCTGTACGCTGGGCATCCGTTTCTGCGGGCGTGCGATAACACGAGTGTTGAGGATCGACGGCGGAGAAACCGGACCGATGGGCTGTGTGGGCGCAGGGACGGCCGCAATCTGAAGCTGCGTTCCAGTAGGTGTAGCAGCGGGAGAGACGGGCGGATTGGGCGCGTGGACGGCGGTCGTGTTCGCAGAGACTGCGGGTGCAGCCGAGTATGGAGGAGGGGGTTGCGCAGGCGCATTCAATGCGGACGCCACTGATGCGCTGACGTTTGAGGGTCTGGAAGAGGTCAACAAACAAAGATCAAATGCGAAAGGAGCGACGCACCCAGCGTTGAAGACCTGGACAGCAGGGGCAAGAGGCGCACCGCCCGCAGGATTCCTACATTGCTATGAGTTTAGAATCGAGAGGTAAACAGAAGAACGTACCCAACGACGTCAATCCTTAAAGACGTTGGCGAAACAATAGTAATGTTCACCACACTAGCGGACAATTGGGCGGGGAGCACGCCGTTCGCGAAGAAGACGGTGATTGAATGGATGTTGTTGTTCGAGTTGCTAGCCATCGCGAGGAGGGTAAGGGTGGAGGTGGCTGGTGAAGGTGTGGGCGTGTCCACGCAAGCCTTTTATGGCGTCGACGCTTTGAACGCTTGACTCACGGCACGTGTAGCCGAGGCAGTTCAATGATTAATTCCGGAGCAGGAAGGTCAAAGCACTCGTCACAAGTGGGTGCTTTGACCAGAAATGATGACCGCTCTTCCTGAACGTGTGTGCGCAATACAAAACAAAAGGACACAGTTGGAGTTGGGTCGCGGAGGTCGACCGTTTTAACGGGCCTCGAGGATTGGGGCAGTTTAAAAATGATCAGCGGCCACCACCGGGCCGAGCGTTGGTGGAAACGGCAATGAAGGAAGGGGCGCAGTAGTCGGCGGCAGCGCGTCGCATAAACACCCACAACCCGATGGGCAGATAGGGACATCTAGACGGCGCCAGCACGAAACGTGCGTAATATGAAGGCAGCGCAAACAACTGCGCGAGAGCTTCTTGACCGTAAGTCGGCAGATATTGCATCGAGGGCTTGAGTAGCGCAAGCAGTTCGGGCACGAATCCTTCCCCAATTCGAGTTCAAGACCGCATGTTGTGCATTGGCGATGTATTCCTATGGTACCACGTCATTCATGCGCATCACATTAGTGAGCAAAAACGAACCGATTCCATGTTGGTTGTCTTGCTGGGCGTGCTCGCGGTTCTTGAGCGACTTTAGGAGCTCAAGACGCTTGCGATACAGCTCCCAATTGAAGAGGAGATCAGCATAAATGTGTACATGACAAGCAAACTCCTCCATCTTTTGAGAAGGGAACTTGAGCGGCCTGGATACATTTAGCTAGTAAAAATGGACAGAACGCTGGACCAACTTTTCGTTCTCTTCAACAGGGACATCGTATACGACCACACGCGATTCGTGAATCGGCTGCTGGTGAGGCGGAGTCGAAAAAGGCACCCTTTTATGCCCTGCCGATGAAAACGAGACCGCCAACTGCTTCATCCCCGGAGGTGTCGTCGTCTCGTGCCATGATTTGGACACAATCGACGGCGACCCCAACCCCGACGAGTCGCGCCACCTCCGATGCGTCAGCGGCGATTCCGGACCCTGCTGGAGTTGAAGCTGTCCTAGGCTGATTGCGCGGTTCTCTTTAGCAATAGAAGTCGACGCGGGCAGCTCGGATGGCGTCATAAACGAATCCTGAACGCCGGACATGAACTGCCGCACACTGCCGGCATTGAACAGACTTGACCACGAGCCCCTCGAGGAACCGGACGTCGACAAGGCTGGCTGCTGCTGCGCAATCGGGGGAGACGCTGAATTGCGCGGCCAGGTAGGCGATATGGGACTCATCCTGTGAGTCGACGGGCGACTGATGCTAAAGTAGTCGAAAGGAACATTTCTCGGTGTTGGTGTTCCGCGAATCGGAGGTGATTTGATGGAGGGTGTTGGACCGGGGCCGTGGCAAGCCTGCAAGACGATCATCGCCAGCATCGCCAGCATCTGGAGGTCTTTCAACTTGCAGAGTTCCTCATGGCTGCGATTCGTCAGGCGAAGTGGATAACGAAGACTTGCGCCGGGCTTACATTCGCGTCACCATCTTGACGATCAAATCGTTTGCCGCCATAACAATTGGATACTCGGCGCTGAACGTTGGGAAAAGTGCCTGCAGGATCTTGAAAATCCGCTCGTGGTCCACGCGCCCGTGTATCTTCGCAATCTCCGCATTTCTTTGGCACAGTATCGCCAGTGAATCGGCCTGGAAAACATACGCCTCCGCAACCTTGCGATCTGCCCCAGAAATATGCGAGGTGCTGGTTATAAACACCGTACTCCGACGCAGCGGGGCATTCTGGAACCGACTGCTATGGAACGCATCTTCGCCGCGCTGTCGAGACGTCTCCGACTCACGGCGATGCGATGCATTGTCCGAAAATGTCAACAAGTTGGTCATAATGCGCTGTAGCTGGTCCCCTGGCTGGGGATGGCGCGATTCGAGGGGCTTGACCACGCGATCCGTCGCAACAAGTGTCAATCGTCTGACTGCGTCTGCAATGAGCGCCGGTGAGCGGAACCGCTTGAGAGGTTCGGGCTCTGATGTAAGATCAACACTATCGTGACCCGGCGGGATGTCCGATGTTGTCCCTGCGGGTGACCCTGATATCAATGGGTCGCGCAGAACGTGTTTGACGAGGCGTGGCGTTGTGCGAAAAAAGCATACTAGTTCACCTGTGGTCAATTGAGCGCTCGTCGAAGAAGAACTCCGTTGTCTGCCTACCGTTGGGACTGAACGTGGCTTGAGAGGTACGCGGCTCGGACAAATTCTTGTGCGTCCGCATGAGATTTACGGTCATGTTCCGCGTCTTGTGTTCGCCGGTTTCGCTATCGGAGGACGACTCGGAATCCATCTGCAATGCCCCGGCCCTCTCCCCTTCACTTAGAAACCGCAAACATGCTTCCAAACAAGGTCGCTGCCGTTCGCGGATGGCACGAAGGCGGCGTAAGATGAAGACGCGGTTTTTGAGTGTTATAAGCGGGTTCCGCTCGAGTTCGACGGTTGGTGTTCCTCGGGGATGAACGCCATGCGGGTAGTCTTTCGGGAAGGTGAAAGTAACTCTGATAAAAACGGCACAGGACTCGCCCCACGGTCCGTGCAGGCCGAGGGTGCAGGTTCGCTTCTTGGTCAGATCGTGTTTCTCCAGTTTGATCTTTGCGGACAAGAGTTTGTTGATGACTGAAGTAAGCCTAAAAATGGTTGAGACGCAACAAAGGGCGAAATTGAAAAGATTCTCACTCGTCCTGCAAGCTCTGCCCCTCCTCAACTCGTGGGCCACGACTATCACTCCTTCGCCTCCCCCCACTTCCAACTAGGCTATCGCCACCTTCCAACTCACTATGACCACCACTGCTCCCAGCCCCGCGTCCGCCGGAGCTGCTCCGTTCGCCTCCTACCGCGCTGCCGGAAACCTCCTTAACGTTGGAGAGCCACGCAAGAGCGTCAACGCCGGCCAGCCCGGCTCTCTTGCCAGGAGCCGTTCCTCGCGACATTTTCATAGACCCGACGGCAGGACTGTTGCTCGACCCAGAAAGCAACAAACCCGGCGGAGGAACAAGCTGTCCGCGTTTTTGGACGCCCCCAGCAGGGGGCGCGTGGTTTGAGCTCGAATGCACGACTGGGGCACCTGCGCGGACTCCGGCGAGGATCATACGCGCCCCGATCGGCGCAGACAAGGCAGGTATCGGTGGGGATGTTAGTCCATGCATACTTCCACTGTTGTTGGAGACATTGTCGTCGACACTTTCAGGCACTGGAGGGTGGCGGAAGGAGAACAATGGGGTCGCGATGGAAGACTGTTCTTCCAACTCCGCGGGGGACGTTTCGGTTTCCTCTAAGGGACGCTCATGACCAACTTGCTAGAGCTGCGTGAGCTCAACTTAACTGGATGTCAGACATTACCTGCATCATATCCTCGGTGACGGGCCAAAACCTCAATGTCCTGTCCTTAGACCAAGTTATGAGCTGGAAGGTGTGGCCATCTCGCGGCAATTGAGTAACCGAGGCCAAAGGAAATAGAAAAGACGAACCGTTATAGCGCCGCCAAACGAATTCCTTTACGACGTCCAAATGACCTTCAAACACCTCCACTGGCCGGTCCCCGTCCCAACTCGGAGCGCGACTTCTAGAAACAGCCATCGGCGCTTCGACTATGATTGGTTTGTCTCCGAAAACATCGCCGGAGGGTTGGGTCGTTGCGTTTGCATGACCTTGATGGAGTTCAGAAAAGGAGTGAGATGGTCGAGATCACCGCACCAAGAGCATACATGCCCAATGCCGTATCCCCTCGCTGCGGCAGACTGAGAACGCCACGACCAAATGGAAGGTGCCGGGCTCGCCAAACTGGATGTGCTGTCCGAATCGTCTGTAACGGCTCGAAAGTGTGTGCATGAGTTTGTGTTACGCTGGGATCGCAGTCTGTGCAACCCCAGGACGAAGTTGTATGCTGTTGTAGGTGAGCTTCATTGAAACGAAACAAAGCCGCAAACGTACTCTGTCTTGGACTCCCTCCTTCACACTCGCGACATCCCACAACTTAATGGTTCCATCAAGGGAGCAAGTAACGAGCTCATCGCGTCGCGTCGGGCTCCAGTCGATACCGTATATTTTGGAACGGTGCGCGGGTAGACGCGTTATCGGAAGAGAGCCTTTCCGCCGGTCCCAAATAAGGACCTCTCCTCCATGGCTGGAGGCCAAAACATGGGGGTCCTTTCTGTTCCATTTGACTTGTGTACCCCCATCTGCAATATAGCTTAGCATTACTTGGGGCACAGACAACATGGCACGCACTATTGAACGCGCTTAATCCGAACACGGCGCGACCATTCTTCGCTGCACGCAAGTCCCAAGCCCACAGCCAGGAATCTACGCCTGTACTGACGACCAAATCGCGTTCCTCGGGCGCTGGATGCCAGTTGACGTCTGTTATCGCGCGGTAGTGACCACGAAGGATGTGCTGAATCGCGGAAGGTTGTCCGCCATTCGGGCCAGCGGTTATGAGAAGATTCCAAATTAACCTGGAGGATTCAATGCAAGACGCGAAGAGACGGAACTGCGCACAGTTTTTCGGAGCTCGTGCTCACCACGTACTCTCCGCGACTGACATGAGGATTGAACTGCACGTCTGCGACATCCCAGGAGCCTCCTTGCGGCAAGAAACGCGGAGGACTCAGAGCAGACGATAAGTCTATTACGAATAAACCGCGACGCGCAGCGAGGACAATGTCGCGACCCGTAGCTGAGATGCTCATCTGTGCAGTTGAGAGAGCGTCTAGGGCGAATACAAGACATACGTTTCCGACGGCGTCCCCAACGAGCATCTTCATGTCTATCTGCATAGAGCGGAAGTTGTCTGACGAGTCTGTACTGTTCCCGACTTCTTCCTCGAACGGCGGCGACGTGGATGCTTCGTCGGATTCTGAGGCTGAATCGTGCTGAGAGAAGAGGCGTTGCTGGGAGCGCAGCAGGTCTAGGGGAGGCGCAGGAGTCCAGCTTGGGCGGCGGGCGTCCATCCAGGACTGCCTGCGTCCTGTGGCAGGCGGGTGGAAGGACATTTGGCGCGTGCACCTGATCTGCTCACGACTTGTCCCTGACCTCGACCTCGGCTTCTCTCCTTCCTCCCATGTCGGCCAATGATTTCTACAAGAACTACGGGCCACCGCAGGGTCAGCCCAACAACTACGGTCCGCCGCAGGGCCAGTATGGGACTCCTCAAGGCCAATACTATCCGCCTCCAGGTCAGCGCTAATCTCGCGTGGCGTCTTTGGCAGCTTCGGAACGCCTTTCTTACTTTATTAACAGGCGGTCCCCAGGACATGCAAGGAGGCTACTACCCTTCAGTGTGTCTTTCTCTGTCCCCCGCTTGTTGAACTCTCTGTAACGACCATAACAGCCTCCACAGAACGCCTACCAGGGTCCGTACCAAGGCCAACCTCAGTATGGCTACAACGGACAACAGGGCTACCAGCCCAGTCCCGGGCCTCAAACGATCGTTGTGTAGGTCTTCTTCCAAGTTCCATCCATCCAAAACGCAGCGACCATTGCGCATCATGGCCACCGGATCGAACGATCCCGAGCCAAGGCTTTGCGGCTTTTTCGCTCGAGCGCACCAGTGTCCGAACCGCCGCCCATCGGCATGTTTCGCTGCTGTTCTGCGCTGCTCCCTTCATGTCCCCTTCTTGCCCGGCGTTCATCCGTTGCTGATCTCCTTCCCTCCTCAGGCAACAACCGCAGCAACAGTCAGGTGGGGGCAGCACTGGATGCATGGCTTGCCTAGCTGGATGTTTCTTGTGCTGCTGCGCAGAAGGTCAGTACCCGCTCAGTCCCGTCTACGTATCTAACTGGAACTACAGAGATTTGCGAATGTCTGCTCTAGACGCCGGATTACGGCCTCTGGAGCACGTCCTACACGAGATCTTACGCACTATATACGAGAAGTGGAATTTATTATTCGCCAAGCGCGAGGTTATGACTAGGTTCATGTTGGCTGCTCGTTTACTTTGTGTACAAAGGCTCGAGTGTGGGCAGTAAATTGTGGCGATTTGATTGGCCGGGCCTGACACATCAACGACTCTTCCGAACGTTCCCTCCTCCAAAATGTCGATGCTTGCGGCAAGACGCTTCGCGGCGACGAGCTCGAGGCTGTCTGCCCAAAAAACTGCTGGCCTGTCGCGGGGCATTCTTGTGCGTTCTTTGCTGCAGCTCTCGACCCCAAACTCAACTCCAACCAGGTTCGCAATGCCTCGACTTCTTCGTCCTCCGCGTTCGACGTGCGTACTCGACACGTCCTTTGGCGTAGTACTTTAACATCCGCGCAGTCTTTCCTCAATTCCCGCCTGACCCTCGTCTCCGTTTCTCTCTTCACTGCGGGCTCAGTCGCCTGGTACACCCACCTTTACGGCTCCCTCCCCTTCCTCCCCCAGGTCCACGCCAGCCTCGACAGTGATGAAGGCCTGCACCCTCCCGCGTATCCGTGGTCCCACAAGGGCCCGCTCGACACTTTCGACCATGCCAGGTCACTTTTATCCTCTCCGGCCGAACCCGACTTGATATCTTTTTAGCATTCGTCGCGGCTACCAGGTCTACCGCGAAGTCTGTGCTGCGTGCCATTCTCTCGACCGTATCGCCTGGCGCAACCTCGTTGGTGTCTCCCACACCGTTGACGAAGTCAAGACGATGGCCGAAGAGCACGAATACCAGGATGGCCCCAACGACGAGGGCGAGATGTTCATGCGTCCCGGAAAGCTGGCCGACTACATGCCTGCGCCCTACCCCAACGAAGAGGCCGCCCGCGCCGGTAACGCCGGTGCTCTTCCCCCAGACTTGAGCTTGATCGTCAAGGCGCGCCATGGTGGTGCTGTACGTGTATCTCGGCGTACTTTGCGTCTGTTTAAACTGCTCAAAGGACTACATCTTTGCACTGCTCACCGGCTACATCGACGCGCCCGCTGGCGTTGAAATCCGCGAGGGCATGAACTACAACCCCTTCTTCCCTGGCGGGGCTATCGGCATGGCGCGTGTTTTGTTCGACGGACTGGTCGAGTACGAAGATGGTGCGTAGTTGCTACTCGCTGGCCCACTTTGACGCGAACTGGGTTGTAGGAACTCCCGCTACGACGTCGCAGATGGCCAAGGACGTCGTTACTTTCCTCAACTGGGCGTCTGAGCCGGAGCACGACGAGAGGAAAAAGAACGGAATCAAGGCTGTGATTCTGCTGTCGACGTTGACGCTGCTCAGTCTCTACGTGAAGCGGTTCAAGTGGACGCCAATCAAGAACCGGAAAATCTGTGAGTGACTAGAAAATTAGAAGACGCTGCTGATCACTGTGGCCAGTCTACGATCCCCCGACAGACAAGACTCGTCATTAGACAGCCTTAAATAATTTTTACGCCGTAGTAGGAAATGGAGGAAGAGTGTGACTAGAAGTGTGACCGCGTGATACTTGTCTCTGCTGCCCTCCATGTCGACCGACTCGTGGCCCCCCGCACTCAAGTCAGACTTGGGTATATTGCTGCTATCCGTCGTATTAACTCGCCGCAGAGACTGGGTCGCTAAATGTCTCGGCCAAATGACCGAAGCCAACAAACAGGAAGCACAGGCCGAACTACGACAGGTCATCGCAGATTCTTTCGCAGCCCACACCCTCTGGACAACAGACTGGCCTGCAGTTCAGCTCAAAGCTCTTCTCCCTCAGCCCCCGCCACAGCTAAACTCAACTTTGAAGCGCAAAAACAAGTACGTCTCGCCATCTATGCCGCCTTTCCTCCATTCAACCTTATGCAGCCACGAAAACTCCCCGAGCGGCAAAAAACCAAAGAAGACGCTCAAGACCTCCCATTCCACCTCCTCTACGTTCGACCCCACCGACCGTGCCGCTCTCGACAAGCGCGCCCAGCGTTTCCAGCGAGAACATGATATTGAACGGGAAAAGTCGCGTGGCGGCGGTAGTTGGCGAGCAAACTCCTCCACTTCTCATCTGTTCAGCAACACCAACTCGCGCTTCCCTTCACCCGCCCAAGGAGAGGATCCGGAAACGGTGCGTCCTTGAGCGTTACTCTTATTGTTGTCACCCGAGACCGCGTTCTAGAACGGGTGGGATTGGGATCGATTGACCATTGTGGGGACTTCGACCGACATCTTCAAGGACTATCTCCGTCTGACCTCGGTGCGTTCCCACTGGACCAGAATTGGGATAGACGTACGACCCATGAAATAGGAACCTAGACCAGATCAAATACGCCCGTTTCCCGTCCTCGAACAGACCCTTCTCCAACTAAAGAAAAGGTTTCGAGAAAAGGCGCAGTACAATTGGATATGCAGTCAGTTCAAGAGCCTACGCCAAGACCTCACAGTGCGTGTTTGCTTCTGGTTTCGCTTCCGCGAGTCGTATTGGGTCGTGTTTGCCTCCAGGTACAGCGCATCAAAAACGAGTTTACGGTACAAGTCTACGAGATACACGCGCGGATTGCATTAGAATGTGTAAGGCGCTGGCACCCTGCTTATCCTGCACTGATTCGGCAATTAGGGCGATATGGTCGAGTACAATCAATGTCAGGCAACGCTAAAGACGCTCTACGACCTTGGGCTTCCAGGCAGAGTGGAGGAATTTACGGCTTATCGCATTCTCATGCTCCTGCACGGTCGGAATCGTGCCGGTGCGTAGCTGAACTCGCTTTCCCGAGGGCAACGCTGACCAGTTCCACAGAATTGAACTTATACGTAGGTCAGTTAACACCAAGACTCAAGGCAGACCCTGCCGTGCAGCATGCGCTCCGCGTGCAGCGTGCATTGGCGACGGGCAACTACCACGCGCTCTTCGAGCTGTATTCCTCTTCGCCGAACATGGGTGCATATATTATGGACCATTTCGTCGGACGCGAACGAGCAAGAGCACTGATGGTCATAACGAAAGCGTGCGTCGTCGCTTTGTGGTCCACAAGTACTAACGCGGAGCAGCTATAAAACCGTCCCGCTCACGTTCATCCATCAAGAGCTCGCGTTCGAATCGTATTTGCAAGCAAACAAGTTTCTCGCGGAACACTCCGCTGCGCAGTACACCAACCCCAACAGCACCGACGCGGACAAGACACTGGACTGTCGGGCCGCTGGTGCGAATCTGGCGCAGACATTCGAGGCGAAATATCGCAAGGTGCAGATCAGCGGCGCAATATAACTCGTAAACCTGGTCATCTAGCTTTCCGCCATCCACGCGCCATTATTGTATCGATACTTTGAATCCATGGGCTTTTTTTTCTATTCCACTGTCCGAGCACGTATGCAAAGTCCGAGCCAAACTCAATTCCCCCAAACCTGCTCCGCATCGATTTCTCGTGCTCCTTGAACTTGCCGTTCGCTAGAGGGTGTCATATGCTCCTCGGTCAAGCCCGGGTGGCCGTCCCCAGGCAGCGCGATAGGCTGGTTCGGCGTCTCGCGTTGATACAGCATACGCCGGAGCAACGCTCCCAATAACGCGAGTGGGTGCAGCGCTGTAAACACAATTGCGGCGATCTGCATGGTCTTGAGCACCAGTCCATTCGTAGAAGTGAAGCAATCGTACGTATACACCCTGCGCCTTTGGCCGCAGCGACCACAAACTGACGCAGATCCAGGTCGCCGCTACACACCAAACGATGTCGCGGCGGAAGAAGACGACGAGAAGGCTGATGATTTGTGTGCCGACGACGACGCCGAGTCCCGGCCATCCGTATTTATTATAGTCGACGGGCGTGCCGTCGTACATCGGGGTGTTGGTGAGACCAAGCGCGATGCTACAATGCGGTCAGATCGCGGGTTGAACAAAGAAGTAAGCTCACAAAAGCGTCAACGGGAACAGCAACGCGAACTGCAGCACAAAGAAGAACCGGAGCGGCGCGTGGATGAGCGCAGTGTCAATGGGGCGAGACGAGGTAGGGGCGTGGTAGATGAGCAAAGAGATGTTCGAGTAGAGTAGGAAGAGCAACTGCAGTCCTGCCAATACGGTCGCGCCGATGAACCACTCAAACACCTACGGGTCGATTACGGGTTAGCAAGTCGAGTCGCGTCAGGGATGATCTCACCCAAGCGACTGCCCAAGCGGCCATGAGCCAATTGGCAGACACGAGGGAAAGCCCAACTGCTTTCGTCAAGGTCGCCTGTTCGCTGGTGAGCGTCTGGAGTGCCACAGGATTCAGTCCACCTTTGTTTCCGGCTTCCTGACAACCACCAATAGGGCGCAATACCCAATCTGCATGAGGAATATGACGGCGACATAGACCAGGATAATTGAGGGACGTGGCGAAATTGGGGTCGGGTAAAGCTTAGAGATTGTCTCTATTCTGAAGGTGAGACGGCGAATTATGGATGTGCTGTGTGTGCGTACGAATAGCAGGGTTGACGAGGGTAGCACAGACGGCCACGCTCGCTATATTTATCAACAACGACAGCGGGGTTAGGACCTGCAATCTGGGGGCTTGTAAGGACGGGGCAGGGAAGGGAGGAGGGTGTCTAGCCTAACGAGGGCGAGATATTCGCGGAGGGCAGGATGAGACCAGTCGATAGGCACATCGTCCATCGTCGAGAGCAAGGCGCGCCACAGTGATGTCACATAAAACCTCTAGTCGTACAAGCTACAGTTCAAAAGAGTAGGGTATGTATGTATCTGTCTGTTTACCTGAGAAGCCAATAATCCTAAGTAATAATCTACTAATAGAACCCGCCGTTCTGCATCCCTGGCGAGCCCATCTGCATAGGCGTCATGCCCCGCGGTGGCGACTGCCCCATCCCCATCGCCACCATCGGCGGCGACGCGTGCGCATGCTGCATATGCGGCGACATGCTCATCTGTCCGTTCATCGGCGGACGCATTCCGTTCCGGGACCCATTCTGCGATGGTGTCCGCGCTGGAACGCTCGCATGACGAAGACCGGGGCTCGGAGAAAGCGAAGCGTGGTGTCCGTTCATCGCAACCGCCAGCGCAGCGTTGTCCATTCCGTTCACCATCCCATTCATGCCGTTTACCATTCCCCCATTGTGGTTCATCCCATTCGTCATCCCGTTCACCATCGGAGCGTTATGACCCATGCCGTTGACCACCGAGTTCGGACGACCTTGCACCATTTGTTGCTGCCAATTGCCTACAGGCATGTGCCGTCCGGGCGGCAACTTCAGGTTCATGTTCGCGTTGTTGTTCATGGCCATCTGCTGGAAGGCGTTGGCATTGCCGTTCAGCGAGTGGTTGTTGTTGATGCCCATGTACCCCGCGTTCATGCCCTGCCTCGCCGCGTTCGCCATGATCTGCTGTTGTTGTCGTAGATAATCCTGGTTGGGCGATGCACCAGGACCGAATGCAGCCTTGAGACTGTGCATCTGCATGCTCATGTTGGTTGCATACTGCTGCTGCATCCCTGAGGGATACCCGTTCTGCTGCAAGTACCCTGGTCCATTGGACTGAACGCCAACACCGACGCCTAAACCCACCGGCGAGGAGTCCATCCCGAGGTTGCCAATCTGCCCAGGGTGACTTTGGGATGACATTGGGCGCGCAGGCGAGCTTGCATTCGCCCGAACTGCATGCATCGCGTTTCCCATTTGCGTTTGCAACATCATCGGCTCTTGCGATGTCTGCACGTGGTTCAAAGCTGGCGACCCCATGCCCGGACCAACGCCGTTAGCCATCGCTAACGATCCACTATGAGCAGCGTCTATTTGCGACGGTTGTGACTGAGGTTCAAGATGTGGCACATTGATCGGTGCTCGAGGCATGCTCCCGTTGAGAATCGGCGGCGCAGACGTTGCGTGCGGCGGAGATGAGTGTGGCGGCGAACTTTGCACTGAAGGAACGCTCGGAGGACGCATCCCACCATTTGACGAAATCCGGATGGCAGCTTGTGGCTGCACCTGCGACGGTAGCTGCTGCGGTAGCCGTTTCATCTGGGCCGAGATTGGGGTGCCATTGACCGTCGGGCCCGTTAACGACGACGGTAGACTACCACCACTGTTGTTGGCGCTGTTTTGTTGCGATATCATGGGCGTCGCGTTGACAGATACGTTGACAGGACGGGAAGCGGGTCGAGGAACGGCGCCAAGGCGGAAACCACCTTTTTGTATAATCTCGCGGCTGCCATCGGGAGAGTAGAATTGGAGGACGGTGTCGGTCGTAAGGGTTCGTTCGTCGGCTTCCTTCAAGAAGCGCATCGATCTTGTGAGGTAGCTAAAGATGAGGGTCAGGTACTTGAACAAATCCCTACGGAGGAACGCCAACCTTGGGTCGTACTCGTCTTCCAGAACACGATCTTGCTCATCAGCACCTTCGGGTCCAACAGCAGCAGTATCGTCCAAATCGAATCGCCACCTCTCCCGTAACCGATCCGCAGATTCCTCGTCCGCATCGGTAGACGGCGATTCAAAGAGGCTGGAACGCGCGGTAGAAACGATGGTGCGAGCTACAGTCGAACGACGATCTAACATAACGCGACCGCCACGACCACGACGAACACGGATGGCATGATCACCAGAAGGTGAATGTCGAAATATGCGGGCTCCAAACGGTGCAGGACGTGGTTGGTACGGGTTCTGCTCAAATCAGACGAGGTCTTGCAAGAAGAAGCGAACGTACCGAAACACTTTCTTCCCAGCTGTGGTCCTTCTGCCGCGTCAGCTCGATATCGATCGTGCTCTGGATCATCGCCGACCGCGCTTGTGGGCGCATCATCGGCGGCTCTGGTTTCGGCGTGACCACATCCACAGGTGTCTTTATCTTCAATCCAAAAGACGCCCTGGTAGATGTCGCTGAAACAGGCATAGTCTCCTGCCTCTTCGGCGGTCTCTCCCTCTCCTTGTCCACGAATAACTCCTCGTCCGACTTGTCGCCCAACGCAGAAAATTTGCGCTTGAGATCCACGACGGCCAGCCGCTTCAACCACACATCCTGCGCCGCTCTCGCATCCGCTTGCTTGAGTGTTTCCCGTTCCAGCAAAAGCTTAGTGAGACGCGCCGCCGACTCCATCTCGTTTTGCAAGCGGATAAGCTTCTCGGAGGAAGTCACCTGCGCTCGCGTCTTGCGAATGGACTTGACCTCGCGACGGCGGAAGCAGACATACGACTCGTTGAGAGTGTCGTTCTCATCGCCGTTGAGCGACGGCATGATGCGGTGTCCCTCCCGCTCCTTGTCGCCTCTCCCTCCAGTGTGGGTAAATGGAGCTCGTGCGATGCGGACAAGGGTAGACGGGGGAGGCACCCAAGCAGGAATGAGATATGCGGCAAAGTCGGATGTCTTGAGTGGGGCAGCAAAGACGTCCTGGTTACTCGGAGAATGCGGGAAACTCCATGGCATTTAAAACTCTGGGAGCGACCATCAACTCCATGTTTGCGCAAGCGCGAATGTAAACCAACCCAGATGAAGATGTTCCGTCTTTTCGTGTGTTACCTTCTCAAACAACCCCATCACCAGTTCAAACTGGTCGATGGTCATGCTCACGGCCGGGTTCTGCTCGGGTTCCTTGCCCTTGGCCTTTGCACTCCTGCTGGGAAGTGCGTGACGCAAATGACGGAAAGGAGCGCCCTGGGCACTGGTACCCTCGCCGCGTGCCTCCTCGTTGTTCTTTTCTAAAGAACTCATTATCGCGCTCATCGGCGTAGTACGTGAAGTCGCCGAGACCACCGGAGATGGCGTCTTCGACTGTCTGGGACGAGCAGACGTAGGGAGATGGGGTCCTTCCATCGATGGGACTGTGCGTAGTTAGCAACAACGCCCGTTGAGTCGGGCGTCGGGATGTACGCGGGTGTCGGCGGGGGGAGGAGCGGTCGACTTCTTGTCATTCCTCGTGGGCCGTTGTGTGGGTGTTTGGTGGCGTCTGGCGGTCTCTGCAAGGACCGCTTGGAGGTGGTGTTCCTGTGATTACATAAGCCAACCGCGGGACGCATAAAGCCACTCCGACAGGGGTGACGTGGCAGCGAGCAGACTGACATTCGCATCCTCCTGGTCGACGCCGGCGACGGCGAAGATTGGAGCGGCTCTTCTCGTCATCGTCGTCTGCGACGTAAGGGCTCCGTGTCGAGGTCGCCCTTGTAGATTTTAAGCCGGTACTTGTTAGTGATGCGCTGTCGGTTCCGAAGGGATGAGCTCTGCGAGGACTGGACTCCTGGAGGCATCTCATCGAGAACGCGCGCAGATGCGGAGAGTGGCGACGGCGGTGGATGGATGAGGCGTAGTGAGCGGCGTAGGTGGCAACGGCCTTGCGCTTGTTTTGTCGGAGGAAGCGGCTGCCTTACATTAGCAGCCTTTTGGCATTTCGTGTGACTGCGCTGATCAGTGCTCGACGTCGCGTCGGACGATGAGCAACGCACCTACTACATCGTCCGAAGGCGATGAGCGGACTAGTAAGCTACCCTTATCGCCACCATGCACACCGTCTCCCACGACGAACACTGCCCTATCAAACCCCGATGAGAACGCGAATCGGAAGGTACGGGTTGCCGGACGCACCACTCCAGAATCCTCCGTCCTTCAGAACGAGGTCTCTCGCGTCTGCAACAGCACCCAAACGATCCACACAAGGGCAACCATCGGGCCAAGATGAAAAACACGCACCCTATCGCATGCGGCGTCCACACACGATGAAGACTCCACCGAGCATCATTGAAGACGGAGAAGGAGACAAGAAGATGGGAGCAAGGAATTCGGACCACGCGGCGTTGGTCGGTTTGCTAGTCGCCACCGACGCAATGTCGACTCCCGAGTAATGTGTGATGGGAAGAGAGAAAAAGGCAGCGTACGAGCTTGGGCAGGAAGGAGAGAATGTCACCATGATCCTTCAGAGAATGTAGCGGATTGAAGACGCTCCGGGAGTCGAGGAGATGCAAAAAAAAGAGGTAAACTGAGGCAAGCGACGGTGATTGCTGGGATGCAAGCAGACGAGTGGGGATACATGGATGGAGAGGGATAGCTGCACGAGTAGCGGAGAACAGGGCCGCTGGAAGAGCGGGAGATGGTGGTGGGGACAAGGAAGACAAGGCCAGCTGTCACACAGAGTATGATCAGTAGCCGGAGAGCTCGGTATATCGAATACATTCCTAGCTAACTCAGAGTAGTGCCGCTGCGCTCTCTACTATACTATGTGGCCCCTTGCTCGAATAATCCATCTTGGACACATAGTTCCTCCCTTCGTTGAACGTTATCTAGCCGACCATATTAAGCCACACAAATTCGCGAACCATCAGCACTTACCTTCGCAGTAATGCTCGCGCCCAAGAACGCAGCGAACCCGTTTCCTGTGTCGCGGTACTCGGGGAAGTAGTCTGGTACGTTTAGTACGCGCACTGCTCGCGCCTGGACCTCCGTTTGGAGCTCCGAAGCAGCGATGAACGGCGCAACACGCGATTCAAGCGCGATTCCAATACCTACCCGCGTCAGCCATCTTTTGGGGATGATAGACGAAACGCTACCCTTTACATGCTGCGTAATTTCCCCAGTTACGAACAGCCCTTCCCAGATGTACTTTCGGCTATCCACCTCTGTTTGCAAAACGGCATGTCCCGCGGCTTCTTGCAGTGGCCAAGGCAACACCCCAGTTGAGGCTGGATGCCCCGAGACCGTCATGAGCGAGGGCGGCACCAATCGCAATAAGGATGGATCGAACAGCGGCTCGCAGAACCGATGGCGCTCCTTGCCGAGCGTAAGCGAATGGTCGCGGAACTGAACCGTAATGAGATCCAGCGCCTCGATTTCGCGAGCGCGAGCTTGCTCTGCAGCCGAAGCTTTTGCTGTGGCCTTCTTCTTCATCCCGCTCTCGATCAGCGCCCGTTCTTTGCCTGCAACGATGACAGCCGCAATATCCGTCACCCCATCGTCCTCGGTCGCAATAGTCTCCCCATCCGAAGGGACCTTGACGTGCCCCTCCCTCCATACTTGACGCGCCAGCTCGACCAGTGTCGTGTGTAGCGCTGCTTGATCGACTTCCGTCTCAGGTGGCGATAGTGCAGCCATAACCGACTGGTTCGCGCGAAGGAGAACAGCAAGGTAGTTCTCGCAGTGCCACGCGCCGACGGACACTGAGGTACGCGCAGGCTGGACAATGAAGCCCTCAGCTATCGGTATGATATCCGTCTGGAACTGGCCAATGTCGACGACGAGACCGCTGAGGCTGTTTGCGGCATATATCTGGCCGACAGGGCGTTCCAGGACGGAAAAGCCAGCGACGTTGAATCGTTCGAAGAACATTTGGCATATGCGTTCATAGGATTGTCGCGAGAGGCCGGGCATTATGGACAGAAGAACGGGTGATTCGTTTTGCACGCGCCGCCGTTGAAGTTGGTTGAACAAGACATACTTCCTGTGCTGTGTCAATCGCGCAGGACGGCGGCAAGTACGACGTACCAAAGAGCCTCCGCCTGGGTCCAGTCTTTCACCTGTCCTTCTGCAAACGGCCAGGACACCACCACATCCGAATTTGTGGCCAAAGCCTCGTCGAGTTGTGAACCGACGAGATAGTCCTTTACTGTGATATGGCACTCAGTTGACGCGTATCGACGGATAGGGAGCGAACCTGCAGGCTGGGATCCATTGTTCAAGGCGTCGGCTCTAAGACCAACGCGTGCAGCAACTTCCTGTGGACGCTGAGCACGAATGGTGGGGATGGTTGGAGACCACGTACAACGCCGGGTGTTTTGAGGAGCTCGTGAAGACCGAGGCCAGCACGGATAGCGGTCCTTCCTGTCTCGATAATGATAATATTTGCGTCGCGGAACGACATGAGTTCGTGTCGAGATGAGGGTCAAAGCTTGGAGGGGTCACACCTCGGTCACGGGACTCTCCCCATGTCCAGCTACTCAAAACTGTGCATCCCCGACGCCGGCACCCAGCCGTTCACCGACTATGCCCGATGGAGGCTCCGCGTCTGCGACTCGGGCAGACATACTTGGCACTATATGAACACAGACGCCGAATCCGAAGCATGGCCTCAGAATTCCGTCGACAAGTTCTGGCTCGGCCTTGATATGGGCTGCCCCTCCCTCCCCAAAGCACATACTCCCCTCGATGCCGCACGCAATGGCTATACATTTTACAAGCACCTCCAAGCCCACGACGGTCATTGGCCCGGCGAATACGGTGGTCCTATGTTTCTGCTACCCGGCATGGTGATAGGCGCGCCGTCTTTCACTTCCTTGCTCTCGTGTTCCAACTCTCCTTAAGGAAGCTATGTCTCTGGCATGGAGTTTACAATGGAGGAGCGCAAAGAAATGATTCGCTATCTCATGAACCGCGCCCATCCCGAGGATGGAGGCTGGGGAATGTGAGCCTACTTTGGGCGCTGTTTCCGTTTACCATAACGCGTTTTTTTACAGCCACGTCGAAGGTCCTTCGACCGTCTTCGGAACGGGTCTCAATTATACGGCGCTGCGAATTTTGGGAGTAGACGCCGATCATCCAGTTTGCACAAAAGCGCGCTCAACTCTCCATAAGCTAGGCTCGTCGACCAATTCAGCATTCTTTTAACCTTACGCTACCTAGGTGGCGCCGCTGCAATCCCTTCTTGGGGCAAATTCTGGCTGTCGTTACTCAATGTCTACGACTGGGAAGGTCTGTAGGGACTTGACGCGTCTGCTTCGTTTAAAGGTCCGCAGGTAATAACCCTGTACCTCCGGAGCTCTGGCTCCTCCCCGACTGGGTACCATTCCATCCTCATCGGTGGTGGATTCACACACGAACGGTTTACATCCCAATGAGCTATCTCTACGGTGTTCGCTTTAAAATGCCAAAAAATGAGCTCATCCTCGCTCTCCGTCAGGTATACCTTACTTCCATTAGGTGAAAGTCTACGAGCCCTCTCCAGGAACTATACACCCAAAGTTACTATTCGATCAATTGGCCCGCTCAGCGCAACAACGTCGCCGAGGTCGATGTTTATGCGCCGCACACAACTCTTCTCGACATGCTCAACGGTGCCCTTGGAATGTATGAGCAATGCACCCTCCCGCCTCTGCGTCATGCTGCCGTCGAACGCGCCTACGACCTTATCGTCCGCGAGGACGAAAATACCGGTTACCAAACACTCGGCCCCGTCTCCAAGATGTTCAACCTCGTCTCTCGTGTGCATCGCGAGGGTGTTGATAGCGATGCATTCCGGCGGCACAAGGAGAAACGTTACGATTTCATGTGGATGGGTGCTGAGGGGATGATGGTTTGTGGAACAAACGGGAGCCAGCTTTGGGATATTGGCTTTATCACGCAGGCCTTGGTTGAGACGGGACTTGCGGATCTACCCGAGAATAAGGATAGTCTGCTGAAGGCGCTGGAGTGGTTGGACGATGCGCAGATTCGGGACCATCCTCTTCATTATGAAAGTTCGTATCGCCATGGCACGAAGGGCGCTTGGGGGTTTAGGTATGCGCTCATCCAAGTCTTCGCGTTAGATCCTGCTTTAATGCTGGCAACAGTACCAAGGAACAAGGGTATACTGTCTCTGACTGTGTCGGGGAGGGTTTAAAGGCAGTTCTATACCTGCAAAACCATCTTAGGTACGCGTCCTTCCTCTGATTTCCAGTCTTCCAATATCGCCGTTAGTTTCACTCCCCAACTTGTTTCCGAGCGCCGGATATTCGATGCCGTCGACCTTTTGCTAACGATGCAGGTAATTCCAACCAACGAGATGGAACTTTGACGACGGACGATACAGAACTCCGATGGAGGTTTTGCGAGCTATGAGCCTATTCGCGGTCCAAGTTGGCTTGAAATGCTCAATCCAGCTGAGGTTTTTGGTAACTTAGGTTCTCCCTGCCGCGTTATCTCTCGCTTAAACAAACAATCAAGGCGACATTATGATCGAGCACAACTACCCAGAATGCACAACATCGGTTATCACCTCACTCTCTATTTTCCACAAACACTACCCCAAGTACCGCGCCTCCGACATCGAGTTAGTCTCCGCTTCATTTGCTCCAGCGTTTCTTACGCGCGGCCCAGACGAACAGTCAAAGGCGCCATCAGGTACCTCCACGCGTGCCAACAACCCGATGGCGGATGGGTTGGCTCATGGGGTATCTGTTTTACCTACGCCATGCAGTTCGCGCTCGAGTCTCTCGCCCTCGTCGGCGAGACCTACGAGACGAGCGAAAGCTCCCGGCGCGCGTGCGAGTTCCTTATCGGAAAACAGCGCTCGGATGGAGGATGGGGTGAGAGCTATAAGAGCTGCGAGGTAGGAAAGTGGGTCGAACACGACGAGACGCAGGTCGTTCAGACATGCTGGGCGGTAATGGCGTTGATGTACGCAAAATATCCCCACGCAGAGCCGCTCGAAAAGGGCGTGGCGTTGGTAATGCGACGGCAGCTCCACGTATGTACCGAACTTGGCAGTATGGGTTCGACTAATACGTTGCTAGGACGGGTCGTGGGCGCAAGAAGCCATCGAGGGCATATTCAACAAAACGTGCGCAATTGCTTACCCGAACTTCAAGGCTTGTTATTGCGGCGATTTTATCCAGATACTGAACCATTCCTTTAGTTCTCCTTCCCTATCTGGATGCTTGGGAAGGCTGACCGCTACCTGAAAGAGCTCCAGGGATATGCACGGCACCCAGATGGGCATTAGGTGGCCTACATGCTAGTAGTTCAAGCTACGATGATTGCGCCCACATCTTTATCGCACCGCCACAGATTTCATTTAAAATATTGCGTAAAGCACCCGCGGAACTTGTGCGGAACCAAAAAAAATGTTCCGCCTGTCTTGAAACTCGCTGTTCTCCCAAAAGCAAGCTTTTTCCCCAACACGATCCGGTTCACTTACGACAGGTACATATTACAGGATTACCTACAGTACTGGAAAGCAATTCGATCAACTAGTGCATCCTTTTCTGGGTGATATTATCGATGTAAGGTGTCCATTCCTGCTGGCTGAAGATGAGGCGATGAGCCTCGGGGAATACACCGCACACAAGATCATACCTATACCCCAACGGCGCTTGAGACCAGGCAGACATAGTCTCTTGCGCCACTGGATGGCCCTCGTGCGCGTCGCGTTCGCCTCGAGAGTGCGAAGGAGAAAGATTGTGGTACGCCACTTCCCCGCTCGAGTATCCTTCTCGGAAGCGACCCGGATGTGGCCGATTATGGCCATTGAAGCTGGCGGTGAGATGGTCATAGAACGCCTCAGAAATGGGGAAGGAAGGTGGGCGCGGGCTCTGCCGCAATCCCAACTGCTCAGACCTGGTTGATGATCGGAGCTGGGAGGTCTGTTGGGGATGGTGCGACGGAGGCGCCGAGGCGCTTCCGGCCTGGCCATTGTTATTGTACCAGTATTCGTGCCGCTCCCTGGTCCCGAGGGCCTTGTGAGGGTGCAGGTAATTCATTCCCATGGCCGGCACGCGAGAGTGCGCGAGATGGTGTTGATGATCATCACCATGCATGGACGACCCCGACAATGGCGTCGCGGGAGATGGATGAGGGCGAGAGTGATGCATCGAGGACCCATAGGGCTCGCCATGAGCTGATGTTGCCGACAAGGGAGCGTCTGGCGGTGGTCCTAATGAGATAACGCGGTGCGGCGAATAAGTATCGTGGTGGGGTGAGTATGTGTCGGGGTGGTGGACGGATGTGGCGGACAATGGAGGGTCTGGATGGTACGGGCGTCCATGGGCTTCGTCGGGCCGGTACCTTTCATTGCTAGCGGAAATCGGGGTATCGGTTCCATACTCGCGGGCCTGGTGATGGTAGTTCGTTTGTAACTGGGTGGTTATATCGGGGACATTGGACGTGTGCAAACGACTGCTTCCAGATGTCTGTTGGCCCAGCGCCGAAGCGGGAGGAGGAAGCGTAGGCCAGAATATGGCTCGAAACATCAAGAGTAGGCCGCCGGCGGGCAGCTACCGGCATTTGAGCGCCAGATCTTGCACCGTCGGTGATGGTGCCGGACGGAGAAGCGTCCGACGTTTCCTGGTGGTATACAGTTCTGGGCCTTCCCGTGCCGCGTTCGTGTTTGTTTGGTGGCTTTGAGTTTCCCTTGTAGCGGTATGCCTTTTATTAGATCGGACAGAATGTCCCAGAGGCGGCCGGCAGGATGCCACCTATTGAACGTGATACCTGGCGGAGAAACGGAGAGGAACCTTACCTTGTCTCGCAATCTTGGAGCGCATGCATGCACGTCTGTATTTCAGCTATCTCTTGGCTGGAGTCGGTCGACAATTCCAACGGGCCGGGTCTCTCAGCCCAGAGGTTGAGCGCGAGTACTAAACCTGCCACGAAAATGGCGCCCTAAGATGCTGTCAAACTTTGTAGCTCGCTTACTAACCGTACGGACTTGAACGAGGGGTAAAGGCTTGTTGCCGGTTCGTTTCCGGTGGACATCCACAATGTGAAGGCACGTTTTAGCTGCGTTCAAGCATAACGCCAGCGGAGAAACTGCCTGAAGACTGTGAACCGCGGAACGAAAGCAAATTCATCAGAATCGCGTACAAAAGATTTCATGTGCTTTGGACTGGGGATGTACGTCCGGAGGATGGTCATCTTCACGTTATAGTAGCTGCAGTGCAGCGCAACCGCCTGATCGAAGAACCCAGGACGTTGTTCCTCTGGGTTCCATCGCACTAGGCGCATAAACGAAGCGCTACGGTCCCGCAACTTGAAAATACGCACAGTGATTTGGGAGCCCATCAATCCAGTTATCCAAAGCCGTGTTGAGCTCGTCCACAATTCGTTGTTCCCAGTCGCTATCAGTCCCCTTGGCGAGGCCGAGCAAGACCTTGGATTTGTTGAGTGAATACTAACAGAATCAATCAATCGCATCAAAGCGGAATGGGCTCCGTAAAAAGATAACGCACGATGGTCCGGAGTGCGAAGGACAAGACTTGACACAGTCGCAAAAGCGCGATGAATGCCGAAAGCTTTGACGGTTTGTCCCTGGGTTGCTGAAAGCGTCCGTCCGGATCAGCTGCTTCCCAGTATTCATCGTCGCAATCCACTGGAAAGTCCAGATCGAAGCTGCGGGCAGTCAAGCAGGCGAATGAGGTGCGGTGCAGACAAACTCTTCGTCGTGGATAGCAGACGGACGTCCGTGGTACGATGAGCATATTCTATCGAGATATACGAGGACCCTACGCTGCGTCAGACGAACTGAGAGCTAAGTTTGAATGCCTACCAGAACGCGCGCTTCCAAAGCTCATCCTCTGCAGTCCATTCCTGGTCCGCATCCTTGCGGCGGTGCGCCCCAACGTCCTGCCCAATCCGAATCCCAAACGAGATGAGCGTCCACGAGGCTTGAGGCGCGCTAGACCCTTGTATAAACAGAACGGCAAGCTGGGTGAAAAATAAAAGTATCAGCAAGAAATCGCGCGCGGAACGCGTGCTGAGCTTACTGCAACGGTCTGCAAGTCGTATATAGACACGGGAGGTCCGAGCGGATCGCGCGTGAGCTGCAGCTGCTCAAACCAACGCCACCCGCATGAATGCGAGTTGTCGGTTCCATCAAGAAGAACCCGTGGGTCTGAGCTGTATCGGGACCCAATTGCACAAACGAGGAGATAGGTTGCAGCAAATCCACCATTCTCCAAGGGGACGCCGGCGGCTACTTGACGGTCGAACGTTGGGCGATGGAGCAGGGGTAGTAGCAGGTTAACGTTGTCGAAGTACAAGTCGATGAGGGACTCTGCTAGGTCTGGAGGAGGGAAGGTATACTGGGCGGGAGGGATGCGTCCTGGGGACTATTGCACCTGCTTTAGTGAGTCTAGTCGTTGCTCCCTGTCTACGAACCGGACGGGATGCCCAAAACTCGGTGTGCCGTCTCGAATTTTCGGGTTGAGCGTCTTTTTTGACGTTCAGGGCTGTCTGGAGCAACATCGCGCCGCTGGAACGGCCAAAGAAACGTGTGTCTTGGGTAGGACTGAACGAGAGACGCTGGAGATTTTCGCAGAGACTAAGATGGGCGCGCTCGTCCTCGTCGGCCCCTTGGGGCTTCCATCCCGGAACGCTAGACTCAGAGAGGAACTGGCCGAGATCTGCGTCGGGCAAGAGCTAAACAAGGATAAACCAGCCATATCTGCACCACCAAATCGACACACCGTCTGCAGGAGTCTCTCAATCTTTTCAATGCGAGTTTGCATGCTCTCGATATACCTGACGGAGGCAATTGAGCGCACGCGGATACAATGACGGCAGCATACCCTTTCGGGGGACCGCGTTTCTGGGGAAAAGGTTGAGACACTGGGCGTGAACTGAAACTAAAACACGCCTTTGCGGGCTCGACGTAGGTGCATTCGGCGCCATAGGCGAGACAAGAACTACAACGGTTGCCTTTCATTGAAGGTCCGTCGCCTTTGAAGCGCAATCAGTGTGCGGGCCGCCGATGCGGGGGCCGTTCGTGCGTACACCTTACTTTGGACGAATTAGACGCGCGCGGTTGTCATAGCGGGACATACTTTTTCTCCGTCTGCAGCCGTCGCAGCTACGGGCGACGTTCCGGGCTTTCTTGCGAGCGTGCTCCTCGTCGTAGTTGACGTTCATGAAGTTGGAACGTGAGGGGAGTGTGCGGGAAGGACATCAAACCGCCTTTGCGATATGCCGATTGCCGACTCTAATTGTGATCCTCATAAGCGCGTGCCTCGCGCCCACGACGCCGGCCTGCCTGCGTCGGGACATCCTCTGGTCAATATAGGTATTAAAAGGGACTTTCCAGTGCAAGATTAGCCCTAGCGCGCGTCGGTCGATGGCCGAGAATCGGTGCCAGTAGGCCACCCGCTGAACGCCTAGTGCCTGAGCTTGCCCCCACGCCACGGAAGCAGCGCGTGAACCTAGAGCGGATCTGCTTGGGACACCACAACATCAATCCTCCAGAATTAGCCGTCGCAAAATACACGCTGGGGCATACTCCTACCGCGCCAAGATGCCTCGCGAGACCAGTTCTTTGTTCCATTCTCCACACGAAATGGACGTTTTGTTGCGTTAAAGTATCGAACCACCTGCGAGGAGACAGCATTAACGTAGTGCAGCCAGCTGCTGGGGAGTCCTGCTAGTGTTGGTGTACAGCATCCCTGAACCTCTTGCTTACCGTTCGTTGCCGTCGCGCGTATGCCTGAACTGCACCCGGTCACCCTGCATCGACCTGCAGTGCGATTATCTATGTGAGTAGTCTCTGTTACAGTTTCACAACAACAACAGACCCAATAGTTGCTCGCAACCTCCCTACGTAGCACTGAGATAGGATGTGAGCGAGTTCAACTAACTTTGTTCGCGCGAAGGTATCTTGGTCCCGCGGCGGCGGCACCGGTCTACCCGGCCCTGCAAGGGCCGCTTTGCTCATACGAACAACGGCGGAGAATCTTCAACGGCCGCCTGCAAGCCCAGGTGAGTTAATGCTGGCTGGGGGAGTCTCGAGGAATCAGTTGGATGTCGCGCGCATATATAAGCGCCTTCTCGGCTTCGTCCTCCACTCGTACTGCCTGCTTAACGTGATGCGATGGTCCAGGCTCGGGGACGCTATGGTGCGCCGGTTGCGCGCCGGGGAGTGGGCGAATACCAGACAGCGGACGACATCATAATGCTTATAACCTCCGGCCATCGTCTTGAGCCGACCCTTGATTTGGAGTTTCCCCAGGCAAAGGCGCATAAGGTGGCCGAAGATCTACTGCATCCTCGACAAGCAAAACGGGATTCGAACCTATTGCTACGGTACAAACGAGGCCCCGTGGCTATTATAAACACGTCCATTTCCTCCATGGCCATTTCTTCGGTAAGGACCGAAGGCGAAAATATCAAGCGTCGTACTATCATAACTGAGTGGTCAAGGCGGTGGAGCTTCATCGTGACCTACCTGAACGGCCATCGACGTTGGCCACGGGCTTGAAAACTTTTTTCTCGTCCAAGTATGCGAAACGCAGGTCTAGCCGAGATCCGTCTGAGAACCTAATCATTCCCATCAACGAGTAATCGCGTCAGTTGGCGCCAAAACGCACCTTTTCAACGCGCCGGACTGCCCAGGAGCGCGTTTGAGATTCTTGTACGAGAACACGGTCTTGACGACTTCCGATACGACACGCAAGCTAAATGCTTCTCCCAGACTCTTGACGGAGCCATCAGCGTACAGGTAGCAGTTGGCCTTGCGTGTGGGGTCCACGACATTCGGGTTGGGGCAACAATCCGCCTGTTAAATGTAAATGAACGAAGGTTGTTGAGAAGAACGCCGATACATTGACAGAAGCCGCTGCGATGTCCACAAATACCCTCGCTTCGTTTGCGGTGGCCAATCCTGGCGAGTGGTTACAAACGACCATGATGACACATAAGCAACTCACGAAAAACGCCGCGGAAAGGCGGATCTAGGCCTGTACAGTGTCAGTATCACCGTCGACGAGCTTACCAAAAGAAACACCAACGTGAGGCCTCGCGAACATATCCATCTAAAACACCATTGGCAACGGCCGTGGACCTGATCTTATCTTGATGCTCCGTTCCAAGGTACAGGTTAACCATATTGGTTAACTCTACAATATCTGTCAGTCGGCGAAGCTTAGGAGCGGGTCGAGGTAGACTTGCTGAGCGACATCTCGGCCGTCGAGGCGACCATGACGGCCAGGACCATGTTCGCAACTTCGGTGGCGCTCGGACGACCGATTTCGCGGAGGCATTTCACGAGATCGTGCTGCTCCCGTTTTTTTGCTTTTAAACAACGTCCCAACGACGGAGAGCTGATTTGGAGTCAAGGAAGATAACAAAGGAGAGCACAGAGACCCACCCGCGAAATGCCAACGTGTTGAAGCAGCTTGTCGACGTGCGTTTGTACGCGGGCTTCCATGACCTTGATTTTGGACTTTTCAATGTCGAGGAAGACGAAGGAGTAGATATCGGCAAGCATATCATATAAGTCGATGGGCGTGAAGCTACCAGACGGATTGAGTTTGGTTTTGAGCTCGATCCCAGCCTTGAATGGCTTAGTCGTCGACACAATGAAGACGGGAAACGCTCACGATCTCAGCAGCCCAGTAGACCGGTACGAGTTTGAGGACATCACGGACGACATCGACGACGCAGGTTTTGCCACCAACGAGCGTGAAGGTCGCCGAAGCCATAAGCTGGCGAGTGGTATCGCGGAAAAACGTTGCGACCTTGTCCAACGAGTCCGACGACCCGAATAGCTTGGTGTAGACTTCTTTGCGCTTTTCATCGCTCTCCACAATGAAAAACCTGTACAAGTCAATATCAACGTAAGATGCAAGTCAAGTTACGCACCCTTTGCCTTTGACCACCCTTCCGGCACGAGCAGCGTATGCCGTCGTGTACTTCGTGCTCTTGAGGGCCTCTGCAACTTGCGCATAATCTTGAATGATCATCGGCGGTGGCATGTCCTTTGGACGCGTAAGATCATATCCCTCAAGTTTATGCAGCTTAGTCAAGTTGGTTTTCATCGCCGTTGGAGTCATGAGGGGGAAGAAGGCATAACTCGAATCCTCGGTGAACGAATTAGGAAGTGTTCGCAGGAAGAGCCGCCCGAGTGTGCTACCAAAGCCTGGACATCTCGTGAGGAGGCTTCAAGCCCCAGAGAAAGACGACCGACCGTATGCATGAGGATCGCGCTGACAGTCGGCAAAGCCCCAAGCTGTCAGGTTGTGCGGCGTATAGTCGTAAGTGAAGTGGCGGTCGCCACGGGTGAGCGCAATAGCGTCTGCCAGGATGGCTCTGCTTATGGTGTAGCCTGTTCAACGGATCAGCATTGAAAGCTTCAGGGGCGGCCGCCGCCACGCGAACCTGGGCACAATCCGGCGCCCTCAACGACAGGTTTGGGTTCTTCCGCTTGCAGGCCGACGTACAGCTCCAGGTATTCGATATCGCCGTATAGCTTTTCCGCCGCTTCATAAATCTCGGATTTGGGATTCCACTCTTTGAACGACGCATAGGCTACAAAAGGATCAGTGGTATCATCAAACTAGCTGGCAAGGGACCATACGCTTTAACCCAAGGTACCGCCTGAAATCGTTGAGTGAGCACACTCCCCACTTGCGGTTTTGTTCAATTCCCATCATTTCATGTAAACGCATCGATGCCGGAGTACCACGAGCACGGAATGCGCCGGCCGGGTTGTCCGTTCTGAAAGAATAGTCGGGGTTGCTCGGATGAAACTATGAAGAAACGAACGCGTTTTTGATGATATTTGCCAAATCTTCGTCCTTGAAGCTGCCGTCGGCTTGACGCTCGAGCCTGTGTAGAATCGTTCAACGACGACAGGTGATCTAAGCTTCAAGACTTGACTGACTTTCCGAACGTCCAGTGGGTTATATCGGGCTGCATCTTCTTGACCTTGTACGCGGCGGCCTGACGACAATCAAGACTGGTCTACGCAGAAAGCGCCTCGCATACTTTAAAGTCCGTGGGCGTGACCTCCTCCGGCGCCTTCCCGTCGAAGATATCGTCGAATACCTTCCCTACCCAAGCTTCGTCTTGCTGTGACGTGGTCGCGTGCCAACGATAGAGACAGTTGAACTCGACGCTGCAGACGTTGCCTTGCCCGCGGTCGAAAATCGCATGATCTTCCGAACGGAATTCCTAACCACGCGAATAAGTTCCGCAACCGAAATGAGCAAGGCGCTTACCCCGAAAGGGTTCAAGCTCCAGCTTGACCCTTCTCTGACCAGGCCCAAGATGGCCGAAAAGTAGTCGGAGAATACCACTGTGCTCGGCGATGAGAAAGGACATGCACCGTCATTAGCAGGCACCCACCAGAGCCAAACCAGCCGCAGTTGACGAGCCGAGCAGTTTGGAAAAGCTCCTCGTCCTGCGCGGCACGTTTTTCTTCGGGCAGCGTAGTCGGGTCCGCATACGTGCCCCGCTCGTTGATTTCGTATATCCGGTTCGCGATATACTTGAGACACGTCTCAGCAAGACCAGCGAGAGCTAGATAAAAGGCGACCACTGACGTTGTGGTTACGGCTGAACAGTACCAGAAGTCCGCAGACGGCTGGTGGGAGAAGAAGGAGCCTGTCTTCAGCAAAGACGTCCGGATGAAGCAGTCCAAGCCCGGCTTCCTTTCGGCGAACGCGATCCTGCTCGGTCTGGTCGACGCCGTATAGTGGGGAGAGGTCGACCTGGTTTAATTTAGCGCGTTTAGGTCGCTTCACGAGAAGGCCGCACGTAGGAGCTGGTCTCGTTCACGTTCACGTCAGTGTGTCTAATTCGGGGTGAATGCCTTGTTCATTTGGGTTGCTGAGGTCACTCACGAGGTACGGAACACAGAGTGAATGACGAGTGCCGCGACTACGACCTACATTCAGCTGCTGACAAGAATACAGGGAGAAAGGCGAATACACGAAAACTATGGTCGAATTTAGCTCATGGCAGCGAAGGAAGGGAGGATACAATACCATCAAGGAAGACAAGCCAGCTGGATGCTGGACAAACTAGACGCCATAAATCAGCGATGTAGGCGTTGATGCGAATCGGCACCGACCCCGTCGCGCTTCAAGAGACTAGAGAATAAGTGAGGCTAAAACGGTAGTTTTGAATGGGGTTCATACGCGTCAAAGACGAGCGAAGCATCGGGCATTTCGTGTTTTGGCAGCGGATGGCTTTGCTGAACACTGCGTGCGTATGGCGTTCCCGCCCGTCCCATGTCCGGGACATTAACATTGTTTTGGCCGCCATCCGCCGTCCTCCACGCGTACTGGTTTCCAATGTTGGTTGCGTGGGGGTGGCTGAGGTCGTTGTAGACTACCAAGAGCATAAAGAAGGTTCTACGGCCAAGAAGAATAAACTCACAGAGCTCAATGATCTTGTTCTGCATTGTCGTCGCGAGTTTGCCTTCAGGCATCTTTGAAACGAATGAGATACCATGCTCAAGCGCGAGTGTACGATCGTCGATAGAGTCCCGGTGCCTAATAGTGTCGACCACGGAGGACTATAATGGATAGCAATCAGAACGGCAGCTGCCAGAGGGAGCTAGAACGCACCAGCACCGAAGTGTTGAGCACATTCGCGCCTTTAGCGACCTGCTTCTATTCAGCGCATCCAGACCACATCAACAGGCGGTCGCACTTGTTCGCGCAAACCCTGGAGGATTTTTGGTGCCGCTGCCGGACCACTGAGACTTTGGTGCGATTCCTCGACACTGTGTCCGTTGGCGTTTCCGTTGGCGCCATTGGCAACGGCGGTTCCGTTGCTCTGAAAGTCAGTGAGCACGAGATGGCGAAGTGCGTGAAGGAACGTGCGGTAGGGGATGCATCCGAGGGTTGCCTGCGAAGGAAGAACGACTTGCGGCGATTCATGGGTGGGGCAAAGTGGGACGCCGAACACGAACATGCTACCCGTCTTATAAATCCTGCATGGGATGTTAAGCGCCGACGTATTGACGCGTCGAAGCGATTAGAGGCCCGGTGAGCTATTACGGCACTTCTCAAGGACGCGTCGGTCGGATTGCGGTCGGAGAACCTTTATACCGGCAAGGCGATGCGACATTCGAACTCTGAAGGTTGGCTGATGAGTGTCATAGGCAGCGTAGCAGAAAATGCGCGTGGAGATGGTGTCGCGCCGAACGAATCGCGAAGTGGCCTTCAAACATGTGCCGCATTGCCTCCACTCCGATAAGTACAAAGTGCTAGGCAGCCGCAGAAACCGCGCGAGGAGGTACAGTAAAACTGCCGCAGGCAGCGTCAAAGAGTTCTGACTGCTCCGCGACACGAACAACGAGGGGATGGGATGGGTGCTCGGTAGAGAGGCGTCTGTGCGAGTGAGCAAAGGACGAGCGGCGAAGAGGAAACACGTACGTCCAGAGTTCATCCGCCTCGGTGGGCTTTTTTAGAATCGATTCCCGCCGCGACGACGTATGCCGCCAACGTCTCCGCGTCCGTCTTTTGCTGATCCAGGGACTCTTCAAGGTCCGACTTGGCTTCCGAGATCTCGTTCCGAAGAATACGTGTAACTCCACGTGCGGTAAGGATGTGAGGCGACGAAAGAGAAGGGTTGCCCAGCTGCTCTGTGTAGAAAGAGTTGGCGTTCGAGTAGCCGTCTTTCGCCGCAACGAGACCAATGGAAGACTCGATGAGTTGGAGCAGTAAGTCGTCCTCGGCCCAGTTTTTAGCGCGTTCGAATTCCTTCTTCGCCCGGTCTGCCCGGTTGATGGAGAGATATATCTGCACAACGACGGCCACGCTGGGCTCGATGAGTAGGGTATCTCGAGCCAAAACGCGCCACGCACGCTTCCAAATCCTCTGTGTCTGGACCCAGCGTCTCCAAGGCTTCTTCTACATCCCCAGAGAGCGCAAATGCGGTCCCAGCCAGAACCCGGACAGCGAGCTTGTCGCGGTCGGAGCCCTCCACGTCGTCTCCCTCAATCTCGACCGCCAGATCGCGCAGCTCCTCAAGGATTGCTTCTTTTGACCCTTCCTCGGCGGAGACGTATCGTGCGAGCGCAGCTACCGCCTTGAGCGCGACGTTCTCGGAGCCAGCGGGAATGAGAGCCGCGGCGGCGGATGGGTTTCCGAGGGCGAGGTGGGCGCGTGCCTGGTATACGAGAGTGGGGACGTAGTCGGTGGCCGATGGGTCTGCCGTTTTCGCGGCTACGGCTTTGTATGCGCCGAGGAAATACTCCCGCTTGAGTTGGTAGAAGTCAGACGAGTCCATGGCGGCTTACATCAGCCTTTGCCATGACCTTTGTTCTGTGCCTTTCCTGCGCCTTCCGTCTTTGTTCCCCATGCAGTAGAGCCGTGTGTCACCGTTACCCAGTGCTGCCTCTCGCCAGCTCACATGTATCTCCCGGGATCTCCTCAAGACAGCTCATCGACACTTCATCCATACATTCCGGCTCTACTGGTACTTATACCAAAGTCCCAGTAGATCTCCCGGCTGACCTCCACATATGTCTCCTTTGGAAACTTCCATCGCAGGCGATGTACCTCAACTTGTATCTCTGCGGCTCAGACCAGCGGGCATCGGCTGGAACTGGAACATTGTGCATCTGTCTCTGTATGGCTGGAACAATCTCATCATTTTCGAGCTTGTGGACGCGCTCAAACGAACGCCGTTGCTCGAAACCATGACGCTAGACGATATGTTGCCCAACCAGTTCACCGACGGCAGTGGGACGCTAGGAAATCGAGTCCGGCTGGGACGGCTCACGTCCCTCCTCGTCTTGAATGCTAAAGGCGTCAGCGGAGTGGCCCAATTGCTCACGCATGTCTCCTTCCCGTCCTCGCTTTCGCTCAGTATATCATGTGGCCCGGATGCCCTGGACAGTCCCACGGACTTTTTGGCGCTGTTTGCAAGTCTCCCGGTGTACGAAAATGGCACACGTCTCCGCTCAATCGAGCTCGATTCGTATCGGGGAGTGTTGAAGTTGCGGGGGTGGACGAGGAGAAACAAGTTGCACGCGTTACTCAAGATCAAACTTGTGAAAAGCAGCCGCCTATCCGAAAACGAATGGGACTTGATCCACATTCGCGCAGTCTGGGCACTCAACCTTCGGTCACTCGAGTCCCTCCTTGTTCGGGGCATCTGCAGCCCAAAAATCTGGGCTTGCGCGTTCGGAGACCTTCCCTCCCTGCACACCATCCGGTACGAGCCTGCATTGGGTGACATATCTGGGCTGGTCGGCTCGCTCGGGGAAGATGTCATCGTGGAGGGTGTCAAACTATTCCCGGTTCTTCCTGGCGTCCTCTCGGAGGCAAGTCCCGGACGACCCGAGATTTTGGTGGGAGGGCTGTTTTTCCCGGTCCTGGAGACGTTAGAGCTCGAGCAATATACCCTTGCACGCGGATCCGTCGACCTCGATCCGCTACTCACATCGTTGATGGAGCGCTGTGAGCGGATGCAAGAGATCCAGACTCTCAAGCTGCAGAATTGCATGCGACTATCCCGCGACGACGTAGAGCGACTTTGCGAGATTGTGGTCGACGTGGAGTGGGATGGTGTGGCTGTTGAGAGGGTGTGGATTAGATAAGATACCATCACACATCAATGCTTTCTGCTTTCGCCGCTCGCAAGGCAGCCCTGCCAAAAGTCGAAGCGAGTGCACCTCCCATTCCCCCAACACCCCCGCATCCTCTCTCAATCCCTACCCAGAAACGAAAACTTGCCCAAACGCCAAATTCCTCGCGCAAGCGAAAAAAGAAACCCGACGAAAAAGCCCAGAACGAACCACAACCGCAACCCGAGGTCATTTTGCTGGACTCGGATGAAGAGGAGGATGCAGACGAGCTAGAGGTAGAGGACCAACCTCTGCGCCGTGCGTATTCGCCCAGCGCACCCGTGGATGACTCCGACGACTCGGACGAGGAATTGGTCGAGATCCTCGATGTTCCAATACCCCCGGCTTCATTCAGACCCTCCGCGGTTCCACCCCCGAGCAACCTTTCAACATTTTCCCCCATTGTTGACAATAACACATTCCTTCTATCGCCGGAAGAGTCGGTGGCATTGGGTCTCGCGGAAGGCCCGTCCACGGTAGTCTCCGTGCCGCTAGGAATGACACTCGCCCTCGTCGGCGTGTTCTCGGTCACGGTTTTGCGCGGGACAGCCTCACTGTATGGTGCTCGCGTCCCAGCGTCCAGAACTGCTCATGAGGTCTTTGCGCCGCGTTCTGCGCCTATCCCAATCATCACCGCGCTGGACGCATTCCCCACGAATCAAGATGACGTCCCGACGCGTCTAAAACCTGCATTCACCGGCAGCAAAACCGTTCTGGTGCTAAAAGCCCTTCACACCGGCGTCGAGGGACTAGGCAGAGTGTGTCGAGTATTCGAGGGCGTTTTTAGTCCTCCGAGGCTATACCAGGCGCACAAGGTTGAGTTGGTTGCAACCGCCGCACTGGTCCGCGGTCAGTTCTGCATTGTTCGCCGGCCGGATATTGATTATAGGTCGTAGAGCCACACAAGGATCTCCAACCCTTGTTCTTTCCTCGAAGCTGGCAAATCGCCCTCGACGCGCTAAACGAGCATCAAGACCGTATATTACTCATTCGGGGCAGTAAAAACGTCGGCAAAAGCACAATTGCAAGAGCGCTCCTCAACCGTCTAGTATCTCAATACCGGCGCGTCGCGTACCTTGAATGTGATCTCGGCCAATCGGAGTTCACCCCGGGCGGAATGGTTGCGTTGACCGTTGTCGAGTCGCCTGTTTTTGGTCCGCCGTTTACCCATCTGAGCATCCCGAGTTACGCGCATTATTTGGGCACTGCAACGCCCAAGCAGCTACCAGCAAAATACCTTGCGGCAGTACAGGGCCTAGTCGAAACTTATCGGCTGGAGGTTCAGACGATGATTGGGGAGGACGGGGGTGACGACCGCAATACAGAGTCAATTCCGCTCATCGTGAACACGATGGGATGGACAAAAGGACTTGGTGCGGAGCTAGGTCGCAAGATCGAGGAACTTGTGAGACCAACGGATATCTTCGAGTTCGACTCAACATCAGCTCTCCACCATTCCCTCGAATCCATCGCCCCGTCCGCATTGACCGCGAATTTCACCGCCGCAGACCACCGATCCTTGACAATGTTATCGTACTTTTACCGGAAGTCTGCGACGCCTCGCTGGGATGCTACACTTCCACTTTGTTCGCAGCGTCCATACGAGGTGGACTGGAACGTCGCCTTTGATAACATCGTCTTATCCGGAGCTGGGACGGAGGACGTTGTACATGAAGAGGTTTTACGTGTTCTTAACGGCGCACTTGTTGGTCTCGTCGAATGCGAGTCCGACGGCACGTTCGTCAACAGCGAAAACCGTGTCCCATACACCCCAAACTCCGACCTGCCGTCGCCAATCAACTCCCTCTCAACCTGCCACGGTCTGGCTCTCATCCGCGCGGTATCGCCCTCCTCCACACACCTCCAGCTGATCACTCCCATTCCGCCACACCTCCTCGCTAAATGTCGCGTCCTGGTCAAGGGCGACATGGAGCTCCCGGTCTGGGGAATGATTGATTTTACGACTGGCCAGGAGGGTGATGTGGCTGGGACGGATCGTGCGCGCGTGCCGTTCCTTCAGTGGGATAAAAGTGAGGGACTAGGCGGGGAGAAGCGACGCGTAAGGAGGAACCTCATGCGGAAAGCACAACGGTAGATTCACATGTGTACTCGGTCGGGATGCTAGGATCGTGTCATGCTATGTTCTCCTTGTCTGATGGACCCACATGGGCAACCAGTAACCATCCCCAACTCTGGTCTTTCTCCTCCTGTAAACTGCTGTCAAGCGGACCAGCGGCGTTCCAGATGACGGTCCATTTGCCAGCGGGACTAAGCGGTGGATGCCTATTTGAATCAGAAATTACAGCCAGTTCGTATAACCTACACAAGGCAAAGATTGTCTATGGCTTGGGTCTACTGTACATGTAGCGTGTTACATTAGCGGTCCACCCGATGAAAGAACAAAGCCAAAAGATGGAACTCGAGATATCATCACATCAAATCCGAAAAGAAGAAATCCGTGTTCGTAGGCGGCGGTCCCGCGACCAGCCCACTCGGAATCTCAATCATCTCCCCCGACAGGTCTAGATGTAGAGCTTAGTCTCTCCGGCAAGGGGGGAACAACACAACTCACCAAGCAACTTGATCTTGAGCCCGATCTCCGTCAGCGCCTGTACGAAGCCCGCCGTCTCTTTAGACGCCACATGTCCCCCATCCCTTCTCAACATGTTCAGTCCATCCGTCCAGTCCGCCCACCGCGACTGGTCGGGAGCAATCTGGTCCGCCAACGAACCCTCGTGGGCACTAAGGAGGGAAAACGAGAGCGGCGAGGCGACTGGTGGATACGTTGGGGGGAGATCGCTTTCGCGGAGGACGTGTGGCGGCGCGGCGCACGTTCCTGTGGCAATTTCGCTTATGGCGGCGACGTCGATGCGTTCCGGGAGGTCTTCCAAACCGCTCCGGATGGCAAACTTCATTGCGCTGTCGACATAATGGAGGAATTTCATGCCGGGGTCCTATATAGTGTTATCCTACAGGTCAAAGGGGCAGGTTTGACACCAACTAGCCGCATGAACCGCCACGGGCGACTTGGTCGTCGCGGATTTGAGGCGGTCGAATTTGGAGGCAGGGCGTTGATAAACCACGCGCCCTGCATCAAACATTGTATTCGTTGTTGGCGAACGAATTCGTAAGACTCTTTGTAGAGCTTTGCGCGAAGGTTTCTGATGAGGTTTGAGTCGGCCATGATTTCAAGCGCGTTGAATTAACCTACCGGATGGGTATCTTGCTCAAAAGGTCGTCTTCAACCTCAAGCTCCTTCATCTGGCGTTCCCGCACGGTGCGATACTCGCAGTCGTTAAAATCGTGCTCGACCTCGTGCCATGGCCGTACGTTCTCCATCCGCAATGACACTTTAGCTCTGCGAAACATTAGAAAGACGCCTTGTTGGCGGGCAGCGACGCACTGGCTGCGGACAAGAGCAGCTACCCGTGTAAAGTCATCGGATGACGCGCCACTCTCGCTCCACATTCTAATGAAGAAATCTGTCGCGAGAGAATGCACACGATAAAAGTCCAAGAAGAACGGCTGGAAGGTTGTTGAGGTCGAGTCTATCCACAAAAGTCAGCGGACAGATGCGTCTGAGGTGCAGAGCTCACAGCCCGGCGCGAATATCGCCCAATGCTCGGACAACATCTCCACTACTTCGTTGGACGCTTTCGCGATCGGACACCTCCGCGCAGGTGGCCTGCTCAGTTGTTCCTGGATTATCTGGAAACTATAAGGATCGATGCGAGGCATCGAAGCGGTGACGAACTTTGGGAAAGTCGGGATCCGTCTCAATGAACTTTCGCTGAGAGCGACTGTGAGAATAGAATAGGCATGGACCAATAAAAAGACATACCAAACACTCTAATCCGAGGACCCCAACGTTGGCAAACTCGTGCTCGATGTTCTCCGTCTCGAAACCTAGCAACCGCCACTTGAGCTGCTGGCCAGTCTCGTCAAACTGCTCCACAATCTGGCTATTTGCCCAGATTGACCTCAGCGCGATCGCATGAGACGGATCCATCTCGAGATCGACGGGAGTTGTCTTCTTGCGGTGAACCACGCGAATGAAGTTGGCTTGGAAGTCGAGGATACATGAAGTGAGGTCCTCAATTGTATGCGACGACATTAAGCGCTAGAATTGCAGATGAGTAGCGGCAAGAGAAGACAGCAGCAAGACGTACGACAACAGCCTTGCGAACGTTCAATCGTTCGAGCTCAGCAATGAACTCGTCCCAGCGATTGTCGCTGGCATGCGCAAGAAGCGAGTTGATCAGCATCATGCTATTCCACAAAGTTGAGTTCAATAGCAACGCAGACTGCAATTCTATACCTGTACTGCGCCATAGCAGTGTCTGCGCTACCCAGCCGGCTGATCACTGTCTCAAGAAAGCCTCGCCCCTTCCTCATCTGCTCAAACACGACCGAAAACCCGTAGCGGTACACCGATCCGGGCGGAGGAGGAGCCGAAAGACGGGAACTCCCCACTTGGGGACCAGGAGCACTCATGGGGTCGGCCTCGACGAGTTTCTTGAGGATGGCGGTGGCCGGACGGCAGACGTTAATGAGAGACTGCGGGGAGGACAGAATTTGGACGACTTGGAAAATAAAAGCGTCGTCGAGGGAAGCCCAGCCATACTCTAGCTCCATAAGATTCTGCATGGCCGTTAACGCATACTAAACAAGGGCGCGTCAGCACAGTTTTACGAGGTCGGGAGACCCAGTACCGCCAGGGTATTCCCGTGCGCGCCGAAAATAACGTCAATTAGGTCGGAGAGACCGGCGCAGTTAATGAACGACTGCGCGAATTGCTCCTCCTGCAGGAATGAGTACGGAGCTAACGCGAATCCACGAATACGCACTCGTATGTACTTTTGCAGTGTGAACAGCGTCATCTTGAGAGTATTCGCGTCGTCTCGGAGTCGCAGCTTCTCGGCGGTTTCCATCGCCTCACGAGAGGGAGCGTTGACAAGTCTACGAGGTGAGCAATGGAACAACGACACAAGAAGACTCACTTGAGGTTGACCTTTGCCCGAATCTTTTTCCTCAAGTTATCGTTCGTCACCAACTCGTCCGTCTCGTCCCGCAGGGCAAAGTTGGAGGGAACCTCCTTGATTTTAAGATTAAGGCATAGTTGGCGGACGACGTCGTCGACAGTCAGGACGGGGTCTATCCGCGTCCGGACCGTAAGACCACTGGCGGTGGTGACAGTGTTTGTCGGGATGAGGGCTGCAGCGCCGTTTGCTCCATTGCCCGGGGTTGGCGGCGTTCCAGCCGACATCGACCAAAATTCGGCGGGGCCAGCGACGAGGTCGGAAAAGGGTCAAGGTACGTTTGGGCGCGTCGTCGTCCTTCTAGGTGCCCTAGAATAACGAGTATTAGTTTCACGGCAGCACAAAAAATGGAGAAAAAAGGGTCAGTGAATGCGAAAATGGCGTCTTTTCTGGCAAGCAGAGTGCCTGACAGTCTGACTGACGTGCAAATGTCTCCTAATCTCATCGTACAGACGAGGAATGCATTGGCCTTGAACGCACCGTTCTACGCGACGGGGAGACGAGAGAGAGAGAGAATCGTGGGAACTAATTGCCTTTTTGGGTAATCGGGACTTGGGATAAAGTCCTTACAAAGCGAACGCGTCTTGAACCACGACGGCCATGGCGACGGCCATGGCTTGCAACGACCCCGAAGGCTTCCGCGTCGTCTCCGACCGTCGCCCATTCGACCTGACTCTTTGCTTCGAAGAGGGTGTCCTGCTCTCTTCCCTCCTCGCTGTTCTCCTCGTCGCTTCAGTCCTCAGCTCCCTTTCTCTTTGCCTCCTTGAATCCAGAAAACGTGCAACACGGAGCAATGTTGTTCTCGGGCTAAAACTCGTGCGTCTAGTCCTGGCGGCGTAGCACAACATCTGAAGCCCCGACAGACCTGCTTGCTAATCGGCGTTGCTGCCAGCGCGCTCAATGTCTTTCTGATTCACGGAAACGCGGCGGTTCCCCAATGGCATATCCTCGAGCCAATTGCACTTGCTAGTGCTGGATTCCTCACTTATTATCACCACACCCGCCGCAGGTACTTGTTTGTCGGCATTTATCCAAAGACGCTGATATCCTCTAGGATGAGTTCCGCTATTTTGCTACTGTTTTGGCCGCTTTACTCTGGAGCGATCGCCATCTGGCTCCGTTCCATCTTAGCGGAGCACCCAAACGGCGGCCAGTTCCGCACCCTTCTCATTCTTAAAGGCGTCGTTACTCTTGCCGGCGTGGCGTCCTTCTTTTTCGAGTGCATTGGTCCCGAGATCGGTCTTCCTAAAGACGAAAAGTCTATCCATGAGAGCCCGCTTCTAACCGCCAACATCTTCAATCGCTGGTTCTTTGGCTGGCTCACTCCGCTGCTGGCCAAAGGTTCATCCACATATATCACTGAGGAAGACTTGCCGTCTCTCGTTCCATCCGACGAGTCCGAGGTCCTCGGTCGCCGATTGGAAGGCTACCTGGCGAAAAACTTTGGAGTTTGGCGATCGCTTTCCCTCGCATACGGTGGACCTTATTTGACCGCTCTATTCCTCAAAGTGGCTCAGGTACGGCGTTTTGTCTATCTTCTGCTTCCTTTACTCATACTGCCGATAGGACGTGCTTGCGTTTTCTCAACCGCAATTTCTTCGTCTTCTTCTAGCGTATATATCGCGCTATCAACACGCCCGCTTCTCCGGCGATGGCCGCCCCGAAGTTTTCGAGGGCTTCAGCATTGTTGCGATTATGTTTGCGGCCTCGGTTATCCAAACTATCCTCTTGAACCAGTATTTCCAAAGAACCTTCGAAACGGGGTAAATGCTGAGCCATCTTCACCACCCTTTCGCTAACAAGTACTTGTGTTAGCATGCGTGTTAGGGCTGGTTTGGTAACCGCTATCTTCGGAAAGGCTTTGATACTTTCCAATGACGAGAAAACGCGGACCACTGGCGACATCACCAATCTCATGTCTGTGGACGCAATTCGAATGCAGGATTTATGCACCTATTGCCTCATAGCGATATCCGGGCCGCTTCAAGTGCGTTCTGACCTTTCTTGATTTGTTAAAGCGACCAACATGGGACCAGATAACCTTGGCCTTCATTTCCTTGTACAATCTCCTTGGTTGGGCTTGTTTCGTCGGCGTTGGAGTCATGATCTTATCCATGCCTCTAACAACCGCCATCGCACGCGCTCTAAAACGCATGCAGGAGCAGCAAATGAAGAATCGCGACGAACGTACGCGCCTCATGACCGAGCTGCTGTCCAACATCAAAAGCATCAAGCTTCACGCTTGGGAGCTACCCTTTGTTCGACGGATCATGACCGTGAGGAACGACAAGGAGCTCAATATGTTGCGGAAGATTGGTCTGTTGAACGTACGTCCGCTTTCACTCACGCAAATTGTCCGCTGACGATTTCTAGTCTTGCAGTATGACTTTATGGTCCGGTATTCCACTCCTAGTTGCATTTAGTTCGTTTGCAACCGCTGCAGTCACCTCCTCGCGTCCGCTCACAGCCGATGTCATCTTCCCCTGCATCTCCCTCTTCATGTTGCTGCAATTCCCGCTTGCTATGCTCTCCCAAGTGTTGAGCAACATCATCGAGGCCATGGTCTCTGTCAAGCGTCTGCAGGACTTTTTCCGTGCCTCCGAGCTCCAGCCCGACGCAAGGGAGGTTGTCTTCAAGCCCAACCTCGAGATTGGGGATGAAGTCTTGTCTATCGAGGATGGCGAATTCTGCTGGGACTCGACGGACGTAGTACCGACGCTCGAGAACATCAACTTTGTGGCTCGGAAGGGGCAGTTAACGGCCGTTATGGGCCGCGTCGGAGCGGGAAAAACTTCTTTGTTGTCTGCGATCATTGGCGACATGTCAAAGAGCGAAGGAAAGGTCAGGGTGTTTGGGAGCGTTGCATACGCTCCGCAGAACCCTTGGATAATGTCAGCGTCGGTTCGCGACAACATTCTGTTCAATCATGTTGTGCGTGTTTCTGCTGCTTTGCGAGAGGCGTTCTGACCCAGTCAAGTACGACGAGGACTTTTACGCGAAAGTCATCGAAGCGTGCGCCCTTGGGCCCGATCTCTTGCTACTTCCTGAAGGGGATCAAACGGAGGTTGGCGAAAAGGGCATTACCGTACGTCTATCAGACGAGCATACAAGTCCTAACACACCCATAGCTCTCAGGAGGACAACGCGCTCGAATAAGTTTGGCTCGAGTACGTATCTGATCAGAAAACGACTGCGACAACTTATTTTCGTTATTTAGGCTGTGTACGCTCGCGCTGACCTCGTTCTCTTGGACGACGTTCTCGCTGCTGTCGATTCGCACGTCGCTCGTCATGTTTTTGACAACGTTATTGGACCACGTGGCTTGCTTTCCTCGCAAGCGCGCGTTCTCGTCACCAACTCGATCGCATTTTGTGTCCCAGTTTGAACAGCTTGTCTTCATCCGACGAGGAATCATTGCCGAGTGCGGGTCGTATCAAACCCTGATGAAGTTGGATGGAGATCTCAGCAAACTTGTGTACGCTTCTTCTCTCTTATCTGTAGATTGGGCCCCGCTAATTGTCTAGTCGCGGCCACGGAACTTCGACTTCGGGTTCGTCAACGCCGTACGTTGCCAGTGGAAGCGGTAGTGCTACTCCGTCGGAGGAGACAGTCGCCGTTAACGAGTCTGCGTCGGAGAAGGCTGGAGCGATTGCAGAGAAACTTACTGCCAAATTCCAAAAGGCTGTTCTGGCTCCTCCGAAATCCGTCAGAGCGTCTAATTCGGCGGGGTTGAGCCAGGAACACCGTGAAAAAGGCCGGTACGTCGCGTGCCGCAATCGGCGGGTTCTTGCACATAATTGCGTTGTTGTTCATAACTGCTTACAGCGTCAAAGCCAAGGTCTATTCGCAATACATTGAGGCAGCTTCGCGCACTGGATTCGCGGTTTATATCATCTTTTCGGTGCTGCAGCAGCTCGCAGGACTACTTGGCAACCTAACGCTCAGGGCGTGGGGCGAGCACAACTCGGAAACGGGCGACAATTCGGGAATGTTCAAATATCTAATGATATACGGCGCATTCTCCTTGGGAGGAACACTCGTTGGCGGCGCTGCAAGGGTCGTAATGTGGGTTTTGTGCTCACTGCGCAGCTCTCAAAAGCTCCATGAATCGGTACGTCGATTGTTGCTTTGTTCGTCAACTGCTCTAACCCGTCTCTCAGATGCTATCGTCGCTCATGGCTGCGCCACTGAGCTTCTTCGAGCTTACGCCGACTGGCCGGACGTTGAACCTCTTCTCGCGCGACCTCTACGTCGTTGACCAACTGCTGACGCGATATATCGAGAACGTCGTCCGGACGTCTCTCGTCTGCCTCTCCATTTTGGTCGTCATCGGCGTCAGCTTCCCGCCTTTCCTCGTCTCAGTCATCCCGTTGACGTGGTTCTACATGCGCGTTATGAGCTACTACCTCGCAACTTCCCGCGAGCTGAAGCGTCTCGATGCCGTCTCCAAAAGCCCTATTTTCGCGTTCTTCTCCGAGTCGCTGACTGGCGTTTCGACTATCCGCTCCTTCAACCAACAAACTGTGTTTATCAAGGCCAACCAGAGGCATATAGATCGCAACCAGGTACTGTCATCATATCTGCGACTATATCTTATATTCGAACCAGATATGTTATCTGCCCTCGATTTCTGTGAATCGTTGGCTGTCGATACGGTTGGAGATTGTGGGCGCAGTGATCATTTTGCTAGTCGCAAGCCTCGCAATGATTGCGTTGGTAACGACGGGAGTCGATGCGGGGCTGGTTGGGCTGGTACTGTCGTATGCGATGAATGCGACATCGAGTCTGGTGCGTTTTTTTTTTGCCATGTCGGTTTCTTGACTGAACGACGCACAGAACTGGGTTGGTACGTATAACCATTGTTGTTTCTTTCCAGATGGTCTAACATACCCAACGTTCGCTCGGCCTCTGATGTGGAGCAAAACATTGTGTCGGTCGAGCGAATCCTGCACCAGATTGAGGTTGCACCAGAGAAGCCGCAACATGTCCCGGAAAACAAACCAGCGGACAGTTGGCCTTCGCAAGGTCGAATCGAATTCAAGGACTACTCGACCAGGTATCGACCTGAGTTGGATCTAGTCCTCAAGCGAGTATCGCTTGAAATCGTATGTCTTGATCTGTCGCGTTCAAACTATGTCAACTCGGCACTAGAGTCCCAAAGAGAAACTCGGCATCTGCGGTCGAACAGGCGCAGGCAAATCGAGCCTGTTGCTTGCGCTCTTTCGGATAATCGAACCGGTAGAGGGTTCTGTCGTCATCGACGGCATTGATATCTCAAATATCGGCCTGCACGACTGTAAGTTGTGGCTGCTCGTATTCCGCGAAGGTTCTAACATGTCATCAAGTGCGTTCCGCCATCTCCATTGTGCCGCAATCACCCGACCTCTTCGAGGGCAGTCTCCGACTCAACATCGACCCAGTTGAAGAACACGACGATGCGGAGATTTGGATGGCGCTAGAGCAAGCACATCTAAAGGAGTATGTCGAGTCCCTGCCGCAAGGTCTCGACGCGCCCGTGCGGGAAGGTGGCCAATCATTGTCGGCTGGACAGCGGCAATTGCTTTGTTTCGCCCGAGCACTGTTGAGAAAGTCAAAAATCCTCGTGTTAGATGAAGGTGCGGATGTTGCTGTGCTTTGTAGGCTGTTCGTGGCTTATTACTCCTCTAGCAACGTCCGCGGTAGACTTGGATACTGACAAGGCCATCCAAGAAATCATACAAGGCCCAGCATTTGCGGATGTGACCATTATAACGATAGCGTACGGCCCTTTTATCCTCAAGGCAGCGTTTTCTCATTGTTTCCACTAGCCATCGGCTTAATACAATCATTGGAGGGTCAAAAATCCTGGTGATGAATGCCGGGACGGTAGCTGAGTTTGACTCGCCCCAAGCACTGCTGGCAAACAAAGAGTCTTTGTTCCACGCGCTGGCAGCTGAGGCGGGGCTGGTTTAAAGTGGGTAGTTAGAGAATGTACCGAATAGAATCTCTGGTCGCATTACATCATCCCAGCTCGACTCTAACCACCATGTCCAAGTGTGTCCACGCACACTCATTTTGTGTTCGTTCATAGAAGACTAGGACTTCGCTGCGATGGATTCCCCTGGAGAGCAATCCTGCTGTCCTAAACTCCTGGTCCGAGGTCAGACGCGTCCTGGTCGCCATCTTCGAGTCATGTCTTGAACGGCTCGTCTTAGGAAGCGGGACTCGCTGAAGTCCACCAATTCTCGGACGTCTATGGATTGGACGACGGTGTAAGCTGCTCAAACCGCTCTGGTGCGCGCTCCTGCTGAATGCACTCAGTTGCTCGGCATGGTGCCGCAGCCAAGCAAGGCAATCGTGCTCTTGTTCCCGATCTCAGAGCAATCCGAAGAGAAACGCGCCGCTGAAGACAAGGAAATTGAGGAGAAGGGGCAGCCCGTAGTAGATCCGACCATCGTCTTCATTAAGCAGACCGTACGCGTCAGTGGACGCAACGTTCTTGAGCTCATACAGATCCCCAGATTCCCAACGCTTGCGGAACCATGGGCTTGATTCATGCCATCGCGAATGTACGTCCAATGGCGCGTTCGTCTCGCTGGGCTCATGTTGCAGTCGGACGTGACCATCGCGCCAGGGAGCGCGCTCTCCAAATTCATCGACGAGTGCATGGGTGCGTTTACATTTGCCACCGCGCTCACGAGTTCTGACTTTGCTCTAGACAAGAACCCGGATGACCGCGCTCAACGTCTGTCCCGATATAATTTACCCAAGATTGGTTTGACGCGTTGTCGCAGTCCTCGAGTCTACCCCACACTTCACCGAAATTCACGCGCAGGCGGCGTCCGAAGGCCAAACCGCGGTTCCGACCAACCTGAAAACTAATTTGCACTTTACCTGCTTCGTATCGGCTCCGTCTCCCGATGGTTCCGGCCAGCAGCGAGTTATTGAGCTCGATGGGCGGCGCGCGGGACCCATTGATCGTGGCGAGTGCACCGATCTCCTCAAGGTACGCGTCGTATTCTGCACAGCGACGTGCTTTGAAGCCTCCTCAGGACGTTGCCAAGATCGTGAAAGAGGTCTACATTGAAGGCGGAGGCGGAAGTTTGGAGTTCAGCATGCTGTCCCTCGGTCCTCGTGAGGGCTCTGAGAAGGAGAGCTAGATAGTAATACATTGTCAATGGTTACCCGACTTATACGCGGAATCTTAGATATGCGAGAAGGATGGCCGCGCTCCCGCTGAGGAAGCCAACCAAGTATTGGAGCGTTGTTGCCTGTTAGAGCTCGTTGGTTGCCTTCACCGGACGCGCTGTTTCACGCACCTTGGACGCCTGAATCGCCGTCCGCAGCCCCGCGATTTCCTGCTCTATTCGCGTATCCACCTCTCTAATCTTGAGCTCCTGCGCGCTCGCTTCATCGCGCAACCGCCCTTTCTCGAGGTTGAGGTCAAGGCGTACGTTGGCCTGTGTTCGCGAGATCTCCTCGCGTAGCCGCTGCTTGAGCTTCTCAAGGTCCATTAGCAGACGGTCCGTCTCCGCCTTTATGAGCGCCGTCTCGTTCTTCTCCAATAGCTTGAGCTCCGCTTTCGTCTGTGCAAAATCGACTTGTTGCGTGTATTGGTACTGCGACCATGTTCAGGGACGTGTCGGAGTAGCGAAGCGCCGCACACACACCTTCTCCTGCTCCGACTTGGTCACCATGTTGCTCGTCATGTTCCGGATGCTCTCGTCTATGACCTCTGCCATCGCACTCATGATGCCCTCGGCTTGCGCCCGGTTGAGTCCTTCACGTTCGAGCCTCTGGACGAAGAGATGTGTATCGAAGTGAAATTCGCTCCTTCGCGAACTGGAGCTGAAGAGCCGGCGACATGAAGACGAGAAGAGTCGACGGGCCAATGGTGTTGTGGTGGAAGTAGCGAGCAAAGACATGAATGGATGATGCGACACTGAAGCTAACTAGAATTTGAACTCTTTTTCCTTGCGCTTCGAGTCCCGCTGAGCCGCCTTTTGCCTTCGGCTCGCCGCCTCTTTGGCGACAAATTCAGAGAAATCCTCCTTGGATCCAGGCACGCCCGCAGAGCCACGCGAATGCGCATCGTATTTGCGCCGCAGTTCTTCTTCCGACATGCCCTCCAGGTCCGCCGCGTCAATGGAAATATCCACCCCATTGCCCTTGCGCTGTAGCCATCGTCAGAAACGACTTGACAATCAACGATGCAACATACCTTGGTCGACCGCTCTTCTCCAAGTACAGGCAAGCCGCCGGCAACGGCGCCAACATCGTAGCCGCGCTCGCTGCCCATAAGACCACGTACACTTGTCTGCTTCTCCGGCACGACTTGATACAGCGACCGGGGTGCGCCATCGTACGCCTCCGAGGCTGCTCTGCCCTTGCGGAGCTCCAAAAAGTCGGGCGTCTCGAGACCGGCAGCAACGGTGGACACAACGCTGTTGAGTCCCGATGGGGTCTCGAGACCAGAAGGTGTTTGTAGGCCATCTGCTGGTGGAGGCATTTCTTCATCGGCATCTTCTTCTTCCTCCTCCTCCTCCTCCTCCTCCTCCTCTTCCTCTTCTTCAGGCTCAAGTTCACCCCAAACAGACTTGTCGATTGGTTCGCCAAGCTGGGCCAGGTTCAGTCGAGTAAAGAAAAACGCGGAACGACGCACATTGCCATCTGAAGCTTTCGGAAGCACGCCGAACACATCTCCGTACAGCGGTCGGTTATATTCGTCAAGTGGCGGCTTGCCCCAACCACCTGGATGGAAACCCCACTGTGCACTATGCGTCGAGTTAGTCGTGGCCCACACAGATTAACAAATGACGCACCCTTCAGGAATGGGAGCATTCAGGCCAGGTATGCGGAGAGTTGGATAGCTCGGAGGAGGTCCAAAGCGCTGCATGCTGATAAGCCACGGCGGTGGTGCGAGCGGCGGAATCGACAAGGCTTCAACAAGTTCAGGTGACAGATCGCCAGGCCGTTTCTCCTTCAGCGACGTTTCGAACTCTTTGCCCTCGTAGTACCTATGAACCGTCAGAACGTATGGCTATATACAATGATAGGCCGCATACATTTCACCAAACCCAGTCACTGGCGGTTTGGTCTGGAATTTGAAGAAGGCGTCGTGCAGCTTCTGGTAGTCGATGTCGATTTTGCCCATCTTGGGCTGCACACGTTCGCGCGTCTTAGCCTTGAGACTCATGTTGGCCTCCTTCTCCTTGACCGCATCGCGCATAGTAGCAATGCCCGTATCGGCAATATACGATGGGAGCTGAAACGGCGGTTTCTCAATACCGCGCTTTCCTTGGAGGTAGTCGCGCTTTGCTGACCAGTGAATGGGAATGGGGATAGTGTTGCGGTACGACTTGAGGTGGAGGAGGAGACGGGGGTCGTCGGCGGTAACGTCTGTCCACTCGACGACCTCAGGTTTCTTGACGAGGCGCTTGAGCTCGGCAACGGTTAAGCGAGACAGCTTCCGCTTTTTCTTCTTGGACATGGGTTTCTGTTCTTCCTCCGAGTCAGCCTCAGAGGCCATATCGTCATCCGAATAGATAATCTCTCCCTTTCCGAGCGCGTTTTCCTTTGCCTTGTTGGGAGTTAGCGGGAGCGGTGGAGCGAAAGAGTACAGCAGACGCACGGAGGAGTCCTCGGGCGGTAGCTGAAAGCGAGCAAACACGTCGGAAAACGTATCCAAAACGGAGCCGTTGGCATCCAGCTGCTCAGGGACGTACTCGACATTGTCCATATCCTCCGCGTCGTCGACGTTCATTGCGGTTGATACATCCTTTGAAGGGGGCGCCTCGACCGCCTGTGCGGCCTTGCGTTGCTTCTGCTTGAGGCGACGGAGCTGATTCTTCGACTTGACGGCCTTGTGGCCGTTGACCTGAGCGACCATTACTGGGAAGGGCTGCCGACGGGGTGGTGGTGGTGGTGGTTCTGGTTTGAGCCAGCAACGACGATTGTCACACGAACCAAATTTTGGATTTGACCCCCAAGCATGCAGAGCGACGATGTTATCTGGAGCGTTATAAACACCCAGTTCTGCTCATACAAAGTCAAGTACGCACTATTGACTACCCTCTGCAGCTCGACCCAACCCGCTTCTCCAGAACGACGACCCAAAACTTCTGCAGAAACGAATACAATGTAACCGGCTTCTGCAGCAGGCAGTCTTGTCCCCTCGCAAACTCGCGCTACGCAACGGTCCGAGAACATGAGGGCATCCTGTATCTCTACGTCAAGACGATTGAGCGCGCACATTCCCCCGCAAAGATGTGGGAGAAGATTAAACTTTCAAACAACTACTCCAAAGCGCTCGAACAGGTCCTTCACCTCTATTCTGGTGAACACTCTGGTTGCTGATACTCGTTCAGGTCGACGCCGAGCTCATTCACTGGCCCAATTTCACAATCCACAAATGCAAGCAGCGCATTACCAAAATCACGCAGTACCTCATAAAGATGCGGAGGATGAAGCTGCGCCAGCAGTGCGTTCATTGCTTAGCTCACCTCGTCGTGCTGAGTTGAGAGTTAACGCACGCACAGACCAAAACTCATTGGTGTAAAAAAGAAACTTGACCGACGCGAAGCCGTGCGCGAGCGCAAAGCCCTCTCCGCCGCACATATCGAGCGCTCCATCGAGAAGGAACTCATCGAGCGACTCAAATCCAAAGCATATGGCGACGCGCCGCTAAATGTTAACGAGAGCGTTTGGCAGGCGGTTCTCGATCGCGAGAAGAATGGCGGCAAGGACAAGGATTTGGACGAGCTCGAGCTCGAGGCCGACGAGACAGATGAGGATGAAGAGGAGCTGGAGGAGTGGGGAGACCGTGAGTTTGTGAGCGATGTGAGCGAGTCGGAGGATGGTTTGAGCGACTTGGAAGAGGCTGGCGTAAGTTATCGCTACATCGTACACGCCCGTATCCTAACGCTCTGCAGGACGTCGGATCGCAAGAAGGGGATGAGGACGACGAGGACGACGAAGAGTCGGATGGAGAAGGAGACACACCAAAAGCAACCCTGGGCAAGCGGAAAGTCGCTCCAACGTCAAAACCGTCAAAGAAACGGCCAGACAAGAAGCCCAAAAAAGGCCCGCGGGTCGAGGTCGAGTACGAGAACGAGGTCGAGAGTGTCCCTCTTACACAAGAGGCGCTCGCGTCTTGGTAGTGCTCGTGTACTGTATTGCTCGCATAGTAATGGGACATCTAGAATTACAGGGAGACCAAAGCCGTAAGATACTTAGAAGAATGGCTTGTAGATAGTGGTTTCGGCGCCGCTTCATTCCATCTTTTCCCGCAGTTTTGCACGCCGCGCCTCCATCTCTGACCGGGTCATCTGTGTCCCAAGAAGATAGTCCCAGTGCACATAGAATGGCTGAGCAAAGTTGGACTTGATCCCAATTTTCTGCGGCAAGCGTTACCCTTTGTGGAGGCTGAACTGATCGACTTACCTGGTGATGAATATCGTGGTAGTCGGCGTTGTTCTTGGACATCATCTGCAGAGGATCGTACGGGAAGCGGTACCCGCAGTGGTCGTCGACCGTCTTAAACGTAGCGATTGTGAACAGCAACGCTGCTTGACGCGTGGTCATGAACGAAAGGGCTTCAGCGACAACAGTTCCGAGCGAGTCGAGGAAGAATCCCTCCACGGGATGGTTGTAAAGCGCGCCAAACGCGTAGGGAACGTAGAGGCGATGGTGCCACGAATGGAAATGTCGGTAGAGGAACTTGTTCATGTGCATGTATCTGTGGCAAAAGTATTGCCAAGTGTCGATGAGGAAACTAGAGGAACCCTTTCAGACTTGGAGAGAGGGAAGCCCAGCCAACTTACAAACCCCACAAGTACTGAACCACAGGTATCGCCCACCAATATGCGACATAGGCGAATTGTGAGGTCAGCTCCCCGTCCCCCTGAGATGACCGAAATGTAGCGCGCAATCCGGGCAACCCGCTCGGGATGGTTGACGAAGGCAGTGTGGTCGTCGCCCATCCACATTAAGCCGAGCATCGTCTGCACGATTTGCTGAAAGATGACAGCCTGAACAACGGCGCTGCGGGTGACCGTGTTCCTAGAAGCAACCTCGGCAGAGTCGTGAATGCGGTAGCGCTCGAGGGCCTTCCACTCGCGGGTGTCGAGGTAGTGGAATGTGAGGGAGAGGAACCAGTATGCGAGCACTGGAGCGGCGAGGGCAAGGTAGGCGTCCGAGAAGCCGTCGACGAGTGACGGCTTGTACGAAAAGTACCAGGGAACGTCGGCGGGACAGAGACCATCCGCGTAGTACGAGCAAGTCCAGTTGAGGGCAGATCGTGCAAACGCCATGGCGGTTCGGTCCAGGGACTTCCGAACAACGGATATCGATCCCGAAAAGGCCCAGTAAGATACCACCGACATACAAATTTTGCGCGTACTATACAATGTTCTATGTATACTAAATCTTCATCCAAACTGTACATTTACTCGTTGAGGTTGTTGAGCAGCGTTGTCAAGCACCGTTTCGTGACCATGTCGCCCTTGAGCAAGACGCTGAAGGTGTTGTCTCGGAGCGGATCGGGAAGGCATGCCCTGAGAGCCTCGCGCGCTCTGGACTCTCATCAGCGACAAGGAGACAGGCGGGGAAACACGCACCGGAGGTTGTCGCTCAAGCGAAGGTAGCAGCGAACGACGTGCTTCAAGAGCCTGACGGCTTGCGTCTCTACAAGCTGGTTGACCATGTTGCTGAGGACGGTCCCCACGGCATAGAAGCGTTCGTAGGTGTGGCAGATGTAGGTCAACCCCGTTTCGTCGAGCAAGATCTTTTGGACAATGAATATGGCCACAGTTTTTGACAACTCTGAGCCCGTCTCCATGATGCGGAGGCATAGCGGGATTATTTCCGTCGACAGTAGGAAGTGGATTACAGTGGTATTGTCGTTTTGCTGGAAACCTTTAGTCGAGCCGTAGTGAAGGGCAGCCTCATACCTTGACTAGTGCGCCGATGACCCCGAGGGAGGTAAGCCGGAGGTACTCGAACGGCCGTGTTTTAGATGTGGTGTTTAGGAAGGGGTATAGAAATAGCGGGATGTGGGCTGCAGCCAGAGTCAGCTCTAGCTAGTGGCACAATGGAAGCGAGGGCGGCAGACCATTTAAGAACAGCTGGCGCGTTTCCTGGTGCGATGCCACACACTGGAGCAGGGCAAGAGCATTGCAGACCCGGTTGGAGACGTGGGCGGTCAGGTTAGGTGGAGATAGCAGCGGGTACACCGATACGATCTCTTGCAACAACGCAGGCATGATGCCTGGCTTCAGGGTGAGCCACGGGCCGGGCAAACGAGGTAGGGGCGCACCGAATGAATGCCACAGCACGAGGGCCAGGTCATCATACTGTTCCCGCTTCTTGCTGAGCTCCAAGAGGGCGGCCTCACGCGTGTTGGGGTCCATGAGGTCGATTACGAGTGCGTAGATTTTGCCGTCTTCGGGCTGGCCTAGCTGAGCATTGTTGGTTGGGAGGAAGGGAGGGACTGGCTGGTGAGGGACTGGGTGAGCGAGCGGGGCGGACAGAGGCGCCCCGTCGCCATATAAGCCGCCCCGGTACGGGTTGTGGATGCTCATTGCAGAGCTGTAATCACTTTTTGATGGCACATTATTCGAGACCTCATTCTGTCCTCTACATACAACTCTGTCTGCTTTACGTCGTCTGCCTTATAGGCGCAGAACCCTTCTCGTGTGCGGTGCGCAAACTGTAAAAAAAAACTTAAAAAAATAGCGGCAACATGAACCTGTGCCAAACCTGTAATCGTCGCCGTTCTGCGTAATGTACCGCACCCAGGGCAAGGCCTGGTACCCGCTCTTTTCAACAATCTTGAGGTATCGTACTTGAATGCCCGACACCGTGAAGTACGGGATTTCAAACTTGACCGTAATTGGTGCTCGTTTCTCGACCTCGGAATCTGTATCGACTTAGCAACACGACGCGCCTAATAGCAGAAAGAAAGACATACCGCTCTTCACACTAGGAAGCCCAAAGTGCGCCCTCATAAGGAACTCTTTGCCACCGGCAAGCTGCTTTATCTTCCAAACAAACGCATTCTTGTCTGGCGCGTATTGCACGCTGCCGGTAGATGCCTGGAAGGATTAGCCGCCAGGAAACAGAAAAAAGGTGGACAAACGCGGAATTTTGGGCTATCGGCGTCGTCGGGTACGGGGACGTATATCTCGACGTTGTTGGCCGTACTTCTCCGTTTGAACTGGGCGATGACCTTGACCATATACTCGACGCGACTTCCCCGATGGCTCTCCACAGCCGCCTCCACCCAGATTAAAGGCTTGACTGGAGTCGAAAGCCGATATGACATGAGCTCAAACTCGCCATCGGGCGGGATGAATGAAATTGTCCGGTCGTTCTCGAATCGAGAAAGCCGCACGCACTGGTGGAACTTGACGTCCTCCATTTCGATTGCTTTGCCTCGCGCAGCTACATTTGGAGTTAGCGAGTAGCGAGTTTACGAGAATGAACGTGCACGCACTACGACCGGTGCTTTCAAACATGACCTTGTCGTTCAATCCGAGGCGGAGTTCGGGCATCCCAGACAAATAACACTTCATCTTGACTGCGCCCAAGATCTCCGACCGAACAACATCGCCCTTTGCGTTAACGAGGAGGTTGACGCTCTCGATTACATCAAGGAAGACCTCGTTCTTGCGGTAGCGAATGCCTTCTGTCCGCCACGAGACAGCGTTGGTAATTGCAGGTGGAGGGCGAGCCTGGACTTCGAGTTTGTGCGACTCTTGGGTGATATACCTGGCACGCGTCAAGCAATGAGTAGCCACCAGCGCATAGACGCGTACTCTTGGAGGATTTTGCTTTCGGTCGTCTGCGGATAGCCAAAGTCCATCATCTCGTCGAGCAGTTCGTAGATAATGACAAAGTTGTCGCGGATGCTCTCCTCCTCGAGTTCCTTAAAGTACTCGACGAGGACCTGGGTGATTCGGTGGAGGAAGAGGATTGTTTCTGCTGCATTTGTGTTGCGCTTGGAGAGTGCAAGGACTACAGTGCTGCATGAGTGCGCGTTGTATGGTGTGTCGAACACGCACGGTAGAGATTCGAGTGTCGGATATGCATATAGTTTACTCCCTCGCGAGAAAAGCAGGGAGTAACTTGCTGGCCCTCCTCTTCGATTTCCAGGACGATTGGGAGGAAACGCTCGACATAGCTGGGCGGAACGTCGTCGCGATACGAGCGCTGAATGAGGGGCTTGCCCTTGAGGTCGAGGATGGCGATGAGGCTGGCCATTGCTGTGGACGGGGGCGGGGTGTTCGGGAGTACAGGAATCGGGCGCTGCGCGTTTCGTCGCCGGAGGAGTGGATCAGCCGTAGTCACGAATAATCATCTCTCGTTTCTTCACCCTCAGTCGTCGTTCTCAACGGCGGGCCACCCGGCCAAACCATGCTTTACCTCACATCCGACCTCTTTCCAGTCTGTGCGTGCATCGTCGGAGCACTCTTTGCTGTCACTAATACCACCTAGTCGTCCCCTTTGGCGTTATTGGGTCCGTCGCCATGCCCTGGACGTATTCCTGCTCATATTCCCCAGCTTTTACCGCTACCTCTGGTACCTAATCCGTGTAGCCGCCTCCTTCACCTACCGCCCAGTCCCGCTCCCCCGAGAACCCGACCTACATCGCCGCCGAAGACGTCACCATCATCGTCCCGACCATTGATGCTGGCGAGGAGTTCAAGGAGGCTGCCCGCAGCTGGCTCGTCGGAAAGCCCAAGGAGATTATCATCATCACAGAGGAGAAAATGCTCAAGGAGCTCCAAGCCCTGGCCGACGCCGTCGACCCGCAGCGCATCCGCGTTCTCACTGTCCCTTTTGCCAACAAGCGCCTCCAGATGAGCCACGGTATAAAGAACACCACTACCGACATCATCGTCTTTGCTGACGACGACGCTATCTGGCCGCCAACCCTCCTTCCGTCCGTCCTTGCCTGTTTCGAGGATCAAAAGGTCGGCGGTGTTGGTACTAGTCAACGCGTCCAGCCCGTCGGCAACCGCATGACCGTTTGGGAGGTTCTTGCGGCCTTCCGTCTCACTATTCGCAATATCGAGATCTCCTCCTCGACCCACATCGACGGCGGCCTACCATGCCTCTCCGGACGCACCGCCGCTTACCGCACCATTATTCTCAAGGACCCCGAGTTCCTTCACGGCTTCACTCACGACTACTGGCTCGGCAAATACCAGCTCAACTCGGGCGACGACAAGTTCCTCACTCGTTGGATGGTTTCGCATGGATGGAGCACATACGTCCAGGTATGCAAGGAGGCGGAGCTTCTCAGTACCATGAAGCCAAACTGGCGGTTCCTCAAACAAGTGTTGCGGTGGACGCGGAACACCTGGCGCTCGGATTTGCGCAGCTTGTTCATGGAACGGTACATCTGGACGTCGCACCCGTACGTTGCGTACACTATGGTGAGTGAACCCAGTTTGATGTCGCTACTTTTTTAACCCATTCCAACTTCCAAGGTCGATAAACTATTCAATCCATTCACGCTACTGATTGGGCCGGTCTTCGTTGCCCGTTTGATGGTGGCCAGCACGATTCCCGTTTCAGAAGGCGGTTACCACCTTCCGTGGTGGTGCGTCCAACCCTTGGCTTCCAAGCGCCCAGCCTAATTTCTGAAATGCAGGAATATCCTCGCATCCTATGTCGTCTGGCTTTTTGCTACCCGTACGGCCAAGCTTCTTCCCCATCTCTGGCACAGACCACAAGACATCATCCATGTCCCCGCCTTTATCCTCTTCGGATACTACTTTGCGATCATGAAACTATACGCCTTATGTACCCTTCACGAGGTGCGTCAATTATTCTGGTCCGCCAAATTTCCGCTTACGCTCATCTCAGACTGGTTGGGGAACGCGCGCTGGTATCGGTGATGCTTCTGCGGCTACCGCAGCGGCGGCGCAAGCGGATACCACGCGGTTGGAAGAAAAGGTTGCGGTTGGCAATGCCGGCTACGGCGGCTACCAGCAACCCGAGCCGCAGCAGGGCTTCCGACAACCGCAAGCATACGGCGGGTATAACCAGCCGGCGCAAGATTCGCCGTTCAGAGACGAAATGTCACCGTTCCGCGACGACTCGGGTGGGCCCAACACGCCATATCGCGACAACCATTCCGACGAGGGTGGTGCGCCAGTGTACGCATCACGGGCGCGATCGCAGAGACGGGGGGATTATGAGGGACAACCTGGAGCGTATGGATATGCGTCGTAGTCGTAGATTAATGCTTGCGATAGAATATCGTATACCCTCAGTCGATGGTCCGTCGCTTTGGACTCTTTTGAGTATCTTATAGCACCCAATCCTTACTATTTACTATTTACTGCACGTGTGTTGTCCCATCTCAGCCATGGATCCCAAGCAAACAGCAAAGTACGCGTCTCGACTCGCCGCGTCTGTGCCCTCAATCTCCTCAGACGCAGGAAAATAACCGACAAGTCTCTTCCCAATGCCATCCTCCACAACCCCGACTTCGCTCAGGACTCGCAAATGTACACCGATCTCCTCGACATGGAGCGCAAGCTCGACTGGACCATGCTGCGCAAGAAAGCAGAGATTCAGGACACTCTCGGCCGCCCACAATCAGTCCGTGCCTGCCCCCGTCTCCCCGCGTCCCTTGACACGTCCTCAGGTCGAACGAACCCTCCGAATATTCCTCAGCCACACCGTCTCGGGCCAGGCCTGGCAAGGACCGCCAGACCTCACCGACGCGTCCAACTTTGACACGGGGGAGGGTATACCAGCTTGGCAGCTCAAGGTCGAGGGACGCTTGCTCGAGGTGCGCCATCTTCAACAAACCGCCAAAGTCGATTTCAACGTTCCGCGTTTAGCTCCCTAACCAGCGTACGCGGGACAAAAGCTCGCTGAGGAAGTTCTCGACGTTCATTAAACGCATGGTTGTCGAGTTTGAGCGCGACCCGGCGCTGTATCCCGACACCAACATCGTCGAGGTGTGTTTTCGCAGCTTTCTATGCGTCTATGAGGGCTGACGGCGTATAGTGGCCTAGGAGTGCCCAGAACCCTCCTCCGCAACTCGATGGGTTCACCATTCGCCGGCAAGGAGACATGCCCACCAAGCTGCGCGTTCTCCTCGACATTGCGCACTTTCCCGAACAGTATCGGCTTGCTCCCGAACTAAGTGCGTTTCTCTACCTCATAACTAGGACAAAACATTCTAACCGGTGCCAAGGCGAGATACTCGGCGTCAAAGAGGACAGTCGCGTCAATGTCTTGCAGGGAATGTGGAACTACATCAAGACCCAAGGGTTGCAAGACAAGAGCGACCGCCGCCAGATTCGCGCAAACGACCAGTTACGCGCAGTATGTTCTCGAGCTCGTTTCAGCACCTTTGCATTGATTCTGGCTTAGATTGCAGGCATGGAAATCATCCCGTTCCAAAAACTACCCGAAATCCTCAACCGTTGGCTGGCTGCTCCCCTGCCGATTGTTCTGCACTACACCATCGACCCCATGCAGTCTGCACCTGACCGTCCGATGGCTTGGGACGTCCAGATAAAGATGGAGGACCCTAGCGTCAAGCAGAAGATTGGTATACTGCTGCAGAATAACAAGGAGAGTACGCTTGAACTGGCAAAACTCGACGAGAACGTGCGTCTTTCTAAGAAGATTGACCCGCCTACTTGCCTCTTATACGCATTATAGATTGTCACCCATGCGCAATCCCTACAAAACTCGCACATGAAGCGGACCTTCCTCCAATCATTCGCCGACGACCCTCAACGTTTCATTCAAACATGGCTTGAGTCGCAGTCGCGAGATCTTGAAACGGTTCTGGGCAGTGGCACTTCGGATGGGTTGACAATACGGCAGGAGGAACTCCGACGCAGCGAGTTCTTCCACCTGCCTTGGGTTGAGGAAGCCGTGGCGATTCAAGAGGGCCAACGATTAGCTCATCGGGCGAGTACACAGCCCGCTTGACTTGTTACTCAATTTGTTGTATGTACTCCGTACTTGTTCAGCCCGCTTTCTTCTTTTTCTTCTTTGCGTTCGACTTCGGCGAGTCGACTATCTCGATCGAGCCCCCTGCAGCCTCTGCCTCAACGCCCCCACCCTGCTCGATCTTTGTCTTTGCCTCCAAGAAGAACATGACGTCCCGTAGCTGGTCCTCTAAATCTTGGATCTTAGCGCTGCTTGCCTGAGTGTTCTTCTCAGCCTGTTCGACTCGCTCCTTGGCCTTGTTCAGGTTCTTCATCAAATTCTCACTGACCGCCCGCTCCGCACTCAGCTCCTTTTCAAACCGACGCGCCAACTCAAGCGCCTTCTCCCCGCGCGCTTCCGCCCTATGCTTGTCCTTGACCAACGAATCGGAGCGCTCCTCCTCTTCGCGTCTTCGCTCTGTTGCCTCCTCCTTCGTTGCGATTCTCTCTTTTTCGAACTCCCCGTTCAGTCGCTCCAACATGCTCCGGAGCTGTCCGACCTGTGCCGTCAGCTCGTTGACCTGCTCCTCGTAGTACGCGCGCTGCGAGTCGAGTTGCGACGTGAGCAGGTACGAGTACTCGATTCCGATCGCCTCGACCTTCTCCGCAGTCAACGCGTCGGCGGGGCCGGGCCCGGGGTCGCCATCGCGCGCACCGGCGCTCATGGAGGACGAAGCATTTGGCAGCTCAACGAGCTTGCCGTCGGCTTTGTTCTGAATAAGCCGATGCACGTATCCATCCCCCGCATAGTCCCAAACGCGTTGCGTCTCGAGTTCAAGCGCGTAGAGATGTGTGGTTGATTGGTAGTGTGCTTGCGCATGTGCCCGACCATACCGTCCGCAGCCGATGCTTCCGCAGATAAGACAAATCCAGAGGTTTGTTGTGGACGAGCAAGAGGAGCAGGCCGAGTGAACGGGTGCGGATGGGTTAGAGAAGGGGATGGGGCGAGAGGAGCTGGCGGGATGGGAGGACATTAGGTTTTGCGAGTATCGACAAACCGGACATCTTACAAAGGTTAAGCAAAGAGTTGAATGAGAAACAGGACGGTACCTGCTGTCGCCCCATTTGCTAAGGCACATACAGTGGAATGTGTGCGAGCATGGAACGGTGATGAGGCCAGTGACGGCCGCGTCCATGCGCTCCAAGCAAACAGGGCATGTTGGCAGCTCGTATAGAGACTGCGTCGACGCGAGCAAGGCCAAAGCTGGATCATCAGCCTCCATAGTGACTGAAAGAACGCGGACGACATGGCAAGTCTCGGGCTCAACGGAAGAGTAAGCCCAACAACGGACAACTAAACAGTATTCTTACCTCGAGCGAATTGAAGGGTTTGCCATTATAGACTTGCACAAACTCAGATGCCCGTGCAGGATCTGAGAACTTGATGACCACAATCGAGCGATTGGGAATGGCATCTCTGTGCAGCATAAATTCGCGTCCCAAAAGCAGCACAGAAAATGTACCGAATAATCCTCAGATGAGTTATCCCTTCAGCGGCAGGTGCCACAAAGGCCAAAAAGTCTGCGGGGGCCATCCACGATGGAACGGCTAGTACACCAAGCATTACACCCTCGATTTCGGGAGAGTCAGCAGTAACCGCCGAGGTAGATGCGCTGCCTGGGTCGATCGCGCCTTCACGGAATAGGTGTATCACTCCAGAAGGCAAGTTCGTGGAGCCTGATTCGCCGACTTCGCTGGGAATGAACGCTGCAGTTGCTGGGGCTGGAATACCGCGTCATGCAGCGGAGCGTTTGGGTTGCTACAGCACCTACCACGACCCGTATCAGGCGCCTTCTGCGCGAACTTGTCGCTCATCTTAAGGTCTACCCAGTCGATACGAATAGGGCCGTGGCGATAGTCTTTGTTGCGTGGGTTATAGGTCGCGTTCTGACGCACGGTCGACTTGGGCTGCTGAGCCGGTAGTTTTGCGAATACGGAGCCAGATGTGAGGTTCTGTCCTGCTTTGAGGTCTGCGCAAATGCGAATATGGTAGCCTCGCATGGTTTAGCAGGAGAACATGGCGGAGCAGATGCAAGACGGTCGATGTCACAACTTGCTTTCATCCACCACGAATGCGCCCACTGACTCCACGATCCCTTTCTGCTATACGCACTGCTCTGGCATCTGCCTCAAAGCTCCCATCCCTTTCTTCGGTCGACAAGCGCCAGACTGCTGCGATACTCGTGCCTCTCTGCAACGTCCGCGATACGCCCGGCATCCTCCTCCAGGTTAGGTCGCGAGCTTTGCGCTCTCACTCTGGAGAGATCAGCTGTCCCGGGGGTAAAGTCGACGAACTAGACGCGTCGCTGTGGGATACTGCTGTTCGAGAAACTACCGAAGAGCTGGGCATTCCGAGAAATAGAATCGAGCATCTGGGAGCGTTTGGTCCTCCTGAACAGAGCCTGCGCGGTGATATCGTCTGGCCGTTCGTCGTAAGAATGTTTCTGACCTATCCACCCAATCCAACGCTGCGTAGGGCTTTGTTCATGCAGAGAACTGTCCTGCAAGCGACGACGACGATGCACCTCTCGCATCCATAAACCTATCCAATCTGTCATCGTCTCCAGACGAGGTCGCCTTCGTGTTCCATCTCCCCCTCGCCGAGTTGGTCAACCCAGACCGGCTGCGCCCATACTTATTTCGCAACCATCGCCCGTACTCTGCTATAGACGTGTCCGACCTCCTGCCCAAGAATAGTGGCGTTAGCAGCGTCTCGATAGAGAAGTCGCAGATGAACAAGGTAGGCCAAAGTCGCAACGGTCGAACGGCAGAGGTCTGGGGATTAACAGGCTGGTATATGTCCTTATTGTCATCTAGCCTGGCTCCTGTACTCTGTAAATAGCGCTACGTTTTCTCTGGAATGGTCCGTTGCCGTAGGCCAGCAGGCGCCTTCTCCACGCGTGAAGGGTCGATGGGAGGCTGCAGTCGTTCCCTCTTCTTGGCGGACGTCTTGAGTTTACGCCTAGTCTCGTCCTTCGTCCGCCGAGAGTCCCAGATGAGATATAAAACTGCCTCGGAGATGGCGACTACCGCCGCGACACCGAGCGCAAACAGGACACGCTAGCCAGACAGTCAGAACAAGACTTGAGTTGTAAGTAACGGGCGCACCCATTCGTATTTCCAGCCAACTTTGTCCGATGCCCACCATGCCGCGAAGCCCGACCCAAAGATGCTCAAAAGCGCGTTCACGATGGAAGTGATAGCCTTTCTCTCGGCCTTGCGCGCTGCGGCCACGTCCTCGGGGCTTGGTTCTGGGATGTATGTGCCGAATTTGCGCTCTGGAGACGTGGTGGTGCCGGCAAGGAGCGCGACCATGGTGTAGGAAGACGGGTTAAGGGATGCGCCGCGGAGTAGCGCGTCGCCTGCAGGGGTACGCGTCCATTGTGATATTGCTAGAAGAAGTGGGTACGGGATTGTCGGGGGCGGCGGGTGGACGAGATACGGGTCGAGCTGGTCTGCGAGGTCTGGTGGAAGGAGAGATTGGAGGGGGGTAAGTATCTGGTGGAGATGTAGCTCGAGAGAAACGTTGAGCATTGACAGGACATGATTCGGATGCCGGTCTATTTATCTACGTAGCTTGCAGTGCGCGTCGATGCACCTCTCATGCCTGACGCCTCCACCCACTCATTTCTCCTCCTCCCCGCAACCTTCGATATACATTCCCCGTCTAGCGCATCCGCCCTCGCAGTAACATTAGAGCCTGTCACCACCCAGCTAGCCCAGAACAAGTCTTTGCGGTTCGGGACAGACAAAATACACGCGAATTAAACGCTCAACCTACGCTAGAGAGCGGCTCGGAAACGACGATACACTTTGGAACCATCTGCAGAAACTCTGGCACGATCTTAGCCGCGCACAGCTCACATTCTGGGACAACGATGATTCTGACGACGAGGACAACGCTGCAGAACAGGAGAAACAGAAGCAAGCGTCTCTGAGAATGCTTTCTGCTAGCCTGGCCCGATTCACGCGAAACCTCGTCGCCGGCGTACCCCACAATCAAGCTAAAGCTTTGTCTGTTGCCAACCTTCGCAGATGAACATGCTGATAACGTCCTGCAGTGAAACCGAACCCTCTATTCGACGTCTGCTTCACTACTACACGTCCTGGTCATTTCTTGAGGACCCAGAAGGTCGGCATTGTCCCGAGGAACCTGCCGATCTCAAACCCCGGCAGCCCTTCTTGTTGGCCGCATTCTATCTCAGGCGTTGGCAAATATTGTCTCTGGAAACGATGCGCTCGTCTCCAAACTCTGGAGCACATACATGTGTCTTCCAGAGGATCAAGTCGTGCTCATGCGCGTTCCTGGTTATCGCGCCCATCTCAAGCTGACGCCATCGCAGCCGTCTACTTGCCTCTCCCGATCCCCGAACGCTCCTAGCGGCGCTCATTCTCATTCTAAACTGTGTGGAGGGCTCTAGGCCTCGCATGTAAGTGAGGATTCCCGCTTCGAGCAACCCGTCCTGATCCAGACGCGGTAGAAAGATGCTCACTCGAACCGTGATTGGTGTTCGAATATGCATCTGTCTGCTCGACAACATGGTTAAGCTTTACGAGGCTGAAGAAGGCACCGACGAAGCGCGGGCGTTCGATATTGGGTGAGAACAATCCTTTCAGCGCATCCTCTCTGATCGAAGCGATAGTTATACCATATTCTCCAAAATTATGGGCGTTGACTTGGTTCCGAGTCTTTTCAACCGTCTGGAGGTGTGAGTGGCGCAATCTTATGCTCATCTAGAAAGGCACTAATGGGAAAAAGGGCCGACGAAATCATCACGCCGCACCAAACAACACTTCTGAAGCTGATCGACTCGTACCTGCAGTCCGCGAGCATGTCCCAAGTACCTACAACGCCGCAAGGCACGCCTCTATACTCCAAACTGCGACCGATGCTGTCCAAGACGTTCTTTGTGCTCTCCGAATATGCGCAAACGTCGATTCGGACGTCGCTTAATCTCGGCAAGGGTACGCCCACAACAACAAACTCTGAATCAAGCCTCGGCTCCCTCGATGTCATGTTGCCCAAAGCATGCGAAGCACTAGTTCTGGTGACCCAATGCATCGTAACAGTGATCTTGGGAGGCGCGGGGATGGAGCAGCCTTCGCAGGAATACTTCAACGAGGCAAAGTCGGGCGATACGGGCATTCTGGAATCCTTGACGGGTGAACAGCACTTTCTGCCTGCTCGCTGGCGCTGAAACCGATTATCGTAGAGCTTCTGCGCCTCTTGGACCTGTTCCTTCCGCGCATCAACTTCGGCAAGCCGGTGACCGACCCAGGGCGCACACAGCCCACAAGCGTCGGGGTCGGTGATGCGAACTCGAAGGCGCATGTCAACGACACCGGATTCAATTATTTAAAGCGGGATCTCGTACGTCTACTTGGAATTCTCTGTCACGAGAACAAGGCGGTACAGGACCGTGCCCGGCTATGTGGAGGCATAGAAGCTGTCATGAATCTGTGTGTTGTAGACGAACGGAATCCTTGTGAGCTTCCCTTCCCAACTACTACTGCCCGTTTTACTCAGGTCTTTACTTCTTTCAGATCTCAGAGAACACGCAATCTTAGCGCTGCACAATCTTCTCCAGGGCAATCCAGAGAACCAGGCTGTTGTGGATTCGATCCAACCTTCTGGAAAGTGGGATGACAATGGTGTATATCGACAGACTGCAGGGGCTGTCCGCAAGTAAACAGCAAAAGCAATGTATGTCTTCCATATAGACCAGCGGAAGATACGCATAAAAGGGCGGGCGTCGCTACTCTTCCTCTTCTTCTTCCTCGTCCACAAGCCGGCGACGCGATCCTCCCGTCCGTCTCACCCGATGCTCGTCTTCCTCCTCCTCCTCGCTCTCCACGTCCATCTCTTCATTCGACTTCCCTCCTGAAGACCGCCGCCACTTGGCGTCAATCTGCGCATCCAACCGATCCAACTCGTCGTCAGCCTGTGGCTTTCTCCGCTTACTGCTTCCGCCACCGCCATCCGAGTCTTCTTCGTCACTGTCGCCAACCACAAAGCCGTCATGCTGATATTCCACCTCTTTGTCGTTATCGTCGACATGTCGGGCTTTGGTTTTTGGTCGTTTCGGCGTTGCGCCAGGCCCTTCATCTTCGTCTTCCGACGGATACATACCCTCCTCCTCGTCGCTCCAGATACTGGGCCGCTGCGCCTTCCGCTGCCTCCGTCGCTCCCCATCCGTCTTCCTCCGTTTGCGCGCGCTCTGCTTCTCCATCTCTTTCTTCTCGCGCTCAGGGTCGATTGTCGGGTCAGGCGCGATCCGAAGACGCGCAATTTTGTTGTGTCTCTGGCCGACGGCGCGTACGAGCATGCGATGCGTCTCGGACTGCATTCCCATCGGGCGCAACGTCATGTAGCCGGTTACGGGAGCTTCGGCTTGCAGGACTTGAGAGCGTTTGTGTTGTGCAACGATATACGTGAGACCTGCGTTTTTGCCGGGAGTAGATGGGCCAGCAGGTTTCGAGCCGCTGGAGGTGTCGGCGGATTTGTTAATATCGAAGAGCTCCTTGCCAAGCAGCAGGCTGAGTGAGCCGTCCGACCAGCGTACGACCCGGCTATTGGATTGCTTCATCTGTGGGTTGGCGCGTTGAGCTGACGGCTTGTAAACACAATTCCGAGTAGCACGCACGTCGCGATCCCCGTCGTCCTTTGTCCATCTCCAGCGCAGGGTATTTTCGACCTTGAGCTTGATGGTCATGCTCTTTTCGCGGTTGTCAGCCTGTAGCAACTCGTCGTCGTGCTCGGGGCCGACATATGTGTCGGGATGGAACGGTTTTGAGTCGACATTGACGAAAGTCGGCGTCCGTAGCACCCAGTTCTAGTAGTTGATCTAGGTCAGTATGGTGGTGTCGTCTGGCGAAGAGCGCTCACCTCTCCGTTGGAGCTTTTTGGGACGGGGATGTTGGGAAACTCGACGAGAGCTTCGCGGAGCTCCATTGTTATCTCTGCCGGTGGGTCATCCTCCCCGTACTCTTGTGCACGACGGCGTTCACGTTCCGGAGTGGGTAGATTGTCCTCCGATGCGGCTGCGGACGCGACACTGGCGGAGTTTACGATCAACGCGGGGACCGACTGCGGGACGGTGCGTACTCGTTGTCGTCGTTTCCGAAGAGGTCTTCCATGTCCTCATCCTGGACGGGCTGTGGGTGTTTTACGGGGATTCCCGTGGAATTAGCGCGCCTGCGAGGGAGGACATCGAAGAGCGGATCCAAGGACAGCTTCACGTGTCTGCTTCTGTCTGGAACTTTCCACATCAACCACCTGCCAAATATCGGCCAGCGCCCAGCCCGCCTTGCCGACGCGCCAGGGCGCTGTTGCGCCCAGTCCTTCTATTTAGAACATTCCATCCCGACCAGTCACATCCGAACAGAACATTCCGCGTTTCCCGACACACCTCCGTGCGCCGCCCGACGTTTCTTGCGCCCCTTGACCCGCCCTCGTCGCCCATTCTTGTGCTACCTCCTCCGGTCCTCTCGGCCATCTGTCTTTGCCTCAAGTTTCAGCGGAATCACATCTAGCAACCCTCAATCTTCATCCAATTTGCATGCGTTGTTTCTATTCTCCTCGCCCTCGTCGACGAGGGCTGCAGCGCGGACGCTCCTTGATACAGCGCGGGCACACACCCAACTTCAATGTCCCATCACCGAGATTTTCTGTCAGAGAAGTCGCATGGAAGTCTGCATTGCCGAGACGCCGACACCGAGGCTGTGATATGCGTGTCCCTACAGTCGTTCTACAACAACTGGATTTTCCTAAGGAAGACGCCAAAACAATGCGGTGGTACCGACTCCTTTATAACCAACCCCGACGCGAACCGTCCACCACACACCGACGCTCCCGCCCTCCGCCAAACAAAACCACCGCTCAAAGCGGCAACGTTAGCCAAACTGCATATCCACACCTCTTCTCCGCTCCCTCGCCTCATGTCGGCGTACCACGACAATTTTGTGCGCAACACTCTTCTCCAATCGCCACTTGTTCTTACCTCCACTTAGCATCGCAGCTACAGCGCTGACGAGCAGCACGACGCGTCGGCCGAGCAGCTCTTTCGCGATTCTCAGGTCTACGCGTCGCACTATGCGACATACCCGGACCCACTCTGGCAGCCTGCTCTCCCTGCGGGCGACTACAACATCACCATAGACGAGTCGGCTGCCCTCGCACACACACATGGCGCAGAGCTGTTCGATCCCACATATGCTACCGCTCAATCGACGCACGCGACTACTTCTCAACAGCAATGGGTCCCAACACCGCAGCAGATGCCTCTTCCGCGGCGGGGTTCGTCTGGCAGCTCCATGGACGCTGGGTACAGCACCATGATGCCCGACTATCCATCGGAACCTGGTTTCGGCTACGGCGGTCCATACCCCGTTTACCCCCACGGACAACATATTTCGGCGGCCGCGTCGACCGAGCTACTGCTGTCGCCTAGCTATGGCGCCCAAAATGTGTCCCCGCACACAACGCCTCCGCTTCATTTAACTCCGCCCACTACGCCAGGCGGTAGCCAGAGTTTCACTGCGTCCCCGAGTCCCGACCTCAACTCGCCTCTTCTGTCCTTTGCCCAGCCAAAGGTCAGTCGGTCAGCGCGGTGGGCCAATCATAGGACACATTCTGACTCTTGCTTTCTCTCAGGTCGAAGAGCGCGCGCAGTCGCTCTACACTCATCGTGATCAGCTCCAGTTCTTCAAAGATGCCTTATCGCTGCCTGCCGCCGGCGTGCCAGGTCCCTTCGTGCCGCAGCTCATGTACAAGCCACACACAAACAGCGACCGGCGCAGATATGTCGAGGAAGTCGATCTCGAGGCACCAATCCACTTTTGGGTAGAGAACCCGTCGGAATGTGGCATCCCGCTCGCCGACGCGCTACACTCGCGGGTGCGCAGGTTGCTCAAACGGGACGAAACCGTGTTTGAAGGCCGCGGTCCCAGCGTTTCAATCAGGCTCGAGGTACAGCGCGCCCGTGCCCGCTTCATTACAATAACTCACTCGACTCATAGTGGCCCGGATATCGTCAATGGAGCCGACAGATCCCAACAAAAGACTTTCGTAGTCCGCCCGGACCCATTACACGCGCCAAACTCGCGAAAAACGTCGCTAAATGCGTCCAGCGCTTCATTCAGGTGAGCTAAGCGCGCGCCGTCACCATTCGATTCATTTCCTGACTGCCCGCCCTCAGGAACGTCAGGGTCAGCCGATGGAGGACGATGCCGACCCCCGATGGAGAGTAGGATCGGGGCCGAACCATATTAAACTCGAGGATTTGGTCCTCGTCAGCATCCACCATGTCTCCATGGGCAGCTGGCAACCACACTTGAGGCTTCGCCGCCCGTTGTGAACGCTTTCCTGTGGCATTCGCTTTTCTAATACTCTAGATATCGTCTACTATCACTGCCCGCTTACCCGCAGTTGACCGTTGACCGGACGGGAGACGCGCAGTTGTACTTGTATGCCCTTGTACTTTGTTCTCTCTGCATCCCTCTCAATAACATATAATGAATTGGCCAGCAGTAGCCGCCACCTCGTGTTGAAAGCGGAGACTTCCAATTGCAGAACAACAACGATCGCTTCGGATTGGGAACAAGGGACGCGGGAAACAGTATAAGAAACCTCGAACAGCGGATACCAGGATAGGGCGCGGCTGTGAGGATGCGCGAGGGGAGCTTGGGCGTTGCCATCGTCGCGCGACAAGTTCTGGTCTTCCAAGGTAATGTTGCCCTGTTTTCTGCTCGGTTTGCCATCTAATTTGCGTTTTTCTAGCCTCCCGAAACCACACAAGAGGAGAGCGCATGCGAGGGGTGTTTGACGTGGCGACGTTTGCGCCGTTTGGAACTGAGGGCGTCTTTATTGCGACCCAAGCTCCACAGGCGCGCATTAACGCGGTGGATATTTTGACTGTCTTTCCGCCCGAAGACATTGAGCGCACAACGTTCGGCGATGGGGTCTTGGAGGTGCCGCAAGACGCGCTGACCGAGTTTTATTACCTGCGCGACCGGACGGTTGAGCGCGCGGAGAAGATATGGGTGCAAGCATGGGCAAAGGCCTAGGAATAACGCAAGTGGACGCGCAATTCGTTCTTGGATGTATTATTTAGTTCGGGCTTCGTCTGTATCCATATTATCTGGCAAAGGTTGTCGAACTGGCGGTCGAAGCTGGAAGCCGTCGAGGTCGAGGAGAAGGTGCGCCTGGTGGGTCACACCACACGCATCCTTGCCATGAACGCTTCTGAACGGATCGAGGCCGCTGCGTCGTTCCTCCTCCAATCGCCCCCAGGAGAAATAAACGACGTGCTCAATGGTCTACGCGATTCCCCTTCTCGCCCAGTAAACTCTGACCGCGTACCGCAGACGTCCGCAACATCATCTCGGACGACGACTCGTTGCATGCCGGCGTACTCCCGGCACTCAAGGAATACAACCTCACCCAATTCATGACCGCCGACGTGCCCAATACTGAGCACCAGGTTGGGCGATGCGCAATACAGCAGGCATACAACTTTCTAACGCGAAACAGTCGATTGTGAGCGACGCGGCGCGCGTCGATTCAACCAACGAGGCGCAAGAGCGTTTCGTAGATCCTAGATCTAAGACGTCGTTCCTCTTTGACCACTTGAGTCTGGTACGTTCCACCTATCCTGTCCTCAAACTGTTCATCCGTTGCCTCCAGGAAGCCTCCGAACCGCAGCCCTTTGAACCTGACGCAGAGGCCGAGCCCTTTCGGTGCGTTTCATCCTCTACACGCGCGTAGCATACGAAACGACATACAGTGCTGCCCTCGAAAAGTCCACACTATCGTATCTCCATTCGCACTTTCACGACGGCGTTGCCTCCATCTTCGCCGCGAAAGATTCGCCCAAGAACTTTGTTATCCAAGTCGTCGCCAATAAATACAACCCCGCAAACTATTGGCGCGTCCTAGCGTCTGCTACATGATCTCGAGTTAACTGCGCTCCAGGTCAGGACGATGGCGGTCAGAGTACCGTGTTGATATGAACGACCACACGGTGCGCGGCAAGATACTCGTGAATGTGCACTACTACGAGCAAGGAAACGTTCGTCGCGTCTCCGTCGCGTGCCCAACTCACATATGTTTTAGGTGCAACTCTCCACTACGCACAACGTCTCCCTCTCCCTCCCCGCAGCTGTAACGTCCGCCGCCCCTCCCGCAGCAACGACCAAGATCCTCGCACTCATCGCCGACGAGGAAGGCCGCTACCAGATGTCGCTCAACGATACGTACCAGGAGATGGGCGAAAAAACGTTCAAGAGTCTGCGTCGGGCATTGCCTCTTACGCGTCAGAAGATGGACTGGGACCGGGTGCGTCCTCTTTTCTTGCCGGGCCTCTTACTCAACGCCACGACAGGTTACTGGCTACAAGCTTGGTCAAGAGCTCGCGTCGACGAAGAACATGTTTGGAAGCGGAACCTCATAACGTAGTGGCACTTGTATGATAAGCTGTAATATACACCAAATCGGCGCTGCATGAAAGTACAACAGAATAGGATTGAGCGATAAACAAGCGGAGTATAGAATGCCGATGTAGGTATAGGAATGTAGCGGTAAGTAGATGGCTTTACGCCGACTGCGTAGCATTGGGATCGCGGTAAATCTACACAAACGGATCAGCGCCGACAACGATAAACGACACGGAACACACCTTTAGATCCCAGATGTTCCCAATTTTCTTGTCGGTATCGGTAATCGCCACGGGTATCTCACCCGTGCCCGCATCTAGCTTCAGCCCCTGCTCATTCGCTAGGTGGAGCAGGCAGATAAAGCAGAAACTGGTGCTGATTTCCTCCATTCGGTCCTTTGGATACGACTTCTGCAGCCCGTCAATTACCGAGCTGAAAACGCGCGCCTCGGATGGGTCTGTCGGCGGGGGTTGGTCGGGAGCAGTGTCCACGTCCTAAGAAGAACGCGTTAGTGGGCAAGTAGGACATAAGAGACAACAAACCATCTCCTCCTCATCCTCCTCCTCCTTCTTCTGTGCGATGACAATATCCAGTCCCTTCCAGATATTTTCCTTCAGCTTCCTCACATCCACCCTCTTGGCCCGCTTGGCATAGTTCACAAACTCGGGCCTGACGCGCCGCGTTTTGCCTTGCGTCGCCGCGAGCAACTCTTCTTCTTCCTGGTCAGGGTCTCGCTGCGGCGCGACCGGATCGTCAAAACCGTCGTCAAAGCCGGGTCCGTCGTCGTACGCATCGTCGAAGAATTGGGTGTTAAAGGGCATACTGCCGCCATCTAGAGGTTCCCGAGTCAAAAGACAAGTTCCAAAACAATCGGAAAACACACTGTCGTCGTCGTCGTTCCCAGGTCCCTGGTCAGCGGCTGCTTGCGCCCAAAACTGCGCGTCGATCTCGCCATTGCCCTCGTCGCTGTACTTGACATTGCGACCCCGCATCTTTAACTATAGCAGAACCGTGTTAGCCAGATTGTATTTCTGCTCGTTCGAAACGTACTCTGAACTTGGGCTTGAGGAACAACGAGACAAGTTGCCTGCTGCTAAAATGCATGTCGTCCGGCAGCATGTGGTCGTCCTTTTCTTTGCCTTTGGCTTTTTTGCTCTTGGTCTTCCGCGCGCTTGGGCCCATGCCGGGTAGGTTGATGCCCGCTCCTTTACCGGCGGGTGCAAACAGCTCATCGGTAAGTTGCTTGAGCTGCTTGTCTCTCGGTGCAGAAAAATCAATCTTGAACGGCTCCTTCTTTTCGCGACGTGGCTTCTGTTGCTTCACTTCCGCGCCCTCAGCTATGCGATCGTTAGTTGAGGAGCGCCCGAAGCTGAGGAAATGACGAACGTTTTCGAAGAACGACCCGTCGCATCTTCCAATGCTCGGGCCCTGCCCAATTCTTGGAAAAGTTGCGGTCGAACTGGTCCATCATTCCGTTGTCCCCGTCGCCGTCTACCATGGCCATTACGAGCTCGTTCGCGGGCCTACGAGGATCAAAGGGCATCATGCCGCCAGGACCCGCATGCCCGCCTTGTTCAGCAGACAACCCAGACCCATTCGAAACGTGGTCGACCCCAAAATCGTCCCCGCCCATCATGTCGCCAAAGTCGTCATTAGGGCCGTCGTCTCCGGCGAAAAAATCTTCGACCGGAGCCTGGTCCACATCCATGTTGAATTGGGCCGGCTGGGCATCGTCCTCGTCGTCATCGACGGGTTGGTCGAAGTACTGCGTGTTCTCTTCAAAAAGAGGGACCTCGGCGGCGGCGGCGTTATCGCCGGAGAAGGAAAAGTCGGCAAGAGACTGTGAAATTTCTTTGTCGTCGAGGACATCCAGGTCGGGTAGAAACTCCTCTACGTTTTGAAATCAGCAAGTCCCTGAATGCAAGATGGGATACGCACTGCGAAGCTCGGTGAGGTCAACAAACTCCAAGGGCTCTTCGTTCTTGTCGTCCTCGTCCTCCCCTTCAACCTGCCCCGCCGCCGAGTCGCTCGCGTCAAAGATCACGCGTAGACACGCGTGTTTGCCTGTGCCCAAGCTCAAGTGGTTCATGAGCAAGCCCTGGGCGCCACCCTCGTCAAAGTCGGCGCTCGTCTTCTTGAAAAGGGGATCAACGCTGAACTCGACGTCAAGTTTCTTGCTCCGCAGCTGAGCGGGGTCCTTGGCGAGAGTGGCAGCGGGTCTGTGGGACTTTTTCTTCTTCTGGGTCGTGCCCTCGCCATCGGCATTGTCAGACTCGTTGCCGTCTTCGTCCTCGTCGTCCTTGCCATCGTTCGCAAGGTTGCTGAGGAGTTTGGTGGTGTCTGTGCCGACACTGTCGACGCGACTTGTCCAAATCTTTACGCATCCGTCGAGAGTGCACGACGCGCGCTGGAAGTTGATAGTACTGCCGTCCTCGTTGCGGAGGAGGGACATGTCGTGGAAATAGTCGATGAGGGCAAAGTTCCATGAGTTGCCTGCGGTGATTTTCTGGACTCTTGGTGAGGAACATCGAGTAGTGGAGCTCGAAACGCACGTTATCTGTGGCCATCTTCATCCACTCGTCGTAGTTTGAGGTTAGAATCTCGATTGAAGGGCCAACGACGGGAGCAGCAACCGAGTTGAGGGGCTGCTTCTGCCTAGCGGTCCTGAATGTTTCTGCCTGCTCTGGGTGGTCATCGTTGGGCTGGTCGATTATTGCAATCTTAGTGCTCTTGCGACGCCTGCGCTTCTCTGCGTTGTCGTCGTTGGCGGTGGAGCGGTCTGGACGAGGGGGAGAATCGCCGAAGCTGACTTGGTGAGCGTCGCTGATGCGCTTCCTGACGCGTTGTGGACGGGGAGTTGGCTGGTCGTCGTCGCTGTCTGGTGTTGTGAAGCGGGGCATAATGGGAGAACACAACAGAGTGTGCGATGCTGCACGTGCATCACTCCGACGCGTCGCGTTCCCGACTCAGCTCTACAATGTGTCTATTTGCATATCCACGTTCCACTATCGCGTCCAGACTCAGGTATTGCACCTTATAGGCATGCCAATCCAGCTCATAGAACACATACTTGGATCGCCGCATTCGATGTTCCTCAATGAACGGACATGCCACTGGTGCCTATCCTCGGCCGAGACGTCGAATACAATGTTGGGGTCGCAGGAATGGTTCACTTGGACGTGCCGTCAGACTGCGCCCACACAGATGAGATGCAAGTACCGTAGAGAAAATCCGAGTTGAGCTCGATGTGCTCGTCTCTCCTACATTGCACCGTGCTATACGCTTTCTGGTATGCAACGGTGGCCTTGTCAAGCTTTGTCAATATTTCGCCTTTCTTGAAGGCCTAGTACTGAAAATTAGCCTTTTATGCCAACAAGTAGCACGAGTCTACCCGGGTGGCTTTGAGAAACGAGGCGAATTCTCCGGGGCTGCGTTGGACGACAAAGCTGCTCATTGGTGTCGTGACTTGGTCGTGACGCCCATCAATAAGCTAGCAAGCCATCTTTTCCTCAAGACCTCCATCTGCGTACGCGCCTGCTCGTCCTCCTGCTCTTCCCCTCTCACCTACCCTATTAGAATGGCCCCCACGAAAAAGTCCAAAGCCGCCAAATCGTCAGAGTCGATCGCCTCCAAGCTCGCTCTCGTCGTAAAATCTGGCAAATACTCCCTGGGCTATAAATCCGCCCTCAAGCAGATGCGCAATGGCAAGGGTGCGTCTCTTCTATCTCCTCTCGGGGACTGGAGCGTGAGGCTGAGAAGGTCCCTGTAACTAACTCCCCAACAGCGAAACTCGTCCTCATCGCCGGCAACTGCCCGCCTCTCCGCAAATCCGAGCTCGAGTATTATGCTATGCTCTCAAAAACCACCGTGCACCACTTCTCTGGCACCAACGTCGCCCTCGGGACTGCTGCTGGAAAGCTCTTCCGTGTCGGGTGCGTACTATTCGCTTTCTTGATCACACGAAAAAACTCATTCCATACAGTGTGATGACCGTCTCGGACCAGGGCGACTCTGACCTCCTCAACTTTGCCGAGGGCAACACTGCCTAAGGGTGAGGTTTCATAGAGTACCGCTGTATGTTCGCTTTGCTATGAAGATAATGCCGCATGCTGCTACGAAATCATCATCCGCCCCAGAGTCGTCAACACCTCTTCCCTCGACGCTTCTGTCGCCGTGCTATGCACAATAATTCGGGCAATCACTTCACCCAACTCGACGAGACACGCGGCAACGATGAGCCTGAAGGGTGTGAGCTGCTGGATGCGCTTCGGACACTGCAACCCACCATATGATAATCCAGGTTATCCTTTCCATCGCAAAGTTGTTCAGATGGTCGTGAATCGCGTCCAGCTGTGTTCCATTAGCGCTTCGTACGACGGCCAGAACAGTGCTGACAAAATCACTCGCAACGGCGATCTTCTCATTCAGGACTTGGACTCTTCCGCCGATCTCCATGTACTCCCGCACTGGGTCATACAGCTCCTTCAGACTTGCCTCACTCCAGAACAATTCGGGCACGTCCAACACGTTAGACACCAAGTTGACCTGCAGTCGTAACCGGAACAGCGACCCCGTAAGCTGTAGCGCCTCACGTCGCCGCATCTGCAAGGCGCCAGACGTCGCGAGTTGTTTCGGAATAGATAGCGTTTGCGGGGATGAAAGAACACGTTGGGCGTTGGATTCGTATCGCGCCAGAAGGGTCGACTGGGCAAGTGCATGCGCAATAGACAGCTTGAGGAGGTGCGAACGCGATTTCAGTGTGAAGAAGTCGTTGTAGATTCGCGGGTAGGCAATGTGCCTGTCGTGCTGAGTGATATTAGGACAGGAAAGTATGCGGAAATGCAAAAGCAAACCGCAAAATGGCACTCCTCAATCTCCCAATCGTCTTCAGCCAGTTTCTTCTTCATGATCCCTGCGTTATCCACATCCTCCAAGATACTCTTCTCTTCCAGTTCACCAAGCCCAAAGAAGACCACCACCTGCGTCTCAATTAGCCACGTTCTGAATAACAACCGAGGATACGGACCCCATAGTCGAAAAACACTACTTCCGCAACGTCTTCTTCGGGTGTCTTTGGCTGCGCCGGTTCTACCAGTTCTCCTTCCGACAGCGCCGACCGCAGGCCAGGTTCCGGCGACCGCTCTGCGGCAGAATCCTGTTCCGGTTCTGCCTCTGACGGAGTCTCGGGGACGTCTGCAGAGGACGGGGTGAAGGGCTTGCGGTTGAACACAGGCGACGTCGAGCTGATAAACCCGTCGCGATTGTCTTCGGGTGACCGCGGGGCGTGAAAGTAAGAGCCATGATATCCCTCTTCCTCCGCCTCGGACAGACGAGTGAGTATGGACTTGCCGGTGCTGGATTTCGCCGGCACAGAGGACCGAATGTTGGAGTTTGTGTATCCAGGTAGAAGCGGTAGGTGGTACATCTGCGGACGTTGTTCAGCAGGGAGATATACAGCGCCAGCACGGACCACATAGATTGCCTCGTCGAACACTCTCGGTGCCACATTATGCTCGCGCTTCAGAAAGGACGCTAGTAGCTTTGCGTTGAAGGTCTCGCACACACAGTACGCCGTTATGCGTTTGAACCCTGCGCGCTTCCGCTGCTCCTTCGTCATCCGTTCGCCGGCGCTCTTATACTCCCGCACGCCCGCATCGGTCTCGTATCCCAGTGCTTCGTCGTCTTCCTGCAGTGGTTTTGTCTGCGGTGCAGAGGGAAGAACAACGAGTTTCTGGGAGGTTTTGGAAGTGCGTTGCACTTTCGGAGCGAGTCCGGATACGGATGCGCGGCGGACATTTGGTGGCGGGGCGGCTTGTGGGGCACCGGAGACGCGAGGCGGTCTGTTTCGACGGGTAGAGGCGGATTGTGAGTTGGAGGGAAGACGTGCGTATTCGGGACGCGACATGGACGTAGAGAGCAAGCCTGGAAATGATTGTAACGCTAGCCACAGAATGGTATGATACGGCCAGGTATGGCCAGCGTGTACCTAATAGGACAAGCAGACTGCGATAATTTCCGCGTAGCCTTGGGCGCCCGCAACCTTTGGCGTAAAATACGCGTAGAAGAGCTTGAGAAGGGCAACGTGCCTGTGTGCATCATTTGACCGCTCCAGCCACCCTGGTTTCGGCCATGACCGCACAGTACGCCCCAAATACGCGGCTCTTCATTCCACACGCGACCCTCGCATGGACTCCCGGCCAAGTCGTTTCTGTCGCAAAGGGCTCCGACGACACTCTCACTCTCGTTGTCGCCGACGAGGATGGCCAGGTTACCGTCGATCTCCCGATGTCGACAAAGACTGACTGGCCCAGGAATCCACCTTCAGTGGACCCGTCGCGTCTTTACCCCCACTGCGAAATCCACAGCTTCTCGACGGCGCCGACGATCTAGGTGTGTTGTGCTGCGCTCTGAAAGCGGCGCCGTCTAACCCATCCACTAGCGACGCTGTCGATCCTCAATGAACCTTCCAGTCCTGTTCTCTTTCAAGTCCTTTCGCCGTCTCACTCTCTCCTAGTTCTTCACGGTGTCCAAGCCCGATACGCCCAACGCAAAATTTATACGTACAGCGGCATCGTATTGCTGGCCGTCAACCCTTTCGAGCCCGTGCCACTCTACACTCCCGAGATTGTCAAATCGTACATCGGAAGAATGAGAGGGGAATTGGAGCCCCATCTATTCGCAGTGGCGGAGGACGCGTTCGCTGCAATGTCGTTGGACGGCAAAGGGCAGACAATCATCGTGTCGGGAGAGAGGTCCGTCGCAACACGTCTCTGCGCGCTCCCCAAATCTCAATTCTTGTCAGTGGCGCGGGTAAAACTGAGTCCGCCAAGCTTGTTATGCGCTACATCGCTGCACCCAAAACCCCCGATATGAACCTTGACAAGAACTCGTTCATAGAGGGTACCAGTCTCGTCGAGCAGCAAATTCAAGCCACCAACCCCATCCTTGAGGCGTTTGGCAACGCTAAAACGACGCGTAACGACAACTCTTCTCGATTCGGGAAATATATCCAGGTATGTGTGTTTCCGGCGTCTCAGACGAAGGCTTGACGCGAAATTAGCTCTTATTTGATACCAACCGACACATAGTCGGCGCTCGCGTTCGCACATATCTTTTGGAGCGCTCTCGGCTATCCTACCAAGCCCTCACGGAGCGTAATTACCACGTCTTCTATCAACTTACCGCCGGCCTCTCGTCTGACGAGCTTACGGACTTGGGTCTTGACGCAGACTACGCCAAATTCCACTACCTCAATCAAGGTGGTTTAACCACCACCGACCCGGCCGACCGCGATAAATTTCATGCCATGCGGAACGCGCTGCGAATCATTGGCATCGACGCTGAGCGTCAAACGTCCATCTTCCAGTTACTCGCCGCGCTGCTTCATCTTGGGAACATCCACGTCGCACAAACGCGGGCGGACGCCGTGATTGAAGAGGATGACGAAGCCATGGCACAGGCGATGGCGTTCCTAGGCGTGGACTCGACGCTGTTCCGCAAGTGGACTACAAAGAAGCAGATAGCGACCCGTTCCGAGAAGATTGTCACAAATCTTACCGCGCCGCAAGCCATTGGTGTCCGGGACAGTATCACTCGTTTCGTGTACGCCTGTCTCTTTGAGTGGCTAGTGTACTCGATCAACGAGAGTCTGGCCGGGCGCTATGGAGATGCTGCAAGTCGAGCGGAAACCCATGTCGGCGTTTTGGATATCTATGGGTTCGAGCATTTTGACAAGGTAAGCCCGTTGGCGCTAGTAGCGATGTTGCTAACGGTGTAGTAGAACTCTTTCGAGCAGCTCTGCATCAATTACGCGAACGAGAAGGTAACTTTTACGCCAGACACTTTCATTTTACTGACCACTTCCAGCTTCAACACGAGGTCAAACCATCATCGTCGTCCTTTTCCCTTGCTCATACGACGCTTCTAGTTCAACACCTACGTCTTCAAGCTTTCTCAAGACGAATACAAAGCCGAGAAGATCAACTGGACCATGATCGACTTTGAGGATAATCAGTCCGCTATAGACCTTATGGAGGGCAAGATTGGCATCCTCTCCCTTCTTGACGAAGAATCGCGCCTCCCTCTCGGCACAGACGCTTCCTTCCTCCAGAAACTTAACGCGCAACTTGACAAACCCGCGAACAAGAATGTCTACAAGATGCCCAAATTCGCCAACGCGGCGTTCACGGTCGCGCACTATGCGCTGGACGTAACATACCAGGTGGACGGCTTCCTGGAGAAGAATCGGGATACCGTACCGGAGGAGCATCTGACGCTGCTCACATCGTCAAGTAATCCGTTCTTGAGGGAGGTGCTTGATGTCGCCCTGCACCATCGGGAAGGGATGGACGAGCCTGCATCGCCGAACGGTTCGATATCGAAGATTCCAGATCCGGGTCGGACGTCGTTAGTCGGAGCGACGGCACGGAGCACCGCAGTCAAGAAACCAACTCTAGGCTCGATTTTCAAAGGGTAGCTGACTATTGCAAAGATGCTCGGAAATTCTAATGGATCCTTTTAGGTCTCTCGGTACTGTAAGCAGCGGTAAACCTTCCGTATCCATGTTCACACAACCAACAGCTCATGGAGATGCTCCGTATGACGCAAGTTCATTATATCCGCTGCATAACACCCAACTCGCACAAGAAAGCTTGGGAATTCGAGCCGCTTCAAGTCCTGGCGCAACTTCGAGCATCTGGCGTTATCGAAACGATCCGAATAAGTACTGCAGGGTACCCATCACGATGGAAATTCGAGGATTTCGCTCGCAGGTATGTCTTTCCGCTTTGTACGACCAATGCTCACCCGCTCGTTCAGATACCACATGCTCATCAACTGGCGCGAAGGCCCGTCGCTGCTCAAGCGCGAGCAGTTCAAGCGCATCTGTGTATTGGTCCTCCTCAAAGGCAAGATCGACAAGTCGCAGCACCAATTTGGCGAAACGAAGATCTTCCTGCGCACCGGCGTCTTGGCTATAATAGAGACTCTGCGCTCCGACAAACTCAGCGCTGTTCAATTCATGCAAACGAACTTTCGGAGCATACTTGTCCAACGAAAACGCGTCCAGTTCCAACGAAGCGTGGTGGGAGTGCAATCGGTCTGGCGAGCGGCAGTTGCGCGTCGGGCATTTCGAGACGCGAAGGAAAAGGCCCGCAAAGACGCAGAGGCGGCCAAGGCGAAGAAGGTGGCGAAGGAAAAGGCAGATAGGGAAGCAAGGCGAAAAGCGCGGGAGTCGGGTAGAAAGACGCCAGTATCCAACGGCGACTCGACTCCGGAGCAAGGGAGCCCAGGGAAAATGCGGCGGATATTCTCGTTCGGAGCCAAGGACAAGCCGCCATCCCTCAAGTTGCCTTCACCAGAGCCGGTCCCCGTTGGGCGACGTCCTAGTCGGCTGGAGGCAGCAGCAAAGCGACTTTCACGACGATCCTGGTACGAAGACACCGCTACACGGCCATCCTCTGGCCTTGCACCTGCATCTGCGGCACCGCAACGGGCTACTACACCAAGTCCATCGACGTTCCGGACTCCGATTTATGACCAGTTCATGAATAAGCCGCGCTGGAACGCAAGCACGCGAATAGACTCGGATTTGTCGCGTTGATACTTCCCTGTGTATACTTACTTGCTCTATCTACACGTAGCCCATCGAATAATGCACCTTTTTGTCGGCATCAGTGCTACTTGGATTTGACGGCCATGTCGCTTCAACCTAGTGGTCGCAAACGCCCAGTGTCCAATAAGGCCGGGGGCCGTCGCGGCGACAACCAACGACTATATCAACACCCTCTGCCCCTCACATTCCTATATCCTCTGCCCTCCCCGGCGCGCTCAGTTCTCGGACTCCTTGGTCTCTCACTCGCAAAAGTAGAGACACCGCAAGTCCACGGCATCTTCGACCACGCAACGCGCTCCGTCTGGGTTGTAGATCGTGCCGAGGCATTCATTCTATGGCGGAGAGGTTTCTTTGGGAAGGGCGATCTGTCGAGGAGCGAACCGAGTTGGATGCACCGTCAAGTCAATGCTCGTCTTGCTGCCGCCCAGAACAGTGCGCTCCCCATCGTCCGTAGCACATCGATTCTAATCGTGGAATGCAGGGCAGACGGCCGAGGAGAAAACCGCAAAACGACGCGCCGAACGCAAACAGTTCAAGCTCGATCGTGCACGCGCCATTGCTGCCGTTGCTGCCGAAGCAGAGGCCCTCTTCGAGTCGGAGGGACGCGTTGTTATTCCTGCCCTGTCTGGTCCAAATATTCCGTCGGGCAAAACATGGGTCTACAAACCGCCAGTAGAGCAAGACGCAATCGCAACTCCCTCCGAAGCGGTCACTGCCGTCCAAGTCGATGAGGAGCCGTTCCCCGAAGACATAGAGCACCTCCAGCTCACACTTCCCGAGGCATTTTTCCTGCTATGGAACTTTGACTGCCTGAGCATCGAGGACCCCGACACAGTATGTGTACTCTTGACTCGATTCGCGCCAATGACCGGCCTTAGAATCACCTCTTGCAAATTGAACAAATATGGATCGCCTTCCAGACGGCCAACCTCGCGCCTCCGTCATTTGGCGCGCTGATCCCGACACCAGAACTGCAATTCGATAACCCATTCTTGATAAACTACATCGTCTACCACCACTATCGATCGCTCGGCTTCGTTGTACGCGGTGGTATCAAGTTCTGTGTCGACTACCTGCTGTATAAACGCGGTCCAGTTTTTGACCATGCCGAGTAAGCTGTTTGTGTTTGTTTCTTAGGCGCCTCTCAATGCATCCCAGATTCTCCGTCGTCGTTTGTCCCGTATATGAAGACCCCAAAGATGCCGAGTCTTCAGTCGTCGACCTGCACCACGCGAATCCGTTCTCGTGGTCGTGGCTTAGCACTATGAACCGGGTGAACACGCAGGTGTTCAAGATGCTCGTGCTTGTCTATGTCACGATCCCAGCGCGCTCACGTGTGTCGCCCGAGGTTCTGCGCAGTCCGGCATGCCTGCAGTACTACTCAGTGCGTGAGGTGACTGTGAAACGCTTCGTGCCTGCACGTATGCGCGATTGAACTCTAGCTAACACACCTTGTATATGTACACCTAGTGCCATCTATATGTACACCCAGTGCCATCTATATGGTTTGTGGGCGTCTTCATCGTTATCTAATCACAATGCATCATTATACTGTACACCTTGCAACATCTAAGAAAGGAACAACTCTTTGAGCAGGCGAATCGTGTGCTCCGGGCCTTCGACGCTATGTCCAATCGTGCGTGGGTCCGCGTAGATTTCGTGATCGTTTCCGCCCGGGTCCGTCCTGTCGCCGAAGAAATGGATTTCGTCAAACTTTTCGTCCTCGACGCGTCTCAACGCGTAGCGCTTGTCCCACCCATCGGGGAACACATCGAAAGAAACTTGGCCACCAATGGAGAAGGTCAGACCATAATCAGCGAACTTTTCGCGGAGGATGGAGACAAAGGTTTGGCGGATGTGGTGTTTCTGTTTTTGCGAAAATTTCAGGAGAGCGCAATATTGCAGGGGATCGAGAGCGTACATTGTCGTATGCGGTGAAATCTTTGCGTTCCTGTAGGCTACGAACGCGTTTAGATTGGGTTAAAGCTATTGGACGCGACCGACCTCGCGTTGCGGCCCATGGGGCAGACATTCACCATCCCATTGCGGAACTCGACAAACGTTCCTCTGAAATTCTTAAGGCGCGCGAACCCCTTGCAATCGGGATGCTCACCGCTTTACCGGGAGATCGAGGTCGGCGATATAGTGCAGAACGAAGGTCACGAATTTCTTGTAGCGTTCCTCGCCAACGAATTTTATGAACGAGTCGGAGGGCAGAGGCTGGCCAAGTTTGTACGCGACGAGCCCATTCTCGAAAAACGCGTAGTCGAATGCCTCCAGGGCTGCGGAGAAGCGTTAACACGACCGAGTTATTTCGAAATGGGCTGCGCACCGTTGCTACCGTGCACCGAAAGCTGCTCCTCAATCTTGACCCTATCCGAGCCGCTCACGAAGCCAATTGCGACCTTTTTGCGAAGGGCGCGTAGAACATCAAGCATTTCGAGAGTTGCGCCCTAGACAGTTCAGCTTTGCTGGCCGACATGTCGCGCGATATTGACCTGGCGAGCGGCGGTGAGGGTTTCGTCGACATCGAATAGGACAAGTTTCTTGTGTGGGCGGTCTGCAAAGGACATGGCGGTCAAGACGAGGGACGTGGCGTCAATCACGTTGCTTCCGTGCCTGTGACTCCGACGCGGCCCCGCCCGGCGTTTGTTATAAGCAACCTGGCTTGCTCTACTCCCTGTCGAATCGCAGCACCATGTACCATGTCTTCAACCTGCCCACTCAGATCCTCGACACTCTCGCCCCTCGTAACCTCGTCGGCGTAGAGCAACCCCGCGCACCTACACCTCCACCAGCGCCTGTTGCCTCAACATCCACAGCTGGATCGAGAGCATGCAACATCTGCAATGGGGCCATATTCGCCGACGTCGAGGAACAGCGCCAGCACTACCGATCCGACTGGCATCGATACAACGTAAAGACGCGTCTCAACAACGGCCAGTCCGTCTCGGAAGTCGAGTTTTCCAAGCTCGTTGATGGTATGTCGCCCTGACCTTCTTGCTCACGTCTGAACGCGTCTTGTAGCGTTGGAAGACTCGATATCAGGCTCCGCCTCTGAGGACACCGATTCCGACACCTCCGACGATGCTGTAGACACTCTCGTCTCGAAAGCTGCCCGCAAGAATCGCCCGACGTCGCCCAACGAATCAACACCCTCTGCCCCCAAAACTGCCCTTGCTTGGTTCCACTCTCCGCCCGCCACCCAGATCGGCGTCTATCGCTCGTTGTTCAACTTGGGCGTCCCCTCAGCGGAATATCTGAATGAACTGAGGGATATGCAGTCGCACAAGGAGCGGACTTGGGCACTATTCATGGTTGCGGGAGGTCATTTTGCTGGTGCAATCGTCAGGGTTAGCCGGGACCCGGAGCACGAAGAGGAGGAGGCCGCCCCGCAGAGAAAGAAGAATAAGCAGAAGAAGTCAAAGCCGGACGCGGAAGTGCTCAAGCACAAGACGTTCCATCGTTACACCAGTAACATGTCCCTTCAGTTCTTCAAGGACGATGCTAAATCCCTGCAGCTCGGCGAAAGCAGGGAGGCTCGCAAGGACTGAACGATAACTCGAAGGGACTGGCCAAAAGTGCAGGAGCGTTACTCCGGCGGTACGGAGAGCAGTCTTTGCGCGATGTATGTGCAGCATTGTGTTCAGACTAATCCTGACCATTCTAGGACATCCGGAATCTGCTGCAGGACTGGGCGGACGATCTCGACGGTTGCGAGCGGATATGGATTCGCGCTACTGGCAGCAACCGCAAAATCTTCATCGACTACGATGACTGTGTCATCCAAAAGACCGATGGTCGTCTGCGGACGTTCCCGTTCCAAACAAGGCGCCCAACACAATCGGAAGTCTGGCGCGCTCTCATGGAGCTCACGCGGGTGAAAACATCACATCTCACCGAGGATGCCCTTCGTGCCCAGGACGAAGCCTACCTCGCATCCCTGCCTAAACCCAAAATCGTGCCAAACGCCGCCCCTGCCCCGGACCCACCAAAGCCGAAACCGACAAAACTGACAAAAGAGGAGGAACTTCTCCGCGATAAATGGTCGCGCCTCCTAGAGATGGTTTCCAAGGGTCGTCTTGAGCCGCTCAAAACCTTTTGGGAACGCGAAGGAACGGGCTTGGGTGGCGTCGACGCGCGAATACCTGAATGGGTTCCGGAGAGTGATAAGCGCGTGACGGTACTGCAAGTCGCGGCACATGCGGGCCACGAAGACGTCGTTGAGTGGCTATTAGAGACACTACATGCTGACCCGACTGTCGACGTGCCTTGGTTACGCGCCGAAGCCGAGAACGGCGAGCATCAAGGCGAGACAGAGCAGCAACAGCTGAGCGGCAGCCGCCGAACGGCATACGACATCTCCCGCACGCGCGAAGTCCGCGACGTCTTTCGACGTTGCGCTGGGACGCATCCCAATCTCTGGGACTGGTTTGGGGCGGCTCGTGTCCCGAGTGCACTGAGCAAGGAAATGGAGGATGAACGCGATGACAAGAAGAAGGCGCGGCGTAAGGGACTGAAGGACAAGGTCAAAGCGCGTGAAGCGGGGCGGCCCGCCGCTGATCCTGAACCGGAGCCAGTGATAGTGAAGGAGGAACCTAAGAGGTCGAGTGCGGGACCGCAGCGGTTGGGCGGCGCATCTGGGGCTACGGAGGGTGTGGCGGGGTTGACGCCAGAGATGCGGGCGAAGGTTGAGAGGGAGAGGAGAGCACGCGCGGCAGAGGCAAGGCTCAAGGCGTTGGCGAAGTAGAAATACTGCATCATATTTGATATACTAATGCCCCGCGCTTGAACCCAACTTTCATCATGAGAGGACTTCAAACGGACTTGTCCGCTTGGCCATCTGGGGCGTGCGAATGGTGAAGCACGAGGCGCTTCCTTTGTTCTCCCGACGCTTGATCTCTTACCCAATTAGTACAACAATGACCCTCGATCTTTCTGACCTATAAAAGCGCCCTGCCACCGCCGCTTTTCAACTGTCTGCTTTCTGCCCTCACTCTCTCTCCGTCTGAACAGATTCATAAACAACAACCACTCTCTACCATGGCTTCTGCGTAAGTGTCTTCGAGCGCCGTGCCTGAAGTTAACCTCCAAGTAGTAATCCATCCACGCCCCTCGACGCCGCTGGCCCGCGTCCCTCCACACTCCCTTCTCTTTCTCTCCAACATATCCCCAAGGAAACTCCCAAGATCTCATCGTTCGTGCCACCGTCTTTCTGGCCGTCCATCGGATGATCTTAGTTATAGCAAGCTCCCGAGCTCTCCGCCTCGTTCGGGGCGTCGTCCCACTCGTCGCGTCAGTGCCCGCAGCCTGGTCGCGCAACCCGACCCTACGGTCAAGACCCCTGCCGTTTCCCCAACGTCCCCCGCATTCCCCGAGTCTACCATTTCTCCGTCACGCAAGCGCATGCGCCGTCGCGTTCTCTCCCAAGCTTCCCCTTCAGATGCACTTTTCCCCCTTCTCCCCGCTCGTCGCAACTCGGCTGACTCGAACGCGGATGCAGAGTGCTCGTTGGATCGACCCGCGTCGAGTCCCGAGGTTTCGGCGCAGTACTTGCCGCCACTCTGCGGCGAAGACGACTCGGACGACGATGCGTTCGTCGAGACATCTGCCGAGTGGGCACCGCGTTACGCTGATGAGGACGAAGAGGAGTTCGAGTATGATCACGACTACGACGACGAAGAGTGCGACGACGACAACCTCTCTGTTGGATATGCGCGTCCAGTCGAAGGCAGTTCCGAGGCACACGAGTCGGCAGGTGATGACTATGAGGACTCGGACACGGAGGAGTACGACTACAAGAGCGCTCGCCTCAGCGAGTACCTCGCCAGCACCCAAGCTTACCTCGAGCCTGCTCCCGCCTCGGAAAACCACTTCGACTTCACTTTCGCCGCTCCGTATGTCCAATCCTTTACTTTTACGTTCTTAGCTCAAGCGCTTTTTCCAGCTCTGGAGCTCCAGATTTTCCTTCGCGCGAGGTGATCCTGCAGCGTATCGGGTTCCTTCCTCTCGTCTACGTGCCCGTAATCATCCCGGTGGTCGTTCCCAGCGTGTCAACCGTTCACAATGGCATTGTCCAGTACGTTCACTCGTCATTCTTGCATCCATTGAGCTCATTTTCTTACAGCGAACGTCCCTGTGATGATGTTTTCGAGTCTGACGCCGAGGAATACCGTTACGACTGCGCTTCCCCGCAGGACCTTCATCGTGCAATCCTTGATCGCTCATAGTATGTTTTCATTGGTGTTATCTCGCCGCGCCTTAATCATGTTTTGTGCAGCGCCCCGGACCCTTACTCGTACGCTCAAGCACCTCCCGCAACGCAGGCACTCATCCGCCAACTGGCTCTGGACAATCCCACCATCCGTCCCGACTTCTTGACGCCCCAGCGCTTCATTCCGGCGTCCAGTGGCGGGATCACCAGCTACAACTACCCGTACATGTGCCCTTTCGCTGGGTGCGACGACCCAATCCTCCCTACCCTCAACGCGGCCGAGCTGCACGTCGATACCTGCCACTCGCGGATTCGCGAGGAGCTCTACGCCTGCCCCGCTAGCGTTTGCGCTCGCGATTCCAAGGGCAAGCGTTACACTGCCGAGCAGCTTGCGGCCCACATGCACATCACCCACCGTGTGGAGCCCGAGCGCGCTCACTCCTTCCTCGGGTGCAAGATCTGCGGGGAGCAGTGTGTTGGGGAGCAGCAGTACGCGCTCCATGCCGCTGGCTGCGCGCCGCGTGCTAGTGCTCGTCGCAAGCACGCTGAGCAGCGCCCCACCAAGCGCCGTCGTGTCGAGACGTGCCAGTGTTATTAAATGTTTCCTCTTGCCCGTGTCCTTCCACTCCGTAGTCAGTAATGTAGTTTATCTTGAATATAATAGCGTGCATGAAAACGACCGGCGAAAGTATTCGGTTTTGGCACTCCGAGCTCAGACTCCACTTTCCGAATGTTTTAAACTGCAAGTAGTTATACCCTTTCAAGAAACAAACTATTACAAAGGATACCGTTTTTTGGGGAGCCTGCAGGGTATAAGTACCGGGGCTCGGTATTTGTCTGGTGGCAGCGGGACTTGTGAAGAAAATTCTACAGTAGTAGTATTGAAATTTTGACCTCCCAGGAACTGAAGTTCCTCTTTATACTCTATGTCCGGTATAATGGTGTAAATAATGGGAAATTATTAGAGCTAGTGATTAGTTGCAGCTTTTTTTCTTGTCACAGAAGCTAGTGGGTTTCCTGACGGGCCACTGAGTGGGGTTACAGCGTGCAGCACAAAGGAAGTGAGCCCCAAGTGGGGTCATTACTAAGACAAGATAGAAAAGCTACAGTAGCAGTCTATTGAGTCAGATTAAATAGCTCTTCTTCCCTTATTCACCCTTTCCGTCCATCACCATTCTCCTTCTTGTGCAACTCAAAGGGATGTTGGTAGTTAGTGATCGGTGATGGGGAGTCGTTCCATGACATATATGTATTGTCGGCCGTCCCTCCTCTGCCCCTTCTGATCCATCCGCCCTCCGTGCACGTGTCTGGCTCAAGAACCCATATCCCTCTTCTCCATCATCTGTATCTACAGTTGCGGCGAAATTACATTCCCCATCCGTTTTGGGACTGTGACTCTGATCCGTTGTGACTGTCTGTGACAATGTGTGATTTGACTCTTCCTCTGCCTCGGCGCGCCTGTGGCGTCCGGGCGCGTTGTTTATGGGCACGAGTCTTTCAATACTGTGGCGTATAAACACGTCGGGAGTATAAAAGCATTCAGCACAATCATAATTGTGTTGTTTACCCCTGCTCGCAGCTGCCTCCCCCCGCTGGCCCCAGTTCCTCCGCGGCTCCTTTACAACTTCCCATGCGGACCTACACTCCCATTACACCCACAAAATGTGCCATCGTGGCCCATCTGCGCGATATCAAAGGACAATCTTGGCAGCAGATTGCCTCCCACCCTCGGCTGCTTGGTATCGACCCCAGCTCACTCCGAAAGAACCACTCCAACATGCAGGCCCACGGCGGCAACTTCTATCTCAACCTCAAGAAGGGGCGATGTGGCAGGAAGCGGAAGTTGACGGTGGAACAGCTGGAAGAGATTGACGAGGCACTCGAAGATGGGATGGTGAACAAAACACTACATCACTCACACCATCTTCTATTGCTTCCCTACAACCAATATTTAATATTGGCCCTGTAGCTAGGGAAAACAAGTTCTCGCTAGGAGTGTCTACATCTGGGATTGCAGTTGGGTTTTGATTGGGCTTAGTGGAGATTTCATCTCTATTTTCCTGAGCAGAGCTTTGCTTTAGTTTCCCATTCAGCCCTGTAGCACCCATCTCACCGCCGCACCCTGCACCGTTCCTCTCACAACACCACCGCTGGGACCTTTGCCTCCCCGTCGCGCTATTGCTCCCCAGGCACACTAGATCCACACACATCTGTCAATTCATTTGACAGCCTCCTCGGAGGAGCGGAGCCGAGCATTCTAGAGGAAGATGGTCCAGACTTACGTCCCATCGAAGACATCAAGGATCCTCCTTCTTTCGATGATGAGGGTGAGCAAGACGTGTTTGGAGGACTCTTGAGCTCAGCACCCAATCTCCTCCACCCACTTGCTGTGCGGAAAGGAAAATTTGTTGCACCGTCCATGCTAGCTGACACTGAACACACGTGCAAGGCCATCAACATGCTTCTTTGCCCGTGGCGTGGAAAGAAGGCTTAAAAAAGAGACCAAGCTCAAGAAGACATGGTTGTAGGCAATTCAGGGTCTCTTGCGCTTGTACATCCGACGCGTCAAGGAGGCAGGGATGGAGCAGCCGGGGCTCTGGATGCAAGTCCCTCCACTTATGCATATCCTCCACCTTACCTTCTTGTCATGTTGCCTCATGCCTTCTCACCATCTATATGTGGTGACACCACCTGTCACACTTATTGGTTACCATCATTCCTGATTAGGCATTTTCCTTGTTGTTTGCCTACACCGTAAACATTGTCTTATTGTCTTGCCTTTCCTTATTTGTACCTAGTCCTTTTTGTATATTTTTGTATAAGCAGGACTCCAGTTTGATTATTGTAGCTGCTTCTTGTCATCCCTCTCTGCCTGCACCTCCGCTTTGATCTCTGCTTCTGCACTCCCACGGTTGCTATTGAGCTGACAATATCTTGACTACGAACTTCCTCCGATATCGTCGGAAGTCCAAAATTTGTTGGTATGAGTTGTTTGTCTGTTCCTTGATTATGTTGGTCCAATCCAGGACACTTCTGCTCCGTTCTGACAGGCGGAGGTGACCTGTGATTTTCCCACATCCTCCCACGTTGCACATTTATGCGTTGGGACCTCATATCCTTGGGCAAACAATACTCCATTTCTACCATGTCACTCCACTCCGAGTGATCCCCAATCCCTTCATGGGACGGAGATCATATCCGACTTTCCCACACCTTTTTTGGCGCTGCACACTTGGTGTGTTTTGGACTGAACATGTGGTTCAAACTTTGAAGGAAAACAAACTCCCCATTCCTCTGCTTCCGCTTCTCCGCCCCTAGGTCTGCTCCTGATGGTCACGAGCCAAGATGGGTTGCATCGCAAAAATTTGACCATCCTACGGCCACGAGTACGACATTTAACAAATGAGTACCCTGACAAGTGCTGGGCTCGATAGATCAAGTACCCGGCGTACTGGCTTAGCTAAGCCCGTTTGTAAACTTGTCCAGGGCAAAGTGTGATACTGAGCAGTCCACCATATACTGTATGATATGACAGACAACATTCCCTGAGGTAAACACACTCAATACACAAGGACAAGGACACTTGTGGAAGAAAGATCCAACATGAATTGACATACTGTAGTATTAGAATTTGGTGACCGTGTGTCTTTGGGTGTGTAACATAGGTGATGAACTGAAACTTTTGGCACATGGCACCAAACGTTGTGACCAACAGACTTTTCTGCCGGCCCTGCAGGGAATAAGATTTTTGATGATATGATGGCACAGAAGCTTCGGCAGCAACTCAAAATCACTTTAACCTCTGGGGGTGCGTGACATGTGGGTGCCAATTTGATGTTAATGCTACAGTATCTGTGTTCAAACCTACGCAGGCAAAGCCTACCAGTTATTGTAAGCATGTGCAAGAACACAACACAAAATTCAAGACTGGCTCCTTAACCACTCGGACATCGTGTCTCAGGTCAAACTTGCCTACGGGAGACAATTGGATCTTGTCAGTGAACGGGCTTTGCATGGGTCAAAAATGATGTTGCACCTGGTAATGTATAGAAGAGGGGATCCTCACAACAACCATCAAAAGAGTCTTGGTTCGGTAGTCCTTTGAAGATCTGCTTGCGTCTTTAGTGACAAAACTGGGCAGGATCAGATTGACTTTAAAGCAACAACCTGCTTCCGTCTGAACACACAGAGTATACAGCCCTGTCACACCACTTCAACATAGTATTGTGTGGCCAAGGAGGGTGTACATCATTGTCATATACATAACTGCAGTTTATGGATCCGGAATGTTGGGTGACTTTCTTTCCCATTCCCAGCCTTGGGGCCTTCAGCTTCTGCCGGCACAATCTGTGATTCAGACAACTCCTGCTTCACACTTTGTCTTTGGACATGAAGTGTCCTTCTTTCTGATCTTTTCAGGCCCCTCACATGTTCTGCTGCACACTGGCCCATTATCACACATCGCTGTACAAGCCAATATAGGCACTAACTCAAACAAAGAAGGAGGAAGATTGAATGTGGCATTAGGGGAGTTCACGGTAGGCAGGCAACTCATGGGCAAGGTGCCAAGCAAGGTGCCGGGCAAGATTTCAGGCAAGACACCAGGCAAGGAAAAAAATTAATTGTTGCCCGGATTTTGGTTTGGGGGTGTTCACAGTAGCAGCAATTTAATTCGATTGATTACAGTATTGCATCAATCCCCGTGGGCTGTGGACCGCCACCTATCTTGCCCGCAATGTAATAAAATAATCTTGCCCGCCAAAATTTGGCGGTTAAGACATGTTCAAGACTTTATTTGATTTGCGGGGAGTTTATTTAATATTTTGCCCGCCCTCTTGCCCGCCCCTAGCATGAACTCCCCTATCTGATGCGACACCAGTGATGCCAATATACTCCTAACTGTGCCAACATGCCACAAGAGGGAAGTATCAAATTTGCTGTTAAATGACGGATCTGATAGTCTTGACGCAAACTTCACAGAGTGCAGAGATAACAGCTGGTGGACATACTTGTTGAGGAATAAGTGGTGAACAGACCAAGGGGTACATTTCCTTTTATATCCAGTTTTGATTCCTTTATAACGGACTGCAATCGGAAATGTCCCTCAGTCATCTACTGCAACAAAATGCTCTGAGGGTACGTCTTGCTCATACTTATTTCTTCACCATTGACTTACTTATCTGTAGTCTAGGCATGTATCATTTGTCTACAATACTCATCATCACTACAAGTGAAGCCTAATTGTGTTATATTGTGTGCAATTTGACTGCAGTTGTAACAAGAGTAATGAGATACTTAGCTACATGTGTTATCTATGATCCATCAAATTTCTGTGATGTTTCCAAAACTTTGGAGGCCAGGACACAGATTCTTTCCAAAGACAGCTATTTGGTTTGTATGTTGTTGAGATCAGTTTCTAGTGATCTGAGAAGGGCTAATTATGTGCCCATAAATAGTACCCATCATATGCTGAAGATGAAAGTTTGGAACTTGCTGCATGGCCAGCAATTCATCCATGAAAAGCGCACTAGCACTTTTCCGCATAGAATATTGAGCACATCCTCAACCAAGTTTACATGAGTCTCCCAAAATGTTTGCACAATAGCATGATGGAAATCCCACCAATTATATCAAAATCTGGAGGGTCCATTGAGACTCTTGATGGAACCATCATACTCTGATAAAATCTGATTCTGATGTCACACTGGCCCACTATAACACAATTAGGCTTCACTTATGGTAATGATGAGTACAAAGCACCATCTTTGATCAATGTCTGGCCAAATCATTTTCATCTTCAATACACATATCTTTGACGTAGGACCAAAAAACCGTGCCAGGTCGTTTTGCCACGGTCAATGTCGGGCTACTTCTATTTGTGTGCGCTTCACAAGACCAACACAGATAAAGTTCCTCTGGCAGTGCTGGGTTTCCCGAAGAGGTGTTCATCCAGACCCTGGTCCCTCGAGCGTACATTGCGCAAAAATGTGTTGATATGATCCAGCAAGACCTTGGTTTTGTTTGATCAACTAGATAATGCAATAGTGCACCATTAACAATAGCTTTTTACCACTCCCATTGTTGCTCCAGTCAACCATGATGCATTGTGTGATCCTAAACTTCTCACCTACATTATTTTTTATATTTGAATGCTTATTTGTCTTTAATTACGGGTAGGCGGATTTTTGATTATTTATTTTAATACTGGCTCCTCTACACCATACACTTTGAAGTGGGGGGTTTGCTAATCTTTATTGAATTTTTGATTTTCTTTATTGATTGTGTAGGTTATCGATGCCCGTAAGCAACAACTTTGAATCTGCACTGCTAGCTGCTGCTGTGCTGCGCTGCTCAACATATTCAAGGAGACGTTGATGACTGGAAAATTTATTTTCCAACGAAGAGTTCTGGAAGCGGCTTTGTTCGAGAACTCCACGCAAAGTTCGGTGAACTAGGTGAAGAGTTGTTTTGTCCAAAAAAGGACGAGTTTGGGGGTTGATTTGTGTGTTGGGGTTTTGGGGGTCGAAAGAGGTTGCGGTCCAGTAATTTAAAATCGAACGGATGAGTAGTCTACGCTTTTAGAACTCTCAAGCCGACGCCCGATTTATTTTAGTGGATAAAGTCGCTTTGTCGTAAAGTCCTTGGCTGTCTGTCGCAAGGCCCGAGGCACAAAGAATAAGTCAACTTAACTCGGTAAGTTACTTAAAGAAGTGTGCCCTTCACAAATAAAGGGAGGTTGCGGTTTCTTTCTGTGTTGGTGTAAAGGGATTTGGGATCCCTCAGATGTCACACAAGTTTAGGTTGTAAGTTGAAGGTAAGTTTTTCTGTATATATATTACAGGCGGGCGAGTGCTACTTATATACCTCTGCTAGCTCCGCAACGATGTCATGCACAGTCGCTGTGCATCTGTCGAAAGAGCGCTGCGGGTGGAGCCAAAGCGCTGCGGGTGGAGCAAAAACGCTGCGGGTGCTGCGGGTGGCTCCGCATGATGTCATTGCTGTGCAGATCCTACTTGCAGCTGCGGATTGCTCTGCTAGGGATGGCGGCGTGGTCGCGTCCAATCACATGATTGTCATGTGACCGTGCATGATGGAGTTTTTCGAATAATGTGAGATGCAAGTAGACTTTCCACTTTCCAGCTTGTTGATAATTATTTTTAATCCACAACATCCGCGGCGAACAGAATTTTCAACTGTCCTCAGTTGTCGAGATGGAAAGTTGAAAGTCATGCTGCTTCGAGCATTCGAAAAGAGTGTCTAGCTTGAGGCCATCACCCCTCTTGCTCTTCCTTTCTCGCTGTAAAATCCCCATGCTGTAGGTCAAAAACAGCATCGTATTTGTGTTGTCCATCCAAGCAACGAGCAACAGAGACGTAAGTTGTACACGGAGGCCAAGATATTGTAACGAGAGCAAAAGGGAAAGCATAGATCGAAAGCTGGTTGGTGAAAGCAAGAGAGAGAGAGGAAGAAAGCATCCAAGGAGAGTCAACTTTTTGCTTGCGGAACGTTTGTGTCCATTCACGCCTCGGTCACGACAACTTTGTTCCCTTGGAACGAGCACCACCAACCCATCACCTTCTCCTTGAGCGCGCGTGGGGCGGCTGAGAGGCGACGAAGGAGGGCCGAAGTTGAGGTTGCCATGCTGTGTCCCACCTCCTTTGAGAGCTCTCCGGCAAAAACGGTACCACGTCGGGGCGTACCCGCGGCCGCACGCCATCGCCTCGATGCGGACTACGACCATGGCTCCGTCCTGTTCGCTCTGGAAGAAGGCGTCGCACCAGACCCAGTGCCGATGCTTGACCCCAGTGAGCTTCCAGGCACCCCTGAGGGCGTCGGTGAAGAACACAACACTCCCAATGTTGACGGGGGGTAATGGGGGCCGAGACGACCATGAAGAACGGGCGGAAGGTCCGTCGCCCAGTCGTAGAAGCCGAGCACGCGCAGGACTTCTTTGTTGTTGAAGGGAAGCTTCTGCGGCATCGTGTGTGTAGGGACACGGCACTTGGAGTTACGGAGCTGCTCGAGTGCGGTTGGCTGGAAAAGACAAGTAGGGAGTGGATAACAGAAGCCGCGAATGGGCGTGTAGAGCGTGAAGGGAACCCCAGTGCGCGTCTCGAGGTGGTGAATGCTGATGGCCGGGTGCGAAACCGCCCTTGCTGGAATCGAGTATGGGGATGGGCCGTGAGCAGAGGCGGTTTGGATGCTGGCGGAGTCATCGAGGAAGTCGACCTCTTCCGAAGAGTCGCTGCGCACGGAGATGAACGAGCGTGCTGCCTTTGGCGACTGCAGCGGCTTCTTCACGGCAGGTGACGCGGGCTTAGCAGGGCGGAGTCAGCGCATTGGGCGACGTGAGTTGGGGGGGGAGATTCGCACCTCGGTGGCCAAGAAGCTGGCCTGGGCAAGCACCTCCCGTCGACGAATGTCTGCAATGATAATGTCGGTCTGCAGGTCTTCTTGGGTGTGCATTGGGAAGGAGGGGAGAAGGGAGGAGGAAGCGAAACTGGCTGAGCGCAGTCTCCGCTCTTCCTTATATCATCCCTATTTTTAGGGTCCGTTGACTCAATATCAGACAAAGACCACGAGGCTTCTTTTGCGGCCCTCATCAGGCTCTGTCAAACTTACTCGCTATCGGGATCCGAGCTGTTGGTGGAGCTGCTACTGCCTGAGCTAGTTTCGCTTTTGCCCTGCCCGTGTCCGTGTCGCATAAACCAATGGTTTCTGGTAATGTAGGGTAGAAGACGAAATGCTGCCACCGGATTCTTCCCAAACTCCGCGCCGTCCAACTCGCTGAGGATATAGCCTCCTCCCATGTTCTTTCGAACAACTTGGTAGGGTCCCATATATCGGTCGCCTGTCTTGCGTTTGACACTCACTTGGTTCTCAATCCCCACATTGCGGAGCAACACCAATTCGTCAGGTCGATAGTCTTGTCGGATCAGGCGGTGTTTGAATTTACGCTCGAATTGTTCCTTGGATTGAAAGCGCGATTTCTTGAGGGTCGTCGCCGCTCGCTTGACATCTGAGTTTAACTTGGACAGTTGTCTGATGCGTAAAGCAAGAAGCTCCACAGTTGAAATTCCAGGCTTGAAGCCCGCAACCAAGAAGGTGGCCTCAAATAAATCAAATGGAAGCAAGGGGTCGGTGCCGTGAAGTAGCTGGTAGGGTGAAAACCCCGTAATCCGACTCACTGTAATTTGGTCAGCAAATACAGCCAGAGGCAAGTATTCGGGCCATTTGTCAAGTCGCCCGTTGCATGCTCGTACCAAGGCTTCTCGTAGGGTGAAATGCCCTCGTTCCACCTTGCCCGTTGCATGTTTGTTATACCCCGAGATCTTGACATGCGGAATATTGAGGCGTTGCATCAGCTCTCCAAACCCCGCTTTGACTTCGGGTCCGTTGTCGGTAATTACACGTCTTGGGCATCCATAACGACAATAGATGTATGTCCAAAAGAACCGGGCTAGTGTGGCAGCCGTGGCATCTTCAATGGCCATTGCTTCGCAGGTTCCGGTTAGGTCATCTCGGGCGGCAACTATTTTTGTAAATTTGCCTGCTTGGGGCATATTCATTATGTCGATGTAGATCTTCTGAAAGACAGCAACGGGCGCCGAAATTGTGGGCGGCTTTTCAAGTTTCCGAGTGCTGCGAACCTGACAGGTGTGGCATGAAGCAACATGGTGGGCTATGTCATTTCGCAACTTTGGCCAGTAAAAACGTTTTGAGAGAACTTCCCAAATGGTCTTTACTCCCTTGTGTCCTAAGTCTTCGTGGGCTTGAGTCAGAATCCGAAGTCGTATTGTCGGTTCCAAAACTACAAGTAAGGGTGATCCTCTTGGGTTTCTTTTGTAAAGCTTATCGTCCAGAATCAGGAACTGAGTTGCTAGTCGAATAAATCGCTGTTGAAGAGAGAGATTTGCAAATGTTGGGGCTTCAAGAGTGCGAAGAAAATGTTCGATGTTTTGTAGGTTCATTTCCTGAGTGCTCCGTGCCAGAAGTGAAGATGGCAGATTCAATGCTGGACTCGGAAATTTTCCCGGATGCACTGTCTGAACTAATAGCGCAATTTCATCCAGCCAAGTATCGTCATCATCCTCCGCTTCTTCTCCGGTTGCCAGGGCTCGGCGTGAGAGCGCATCTGGGCCCTGAAATTTGGTAGCCGGCACATGGACCAGAGCGAAATGGAACATTAGGATTCCTTGAATCCACCGATTTACTGCAGCATCAGGTTGTAGATCGGGGCTGTTCAGCAAACCGGCAATGTATTTTGCATCCACTTCAACGCACAAGTTTTCGACTCCAATGATGAATAGGCGCCAAGCTCAAGTGCTCGGTAAAGCCCGAAGAGCTCCAATTTCGGCTGCGAGTATCGAGATTCCCGTTCGCTCATAGGTAGTGATCCGTACCGGGCGGGTCGGCGGCGTCCTTGTTCGTCGATCTGGCTCAGAATCATGCCCGTAGCAATATTGCTTGAGTCTACCGACAGAATGACCTGGCGTCCACACTTATAATCTATAGGTGTGAGTGCGGGTGCCGAAGCAATGAGCTGTTTGATTTCTTCAAAAGCCTCTGCACGACGCGGTGTCCATTCAAAATCGGTATTTTGGCGGTATAATTCTGTGAGCGGCCGAATAATGCTTGAGTAGTTAGGAATCCATACTCGAACGGTTCCACAAAGTCCAAGGAAGCGGCGAACTTCTTTCGGTGTGGTGAGGGGAGGCCAATCAAGGATAGATGCTACCTTCTTTCGATCGGGTGTGCGTCCTTCGGGTGAACAAAGTTGTCCCACAATAAGTGCTTCCCTTCGACAGATTTGAACTTTGGTTCCGGAGAAAGTGCCGCCAGCACACTTGATTTTATGCATGATCCGGTGAACATCGAGCAGATGTTCCCAAATAAATCGCCGGATTCCAGGGTTTTCGGGCAGAACCTCGGGCTTTCCGGTGTTGTCAAGATACGCAGACGTGGGGCCTTTTATTGGAAGGTCGTCGATGAACACATTAGCAGGGTCAGGTATTTCGCCTTGCAGAATAAAAAGCATACACTTCTGGAATTCTGCTGGTGAATTAGTATATCCCGTAGGCATTGATGTAATGCGTAGTAACCCAAGTGGTGTCATGAAAGCAGTCATGTCGCGGCTTTCAGCATCCATTTTTCGGGCATCAAATCCCCAGTATAAATCGAATACCGTGTAGCATTGTCGTCCTGCGAATCCTTGAACAAAGTCGTCAACTATGGGTAGCATTCCAGCGTCGCGAATCGAAACCTTATTGAGGGGCTGAAGGTCATGAACAATTCGAAGCTTGCCGTTCTTTTTGACCACGCAGAACCATCGCGAACGATAAGAGGATTGGCACATTTCGTAAACTCCAGCTTCCATTTTGAGCTTCAGAACGTCAATCACCTTGTCAAGAATCCCGGGCGGAATTGGGATATTCTTGTACTCCCAAGGGGTATGAGGTACTGTAGCAATTTTGTATGGAGTGAAATATTCGTCCCGAAAAGTGCCTCGTTCTCGGTCTTCAAAAGCCAAAGCTTGTTCGTTGGTTTTGAGAACATGGAGAACCAATTTCTCCTCCTCGGTTGACATGAAATTGTCCGTATTGATTTCGAGGAGTGGTAATCGTTCCGTGGTAAGTCGTTCTCCTGGCGTAAAATCTGGTGGGTGTTTGGGCAATTCGGGGATTGTCAGCATGGGGTCCTCCGGAATTTTGCGTTTGACCTCGTATTCGGGCGAAAAGGTCGTAGATACAGGTCGAATCTTCTTATCGACCCTCTTGTACATGGTAAATGCTTGAAAGGTATTCCCCGCGCGCGTCTTGCATGTCTACGGGGTAGAAGAGAAATTCGTCGTCCTCCTCGAGCACATCTACATCTTGTTGTGGACTGAGTTGAATGTTAGTAAGGTCCGTTGAATAATTGTCCCATCCCGTTCCCATCTCGGGCTCAATCGTGACTGAAAAACAGATTGGCTCAGAGACCAAGGCAGATTGTGGCCCACGCCTCTCCGCGCACAATTGCAGTGGCAACTGGTTGGATTGGAAAAGAACAGCTACAACCGACCCGAGAATTTCTACAAGTATGCGTACAACGCAACTTGTAAGTACGTGCAAAACAGAGAGTATCGTAGAAAAGGAAATGGATCGTAAGGTCGTAAAGCGCGTCGTACTAGTCGTAAGGTCATCAGTCGTAAACGTATGGATCCACGAAGGCGAGCGTCGTCCGAAGATAACGCAGTCAAGACCGAATCGAGTCCGTGGATGGTGATAGTACAGGAGAGGAAAGATCAGAACACCAAGAAAGATATGTACAAGGTAGAGAGGGAGGGAAACATTGGCGGAACTGGGGGCAATGGTGGTACAGCTAGAGGGTAAGGGAAGGAGGGCAGAGATCAAGAAGAGAAGGCACGCATGGGAGTAGAGAACTCGCGTGCAGAGAAGTACAAGTACACAAATCATGTCCAAGAGCTTTACATCTGCCCGTGGCGAGGCGTCGATAGGGCAGCTGCCCGAAATCGGTGAGGAATCCGCGGCGAACAGACGAGACGGCGACGTACCTCCTTCAAACATCGTCGTCGTGCTCGTCATCACCCTCCTGCCCGCTGTCCGTGTGCTGCTGCTCCTCGGGTTCCTCGTCGGACCCGACAGCGTCGTCGTCATCTTGCTCGTCCTCGCCCTGGTGCCCATCGTTGACGTCAACGCTGCGGGTGTCCTCGTCGGCAGACCCATCGGTGTCGTCTTCGGTGGAGCCATTGCTGGAGGTGGCGGAAGGGGACTCGTCGGACGGCGCGTGACACGGCGGGTCCATGACACAACGAGAAAGGTCGGGGCGGCGAGGGAGAGGTTGGCGGGGAGATGGTGCAGAGTAGGGAGGCGGCGGCGTACGAAGGACAAAAGCGCCGGGGAGCTCGTTGTGTACCCCGGTCTCGAACGCGTCAAATACTCGATCACGCTCCGCTTCGTCCTCCTCCGCCTCGTCCCAGTCCGAATCGCCATTGCCTTCATTGAAGAAGTACGACCCGACGAGGACCGGGATCTGGTACTCCGGGTCGTTCGACTCGTCCGTCTCGTATTCGGACTCGGCGGTGGCGTAGGCGTCGTCGCTGGATGGTGAAGGGGAAGCGGCAAGCTCGAAAACGAGGCCGGGGATGTCGATGGTGAAAAAGCCGTCGTACGAAGCGTTGAAATCGTACGAGAGGAACTTGTCCTCGCGGAGGCGGGTGATGATTTCCTCGCACGAGAACCGCACCTCGAGCAGCTGCTTGTGCAGATGGCACTCGGTGAGGTAGCCCATTTCACGCAGTGAGTTGAAAACAATCTCGTGGAGGGCGGTTTCGGTAGGGGAGAGTAAGGCGCAGATGTAGAGCCAGTACCCCGGCGACGGGTACCGGTGTTCTCGGAAGAACTCGTAGAGGCGGTAGTTGGGGTCGAATCCATTCTTGGTGAGGTACTCGAGCACATTGCGGAGGAACTCGTCGAGATTCTTGACAGAGCAGGTGCAGTCAATTCTAATGCATAAACTGTGGGCAGATGCCGGGGGGCCCATTGCATTAATTATGGGCACTTGCCCAGGCCATTTTGGGAATTGGCCCCTATGTCTTTTGGTGAAGCTGAAGCCCTGTACGATGGTCAATTCTTTGAGTTTGGTGGACTGTTGTGACACTGTGATAGGTCCCCTAGGGGTTTTTGGGTACTGGCTTTCCAGTGGTGCACTCAGTTTGATCACATGATCAGTCATTCAGGCTGTATCCTAGCAGTCACACGTTTCTCCGCTGTCTTCGATGATTAGAAAAGTTTTTTTATATATGATGATATGTGATGTCAATCATTATCCCCATCACTGCCCAAATTAGGCAGAATAGCTATTAAATACCTATTTATGCTGTTATTTGAGAGAAATACTGCATTTATTATATGTTTCTAAGTCCTGTGACCACTTATGTAATGTCTAACATGGTTTCCTTACCTCACAATGCCCCCCCAAAGCCAACAAAGGCCAATTAAACACCTTCCATATCCAGTTGCCCAGGTTAATGCAATACCTCTCTGGGCATCTTGCCCATGTTAATCCATTAACATGAGTGCACAAGGTGCTTGACAACATCGCGCAAGGGCGGAATGATATCGAAGTGGCGGCCGTCTGGTAGCCGAATAAGCAGCTGCTCGTTCCGAAAGAACAAGCGGGGCTTACTGAAGAAGACCGGCGCAAGCTCTCGGTTCTGCTGCACGTCGTAGACCTTGGGCGCCTCTTGAAGGTCATGGTAGACGGCGACGCGAACTCCATGCGGGTCCGACATCGCGTCGCGGTCGAGCAACTGTCCGAGCCCTTCGGGGTCGTTGAGGACGGCCCACGCATGCTCGAGCGGCGCAAAGAGCTCGCTCGCCTCGTTGGCGACTTGCTCGTCGTACTCCGACATGATGCGAGCAAGCTCCGGCGCAACGGCACCAGGAAGCTCGCGAGCGAATGCGGTCTTGCGGATGTGGGCAAGCTGCATGAGCCACCCAGCGGGCCGGTAACCCTCTGTCGTTGTCGGGGCCACTGCTGCGGATGTGGGCGAACGTGCAGCTGGCGATGGTGACGACGATGATGACGAGGCAGTCGTTGGCGGGGTAGGCGACACCGAGGGGCGGGCTGATGGCAGCCAGGAGCTCGTGGTATTTGGGACCACGGAGCAACGCCTCAAGGTCGCATTGACGACGACGAATGGACGAGGTCGTACTCGCCGAGTCGTCCCGCACGCAAGATTTTGCGGGGCGGGGAGGCGTCAAGGTCGCGCGGCGGTCGTTTGGCAACTGGGAAGGGGACCGCGGAAGGTGGAGGCGGGATCTCGACACGGCCGACGAACGGCGTCGTGAATGGATGTGGTTGAGCGGTACCGAAGCGCCAGGGCGAATGGGCAGGCGAAGTTCGCCTCGATACGCTGCGCCCGAGTTGGCTGGCCAGCGACACGCGCGGTGTTGGAGACGTCGCCGAAGACCGGGTCGTCCACGTAGCGAACCGCAGTCGTTGCGGCCGCAACGTACGCGGTGACGTTGGCGTGGGGCACCGGCTCGACTTGGACGATAGTGGGCGGGTACTGGGCGTCCTGGGCGACACTACCGGTGAAGACGAAGCCCGAGAGCTCGTCCGGGGGCTCGGTAGTTGGTATATCGTCCAGCCATCGTCTAACGCGGTCGTCAGCGTCGGGCTCGAAAAAGATTGTCGGTATATCCACATACCTACCCTCGTTGGACTCCGGTCCCTCGTCCCAGCCGTTCACAAACTCGTCCTCCCTCGCCTCTGGAGCCTGGGTCAGCGGTGGGTCGTCTTGGGGCGCTGCCAGAAGCTCGTCGTCTGAGTCGCTCGGGTACGCCTGCTGGATAAAATCCAGAGTCTCGTCCCAGAGACGCGTCGCGGCTTGTCGTTCTCCGGCGGCATGGAGGGCTTGGATGCGCCGGACGCGGTCGTGGACGATGGCGTCCCGGGCGTGGTAGAAGGACGCGGCCGAGGGCGAGCGGGACGAGTCGTAGTTGAAGAAGAGAGGCGAGTGGGAACCTGCGGCATCTAGAACGTTCGGTCGGGCGGCCTCGGGCGGCGTTACGAAAATCTGCTTACCAGCGGCTCGGAAGAACTCCGAATCGGCGCTACTCGGGCTTGACGCCGAAAACGACTCGGGCGCAAGCTCTTCGTGAGCTGGAGACGAGTTGGCCGAGCTAGGGGGTAGGGGCGAGTACGAGAGGGAGGAGGTCGAGGGGGAGGCGGATATAAGAGGAGGAGGCGAGTCCCAATCAGCGGGAAGCAGCTCTCTTTCCACCTCCATCTCGCTAGTCGTCTCACTGAAACGCCTCGTCAACCACGCCGCAAAACCGCGCTCGGGTGTCCACTCGTCAAGACGCTCGTCGGGTCGGCCTCGCATCTCGACTCCCGCCAACGCAGCCACCAAACTCGATGTCGAATCGTGTCGGCCCACTGGCGCATTGTCTGGCGCGCCGGACGCAGAAGCGGCGGGTGGTGACTGGAGAAGGGGCTCGGGGGAGGAAGAGATGCGGGTCGAGTTGCGGAGGTGGGAGGGAATTGGAGCGCTGGATGGGCGTCGAGTAAGGTGCGTGGGTTGGAGGTCGGCTTGCCCACTCGCAATGTGCTGAACACACCGCAGCGCATACTTGTACTCGTCCGCCGCGTCCATCACATCGTCGACTCGATAACGGACCTCGGCTTCCATCCACTGCTGGCCCAAACGCATCGACTCGGACGCGATCGTCCACGCATGAACACGGTCCGGCGGGGTTGTCGACTCGGCCTCACGCGCGCGAGCCGAAACAGAGTCCGCGAGCGTGCCATGCACATTCGCAAGCAGCATCGCTGTTTCCGCCACCGGTACGCGGGCGCGATACGTGGCTGCCGCGGCTCGCATGGCTTCCAGCTGGGGATGCCCCGACGGAAGCTCGTGGTGGAGGAACCGCTCGATAGAGTGGTTGTGGGGCGTAAAGGGCGGGAATATCGGGGAAGGGAAGGTGGATGGAACCGGCGGGGGCCAGTCCAGGCGAGCCACCGAGCTCGTTACGTCCCGCGAGGTTATGGTAAACGGGGTTCGTGCTGAAGGAGCGAACGAGGACGGGGTCGGGCTGGAAGGTGGCAAAAAGTCCGGGAAGGGGAGTGACGTGCTGGTCGCGTTGAGGAGCTGCGGGAGCAGCGGGTGCGAGCTGCGTCCCCAGGATGTAAGAGTAGGCAGCGCCGGCGTCGATGGCACCTGGTGCACCCACATCCTGCCGCAGAATACTGGTAGTCCCCAGTTTTTGACTTGCGCAAGTTACTGGGGATGAAACCGGGCCCGCCGGGAGATCTCGGACAATACTGGCTGCTGGCTGCCGCGGCTCGGCAACCACCATTCGTGGCTTAAAAATGTATTTTTTAGATATTTATTCAGTCAAATTATTTGCAGCTTTTGCCGATGACAAGAAATAATGCTCCACAACCTCAAACAGGAAAAAATCAGAAAAAATTGAAAACTGGGTCTCTTGACCATAGATTCATGCCTATCTAGATACAAAGTGGTACAGAAATGTCGGGACCCTCCCTGCGCATTGGGTTCACCACCGGCCGCACTCCCTCCGCTAGCTCGCTTCCCTCCGCGCCTCCCGCAGCTTCCGATGGGCGCGGAGGAAGCGTAACCGTTGCCACCCACTACCCGCCCGTCATCCCGCACTAGCCGCCCGCTGCCTGTCGGCCGGCCGAGCATCATCCGCCGCCCTCCCGCCCGCTGTGATGCGCCGGATTGCTATATGGTGCAATCGAGCTTGCATTGCCGGGGCCGATGGGGCTGTTGAAAAAGACCTGGATGCAGGTCAAATGGCCCCAATCCATGCAGGATTCATGGAGAATTGCATGGATTGGGGTATTTGGGTGCAAATGTGCGGCGGGGCGGGGCGGGCGATGCCGACGCCGGATCGACGCGGAGGCGGCGTGGGGCGACGGGGACGACCCATACGTCGCCGGCGGAGGTTGAATTGTGCAAATCCGCGCAGGCCTCGTGGAGAACGAGCCTGCGCGGATGGGGTGGTTTGGTACCGGTGAGCGGGCGGGCGGGGCGGCCGACGCCGACCTCGGAACGGCGCGCCGATGGCGTGGGTCGACGGAGAGGGCCCATACGCGACGGACGCAGGTTGAAAGGAAGGAATCCGCGCAGGACTCGTGGAGAACGAGCCTGCGCGGTTTGGGATGTTTGGGTACCATTGGGCGGCGGGCGGGGCGGCCGATGCCGACGTCGGAACGGAGCGCCGATGACGTGGGTCGATGGAGACGACCCTTACGACGCGGACGAAGGTTTAAATGAAGGAATCCGCGCAGGACTCATGGAGATAGAGCCTGCGCGGATGTGGGGGGTTTGGAGCTGATGGGCGGGCGGGCGGGGTGGCCGACGCCGATGCCGGATCGACGCGGGGGCAGCGTAGGGCGACGAAGAGGATCCATGCGCAAGGTACGCAGGTTGAATGGATCGAATCCGCGCAGAACTCATGGAGATAGAGCCTGCGCGGATGGGGTGGTTTGGTACCGGTGAGCGGGCGGGCGGGGCGGCCGACGCCGACCTCGGAACGGCGCGCCGATGGCGTGGGTCGACGGGGAGGATCCATGCGCAAGGTACGCAGGTCGAATGGAGCTAATCCGCGCAGGACTCATGGAGATAGAGCCTGCGCGGATTGGGCTGATGGTGGTGCCGGTGAGCGGGCGGGCGGGGCGGCCGACGCCGACCTCGGAACGGCACGCCGATGGCGTGGGCCGACGGAGAGGATCCATGCGCGAGGTACGCAGGTCGAATGGAGCGAATCCGCGCAGGACTCGTGGAGAACGAGCCTGCGCGGATTGGGGTGATATGGTGCCGGTGAGCGGGTGGGCGGGGCGGCCTATGCCGACATTGGGTCGGTCCAGAAAGAGCTGTAGGGCAATGGGCAAGGTTGAAGGAGAGAAATCCGCGCAGAATTCCTGGAGATAGAAACTGCGCGGATTGGGAGTAGTGCCCTACGCACCTTGTTTGGGCTCCCTTCTCAATCCAACCTCTACCTCTTTCCACTTCTCATCTCCCTCATGACTGCGGCTTTACGTTGCGGCGCTTTACGCTAATGGGTTGGCGGGGAGAGGAAGCAGGAGGAGTGTGGGAACATTCTGATCTGGCTCGGATTTCTTCGGATGCGGAACGAAGCAGCCAATCACAAAGCGGCCTCGCGCCGTAATGTCTTCGTAGTTTGGTGGGCCTTTGGGCCGTAGCATGAACCAACAACATGGGTATTCATAAATTACACTTGTTGTCTTTGATAACCCGGTAAAACTTTGCTCATCCAATGCTCTGGTGAAATGTTGCGGAGACTCTGAATAATGAATGTTTTGGCATTTGGAGGGCCTTGTTGGTGTCTTCACGGCCTGGAATTCACATTGGAGGGATTTCTGATGTCTTCCTTTCTGTTCGGAAGAGAATCAACAGAGATCTCCCCTTTTTTTCCCGAGTGCTCAGTTTCTGCAGGCAGGTGAGTTCGGCTTGGTACTGGATCTAGTTCTGTCTCGGGTTCAAACTGCAACTTCTGCTTAGGCTCCATGTTCTGAGCCTAAGTCTTCTCTAAATAGTCAAGATAATCAATATATACAATACACACCACCATATGGTTTGATTCCTGAATGGAATTGTGATATTTCAGCGGCAGTGGGATGTGTGACATGTCACATCCTATATGTTGTTTGCGGTCCAGAAACAGCAGTCATGCCTAGATTCAGTTGAAATTTGGTGTGTACAACTAGTCCAATAAGCGATACGTCGCCCATATGTCAAAAGCATAATTATGATACTGCAGACATTGGAATTTGAAGAAAGATCTGCAAGGAACATTTTGGTGATACCTTGCTGAAATTTGCGTCCAATAGAGATCTATTGTCTTCAGAGCTGGAGAGAAGCTTCTGTAAGTCTATAATGGAAGGGATAATCTTACAAACTAAATCGGTGGAGTGATAATCATAGATATTACCCATTTTGGAATATGTCACATCCTGGAGTCCCGGCAGCTCCTGGCATCTTAAGCCTCCATATTCGGAAGCCTTCTGAGATATTACACCCGAATACCTAGACCAATGAGCTGTTGAATGCCAACTACCTGGCTAATATCAAACAGACTATCCAAGGCAAATAAGGATTACTGGAGTAGAAAGGCACTGTGCAGATTCCTCATGGTATTAGGTATCTCTCTGGATGCCGGAACCTGTGGCAAGTGGGTGTATATTTAAACAGAGGGGCTCCCCCATCATGATTCAAGTATTTCCTCATTTATCCTACTGCAAGATGAAGCGGTGGATTCTACATGTGTAAGGCCATAAATTGGCCTGCAGCCAAGCCTGTAATTTCATATATATGTGAAGAATCGTGGAGCTCAATTTCAGAGCAACAGATTGAGGAGCAGATTTTATAGGAAATGGAACAAGTTCAGATCAATTGGGTTTTAACAAATGAATAGGGAATCAAATTTGCCCTGAATTTGAGTCGCTGGGAGGTGGATAAAGGGAGGATCTGTAGTCAAATACTTGTAATATTCTGGCACTGCCGGTACCTCCAAAAATGCAGCTGAACATTGCTTCTGACTTTGATGATTGATCAATTTCTAGGGCAGAATTGGATCCCCAGGTGAAGGATAATGTCAGGCCAGGGTAAGGCATTGGGATGAGAGTCCCACAACCCCATCAATCTGCCAGAATTGAAGTAATTTCGGAGTTTGGAGACTTTCAAGACATTGGCCCTGCAGGGAGTACAGAAAACACCCAAACTATCTGTTACATCTGTTAACTTCATAAGTGCAGGCTGAAACCATTCCAAGCTCTCAGACTGGCTCTCTGCCCTGCACACCCCAATGGAAATTGCTAGCTGATATTCCCAGAACGGAAAATTGCAGGAATCTGGGTACAGGGGTAGACAGTTCAGAAGGGAGAGTGACATGGATGTCTATTTCCTTTACCCTTGGTCTTCTGGACACCACCAAAAGAATGCTATTCTCCCCCAAAGGATATGTTTTGCAATATGTTGTTTTTGGAATTGGGTAAGAGGTTCTGCATGTGCTGCCACAGAAGATCCTTAGAGCATGCAGTATTTCATGAAGTGTTAAGGAGCCAAAAGAGCTTGCAAAACCATTCAGCAGAGCCTGCTCTATAGCCACAATGATATGTGATCAATAAGCGATGGGGCTGATGCGCCATCAGCCCTGCCGCGCACTTTTATTCACATATTGAGCTTGGGGGAGGATGATGGGGCGGGTTTGGAGCAAGAGGATATCCACTAAGTAGTGTAAGGGTAATGGCTGCGCCTAAGCCAAGTGGTTTGGCTACCTGAAGTCCTGCGTTCAAGCCCTGCATGGTTTTCATTTTGAAAATCTGTCCACCAATTTGAAACAATTCTTTGGCCCCGAAAGTGCCAAATTGATGCCATCAGGTTCCCCGAAACCTACCTTAAGCCCTCCCATCACTGGATAAGACTTAAATTTTGGTGAGGTGGCTGTGCAGTGGCTGTGCTGGAGAGATCCCGTATTCTGTGCAAGTCGATGCCTGGGGACTACCAGTATCTTGCGGCAGCTGGGAGGTACACCAGCTGTCGATGGTAGGTCTGTAACGATATGCGTGAGCGCCCGCTCACATTCTTCAGGTCGTTCGCGCGTACCTTGCGCCATCGTCAACAGATTGACGTCCGCCATGGGCTGGTCTGCCGAAACCGCGTCTGCCGAAGCCGCGTCCGCGTCCGCCACGTCCGTTACCGCCACGCCCACGACCACGGGCGTTGAAGTAGTCGGCGCGGGGTTGAGTTGGCGGAGCAGCTCGAGACGCGCCTGCGTTCGCGCCACGCGCTCCTCCTCGGTTTGCGGATACGGCGTGAGGGAGCGGGGCGGTTGCGGGCTGGGCGAAGCGTGCATTGGGGCGGTCCGAGGCAGGAGCGAGACGCGTGTTGCCACGGCCGCGTCCTCGGTGCGATTGGACTCGCGGATTGGGGTCGGTTGAGCGGTAAGTACGGAATTCAGGAACAAAGAAGCGGGGGCCTGTTGGCGTAAAGCGGTCAAGGTGTGGGCCGCCGCCAGCTCCTCCGCGCTGAGCGTTTCGAGGTTGAGCGCCACGGTAGCCGCCGCGTCTGGCGCGCTGAGTCTCGACATACGAAGCGGGAGGGGAGGCAAGGACGGGAGGCGGGACGGATGAAGAAGTGCCGGCGCGCGCGGCGAACGATGCGGCGACGGCGGGGGACGAGAAGGCTGCTGGTCCATTGGGGGTCCGGCGGCGAGTGTTTCGGGAGTAAGCGGAGGAAGCCACGAGTGCGAGATGATGTTGTAGAGGGAGAGTGCTGGGTTTGGGGAGGAGGGAGAACCGCGTCGCGTCTCATCCATATTATAGTCTATTTCCTCCGTCGTCATTGGCGGCGCGCCAATGTCGATGGAGGTTCCAGACTCGCTATCCACCCATCCACCCGGTACGTGCGCAGCACTCTTCTCTTCCATTTGCTGCAAGTCCCTTTGTCGAGCTTGCTCGACATCGTTGTCTGATTTCGCGTCAAGTCTTGCTTGCGTTGGAGATGAACTCGCGTTGTTTTGGACAGATTGCTGAGCTCCGGCAGGGTCGCGTCGATGCCCGTTTCTCGGGACCGCCGTTGCTGCTTCTCCCGTTGGTGCGTCGATATTCTGGTTTTCCGTTGGGGCTCTGCGATGACGCTCCCCGCAGTCTAGGCTCCTCGTATAAGGCAAAATGAAAACCCAGCAGATGAGAAGGGTGAGTGCCCCGACAAAGACTCGCACTGCGCGAATCAAAGCCACCAGAAGCTGGTTGGCTTCGCTCACGACATCGGCAAATATTGTGCCGTCTCGGTGCTGCGCAAGTGGCGCCTCTCCGTGGAACTTGCCGCTGCGGTCCGCGGGTTCTGGATTCAGTGGCGCGTCCGAGGTCGGGGCTTGATCCTGGCTCTCGGAAGTTGAGTGTGGATATTCCGGGTTCCCGTTGTCTTGTAGCAGTTCGCTTGTACTTAGAACTTCCGTAGCAATGTCTTCACTGGCTTCTGTGCGTATATTGGATTCTATTAACTTATCTGACAAAGGATTTGAAAGCTTCAGCTGTACTTTGTACAGCTCAACGTCATTTTCGTTGATGAGTGACTTGATAGAATGGGACCAGACTTGAGTCGGTTCATCTTTGATTAATCGAAACCCTTCGTCCGCGTCGTCGACTTCCAATGCATGTTCTTCGAGCCATGCTGATCCAAGTAGGACATTGTGTTCAGATTCCAGAATATATAAATCCGCGTGAAGCCGTTGATTTTGTGCAGTAAACGGTGCTCTCCGAACGAGTCGAGTCAAGGTAATTTCCTGTTCACCGTCAAGGGTAAGTTCGGTTGCTGTTAGTGGAGGAATGTCTTCGATTAGCAGCCCGTGCTGTTGCGCAAATTCTTCGCGTATAACACTGAGCTGCATGCTTGGAATGAGAAGAGCAGGAAAACCGGAGGCTTCGGTTTCTTCCGATTCTGTGTTTTGCTCCTTCTCCTCGGCGAGTTCATAACTTGCGGAAGGAAATGCAGGTAAGTCCACATCAAGGAAGGTCATTAGTGGTCCTGGTTCCCCAGTGAGGTAGTCAAGTTCTTCCTTGAAATCCCCTTCAGAGCTTACCAAGAATACTTCTGATCCCTCATGAACTATTTGGAGACTGTTTGCATTCAGCCAAGGTTGCCCCAAAATGAGGTCGTGGGGGCTAACACCAACATAGAGGTCGGCGGGTAGCGCTCGTCCTTCCAAACTCAGCGGGGCTTGTCGAAGGACCTCAAAGCTTTCGATGGTCCATCCTCGTGCTGTTATCATTTGTGGGTCAGTGTCCGTTGTTGGTAATGCAATACTCCGGTCCAGAGCTGCCTGACGAATAATGTTATAGTGGACGGTCGGATCTATGACGGCAAGGATGAACCGATTTGGAGTTGGTGGGCGAACTGGTTCAAAACGTCCATCATCCGATGAGCTTGATTCGGTTTCGGCATCTTCTTCTGCAGGCGAACTTTGTTTGATGTCGGCCATCTTATTCATAAAAAAAGTCAGTGGTTCTCCGTCACCTTCTGATGCATTGTTGCGCATGCACACCGCAAAAAGAATCGTTGGCTTCCGGCTCTTGTCGAACCAGATATATACCATCTTCCCGTTCCTCCACGGTAAGTTGGTTGGCATGCAGCCAGGGTCGTCCAAGGATGATAGGATATCGGAGATGGGTGGCCAGATATAGATCTGCTGGTGCAAATTTTGGTCCAACGCGCAAGTTTATGTCAATAATCTTGTCTTGCACACGCACAGCTCCGTACTGTGTATCCATCCATCTTGGCCCGGTTTCGTTAACTGGCTTGTTGAAATGCATCTGGGCGTAAGTTGGTTCCACCATATTCATGTCTAAATCGGGGTCCAAAACAACCAGAATTGATGTTCTGTCATCAGGCCGTACAGTGTGTTGCTTCTGCAGTGGTGGCCGAGTGATGATTGGTCCTCTGGACTCAAGGTCGGGGCAGAATGCGGCTGGCAGTATGATGACACCATGGAAACCTTCTGATCCATCCCGAGTTAGGACCTCGAAATATTCTCCCGACTCCGTTTCTGGGATAACCAAGTAGGTACCAAGAGGCCTTGTTTCCAGTCGGGCATTATTTGCTTCAAACCAAGGTCGGCCCAGTATCATGGCGTTTGGTGTGTCCTCGTCGTAAATGTGTGCATCAACTGAAGTTAGCCATGGCCCAATCCAGAAGTCAACCTGTCCCAGTGAAGGGTGCAGAAGCATATCATTGCGATACAAGGACTTGTATCCCAAGTCAATGCGTGCGATGTTGTTTTCACTGGTTGGTTTGAGAATTGCGAACCGGAGCGATCCGGAAGTTTGGATAGGTTTGGGGGCATATGATGCTGAAAAATAATCCTCATTCATGTCGACAATCTCCGGCTCGGGAGTGTGGTTGGGTGAGCTGAACACTGGTGGTATATATTCGTTTCCCACCTCGCGTTCATATTCATAATCCAGGGTTATTTCTGGTTCGGTGGGCTGAGCGTGGAGTACCATCCCTGAATGAACAGTTAGTAGGTCTCCATGAGGATTCCCGCTTGGATCCTCAGCTGGGGCAGCCAGTAGTTCCAGCTTCACTTCCCCGTTGCGATCCTTCATAACCAAATATGTCCCTTCTTCACGTTCGTCGATCGTTACTCGGTTAGCCCGTTGCCAGGGGCGACCAAGCAGAAGTTCGAAGGGTGCACGTTCTGAAAGCCACATGTCAGCAAAGGAAGACCATTCCCCTAGCCACAAAGGTGCTTTTTGAATTAGCCCCGCGCAACTCTCCAGACCCTCCATTGGCATCATTCATTCGAATGAATGGTCTTGGATCAACGGCTGCACGAATCTTCTGGCGCCCAATATCTCCTCGGACAACATTGAGCTGTGATCCGGTATCAATGATGGCATTTATTGTGATGCTCCTGATTTCGTCGGGGTTATCTTGATCGGCGATTTGCCGGCCAGTCATTTCAACCCGAATCAGAATACCCTTTGTTGAAGGCCAGTAGTCCTTTTCGCCTAATCCGAAGGATCGTGGAATTGCGGGTTTTCTTGCGCCAAGAAGGACTGCTTTTGGGTTGCGAACTTTGATCATGTCCGTAAACTCGTTACGAATATCCCTGGAAACTTCCATGAGCTCCCGAACACTCATTTCAACCTTGGCATCCAGGAGTCGGTTAGTAACTGCGTGCCGATCTACTGTGGCTGAAATGGCCGATTGTCGCGCGGAAGTTCGAGATGTTGCTTTGTCCTTGTCTCGCTCTTGGTTGCCAGAAGCAGACCTCCGTTCTGGATCTGGTGGATCCCGAGGAAGTGGTGCTTCATGCGAGCCAGGTGGGGGCATGGGTTCATCGAGGTCCATAGGATATGTTCGAGGCTTACGGACATCCACAGGCCTGTGCTCCGGAATTTCAGGAGCCTTCCTGAGGTTTGTCTTCTTTGGTGGAGTAGGTGGTCGTGGTTCCTTTGCAGCTGTGGGCACCGCTGGTTTAACTGGCGGTGGTGGCTGAGTCACGGTTGGTGTTGCTGGTTTCGAAGGCGCCGACGTTGGGGCAGACTCGGTGGCCGGCGGTTTGGGTGCGACCTCTGATGGCGCCTTTATCGGCGTTTGAATTGCTGCTCGTTCATCTGTCCTCTGAGTTGCTCGCTTTGTTGCTTGCATTTTTGATCGAGTTTGTGGGGGCGGGTATACCCCATCAAATACTTGCTTGCGAAAATTGCGGGTGCTAGTAGTTCGTCGATCGGCTTCAAATACCGAGGCATCAGATTGATATCCGTCCTCCTCATATGGTTCTGCAAACTTGACTGACTTTGGGAGTGACAGGTAAACCGTGTGATCATCGCTGTCAGAAGAGTCTGAGTCATCTTCCGAGTCCAAGTGCTGGGCCTCAAAAAATTCCTCATCATCTTCTTCATCTTCGCTAGTGAGTTCAACAATATTTGCGTATTGGCGGGCTTGATGATAGAAATTCTCCACAGCATAGCGAGTGCCTAGCACAGGTTCTTCAACAAAGCCAAGCATAACCTTGGCCCCTTTTTGTTCCTTTGTTCGCGCTCCACTGCTTGAAGAATTGTCTCTCCAAATCTGCGGCGAAGATAGCCAAGTCCGTTCATCTCCAAGCGTCCGTTTTCTGCATTTCGCACTAGGACTTGCCGTGCGATAAGATCATTAACTCCGGTGCATGAAGAAATTCGGTGGCCTTCTTCCCCACAGCCCCAGCAAGAGCGATCGCCCAAAGGCAAGTTGTTCGGATATGTGGCTGGTGTCTGTGTTGGAGCCTTCGGAGCTGCAGGACTTCCAATTGCTCGGGTGTTAGGCGTTGTCGAAGTGTAACTAGGGCGTCGAGCAGGTGGTGTCTGGGAAACGAGTGGAGCTCTTACACATCGGACAGCGTTTCCCGTCTTATCCAATATGAGCACTTTAAAATAAGTCGGCGCATAGTCAGGATCTTCGATTTTCATACCGTTTAATTGCCGAATGAGCCCAGCGATTTCTTCTTCATTTCCGCTGAATTTGGTCTTCTTGCTTGATGTGGAGGGAGTGGATACCTTCACCTTCTTGTCCTTTGTCTTACGAGTCGTAGTTCGCTTCTTCTTTTTCTTTCTTCGATACTCTCGGTCAGAGTCGCTGTCACTGTCATCAGAATCAGAGTCTGAGTCAGATTCTGCTTCAAGGTCAGCAAATCCAAATTCGGAGGCGTCAATCAGCATTGCTTCTGCGCGGGTCCTGCGGAAATACCATTCTGCTGCAGTGTCAATTTCTTCAATGGAGTATTGATCAGGATTACTGTAGGAGCGGCCTTGAAGCATTCGTGTTTCTAGCGAGTTCCGCAGGGTTTGAGGGATGCCGAACCAGAAATAAGCGTTGTAAACTTCGTCTGAGATTCGCTTTTGATCGTAAAGTCCGCCGGCGATTGTCTTGTACTTAACAGTGTACTTCTTCCACTGTGTCATATTTGACATTGTACCTTTTGATGATTCCTTTGCAAAGGCTACGATGTCGGCGGGCTTGTATCGGTGAAGTGCGCGTTCGGCGTCGAACATCTTGAGAATTTCGCGTTTCAAACTGGCCCAACGGGGCGTTCGGTAGTGTCGCATTGTCTTGATGACGTTCTGTACATTTGAAGAGCAGTACTGCAAAATGTGTCGGCAGCGCTCACCCTCGTCAGTTACGCGGTTCTTGAGAAGCAGCTGTTCATAATGGCTCACAAACTGCTCAACTTCTGAATATTTGCCGCGGAATGTGTGCGGCGCCTCCTTGGTCCTGGGAGGTGGCATGTCAAAAGATGTGCATAAGGGAGCACTGAATAACTGTGGGGCAGGCATCCTGAGGGGGACAGGTTCGGGAGATGATGGCGGTGATGGCCGCCACCTATGAATTGATGGGTGATCTGATTCATCAGCACTGCTCAGGTTGTCAAGAAAATCACTAACGGCGTGATTCCCTGCCCGGGCTTTGCCCTTCCGATCAGTTCGATGTTTGGTACTAGCAAAATTTTGCTGAGCCTTGCGCTGTTCATAGTCCTCGCGCTGAGCCATTGCAGCAAGTCTTGCATCGTGAGTCGTAGGATTTTCGAAAAAGTCCCAATTGGTCATGTTGTTGTCGGAAAAGTGGAGTTGGGGTGGTCGGGAGGTAATGAAGTGGGGTTGAGTTTTGTGATTGTTGTGGAGTTGTTGTTAGAGTTTTGTTGTTTCACCTTTAGATCCCTCGCGGTGGGCTCCAATGATGATGACTGGAAAATTTATTTTCCAACGAAGAGTTCTGGAAGCGGCTTTGTTCGAGAACTCCACGCAAAGTTCGGTGAACTAGGTGAAGAGTTGTTTTGTCCAAAAAAGGACGAGTTTGGGGGTTGATTTGTGTGTTGGGGTTTTGGGGGTCGAAAGAGGTTGCGGTCCAGTAATTTAAAATCGAACGGATGAGTAGTCTACGCTTTTAGAACTCTCAAGCCGACACCCGATTTATTTTAGTGGATAAAGTCGCTTTGTCGTAAAGTCCTTGGCTGTCTGTCGCAAGGCCCGAGGCACAAAGAATAAGTCAACTTAACTCGGTAAGTTACTTAAAGAAGTGTGCCCTTCACAAATAAAGGGAGGTTGCGGTTTCTTTCTGTGTTGGTGTAAAGGGATTTGGGATCCCTCAGATGTCACACAAGTTTAGGTTGTAAGTTGAAGGTAAGTTTTTCTGTATATATATTACAGGCGGGCGAGTGCTACTTATATACCTCTGCTAGCTCCGTAACGATGTCATGCACAGTCGCTGTGCATCTGTCGAAAGAGCGCTGCGGGTGGAGCCAAAGCGCTGCGGGTGGAGCAAAAACGCTGCGGGTGCTGCGGGTGGCTCCGCATGATGTCATTGCTGTGCAGATCCTACTTGCAGCTGCGGATTGCTCTGCTAGGGATGGCGGCGTGGTCGCGTCCAATCACATGATTATCATGTGACCGTGCATGATGGAGTTTTTCGAATAATGCGAGATGCAAGTAGACTTTCCACTTTCCAGCTTGTTGATAATTATTTTTAATCCACAACAACGTACGCCGCAGGTAAACCGGGTGGCACCTAGTTGTAGTACAAAATTTTGTCTGGGGAGCTCATTACTAACCCCCATTTTTAGCTCTGATTCACAGCCTTTATACACCTGTTTAGCTACCCAAGGAGTGTTCACCAGCCAGACGTTGTCCATCCAACTAATTGTCTACCGTCGCCACAACAATACCTCCACTAAAATTGACACTGACCTTACCGACCTCCCCGACCTTATGGACATCCCACCCGAGCACGTCCATCAACACAAGCATTAATACGAGTGCAGCCATCTCCATACTTTTGAAGTAAATCTCTTGCTTTTTGCTTTGGTTATTTGTGCTGACATGAGCGCCAACGGAAAGATTTAACAATATTGACAACACCTGTCATGGTTCAAGCCCGGATCAACCCCGGCCAGCCCCATAATTATGCCATCACAACGGTGCCGACCCTGATGCCCGGTACAACCCACAAGGGGGTGTTTGCGACAACCTGGAAGCCCGATCGGATGTACAGGGTTATCCGTATATTACATACGGTATATAACATTAGTACAACCTTGGGAGAGGCTTAACCTCTCCCTTGTCTATACACTACTTCGCCCTTACCGGGGCCAGCGACTATTCTCAATCCTGGTCTTATTCCCGGTCACTCAAGGGCACATAGTCCCCCGCCGGCAAGCCCGACCTGGTCCTGACAACACCGCACTCCCCTTGAGTACAATACCGAACTAGCTATAGTGCATACAGTTAAAGAAGAGGGTTGTGGACAATAGGTCAATGCAATACTGTAGTGTTTAACTCAGTTTGTCAGTCACGCATCACAGAGCCGTGCAGCGACGAAATCTTTTCGTCAGTCATGCTGAAATGGACCAAAACGGCCTCCCAAAAGGGCAATTTTGCAAAATTTCCCGGGGTCACACAACCCCAGACCATGACGCTCCCGCCGCCATGGCGGACGCGGGGGTCCACATTCTGGGGTTCAAACGCCTCATTGACACCCCTCCTACAGTACTACACACCATCGGATCCGAAGATGTTGAATTTGGACTCATCTGAGAAGATGACCCGCTTCCACCATTCAACATCACAATCCAGATGGTCGTTCGCGAATGCTAGGCGCCCGCGAGTGTGGGTAGGGGTGATGCGAGCCATCTTGCGTCGACGGCGGCCAAAGAGCTCCATCTTGCACAGCGTTCTGCGCATGGTTGAAGGGGCGATGTCAGGGAAATAATCGCTTCGCAGATCACCACCGTTGCGTGCAGCCCCAGAACGGACCTTTCTAGCTGCAAGATGTCGCTGGGGGGGAGTTGAGAGCGGGTTTACGACCCCGATTAGGTGGCTTGCGATACCAGTCCTTGGTTTCGTGGAATTTCCGGTAGGTGCGGGAGGCGGTAGTGTGGTCACAGCCAACTTCTTTGGCAATTTTGCAAAAGGACAGATTTGAGCGGTCCTGTAGCACGCAGATGGTTCAACGTCGTGTAGGCGTTAGAGGAGAGTAATACGGAGGCATAGCAAGTTGTTTGAAGTGTGTAGCTGCCGGGGCTGAGGCTTAAGAAGCATTTTGGCGTGTGATGTCATTGCCCAACTCCACTGATATCATGCAAATCATTCATATCTCCCGAACGGGATGCCCGATTCCCACGGTCTCTTCTGCGTTGGACTCGTCTCATTTGGCGCTAGATATGTTGTGAATCAACCTAGGCCATCCGACGGCTATGTTATGCCAAACCCGAGTGGTGCACATAAAAAGAGTGCCACTATAGTTCAATGCTGCTAACATGGCAGCCGCATGACCTCACGCCATCTGAGGCCACTTCTGGGTGTTGACAGTGATTGACGGCGGTGCAAAGATTGAATCATCCTTTTGCTGTTTTAGGTGCAGTATGGGACCCAAAGTGCACAGTTGTCCACTCCTTTCCAATTCCCGTAGCTGCAACCTGGACGACGAGAGCTGTATGAGTTAGTACGTAGCACACAATGTAGAGGAGCCAAGCAGTCGCATGAGTCATACATGGCCTGAGAACTACATACTATACTGTACTATTTCCTTCAATCCGAATGAAGGTTTGCCGTGTGACATCGGCTACGAAAAGCGCAATCCGTAAAGTTCGGATTGCCGCCGTGACATCGACGCTTTTTTCATAGGCACCCACGTCGAACCCCGGATTGGCCACAAAATTTCTCCATTAATTGCAGTATTATTGAACATAAACATGTGCTAGTACATGGCGGGATAGCCTCACAGACAATACATGCTGCCCCGCCGGGGAAGAAGAAAAAGATTCAAAATAAGGTGGTCCGAAAGCTTTCGTAAACCTCCTAAATGCGCCGTGACACCCGTAAAAAATTCGGAAAACATATTGGGTGCGACCCGTGACCTACGGACTGAATGAAATAGTACAGTAAATATACAGATTTCTCTCTCTATCCTCAACAAAAGAAAGCCACCAAGTAAAAAATGTATCTCGTGGGTGGAGATATTGCTCTACTGCTGCCTGCTGCACAAGCCACTGAGTATATTTAGGTCAGATACCCAAAGTTCTGCTGCAACAACGGCATGTCCAAAGACAAAATGTGAAGCAGGAGTAATCTGAATCACAGATTGTGCCGGCAGAAGCTGAAGGCCCCAAGGCTGGGAATGGGAAAGAAAGTCACCCAACATTCCGGATCCATAAACTGCAGTTATGTATATGACAATGATGTACACCCTCCTTGGCCACACAATACTATGTTGAAGTGGTGTGACAGGGCTGTATACTCTGTGTGTTCAGACGGAAGCAGCTTGTTGCTTTAAAGTCAATCTGATCCTGCCCAGTTTTGTCACTAAAGACGCAAGCAGATCTTCAAAGGACTACCGAACCAAGACTCTTTTGATGGTTGTTGTGAGGATCCCCTCTTCTATACATTACCAGGTGCAACATCATTTTTGACCCATGCAAAGCCCGTTCACTGACAAGATCCAATTGTCTCCCGTAGGCAAGTTTGACCTGGGAGACACGATGTCCGAGTGGTTAAGGAGCCAGTCTTGAATTTTGTGTTGTGTTCTTGCACATGCTTACAATAACTGGTAGGCTTTGCCTGCGTAGGTTCGAACCCTGCTCGTGTCGTTTTACCATCCAGCTCGCCGCCTCAACCTGTTTTATCCGTTTTTTGGACTCTCCAGGAACAATCCACATCCACAACCGGTGCAACCCAGTCACTAGGGCTCAAAAACATTATGTCTATTCGTGTTGTGGTGTCGATGCGTATGGTACAAGGTCTATGAAAGTGCAAGAAGGAAAGCAAAGCAAATGGTGCAAGTTTTTCATGATGGGACGTAAGAAGGAGGTGCGGACGGGCGGGCGGCGCTTTGCAGCACCGTCAACAGCGAAACTCTTTCTTCCTCGGACAGATTATCCGCAAAGCGCAACAACCCATCCATCGCTGCTTTCCGGTCCTCCTTGGTCAACTTGAGTAGGTTTCGCATGAGGTGCTCCGACTTGAGCTGGGTGACCGTCTGCGAGAGGTCGAGCTTTTCGAGCTTTTCGGCTGCAACGCGGGGAGGAGTAGTGGCGTCGACGGAGGCAAGCGAATTGAGGAGGCGCGTGCGGTATTCGAGCGTCGATCCCGGGCTCGCTTCCACAATGTCGGCGAGTGCAGCGGAGCGGGCGATGCGCGCGCGGACAGCCCAGTAGAAGTGACGACGTGCATCCTTCCAGACAGCCGGTTTTGCGCAGCCTTTGGCTTCCATACGACCGGTACGACTAGGACAAATGATCAGCGAGGAAATGAAACGAAGAAAGAGAAGCGCACTCGTGGAGGTCGGCGTACAACAAAGCGATCTGCTGGTACGTCGGTTTCAAGAGCGTCTCGCGGCTCGTCAACGAAGCCGACGCAGCGGCGCGCTCTTCCGGAGTCTTGGAAACGTCGTTGCTGTCGCGCTTCAAGGACGCGTAGGTAGAGTCCAAACGCTCCATTAGCTTGACGATCTTGTCGCGGCGCATCTTGATCTCGACGATGCCCTCGGGCTCGAGAACCCCTGCGCGGGCGTCCACGTCGGCGTACATCTCCATTTGCTCGGGGTTGATGGAGGGATCCAACACGACCCACGCACCACCACGCAGCTCGCCATTGGGCACGATATAGACGAAAACGGGCTGCTTGTAACTGGACAAGCCGTCGACAATCTTGGAGCCCTGCTTCAACACCTCGTCGTACATGTCCTGCTGCCCGCCGGAGAAGCCGCGCCAATTGGCAAAGATGATGAGGGGAAGTCCTTCGCGGTTGAAGTCGAATATCGCTTGCGCCGTCTTAAACGCCGAATTGGGGTACCAAACTTGGCCGGCCTCCATTATGTGCTGCTCGAACGATGCAGGGTTGGCGGGATCAGCTGGAACCACGCGCTCAATTGTGCGCGTCTCGACGGCAATGACACCCATCGGAATTCCGCCGAGGCGAGCGCGTCCAACCACGACTGTCTGTGCCCAACCACTTAGCGTCTCCTGGAACGAGTCTTTGTCGAAGAAGCCGCTCGTCCAAAGGGAAGTATCCTCATCAATCTTGCCCTCGATGAACCAGCGCGGATCGTACGCTCCTTTGGGCGGGTTATAGTCGATATCGCGGTCCCAAGTGTCGGGAATTTCGCGGATGGGAAGGGGGCCGTTTTTGACTTCAGGAACGTACGACAGCCATTCGAGGATTTGAGTCGCGCCTTGAAGATCACTGCTTGCGGTGAGGTGAGAAACGCCGTTCTTGAACATGATTTGCGTTCCTCCAAGCTGCAAATTGGACGTATAGACCTCGCGACCGAGGACCTTGTTGAGCGCAGGCGCGCCCGTCAAGATAATTGGCTGACCCTCGACTTGGACGGCGCGTTCTCCCAGACGAACAAGGTACGCGCCGATACCGACGGAGCGCGCGGTGACGAGGGTGATGGTGAAAATATCATCGTATGCCCGGGACGTTTCGCCAGCAATGAGGCCCGAACCTTTCAACGACTCGACTCCAAGGCCGTCCTGCAAGCCAATGACGTCGGTTATTTTGTGCCGACGCTCGCCGTCAACCTCGATCTCGACCGTCCGCACCGATTCGCCGCCCATCTCCTCCAATTTGAGGAACTTGTCGCGCGTGAGGTAAAGGTACTTGATACCCTTCTCTGGGTGCGCGTCGTCGTTCCACGCAACCGAAAACAGTGGGAGCGCCTCTTCCGCTAGACCGATACGGGCGCCCGAATTGGCAGAAAGATAGATGCGGGGCAGGCCGAGGTTGCGCGCGTACTGCGTGACAAGGTAGAAGAACTGGTCTTCGGCGGGACCGAACGAGCCAATCTTGTAGGTGATGTCGTTCGCGACAACCACCACGCGACGGCCCTGCGGGTATTCAGGCGTACAGAGCGTGAACACCCAAGCAACCATTCCGATCGTGTTGTTGCCGGGAGCGCGACCAACCTCAATGAGCTGATCATTTTCGTCGAGAACGAGCTCCTTGGACTCGAAGTAGGTCTTGGGCATAGCAAGGGTAGAGTCTGCAACGCGCGCCTTGACCCAGACGTTGTTGAGCGCCTTGGAGAAGAGACCGGGGAAGTCATAAACGTAGGTCGTGCCGATGAGGTGCGCTTGGTACCGCTTGGGCTGCAACGACTCTTTGGTTGGGTAAGGTTGGTGAGCTGGCTCGGAATGCAGCGGCCCTTTCTCCCCGATCGACTTGAGAATTGTCCCCTTCTCCGTGGTGATCTCTTGGTAGCCGTGGTAATTGACGATGAACCCAGACACGTTATCGATGGTGCACCGAATCGGAGTAACGTTGCCTTCGTTGTCCTCGAGCGTGATGCGGATTTCGGAGCCCGTAACATGGAGGCGCCATAGCCGCTTCCCGTGTCGTTCAATGAAGCCTGCAATCGCCGCGAGAACGTCGTCGTATGTGACCGCAAGGTTGTAAACAAAGTTGAGGAAGATGTGATTGCAGTCGGCACTCCGATGTTCAGCGGTGACGACTTCCAACGCGTCGAGAACGCTCGTGACGAGCCTGTCCGTCTCCGAGATGAGGTATTCGGCGGTGCTCATTGAGCCGCGCAGACGGCCGGGACGAACAAGGGCGCGAACGAAAAAGCGATTATCGAGCTGGTTCTCCTGGGCGACGGCGTGGTAGATATGGATCTGCTTGGTCTCAACAAAGCAGGGCTTGAGGTTGTACTTGGAGAGGCGGCTGAGCTCCAGTTGGAAAGCAAGAGCGGGCTCGATGTTACGGATGGCCTGTTCTTCTCCCCACTGGTCGTTGGCGCGGCGGAGGGTAAAGTAGACTGGGTATTGGCCCTTTCTGCAGATGAGGAAGGAGATGCGACGAACGCCACGGCGGGCGAGGGTGTCGCTCTGCTTGTTGGTGAACTCGGTGAACTGGGTAGACCAGTCGTCCTCGGACATATCGTCGTCGTCGTTGAAGATGCGGAGGGCGATGTTGAGCACGTTGGGTGGTTCGATGGAGTTGCCGTAACGGCGCTTGTGCTCCTCGACATCGAAGACGGGCAGAGTCGCTGCGACCTTGGAGAAACCACGTGACAAGCTATCGAGGCTGGGGAAGGATGCGATTGCACCAGTCCGGATGGGTTGCGACTGATGGCGATTGATCATATACGACAAGTCGCTCACAGATCCCGAACGCTGAGGCAACGGAGGTCGCGCAAGGCTCGGCGTCGCAGGAGGCGAGTGCGACTGGCCGAGATTGAACCGCCAGTTCACAACAGTCGGAACCTCGCCGTCATCGAGAGTATCGCCCTCCTCGTAGTCAATCGACAGCAGGTTGTAGACACGGTAAGCTCTGCGAATGTACACCTCGAAAGAAGCTACACAATACATCAGTTAAAGAAGAAAGAGCAGCGTTGGCACCGACCGAGAGTTACGAGGGGGTCGTCGTGGTGGAAGAATGCAGGCAAAACATCGTATACTGTGTAGCGCGAGTCGCTCAACTCTTTCAGAACTTCCGCTGAAGGCGTCCTATTAAGAAGTTCAGTGGCAGATCTTGGCCGTGGAACCAACGTATTACCTCGGCTTGTATCCTTGCTCGCCGTAATGAGTGGTCGAGACGGACGACTTGAGAATCGCCTCCATCTGGACTAGACGCTCCTCATACGACGGCATCTGTCCTAGAATAAGCACTTCGCGAGCTTTCAGTGAAACATTCGTCGACGATCTATGCTTTCGTAAGACCTTGAAAAGAAATGAAGCAAAGGGCACGTACTTGGACTCCAACGCAGCCAAGTTCTGCAAAACCTGGTACAGTCTTCCCTCCGCGTTGGACACGTTCAAACCGCTCGTCTTAACGTAGTCCAGAATCGCAAGCACCAGCTTCGCTTTGTTTTGCGCCTTGATATGGCTCAACACCAATCCAACAACTTTGTCCAACTCATCCTTGTTCTGGTCGCGCAGCGCGAGAATGACCGTCTCGATGCTGCTGCCACCAAACAACTTCTCCGTCGCGTCGTATCGCTCGAGCAACTGCGAAATCGTGTCCTGCATGTGCCCTTTGAGCCCGCCGCTGAAGCGCTCCAAGACGTCCAAAACTGGCGCCAATTGCGCGCGGAACATCGTGCGGTCCTGCGCCTGAAGATTGTCCTGGATATAATGGTCGATAACCTTCTTGATGCGGACCGCAGGGAACTCCTGCCCGGGACCTTTGTTCTTTGCAACGTCGATCGCTGTTCGAATGCTGTCCTCCAACTTGGCGGGCATGCGACCCGACAACGATGACAAGATGGCGGTCGCTTCCGAGTAGGGAAGGTCGGGATCGTGTAGAACCTCGATGAGCTCCTTGAACGTCGAGTTCATCACCGCCTGATTATCGAATCCATCGAGTATATCTTGCAGCGTGTTGAGGCAACGCGCGAAACGTTGGTGTGACTTGTTGCCGATGACGCCGGGCTCGCCCATAGTGGGCAGCAGACCCTCGAACGGACGAGCGTGCTTGACGCGGGTCGGATCGTCCAGCGTCAAGATACCGAGAATGTCGCCAGGCGCGAGACTGACGCCAGGTTGTTTGATGAGTTGAACGGTACCATCCTCGGAGGCGACGAGCGGCATATACATCTTCATCACCTGCACGCTTGTTCAGTCCCAGTCCAACTTCAAACAGAACGGAACAAACCTCGATTTCGGCATACTGTTCGCCAGCATTGATGTGGTCGCCGCTGTCGAGGAAATAGCGAATGAGCTTGCCGGGACTGGGGCTACGGAGCTGCGTTGGGTCGTTCTCCTGCTCAATGAGGCACGTTTTGGCGTCGACCATGAGGCGCATCGCACCGACTTCCTCGCGCCAGTAGATAGAATGACTGCGCCCATCAAGAGAGACGAGCAGACCGCCATCGGCCAAGGGACGCGCACCGACGGGCGTACGTCCACCGTTGAGGTACAACGTCCACGCGTGCATTGAAGAGCGCGCGACGGTGAAAGAGTACCGAACGTTCTCGTAGATGAAGTCGACACCAAAGACCGTCTTGAGGATATCGCGCGCGGGAACCTGACCCTTGTTGAGGATCTGCTTGTACTCTTCCCAACACGCCTCCGACGCCAAGTATGCCTTGGTCACCGCGCCGCACACAACCGCGAGCGTCGCATCGGGACGTTCAGCCGTGAGTTTGTTGCTGATGAGCGAGTCCAACCAGCCGGTGGTTATCGAGTTATTGCGGAACGCCTCCAACTCGAGAAGCTTGATGAGGTACTCGACGGTGTGGCGGAAGTCGCCGCGGATGCTGAGCTCTTTGAGCGCGACGATCATGTTCTTCCGACTCTCATCACGGTCCTCGCCATACGCAAAGATGTGTCCAAACTGGGAGTCGGCGAACTCGTGCAGACCGCCGGCGGTCGCAACAGAGAAGTAGCCCCACACGTTGGTGCTGGAGCGGAAGTTGAGCTCTTGGATGGAACCCGAAGACGGTTTGAAGCCAGCATCGGGATTCTCGGCGGTGATGCGGACGGCGACGACGTGACCCTTGGGACGAGGTTTGCGCTGGACTTGGTTGTAGTCCGGGTTAACCAAGTCAAAGTCGATGTCAGAGGCCGAGTTGGGAGGGACCCCGTAGAGCGTTCGGATATCCTTGATGCGGTGGAGAGGAACACCCATAGCGATTTGGAGTTGAGCCGCCGGTAAGTTGACGCCGGAAACAATTTCCGTGGTTGGATGCTCGACCTGAAGACGAGGGTTGAGTTCCAGGAAGTAAAAGTCGTCTTCCGCGTGGTTGTACAGGTCTAGGATAGATTAGGACAGTTCTAAGAAATAATCGAGAACATACACTCGACTGTTCCGGCGCTCACATATCCCACAAGCTTGGCGAGACGGACGGCGGCGCGCTCCATCTGCTCGAACGTGTTGTCTTTTGCTATCGTTACCGGCGCTTCCTCGATGATCTTCTGGTGGCGGCGCTGCACCGAGCAGTCCCGTCCGAAGAGCGAAATAGCGTTGCCGTATTGGTCGGCAAGCAGCTGGACCTCCAAATGACGGGCTTGGCCAGCGAGTTTCATGATAAAGATGGGCGAGCCTGGTTAAACGCGTTAATTAGCTACGTGCGACGCGTCAAAATGGAGAACGCACCGGGTATCTCGCCTGCAACGGCATTATACGCGTTCTTGAACGCCTCAGGTTTCTCTACCTTCCTGATACCCTTGCCTCCGCCTCCCTCGCTAGCCTTGATCATCACCGGCCACCCAATCTCCTCGGCTTTCTTCAGGCCCTGTTCGACACTCGTAACACACGCGTCGCTGTACGCATTGTCGGGGACGACGACGTAGCCGTGCTCGGAGACGGCCGTGTCGGATATGCCAGTCCCGGACCAGGCCATGGTGGGGACATTGGCGCTTTGAGCGACGATGGTGCTAGAGATCTTGTCTCCGAGGCTGCGCATGGCGCTCCCCGGCGGACCGATGAAGACAATTTTGTTCTTGCTGGCGGCAAGGCTCTCTGGAAGACGAGGGTTTTCCGATGCGTGACCCCAGCCAGCCCAGACGGCATGGACGCCGGCGCGTTCGGCGACGTCAACAATCAAGTCGACGTTGGCGTAGTTGTTGTTGTTGGAGCCGCCAGGGACTTCGATAAATCGGTCGGCCATACGAATGTACTCGGCGTTGACCTTGAGGTCCTCTGGGGTTGCCATTACGGTGAACTCGACTTCGCGCTCGCTTCCGAAGGTCTCGTAGCTCCACTGACGAATAGAGCGGATCTCCTTGACAGCGGCGATACCTGGAAGGCGTATAAGGGGGATGGGGGAAGAGAGTGTGAGGCGCGCAGACCATTGTTTGCGATGAGGACCTGTTGTAAAGGGTTAAAGACGCGCATATATCGAGGTATAACGTACCTTGGTGATTACTGTGTGGCCGCCATGGGCTTTGACGAAGGCTTGCACGTTCCCTGACGAGGCCTTGTCGAGCGAATTACCGCCTGGAGTCGGAATTAGAAAAAGATGTTCGGGTTGTATTGTCGAGATGTGCACCGATGAAATGCTGGACCTTGGAGTGGTCTACAGCGGACGAGGACATGGTCAACCGGCTCGTCGTCGTCGTGGTTCAGAAGCAAGAGCAGAAGCGAGCAGGTCACACTATGTCACATCCCCAAATATTTCGAGCTGAACCCCAGGCTTGTGCCTGCTTGCGCATGCTTGTGGACAAGTTGGGCGTCGGCTAGCAGAGTATGGCGCGTCGATATTTGTGGGTCTCCACAAGCTGCGTCTGCTACTGGCAGCGCGACGGAACAAAAAGCAAAGCCCGCGTAGACACCGGCGCCCACAACATTAAAGCCCAATATTTGAGAGTCTAGATCGTCGGTCGATGATGGGATGGCACCATGCGGGTGCACTGGTGCAGGACACGCGAGACCACCAAGAATCCCGGGCAGCATGTGTCCGCCTCCGGGTCGACGCGTGACAAACAACAACACTCCTTGCCTGCTCCCTCGAGGTACTCTAACCATTGTCCCAACTTGTCCTTCGCTAACAACATCCAGATGGCCGAGAAAATTGACGCGACTTCCACATCCACCGACGCAGGCTCTGGTCCTCGCGATGCTTCCACCGGCGGTCCCAAAGCAATCATAAAGAACGTGGACATGAGCGACGAAATGCAGCAGGAATCCGTCGACATTGCCTCGGCTGCCCTCGAGAAATACAACATCGAGAAGGACATTGCGGCCCAGATAAAGAAGGAGTTCGATAGACGGCATGGCCCGACATGGCACGTCGTCGTCGGCAAGAACTTTGGGAGCTATGTAACACACGGTGAGTCTTCGTTTACCTCTTCCTCGTCCCGTCTAATCCTTGCAAGAAACCAAACATTTCATCTACTTTTACGTCGGCTCCCTCGCGATTCTCATCTGGAAGTCATGAGCGCGCTTCTTCCTACCATATGTACATCGTCGCTTTCTGTGTTGTCGAATGAGATCTGGCTTGCATCACGCGTCGTTCTCCCTCCTCCCACCATGGACGTCCGCAATTTTCGCTTTGAACGCGTCCTCCTCGAAGGCACGTCTCGGGAATGCAACCCAGATACCCTCCATGACCCTGCGCTCCAGAACCAGAGCACCATCGCCTCACCGTTCTCGGATCTCTTCCTCCGTCTCCAGATGCAGATCCCGCACCAGCCATTCTCCGCCTCGAAAAGACTGCGATCCCCGTATCGATCGCCGGCCGCCTTTTCTCCACCAACGCAGCTTCCCCGGGCTACGTTTCTGACGCCAAAACCATGGAACATACGGACATCGCGCGTCCTCCGCACCTCGCACATTAACTTGGGCTAAATCTGTCTCCAGTACATGTGGCTCGCAGCCTGGCTGTCCCCAAGCTCTCCGGACACGCTGCCCCAAGGGGACGTCAAAATCAATGTTATCTGCCCTGCTACCGATGTGCACATTCGCAAGGCGCGTTGTGCTTTGGTCAGACGCGTCTCGGCTGACCTATTCTAGTATTCACCCCAGTCATCCACGATGCTACACGAAACACCCGAAATCTACCAATCCATTGTCGTCCCATACATCGCCAGCATACCACCAGAGCGCACAAACTGGTTCGTGTCATCCATCGTCCAAAGTCTCCCCAACCGCGCAAGCAGGGTCCACGAAATTCTCTCTGGCCAGAAGGAACAGTCCAAAATACTCTACACCTCTCCGTCATTCATAATCCTTCCCGACATGAAATGGGACCTGCACACCCTTTCCTCCCTCTACCTTGTCGCAATCTCCCGCGATGCTGCCATCAAGTCTCTCCGCGACCTCCGCACCCATCATATTCCTCTTCTCAAATCTATCCGCCGAGAGGCCGGTAAAGTGTGTAAGGAAAGATGGGGCTTGAACACGGTCGACTTGCGTATGTTCATCCACTACCATCCCAGTTATTGTACGTTTTCGTGTAGCAAACGCGTTTGTTTGCTTCGACGCCGTCTACAGACCACTTCCATGTCCACATCGTCAATTCCGCCTACGAGGGCGGCGGTGGGATGCGCGTCGGACAAGCACATCTCGTCGACGACGTGATATCCCTCGTTCGTCTTCCTCCTTCCGCTTGATTATCTCCAACACCAAGTTCAGCTCGAGCTCGACGTCGGCAACACACCGTCGCTTTTTGAACGAAGAACCCTTGTTTATGGCCTTGGCGAACAACATGGTTTATACGAGGCAATCAACGCTGCTCAACTGATGGAACAACAACATTGAGTGGTATATTGAAGTCTAAGTGTATAGAGGTGTGCAGGTATAGGATGTGCTACAAGCGTTTGCGTCTAAAAATACAGGGTATCGATAATCTATGGAACGTTCAGTCAAGAGAGACAAAACAGCATACCACGCACCTTTCAGCGGCCAGCCCCAACAACCTCGACCACTACTCGTCCGACACAGGCGCCGTCGTCGATTGTGTATATCCCCACGCTATATTCACCCAAATCGCGCGGTCCTGGAGAACCGTAAAACTCGACCGCTCCCGAATGCTTACTCGCATTCAAATCGACGTGCAAAAACCTCGGCAACGCTTTCCCCGACAGTAGCTTCGCCTCCAGCTTTCGCAGATTGCGATATGACGCTGCAGAATACATCGTGACCGCCGCACGGAAACGGAACCTCTCTCCAGCTCGAACCAACGTTCTGATCCCACTTCCTGGGTTGGTGTGCCCGTGATGCGACGACTCGAGCGACGAAAACGATGTCCGAATATGCGACGACACTGTCGGCGTAGACGCCTCGGCCGAATCTGCTCCAAGCGCTTGAACATATTGAATGCCTACGCTAAGCTCGTCCGCCGTTGGACTGCGAGCAGGCTCTTTCATGACCACCGCCTTTTGGCTCTGAACCCGTCGCTTTGGGCTGCCCGCCGGCTCCGAGAGAGGGGAAGGCGTTTGCGGCACCGGAACGCGGGTCGCACTGGTGAAGGGAACAAGCCGAGGGCGTCGCGCAACATGGGACATTTCGCTGCGAATACTCGTTGCCTTGGACGCCACTTGAACCACCGCTTCCTCCTCGGACGTGATCGAAGCATCGGAAGGCTGTCGAAGCAACCCATCGCGGACCAAGGCGGCTGCGGGAGCTCGAGGAGGGGCAAAATCGGCTCGACGACGAGGAATCGAGTGGTCTCCAGTCGACGTCGAGGGCGAAGCAGTGAGAACGGCGCTGCCAGGATAGCTCGCGATACCGTGCATATCTTCAAAGGGATTTGAAGTACTGGACGGGAGCCCTTCAGGTTCGGGAACAATCAAAGTTGGTTTGCTGATGACTGGACGCTCGGACGAAGTCTTGCGCTTGCTCCCGTACTTCTCGCTGACTTTCCGAACCTTGTCGCGAACGTGTTTTAGGAACTCTGCTTTGCGCATGAATCCGGGGCTCTGAGTGCTGCCGTTATCCGTGACGGAATTCGAACCGCTTCGCTCGGGCACGCGACGGAGACCGAGACCGAGATTGCCGTAGCTAGGGGCGGAGCGTGTTGGTGTAACAAGTTGTGCACCTTATGCTTCGTTAGTTCGATTGGATATTGTGTATTAGATAACATACCAGGTCCAAATGGATTCTCTAACTCCATCGCTGAACGAGGCAAGCTCGCGCCATAACCCTTCTCCTCATCCACCAAGCCGTACCATCGCTTGTCACTCTCTGACCATGCGTTTTGCTCCGTTTTGGCCGTATCTTCAACTTTGGCGCAGCGCCGGAAGGCCGAGATAAATAGCCCAAACGCACAAACACTTCCGAGTATTCCAAACACTATGGCGAGCGCAAGCGTGAGCCTGCGATGTGCGGCCGCGGAAAGATTGCTCGGATGCTTGTACGCATTATTGGTAGTCTTGGTTATGGGCGGAATCGAAAGGGTGAAGAGCGTTTTCGAGGTCGAGCGCGTCAGATTCGAAAAGGCGGTAAACGTAATGTGGAATTCGGAGACGGAGACGTCAGTGGGCACTGATCCAGACAGCCTTGTTGTGCGGGAGTCGAACGAGAGACAGTTACCCTCAGGCGTGTCGAACGCAGCCGACAGGTTGATACCAGCGCTCGGATCGCCAGTTGAGTTGGAAAAGTACTCCGCGAGATTGAAGTCGACGACACGATTATCCGCCAGGATCTGGGTAGGTATTGTGGACGTCGAGAAAAAGGACGGAACAATGGCGATCGTGCAGCTGGTGTGCAGCGACTGGTTGAAGGCCGAGACCGTCAGCGGGAGGGTGTATGTCTTGCGGGCGTACGCGTCGGGAGGATTTCCTGACAACATTCGAGTCTCGCTGTTGAATTCGAGCCAGTTGAGCGACGACGTGTCTATCTCGAGAAGATCGATATTGGCGGGCTCGATCCTCTGCTCGTCGGCAACGATGCCTGCGAAATCGTCAGGGCAGGATACACCCGCACTGAACGGTCCTCCGGAGGTGACATTGATTGTCGGGAGCGCTTCGAGTTGAACGAGTTCGTGCGTGGCGGCCACAATGTCAAACGGGAGCTCGACTGCACTATAACCCTCTTGGTCCGAGCCGATGAGGACGAGATGCAAGATATAGGGCTCAAGAAGACCGCGGGGAACGACGCCGTTGATCGTAAGAGTGTCTGGACGAAACTTGCACCAGTCCGGAAGGGCGGAACCGTTCGCCTGTTGAACCGCGTAAAACACTTCTTGCGAACCAGCGAGGGTATCGTAGCGCAAGCCTATGCTAAAGGACCACGCAAGAGGGATACGCAGCGTCGGAACCGATGCTGCGAGAGCGGAGTTGGGCGCGACAGGGAAGACAGACGACATAGCGGGGTTGCTGGTGTCAAACTGACGGGCGAGCGGGATGTTGACCTCCGGAGCAGGGAAGGAGGTGATGCAGATGGTGAATGTCGAGGATGCGGAGCCGGTCGAGTCGCGTGCGATAACCGTGACCCGGAGGTTGCCCACGTCCTCCGCACCTGGGACACCGTGGAAGCTTTGGGACGTGGCGTTGAACAGGACCCAGTCGGGGAGAGGGGACGTCGTGTAATTGAGCGTGCCGGCAGACGTGAAAGTAGAGGGAGACAAGGACCAGGTGTAGGGTAGGTCGACGCGAGCGATGAGGGGGCGCTGGTTGTCGATTGGGTAGGTGAGGGCGACGGAGGCGAGAACGGTCGAGGCGACGGCCAGGACACAAAAGAGAGGTAGCAACATAGGAATGAGCAATGGCGAGACAGAGCAAGCTCGAGCAAGCCTCGCGGTGGTGGCGGCAGAAGGACACTGGGGCTTACATGATCAATAAAATAACTACAGCTACAAACGTAACAAAAAGTCTTGGTGGCAACACAACGTCCCCACCACCAAGATGAAAGGGGAGTCCTTGGTATCCGAACGATACATTCTGCTTAACTGCGTCGTTGTAGCAGCCTTTCGTTATATCCATATCCTTCAGGTCATCCTGTTCCAAGGTTAGCTCCTGCAGACTGGCCAGATACCAAAGACCTACCGGCACGGTAAAGAACATGTATTGACTCTGGTTGAGATCCTTGAATCCAGAAGTGTCATATGGGAAATGATTCCCGTCGTCCGTCGCGCTAGTATTTCGCAACAAAATGCAATGCACCTGGCCCGGATAGGTTGTCGCCATCTCCGGATAGTCCTTCATAACATCGCTGTTGGTCGTGTCCGCAACCAGGATAAACTTGCGCTGCGGAAAGGTCTCGAATACGCGCTGGAGCAGGAACTTGCGAATCGCAAGCGTCGCGGAGACGTCGCTGAAGTTGAGTGGTCGCGTGTCGAAGCTACCCATGGGGTAGGTCTGGTATATAAAGTGCATATACACGCGCGTCGCCTGCTCCGGAGTCGTGGTGAGGTAGTGAAAGTGCAGATCCGGCGCCTTCTCTGCCCAGCTGGCGTAGATCTCTGGCATATTCATCCAGGGCGTGAAGTCCCGGGCGAACGAGTTGAGGAGCCCTTCCTTGGGCCGATAAATCTTGGTGACGCGTAGAATGTCGTCTATATCCGAGATGACCGTAAAGCCTGTCGGAGGCACCAGATACCCGGTTGAGTTGCCCGAGTCCGTTCCTTGTACGTGGACGTCTATGGTCTGAATTTCGCTCGTCTCGTTGCCGGCGTCCAAGTGTTTGACCGCTTCCGCCAGCAGCACCTGCGTTGCAAAGTCTCCCTGATCCGTTGTGGGCCCAATCGTCTCTGTCTGTACCCCGTCTAGCGACAGAGTGACGTTCACGTCCCCCTGTTGCAATACGAATATCTCTGCCGTGAGATTCCGTGCATTCTTCGCCTCGTTCTCCGGCAGCTCAGAGACCGAGGTGTCGATGAGGAAAACATTTGCCAGGTCGTCCAGTTCATCTTGGGCGATTTCTGGCTGCTTGTAGACGTTTCCGTGCACCAGCAGGCTCCATCCGTTATTTGTCCAGTTGGCGTAGCTTCTGTGGGCAACAATTAGCAATCTGACGCGTTGTGAAGAAGAGGACACGCACGGAATATTCAGCACCTGTGTTGGCAGTGCAGCCACCTGGTCGTCGCTGAGCCCAAGCTTGCTCTTCACGGCGTCTCCCGTCGGAAGATCTTGGAAGAAATTGGGAACACCCGACGCGACGTAGGACGGAACGTCAGACCCGAGGAAACTGAGGGCGTCGTGGATGGCACCGTCAATGTCGTCCGAGATATCACGGGGGGCGAACACAGTAGGTTGTGCGTCTGGGGCTCGAACGCGCGCCGGCGCGGGTGTTGGCCCAGGCAATAAAGGAGACGCAGAAACCCCAACGAGCAGCAGGGCTAGTAGGAGGAGGGGAAGCATGTTGCGCGAATAAACTGTGGAGTACGTGGATCCTTAAGGACTCGACGTAGCGCATAGCAAGCGTTGCGGAGCAATGACGAGGTGGTAGGAAGCAACATCAAATGCTTGTATTATCACAGGTATGTTCTAGTTCGTTATTTTCGTGAAATTGTATCCGCCGTAGATAGGAAGCCGAGATACTCATACAAACGCCCCGAGCCCAGCGGCCTGCACCGCTGCGGGATCCTCTGCATTCAACGCTTTGATGAGTTGTATGAGCTCCGCCCTAATCTCGTCCCCAGTCTGATCCGGTGTGTTGGGGTCCAGAACGTGCGCGAATACCGGCAGTAGGCTCCCAACGTACGGATGCAACGTAGCACCATTCGTTCGGAAGAGATAGAACAGCGCTCGGAAAACGGGTCGGTTCTCAAGCATGTCGTTCCGGAGAGGCAGGCCACCAATGAGCACGGGTAGCACCTGGTCGAGCGGCATTGCAGCAGCATTGCGCAAAATCATCCGGGAAACGGCGCCAGCGGCATTATCCTTCGCGTTGAGCACGTTTGGCGGCGAATCAGCCGAGACGTTGAACAACGGTCTCAGTGCTCCGAGAAGGGGCATGTACTGGGCCGTGAGGTCCATCTCCGAGTTCTCCACGAGCAACCCGACAGCAAAGGCAGCGTTGCTCAGTACATCGGCCTCCGGGTCACTCAGAGCTTTGAAGCAAAGCTCAAGGAGTGGCTCCGTCGAGGGGGTGATGGCGCCCTTCATACCCGAGATGATTTCCGCAAAACATCCAATGGTCGAGGATCGTTCGTTGAGAGATCGACTCTTTTTCTAAATCCAAGTCAGAGCTGCGCGCATGCTGAAAGGAATCGTCCTACGTAGTACTTGGCGATGAGCGGGAAGAAAGTTCCAAATGCTGGCGCGAAGTCGGCGCCGAGGGCATTCGCAATCGCCGCAACAACATCGCCGGCAGACGAGATGAGCACCGTCTCGTACTCGGCCTGGTCCTCGGGCGCTTCCTCTTCCTGGTCCTGATCTGGGTCTTGCTGGCATTCGGCCTTTTGGTCGAGGATCTCGAGAGCCATTTTGGAGATTTCGTCCAAGTCTGGATTAAATTGTCAACAGGACGCCGCAACGGGACAGAGCAAAACGTACGTCCGTCGACAAACCCAGGTCCAACCTTGTTAATAGTTTCTGCGAGACTGTTGCAGAGAGTGGTAACCACGGACCTGCCACAACCATGTTAGTAACTTTATACAGATGTCGATTGCAGATGAGGTCAGAATAGAATGGAAATCGTCTCATGCGCCGCAGCGTCGAAGTGAGCTGAGTTGTTTTTCATCTCGAGAGGGGATTGTACCGAAGAAAATGGGGCGAAACACTCACTTGTTATCCTCGGTCTCGTACATATCAAGCAGCGCCTTGAGGGCATGTTCGTTGAGGTCCTTGACCGTTTGCGGAAGAGGCGTGTACTGGCATTATTTGAGACGTGTTCGAGCAAAAAAAAGTGGACCTACGCTCAGGCCAGCCGTCCATTCTGGAGCACCGCTTAGCTCATAGAAAGTACGGACGATCTCGAGCAGAGAGTCGGTCGCGCTCTTGCGGATGCCTTCGTAGTAATGAGGCAACAGGTTGATGAGCTGCATCGTGCATGGCTCAACAAACTGGAGGAAGTGAACCTTGGTCGCCGCAAACAGCGTCCCAATCGTGTCGGCTGCGATCTCTTTTTCGACGGCTATGGCACTGTTCGCGTCCATCATCTTTTCAACGTCGATGTCCTCAATCTCGACCATCTCATTACCGTTCCCGTCGGTCTTTTCGTCGACAATGGTGATGGCGTTCTGTGGGTCGCTCCCAGTCCCGAACGCACTGGCGGTCTCAAGAATGGACACTACAAGTTTTGGTCAGCACGTAAACCAAACCTAACGGTTCTGCTCACGTTCTTCGCCCTGCTCAACTTGGGCGCAGCTGTTGATGAGATGCGGGATGACAGTTGGGAGGTACGGAGCAAAGTCGTCCTCGAACACCTTCGCCATGACACCGAAGAAGAGGAAACTGCACTCGCGAAGACGAGGGCTGCCGATATCCAAGCCTTGGAACGCCTGCTTCATCATCTCTGGGAAGAAGGGACTGAAGACGTCCTTCCCAACTGCCTCAGCGAATGTGCCAATAGCGTCAACGGTGATGCCACGCAGCTCGATCTCCTCGCCCTCAGTGGTCAACGTCAGGAAAGGCTCAAGACGTCCCATGATGGTAGGGAAGTAGGGCAGGAACGCGTCTTTCGCGGCATGGGCGGCGCTGCCGATGGCTCCGATTACCACTGACTTGACGGCGATAGGCGCAGTGGCAAGGAGGCCGGTAAGGTGCTCCATGATACCAGCAAGGTATAGGCCAATGTGATCGTGAAGGATCTCGAGCAAGGCATCGAGCGCCGTGCAGGCCGAACGCTGCGTGGTCGGGTCGTTGACGAGGGACATGATGCCCTAGAATCGATTAGATCTGGTCCGTTTCAAGAGAGAAAAGGCTAACAGGAACCAGAACTTCGTGTCGGGAAACGCACTCGTCGGATAACCACTCGCACATGCAGCAGACGGCAACACATGTCGCCTTGCGGACTCCGGCGTCGGGATCGCGGAGACCGGCTTCGATGACGGGCCACACTTGGCTGAGCAAGGGCGTCATAAACTCGCTGCAGCCCTCAACACAAATGCCGAGCGCGAGCATGGCACCCCGTCGATTGTGGGCATCGGGAGAAGAGAAGTACTCTGTAATGAGCTGACGTAAAGGAGGAAAGACCTGCGATGGAGGGAGGCCTGTTGCAAGTCCGTCGATGATACGCAGGGCCGACTAAAACGCTATAAGCACGGCTAACATCGGAATAAGAGGACCAACGCGGGAAGGGGCGTCATCATCGATGTCCTCTGGCTCTTCTTCGGCAGTGATCGGCATGAGCCCATGGAGGATAGCTCCAGCCAAGTTATTCGCCTGGATCTTGGATTTTTTGCTGTATCACACGTTCAAACAGGACTGTGAAACAGAAGCCTAACAAACTCACTAGACAATGGTCCAGTTCAACGCGTTGAGAGAAAGAACGCGAAGCTCGGGATCGAATTCACGGTTGGCACCGAGCTGCAGTAGGAACTGTGCCAACTCGGGGATGTGCTTGCCGAGAACGGGGACTTCCTACAAGCGATGTCAGACAAAAAAGCCGGATCGCGAGTATTGTGTACCAAAATAAGCAGTGTCTCAAGGACATCAAACAATTGACGCGCTCCCTGCTCGTTTCCAGCCTGAACGCACTGCCCAATGACCTGGATGATGGAGGGGAGGCTAGCCTGGAAAGCCTTCTACAATGATGTTAATATCTCCGGTTTGACATTGCGCTGGACCACGTACAACGTCCTCCTTATCCTCGGACTCGATGTAGCTGGCGATGACACCGAGTGCTCTAGATTATCGTTTAGGGTCGCGGACACCTTCATTAGAAATCGACAAACCGGACGGTGGTGATGCGGACTTCAAGGCTCTCAGGATCGTTCAACAGGTCGGCGAAGAGCTTGAAAAGAGATTGAAGATGGTCCTTGAAACCCTCGACGATGTTGTCGAGCACGGTGTAGAGAATGAAGATCCCGACTTCGCGGTGAATGGCCTGGGAAGAGGTGCAGGTTTGGTTCAGGAAGGGTAGGAGCTCTGGCCACGTTCCGAGAGGGAACTCGATGTTGGCGATAGCGGCGATGACGCGCGCGACAGAGTGGCGGACCAGATTGCTAGGCAAAAACGCGTCGATACAGCGAGCGAGGACGAGAATGGCTAAGGTACGCACTTTGGGTCGGCGAGCACGACCTGAGGAAGATTTTGCTTGAGTTGTTCACGATCATTTTGAGCGACTTGTTTCCAGAGGGCGCCGCTGTTTTGTGCGACGCGTTTCCGGAGTTCTACTGCAGCAAGTTGACGAACCTGATGAGTATCTAAGAGCTCGAACGGTGGAAAAAGCGGATGGTGCCTACCGCGTCCGTAGCGCCATCGGCGGTAGCCATGATTTTAGCGAGACCAAGGATGCATGTCGGGTTTTTGTAGTACTCGAGGTTAAGTTTGGCTGTGGCCTGCAGGGGATTGGAGAGTGTGCGGGCGATGGGAGAGATCTTACGCCTTTAACCTGGAGGGTATCGGGGGAGGTGACCTGCACGAGCAGGTCATGGAGACCTTGGACGTAGACGGGCTGGATAACGATAAACACAACATAGGATTGGTGAGAGGCACTCGTACATCCATGGAGCGGGAGAGGAAGGGGGGAGCGGGCGGAGATGGTGGTGGGAGGAGAAGAGCCAAAATTTTTCAGTCTGATGTACACCTTTGTTTTGCCGCATTGTGCATGTGCAGCACGCGTTCTCCGCGAGCTGTACAGCCTGTAGCTACTTGCCGCGGTCCTTGCGTATATTTTTTGTATATTCCCCACTCGGCACCGCAATCCAAGTCACTCTCGTCTTCACTTCCACCATACCTCTCAGGTCCTCGCCGTTCGCCAGGCTTCAGGCAGCCAAATCTTCTCCTCCCTCCCCGTCTTTCGATTCAATCAGAACCTGGATCGCAGCTCTACCGATGGACGAGCCAGAGACGTCCAAGCCACGATGGCCAGCCTCCGATGTCCTCTTTGACCAGTGGGACATCGCCATGCGCGTTGCACGCGACATTTTACTCAACAGGAAAAACCACGACCGTGCACAATTCTTACTGGAAACCGTGCTGCCGCTTTGCGACCAGGGTGCGTCGCCTTCCAACACCAAGGACCCACTGACGCTCAACAATGTAGAACTCGGCTCGCGTGAATCGAACGACATTCTACAGCTCCTCACCAGCACGTATCCCCGATACACCGACACCGAGTCGCGCACGGCAGTCGAGCAGGTCGGCGTTGCACTCATCCGTCGCGATCCGTCCCTTGCAGAACAAGTTCTGATTTGGCTTGACTCGCAATCCACTCATGCTAGCGCCCCCGCCGATATTTTTGCCCTCTTATGTTGGGCCTGTGCGCTTCTGCCACTGGTCCTCGAGACCAAATACCAGTCTGACGTCCTACGCGTCCTCGCGGCCTTGTACGATTCCCTCGTCGGGTCTCCACGCGTCAAACCCGCATTGCGAACAGCAGGTGTTGCTCGTGTTAGAAGAGTGTTCAGAGCCGTGCGCCATCGTCTCCCGCTTTGGAGGTTTGCTGACCGGTCGTAGGTTTCTGCACATCTAGAAACCATCCTGACTGCTGTCCTCGACATGCGCGCGATTCCGCTCCTTGGAACGGCGATCGACGTCGTAATCCACCTCAAAAACACCTCCGAACCCGTTAAAACACGTCTGAGCCCTGAGATCAAGAGCGCAGTCCTAGACCTCTACTGCAAAGACGTGCTGGAATGCCGAACACCCCTTGCGCCGCACATCCTTACTTCGCTCGATCTATTCGTTGCAAAGTACATCGATTCTTCATCGTTTGAAACCAACATACTTCCATCCTTAGAGAAGGCGCTCAGTCGCGGCGTGATTGCCGGCCCACGCGCCTTTCTAACAAAGTATCCGAATCCCATCCCCGCTACGGCTTTCCGCACACTCCTGCCCCACATCCTCGCGCTCGCACGCAACCCAGGCTCGATTCGTGAAGTTGTCGAGCTCTTCCAGGCCGCCGTAACTCGTCTGCGCGCTGTCGTCCCAGTGCCGGAGGAAGAGTTGCAAAGAGCGCAAGAGGAGATCCTCTCCCTTCCGCGAACACGCAAAACTGCTAGCGCAATGCATCGCGCTGCGCTATTCGGGATGCTCTCATGCCTAGGCACTCCGACGAACATCGAGGACGGCGTATCGACTCTGTTGACTCTGTTGACCGGGGAAACCGCCTCCGACGCGGCTGAACCGTTATCCAAATTATTAGCAGGTTGGATCGTGCATCTACTTTCGTCGGGTGCGGCAGTGAAGAAGATCGAAGACGCAGGGGTCTCGGTCGCGAAGGGAATGGCGATGAAAGCATCCCCAACCTCCCCAGGAATCCGTGCAGCTTGGTGGAAGCTTAGCGCCACGGTTCTTTGGGAAGATGGTGCAGATATTTCGCCTTTTGCTCGCCCACTCGTCACTACTTTCGATACCGCATTGACCACCATCGGAAGTGGGTTGACGTCCAAAGACGAGGTGCTACAAGAAGCAGTTATTGCCGCGGCCTGTTTGCTGCGCATCGCTTCCTCGAACGGGGATCTGGCAAAACAAACAGCAAGCCTAGCCAATGTCCGTACTCTCGTCGCAACTGGCGCCAACGACAAACCGGCGTGGCTGTTCAACGAGCGTATCTATTCACGGATCGGCGCGCCGAAGGAGGGTGTTAGTTCGGATACCTTGGCTCAAGATGCTGTTTGGGCAGTTCGTGCATTGAATGGCGCCTGGAAGCTTACAACAGCCAATGAAGTGTACGTTCTGGCTAAGCGCGTTCCTGTTCGCTAACGGATTCTTGCTAACAGCACACAAATTCGCATTGGGAGCGCCTTGCTGCATTTTTCCCTTCGACCACAACCTTCGATTCGCAAAGCCGTCCTCGACGTTGTCAACGCCTTCCCAAATGCTGGCGCAGTTGTGGCTGCCGGCGTCGGTGCTTACGTCTGCAAGAACATCGACATCGGAGTCAAAGAGGCTTATTGCGCGGCATTTCTCGCTGCCGGCGTAACCCGCAGCGAAGAGACCGCGGCGGAGTTGCTGATTTTGGGGCACCATCGATTAACCAGTGCGTTTTCCGCCCTTACATCCACTAGTGTCTCATGCATGATCACCCTCTGTAGATCCTGCTGGTCGACAAACTTGGATCGATATCTGCCAACGGGCTGGCCTCGATCCCCGAGATGTGGTTGTAAACCGCTTCGAACGTGTTATGGAGCTGATATTAACCGCTACTGCCAACGATCCTAAGGTTTGATCTTTCTCGGAAGAAGCAAATCTCATAGTCGGTAGACGGGTCTTCCGGAGGCGTCATATAGCGCCCTTACCACAATCGTCTTCGTCGCGCCCGACATGGTGCTCCCGCGCGTCGCCAAACAACTTGCGGCCGACATTGATCCCATCACCCTCAATGCGCTCACCGAGGACGATCTCGGAATGTGGCGCATGCCTGAGGGGACCGCCTTTGTTGATGGTTGGTGTCTTTGCTGACCCGAATTCTGTTATTTTCACTCATTAAACTAGTCCTCAGTGCGTCGAAGAACGAAGTACGTTCTCCAAAAAAGGGAAAAGACTTCGAGATCGCCCGTTGGGAGGCGGAAGTCCGCAAGACACTAGATAGCAAGAAGGGGGCAGCAGCAACGCTGACAAAACAACAGCAAGCGCAGCTTCAGATGCAACTGACCCGCGAAGCGCTCGTGAGGGAGCGAGTCAATGGTTTAAAAGCGAACGTCATTCGGGGCCTCGCTTTCATTCGCAGTATGGTTGCTTCTGGGACTCCGGAGCTGCGTCCCTACGTACCAGAAGTCGCTCGTCTTTTGCTTGAGGGCGCGTTGGGGACCGGTTATCTGCTCGTCGGCGATATTGCATTGGAAACATATCTGGTCCGTTGTGCTTTTCTCAGCATCACGGTATCGTTAATTTGTTCAGGATGTCGCGAAATGCTGCTCTGACCGCCTCGATACATTCCGTCTGTGGCTTGCTGTCGCTACTCTCCGTGGCCTTGAGATCGAAGCAGTCCCAACGGACATGAGGGCTGAGCCATTGAACAGTGCGCCTCTTTACATCTCTTCCTCGACGTTTTTTGAGTTTCATTGGAGATCTCGTTATTCGAGTTCTTCTCCGTCTTCGGTCTCTTGCCGAACAAACTCCATTCGATTCTGCGACATTCTCATATGCATTCCCGCTCCTTGCGCGTATCCTTGCTCAGGGAGGAATTCAGCCGGAGAACGAAGACGAGGCTCTCGAACAGCTATCGCTTACCATCGATATCCTTAAATTTCACTCCGGGGAATGTAGGTTTACTTTGTTTATGTCGATATGATCTAAACCCGGCTCTAGTCGACGATGCAGCATTCCCTCGCAGGCAAACGCTCGAGTCTCTGCTGACGACTATCCGGCAACAACTCAAGGTCGCAAAAGACGCGAGCTCCGCGCTGATCGACCTCGGGGCATCAGCTCATTCGAACGCAACTCGGGACGAGATGGATATTCTCCTACGCGGCACGTTGACGCAGGAGGTCCATGTCCGCAACTCGTGCCTCCAAACTTTACAGGTCCGCTCTCGGTTTGCGTTCACTTCTCGTGCTCATTTAGTCAAAGCCATTTGATCTAACGGACTTTGACTGGAGCCCCGAGCTCTGGCTTGCCTGCCATGACGAAGACGATCAGAACGGACGACTTGCGAGACATGTTTGGGATGACAATGGGTTAGACGTACCCGAGACGTTCTTACCTGTATTGCTTCCGCTGCTCGGCCATGACAATGCGTATGTTCGCAAGGCCGCCGGCGCAGCGATCGCAGACGCTGTCCAGCAGTGGCCGCAGACCTTGCATGCCACTGTTTTGGCGTTGCAGGACTACTACCGCGACAAGGCGAAGATTCTTGCGCCTGAATTTGACGAATTCGTAAGACGTTACAATGTAGGATTCAACTGTTCTCAACATTTACAGGGGATGGTCATTGCGGCAACTTTGGATCGTTCGGATCCATGGCAAGCTCGCTTGGCGACGTCGACAACCTTCCAGCTTCTCGCGCCGCTTCTTGCCGACGAAGAAGTCGAACCTTTCTTTGTTTTCCTCATCCAAGACGAAGCACTCGGCGACCGTATGAGCGAGGTTCGCCAGGGTATGCTATCCGCGGGAACGACGATCATCGACCTGCACGGTGCCCGCCACCTTTCTGGGCTTATCGTGAAATTCGAGGCCCACCTCGGTCAAGCGAGTCCCGCGACCGAGACTGGTGACCAAATCAAAGAAGCAGTCGTTATTCTGTTTGGCCGTCTTGCCCGCCATCTCGATGCTACCGACCCACGCGTACCCTCCATCGTCGACCGGCTCGTAGAGGCGCTCAAGACACCCTCGGAACAAGTCCAAATGGCAGTGTCCGAATGTCTGTCGCCTCTCGTCAAGGTCATGGGCGATCAAGTTTCTCCATTGGTAGACAACCTCATGGAGCAGCTATTTGACGCGCCAAAGTACGCCGCCCGCCGTGGTGCTGCATACGGTCTTGCCGGTGTCCTTAAAGGCACCGGTATTGCTGGGATGAAGGACTTTGATGTCATCCGCCGATTACGCACGGCGTCCGAGGAGAAGAAACGATACGAACCGCGGCAGGGGACGATGTTTGCATTCGAGACTCTTTCCGCCACTCTGGGGCGCTTGTTCGAGCCGTACATCACCTACGTGCTACCGCTATTACTGGCGTCCTTTGGTGATTCGACGGCAGATGTGCGGGAAGCAACTCAAGATGCTGCGCGTATCATTATGGGGAACATGTCCGGGTACGGCGTCAAGCTCATCTTGCCTTCTCTGCTCTCCGGCCTTGACGAAAAACAATGGCGCTCCAAGAAGGGCTCGATTGAGCTGCTGGGGATGATGGCGTACTGTTCTCCACGACAACTCTCGCTGTCGCTGCCCATTGTTATTCCCCGTCTGACCGGTGTTCTGACCGACTCGCATGCGCAAGTCAGGGCTGCTGCGAACAAGAGTTTGAAGCAGTTTGGCGAAGTTATCACGAATCCCGAGATCCAGAACCTTGTCCCCATTCTTCTCAAAGCACTTGTAGATCCAGCAAAGACCCCGAATGCGCTGGGATCGTTGCTCAAGACGTCCTTTATGCACTATATCGACCATTCGTCCCTCGCATTGGTGTGTGACATTCACGCACAAAAGGAAATCTGCTCATGTGATGTTAGGTAGTTCCAATCATTGAGCGCGGGCTGCGGGAACGCGGCGCCGAGACAAAGAAAAAAGCGGTGCAGATTGTCGGAAATCTTGCCTCCCTCACAGACTCGAAGGACTTCGTTCCGTACCTTTCCAAGCTCCTCCCTATGGTTCACCAAGTTCTCGTCGACCCAGTTCCCGAGGCCCGCGCCACGGCAGCGAAGGCGCTCGGAACACTTGTCGAGCGTCTCGGCGAAGTCAACTTCCCGGATCTCGTTCCTGGTCTGCTGCGGACCCTCAAGACCGACACGTCTGGCGTAGACAGGCAAGGTGCCGCTCAGGGTTTGAGCGAGGTTCTTTCTGGCCTCGGAATGGAGCGCCTCGAGGGCCTCCTTCCCGACATACTCGTCAACGCACAGTCTCCACGGCCGACCGTCCGCGAGGGCTTCATGTCATTGCTTGTTTTCTTACCCGCAACATTCGGTTCTCGATTCCAGCCGCACCTGCCCAAGATCATTACACCCATTCTCAGTGGGCTAGCGGATGTTGAGGACTATGTCCGCGAGGCCGCGATGCGCGCCGGCCGTATGGTTGTCACAAACTACTCGTCCAAGGCCATAGACCTCCTGCTGCCTGAGCTCGAGCACGGAATGTTCGATCCGTCATGGCGTATTCGTGTGCGTTCGCTGTAGCTTGCATCTTGCATATTGTTAACGGTTTGCAGCAATCGTCGATCACGCTTGTTGGGGAACTTTTGTTCAAAGTTTCGGGTATATCGGGCAAGACGTCGGAACTCGAAGAAGACGAGGCGGCAGTCGAAGCTGTTGCCAACGAGTCTTCCAAGCGCGCTCTCACTGAAGTACTTGGTTCAGAGCGGCGAGACCGCATTCTTGCGTCACTCTACCTTGTTCGTCAAGATGGCGTTGGTATCGTTCGCACAACGGCTGTGCAGATCTGGAAGGCGCTCGTCAACAATACACCTCGAACAGGTCTGTCTTTTCATGACGTTTCTTGCATTTACTAAAGCGGTCATAGTGCGCGAAATCCTCCCTGAGCTCGTTCGGCAGATTTTGTTCTTGATCTCGAGCGACGAGTTTGAACAACAAGAGGTTCATACGATATTTCTCGCCTTGAAAGCTGTTCATAACTTCCCAGACGACGAGCAGAACGGTCGGCGAATTATGTCGCAAATTTGGCGACCGGGTCCTTTCCGAAGTGGTTGCCATTTTACGCACCAACTCGACCTCGCAAGACTCTCGCACTCGCGAGGGTGTGTGCCTGTTCCTCAGCGAAATCATGTATCCCCCATTCTTTCCAGGATCGTCCTGTTCTTATGTTGCATCAGGGAGAACTCGACCGAAGGCCAGAGAGAGGGCCACGAAGACGACATTATTGCCATGGTTCGGTCCGCACTGGTGGACGACGAAGCAAACGTCAGATCTGCCGCCGCTAAAGCGTTCGACATCTTGCAGGAGCACATCGGAAACAAAGCCATTGACCAGACCATTCCCACATTGCTCGACGCTCTGAGGCAGCCAGGAAAGAGTTCTGGGACAGCTCTCAAGGCTCTACGAGAAGTTATGAGCGTAAGTCATCGCCTCAACCGGACTGCGAGCCGTCCTTTGAGCGATGTTCTTAGGTCCGCGCGTCAACCGTTTTCCCGGTACTCATTCCGACGCTTACCGCGACGCCAATGACGGCATTCAATGCCCGGGCATTGGCGACTTTAGTTACAGTGGCAGGTTCCGCGTTAAGTAGACGGTTAACCGTCATCTTGTCGGCGCTTGTACGCGTCGTCGAAGAAGAAACAAACGAGGAATTGACGAGTGCCGCTGACGAAGCGATACGCGCACTCTTGTCCTCAGTTTCGGACGCGGAAGCTCTCAACGTGCTCATGATGTTATTGCTAGGATGGCATGTTGTGTTTCTTGCGCTCGTGCGGACTGCTAAACGCCTGCAGGGTAAAACATGACTCGCCAAAACGACGCGTTAGTGCCTGCCAGTTCTTCTCCATCTTTTGCGAAACATCGGCCGAGGACTCTTCCATCTATCGTGTCGATTGGATTCGGCAACTTGTCTCCCTCCTCGAGGACACTCAAGTTGAAGTGCACAGTGCCGCCTGGTCCGCCCTCGACATATTCGTCAAATCTGTCCCCAAAGACGAGCTAGAACCTCTCGTGGTTCCTCTCCGGCGGAGCATCGAATCCACTGGCGCGCCTGGGCATCACGTTCCAGGATTCAGTCTTCCGAAGGGCGTCGCTCCGACCGTGCCAATCATCATTGCAGGTCTTACGACTGGAAGCAACGAGCAACGCGAACAGGCCGCGTACGCGATCGGCGACCTCGTCGAACGGACGGAAGAGACCGCGATCAAGCCATATGTGGTGCCTTTCACGGGTCCCCTCATCCGTGTCGCTACGCAGGCGACGACATACCCGCCGCCAGTTAAAACCGCCATTTTGAGCGCTCTGACGAGTATGCTCGAGCGCATTCCTGTGTTTGTGAAGCCGTTCTTCCCGCAGCTGCAGCGAACGTTCGTGAAGAGCGCGAGCGATCCCGCCAGTGTGGTTGTTCGGGCCAAGGCAGCCCAGGCGCTCGGCGTTCTCATGCGTAGCCAGCCGCGAGTCGACCCAGTGGTGACCGAATTGGTGACTGGTATCCGGTCAAACGACGATACGATTGCAAGCAGTTTGATTTTGGCGCTCAGCAACGTCGTGAAGAGTGCGGCGCCGAACATAGGCGAAAAGGCGCGGGATTCGTGCGTCGAGCTTGTCAACGACGCCTTCCGAGAGTCTCACGAAGGTAAACCTATATCCTCCTGCTTGATGTTTGTTCATTGCTACGAGAAACATACGCCCGGGCTATTGGCAACCTGGTCCAGTCACTCTCTGGCCCATGTGCGGAGCTTTTGCGTCCGCTTGTTCAGTAAGGCCTTCCCCACCCAGCGTCATTTTTGCTGAACGAGTTCAGGGCGCACCTCGTCGGCGGAACACCACTTTCCATCATTGCTGCACAAACAATCGTCGCCGTGGTCACCCCTGACGACACCGAAGAACCCAATCTCTTCCAAAAGCTCTCCGTTATGCCTGATGTTATCCAAAAAGTCAAGGAAGGACTTGCGTCCGACCGGCCGTTTATTACGCGACCGTCTAGGGAGGCCAGAGACTTGATAAAATCTTTAGACGAAGACGTTTAGACGTTGCTACTACTTTGTGTTGTCGAATTGTTTTCGTGTTGGCGTTTGTTTCGTCGCGTTCCTTCTCTGCTGCCAAAATGTTGCATCGCCGACTCGCGGTCGCTCTCCGGCCGGGAATAGCGCGCCAGCTCTCCACCCGCTCGCCCCCTTCCTCTTCGCCCGTCCGAAACGGCGTCTATGGCACCGTCGTCGTGCTGGCCACGGGCCTCTTCGCGATCTACTACTTTGACGCTCGGTCCGCCATACATCGCTACGTGTTCACACCGCTGTTAAGGAACGCGCTGGATGCGGAGACGGGGCATAGAGTTGCGGTTCAGGTGCTAAAGAGCGGGTTGGCGCCGAGGGATGTGGTTGAAGACGATGCGAGGTTGAAGGCGTCGGTGCGTTGTCTGTTGCAAGGCTTGAACCAAAGCCCACCAGCGGGTAGCTTTGGGACAGCGAATTTTCGAATCCAATCGGGCTCGCAGCTGGATTCGACAAACACGGAGAGGCTATAGACGGTGCGGACAAATTATGAAGAATAATACCGGGCCTCATCCTCCGGTGCAGGCCTGTTCAACCTCGGCTTTAGCTGGGTCGAAATCGGCAGTGTAACACCAAAGCCGCAGGTGGGCAATATTCTCTCCGTGGCACACTGGCCGACCCTGCCAACAGGACGGCAACCCGCGTCCTCGCGTTTTCCACCTCCCTGACGATTTCGGTCTCATTAACCGCTATGGTTTCCCGTCTGAAGGGCACGCGGCTGTCCTATCCCGTCTACGCGCAAGGACTCCCCGCTTTGCCGACGACTCGTCCTCTGCTGCCTTTCGACCGGGCTCTATGCTAGCAGTGAACCTGGGGAAGAATAAGGAATCCACGCCAGAGTCGATAGACGACTTTGTGGCGGGAGTGCGCGCGTTTGGACCGCATTCCGACGTTCTAGTTATCAACGTGTCGAGTCCGAACACGCCCGGCCTGCGGTACGTGCGTTGGTCTCGAGGCCTGCTCATAACCGATATTATCCAGGGGGTTACAGAACAGGGAGCTACTAGATGCCCTTTTAGACGGAGTCACCGCCGCTCGCGAACAAATACACACCCGCAAACCCCGTCTTGTGCTCAAGATCGCGCCGGACTTGGACGAACCGCAACTAGTCGAGATTGCAGCCGTCATCTCGAACAAACAAATCGACGCGGTCATTGTGAGCAATACCACGATACAAAGACCGTCGAACCTAGTCGACCGTATGACGCTGCTTCCCTCTCATTTCTCCGTTAATGGCATTTAGCGAATAAATCTGAACTCGGTGGATTGTCTGGCGCGCCTGTGAAACCGTATTCTCTTGCGGCCCTACGAACACTTCGCAAAAACCTGCCTGCGGATATCCCTCTTATTGGATGCGGCGGCATCTTCACCGGCGCCGATGCGTTAGAATACGCGCGTGCAGGCGCGTCGCTGGTTCAGGTTTACACCGGCTTTGGGTATGGCGGCGTTGGTGCTTGTCGGCGGATCAAGGATGAATTGGCTGCTGCGTTGGAGAAGGAAGGGACGACATGGACAGAGGTGGTGAACAAATCGGTTTCGGAGTTGAGCTTGAAGAAGGAGGACCAGGAAGCGGGTCGGAGTATCAAGCAGCTCATTGCGGAGGCAGAGGACTTGAGGCGGATGCTCGACCAACTGTCAGACAGTACAAAGGAATCTTCTGAACAATAGCCTTATTCCTTGTACCTGACGGACCAAACAAAGTTGTTATACATGATTGCGCTGGGAGATGTAGAATGCGGATGGTGAATGTACATGCTAGGCGTCGTCATCGAAATCCAGGTTTCCTCCAACCTGGACGCGTTGCACCACCTCGTCCTTTTCTTCTTCCGCAGAAGGCGCCGACTGATCTTCCGCTTTGTCCGGACCCAAAAAGGCCAAACATCCCGTAGCACATCCCCGCCAGCGAAGCGGTACCAAGTCCGGCGCTTTCAGCCCCGCCACGTGCGTCTCCCACGAGTATCGCTCTTCCGCACAAGTGATAAATACAGACGCACGGTCGGACGGGTGGTGGGGTGAGCTGCAAAAGCCTATCCCCGGGTTCTTCAGGCTCCTTCTCGACGTTACTGAGCCTGGGGTCTTCGTCGTACGCATAGACGCTGTCGGGATGAAGCGCGTCGAGCTTGCAGCGCAGCATTGGAGGTAGGGGCAGAGTGAAGCGCTTTTTCTTGGGCAGCAGCGGCTTATCCGTTATCCCATCCTCCAGCAGCGGTAACTCGTAGACCTTGACGATGCGCCTGCAGCTGCGATCCACGGACGGCCGTGCACCTGGTTTATCCGATCCAAACAGGACCCGTAAGCAAAGCTCCACCAGCGACGGCACGCGACTTGGAGAGCGCGTAATCGGGGAGAGAAGCCGTCCGTTTATCGACTGCCCTCCGAGCGCGTCAAGGGACCAGAAGGGATTGGGAAACAGTAAGAGCTGCTGGACGTTCGGAAGTTGGTCGATCTCGGCCGGGAGGTATTTGAGGAGATTGTTCCCGACGTTCAAAAAGACCAAGTTCTTAGCAAACCGAATCTCTGGTGGGAGATACTGTAGTCGATTGTTCCCTGGATGAAGTTTAGGCAGCCAATAAACGAAGAGCTGGGTACACACTTAGGCTGAGCTGCGTGAGTCGCTCCACAAGGAAGAGCTCCTTGGGCACTGAGGATAAGAGGTTCCCGGCCAGCCAGAGAAATATCTCGGCTCCCGCTACTCTGCTCGAACCGATAATAACTGCCGGCGCGGTCTTGACACGACTGAAAGTACGCGTCGCAGAAGGAGGAACATCCACCGGGACAAAGAACGCGTGGAGATCCGCGATGAACTTTGCGGGCATCTCTGTTAGCTGGCGACTGCTGTGGCTCTAGTTAGGCGCTGAAGACGCGTTCAACCTGGGGCACGAACTCCAGGTCAATGACACCCGAAGCCTGGTCGACCATATGGCTGGCAGCGTCTTCCCATGTTGCCGCCTCCCTATCCTCTTCGCGTACGATCGACTGGCGGGGGGTAGGCGTAGGTGACAAGGGCATAGATTCGGGTCCAAATCTGCGCTGCTTCTTGGGTGGCTGGTCCCGCGTTGGCGGCGTGCTGAGACGCGTCTTGCTACCCTTCTCGCAGTCCGGGGGGATCCAACCCTTGGCCGATGCGGCCCATGGGTGTTGAAAGACCGGGTCGCGTTCTATCGAGAGCGGATCGAGTCGTGGGGACGACGCGGGCGAGCTATCCAAATTTGTTGTCTGGGGCGACGAGGGTGGAGAAGAGGACGGAGGCCAGTTCCGTTCGCTCATTGGAAGGGGACAACGCGGGTGGACGAAACGCGGGTAGTGGCAGTCACGGCGCAACCAAGGGTGCAACCGTTTGGCTTTCGCCACGATGGCCGCGGATGCTCTTTCACGCCTTTCTCTCACTATCCCCCCTCCCGCTCTCTCCAAAACCCCCAGCCCACAGACTAGAATGTCCAACTTTCGCTATGTGCAAGACGGGCGGGACACCCGCATCTACGACTCCGCAGGCACCCTCTTGAACAAGCACGACGACCTCTGGTTCGCAGACGGTATGGACCATGTGGGGCTATGTCCAGGCTACTGAGCTATACCAGGTAGCATAATAATGCAGGCCGAGTCGACGCTCTTCCGCGTTCATAAATCATATCTATCGCGACATTCTGTGCTCTTCAAAGACATCTTCATGCTCCCCCAACCCCCACGCAGCCGCAGCCGTTCAGTGGGCTCCGAAGTGCTGGATAGCGCCGTCCTCGAGGAACTCGAGAGCTGTCCTGTGGTATTCCTCCACGATAAGGCCCAAGATGTAACCGTCTTCCTTCGGGCACTCTACGACGGGTGCGATTGGGGAAATAACAACAGGGCCGACTTTGAAGTCGTCTCAGGCATCCTTCGCCTCGCGACGAAGTACATCGTGGACAGTTTACGCGAAAAAGCGCTCAAACACATTTCGACTGCTTGGCCATCGACCTTGAAGGGCTGGGACGCGAGAGAAGACGTGGGTCGGGCATTTGAAATGGAAACATCCACCAGCAGTGGTCACTTCTACCCGTCCCCGATCGTGCGTCCACCTTTATCCCGCCCGACGGCATACTAATCCCCCAGCAGGCCGTCATCAATCTTGCTCGAGAAGTCGATGCACCATCCCTGCTGTCCTCCGCATTCTACGACTTATGTCGTTACACCTACTCGCAAATATACGAGCCTGTTGAGGACGAGCCGCTGCATCAGTCGCCCGACGCATCGCCGCTCTCCTCACTAGATATGCGGCGACTATCGCTCGGCAAAGAGGCCGCGCAACATAGTATCACCAACCTCATACAACACCTCGGGCATGCCCAAACTGCTCAACGGCAGGTCAGCCACTTGCGCAAGAACTCGATACATGCAATCTGTCTTTCCGCGGCCGCGTGTCGCAAGGACTTTGTCGAACTGGTGCGTGCAGGTAATACCCGGAAGCCGATCTTACACTGGTCCCTAGACCCAGCTCGCCACGCAGCATTACCTATTTGATCGCGAACGCGGGCACTGCGACCCGCTATACGTCTCGGAGGAGATTGGCCAGCTCAAGAGTGCCGATATCTCCGAATGCAAGGCATGTGCCCGTGCCCTCGAGAGCTGGGCTGCTCGCGAGCGCCAGAAGATATGGCAGATGATCCCCGTGTGGTTCAAGATAGAGATACCGCTCGACACTCCCATTAGCCCTGCGTCTCCGACCACCACCACATCGCTCTAATGCCCGTACTTATATCCTTTTACGTATACCGACCTCGTTTGGCTCGTTACACTGACCGACTGCCCACTAATGACAACCCTGCATTCCATGTACATCTCGTCCATTGTACCACCCAAGCTACATACACTCATACCGTGCTGTAATCGAAATACCAGATCTACTTTGCACCTTCAAGGTCAAGTCAAGGAAAATATGTTACATTTTGGTTCGTGGTGGATACAGTAGAAACCAAAGCTACAGAGGATTGCGAACCAATATTGTGAGGTCATGCAGAGCCTCGAAGCCCGCCGGTTGCGCCCGTTGCTGCAATTCGTGCGGCGGCATCGTCCGTCGAATCGCAACCGATGCTCGTGCCCGGCTTGTTCACCAAAGGAAGACTCGCACAGGTCGTGCCAGCGGCGCAGGCCGTCAGCGCGAACTTTCCACCGACACATTGCGCAAACGAGTCCCCGATGCAGGCTTGTTCACCATCGTCGCAGGTGGAGTCCTTGGTCAGGGTCGCGAATTTCGCGTTCTGTTTCTGGGCGTCGAGACCGTTCTGCAAGTGAAAGTCGGTGGAGGAGTCGGAGGAGGAGGCAGCATTGACGGGGGACGGGGTGGCGTCGTCCGTTTCTGCGTCGTCTTCTTCCGCATCATCTTCCTCTGAATCGCAGTCGTCGGTGTCATCTGCGTCGGTATCATCATCGTCGGCATCGTCCGCGGCATCCTCCGTGTCCACACTATCCGAATCGCAGTCGTCATCTGCGTCGGCATCGTCATCGTCGTCGCCCTCGTCGGCATCGGCCTCGCCTTCGTCCGCGGTATCATCATCCGCGTCCGCACTGGCGTCCTCTCCGTCGTCCGAGTCGACCGAGGTGCTCCCGGAACCGTCAATGCCGCCCGTTGCGCCGCTGGCGGCAATACGCGCGGCAACGTCCGCTGAAGTGTCGCAGGCTATACTGGTCCCGGGACTGTTCACGAGGGGAAGCGCCGCGCAGATGGTCCCGGCGGAGCAAGGCTGCATCACGAAAGCGCCCCCGACGCACTGAGCAAAGGCGCCTTTGACGCATGCTTGTTCCCCGGTAGAGCAGGTGGAGGATTCAGTGAGGGTGGCGAACTTGGCATTTAGAGCTTGCGCGTCGATGCCGTTCTGACGCTGAAAGTCACTGGCGGCGCGGGGAGCGACGGGGGCGCTAGTGGCCACAAGAGCAGATGCGAGAAGTAGCAAAGAGAGCATCGTGAGTTGTCGTAAGGAGAGTTGGGTTCCGCGTCCAGGCGGGGTGGTTGTTGGTGGGAGAAGAGAGACTTGACTTTGCCATTCATTGGCCCACCTTTTTATACGGGCTGACCGGAAACAGGACAATGGACTCAATCAACTTACGACAGACACCACACAATGGCCGTATTACCCAGCACCTGCGCAGATCCTAGGGAAAATGCATGGTGCGACGACGGCAGGACCAAGGTTGGGTGGCTACTCAGAGACTGTCGAACCAAACTTGGGACATTCGCGGTCACGCTGTTACCCGCATTCTTTGTGTTTCCTCTGAATCTCTGCGGAGGCTCTGCGTACTCCACGGACTGCTCATCCTCGAGGGGTTGCGCGATAACATTCACCAGAAGCAAAGCTCAAACCAGGGTTACCGATTGCGACGTCTGAAACGAGGAATATGAGTCGCACGACGAGACAGAGAGAGAGAGGTGGTTATTCTGTGGCGTACCCTGCATGGGTACTTTGCTATGTACAAGTATTTTAATCGTACACTTGTTAGAGCGGGTTTATTGCTACTTGAGGTTGAACCAGGCCAGAACGAGGACAGGGATGGCCGTCAACATATGGCCCACACTTTGTTTTTCTGCAACCTGAGCGGCTTTGCCTTCTGCCCGGGTCCTGTAATCCTTCAAAATCCATCCGTCCGCCACGCAGACGAGACTTCCGAGCCCCAGCATAATGCCCACTGTTCGTCGCGCCCCAAGCAACGACAATATCACCAGCCCCGCCCCGTTGACGGCATTGCGGACACCGTGAATGCGCATGAACGCCTTTTGGCGCGCTCCAGCCTCGCTGTTCCAGTCGATCGATGGCGGGATGACTATGCCGAAGAGCTCGGCGGTTTTGTGGCCAGGAGATACGAGGGTGTAAAGTCCGGTCGAGATGCCGAGTGCACCGAAGAGTGCCGAGAAAATGGAGACAGGCTGCAGACGGAGGCTCATGGTGGTGGTGGTACGGATGAAAGCGGAAGCTGGAGCTGGTAGCGGAAGAAGTGCGGAAGAGAACGGATGTGACCCTTGCATCAACCACCACTTTCTTCCGTGCGCCACCGTGTCCACTGCCCATAGTCAGGATGCGTCCATCCCAAGTCGTCCGCGGCGAAATGCCCGGCCCCAAGGTCTACGTCCGTCCTCTTGCTCCAACTTGGCCTACCCGTTTCTGACCATCCTTGCAGCTCTCTTGGTGGGGTGCCCCCGACGTCCAAAAGCAAAGAGGCGTCTACCAATACAGTCCATCTGCTACCCTCTCGGTTATCTATCCTAACATACGCGCCAGCCATCTCGCCATACCAGGCCAAAGCCGCGCCTCACATGTTCCGCAGCTACCTCTTCAATGGCATTCGACGCCTCTCCGTCTACGCTCTCCCCATCCTTGTCCCCTCCTCCATCTGTGCGTCGCAATGCCAACATTCACGTCCCGTCCTCACTTTCCATCTCAAGATTACTATGTCTGGCAGTCCGCCGTCAAGGACTACCACTGGCGCAACAGCAAGGAGGGTCTTCGGGCGCTTGGTGGCGACGAAGAGTAGCTCTATACCACACACAGCAATGTCGCGAATACAAATAGAAAACTACAACACGTCGCGTCTACGTCTTCTTCTTCTTCTTTGCCGGCTGTTTCGACGAAGATGCACCAGAGCCGGACGGTGTTGACGGCCGCGACTCCTTCTTGACATCGTCTATCGTCCGTTTCTTGCCCTTGCCCTTGACGCGGGCCTCCTCCAGCTGCCTCTGCTCTGCCTCCTTCTCGATCATCCCCAGCAACGTAGTGCATCGACGTTGCAGCTCTTGCGTCGTCCGACTCTTAAAGAACCAGTCAAAGCGGAATACCGGAAACTCGGTAATGTCGCGCTTTATGCGTTCGTAGACGTCTTCCGTCTGCATCCCGTAGTTGAAGAGCCGGCAGAGAAGGTATCGGTCCTCCTCCTCGCTATACACCTTGCCCTTGGTCGTCGGATAGTTGAGCTCCAGCTCTTGCATCGGGTACCGCACAGAGTTTATCTTCTCGCCCAGAAGATATTCGAGGTTGTCGCGCTTCGTGCGTTTCGCCTCTCCCTCCTGGATGCGCGTGTTGATACGCTGATACTCTACCCAGAGCATATAAGCATACCAAACCACCGAATGAGAACATAACCGACCTTGCAAGCCGGTCCACCGTTGCTCAAAGACCTCGTAGTACTTTTCAACGTCTGCAGTCGACTTTTCTGGGATTTCAGCCGCATAGACCTCAAAGTTTTGGTTCCTATCGTCCGTTCGTTCAACACCAACAAGGACTAGAGCAGTTGAAGACAAACCAGCCATGCGATTCGAGGGCCCGAACAAATTGTTGAAAATCGCGACGCGTCCAATCAGGGAATCCCTGCTCGATCAGCTCCTCCTTGTGCGCCGCTTCATCCTCGTTCAGCGGCTCCGCTGTATAGCATCATCAGACTTGTTCACCAACGCTTGCGGCACGAACCATTGTCAATGACTTCCTGAGCAGCGACCCTTTCAGCCTCGAGCTTTTCGGGCGTGTCTTCGGGGCCAGCTGCTTCGCGGACGGTGGCAGCAATCCCATTCTGCTTCTTGTGGTAGGCGAGTTCGCGCTCTTGGTATGCCATCAATTCGGCTGGGAAGAACTGGAAGTCCTGACTGTATCGAGGCGTTACAAGTTTGTCGCGAAGGACCAAACAGCTTACAGCGTGAGTTGTTTGGGGGCTCGAGGGACCTTGGGACCGCGATCCGGTTTGGCCGTCGGTTTGCTGCCCATTGCGTCTTTGAAGTAACTGTCCACCGAGTAGTTCGACTTGCGCTCTCGCTTCGCCAACGACAAAAGGTTGAAGTTGAGGGCCTTGCGCTAGAAGAGAGACGATTTAGGGCGGTCATACAGAATGCCGATGTCAACCTACTCCCGCTCGGAAATCTTCACCTTCCCATTGTTGAACGGACGCTTCCGACTTGAAATTGCTCAAGTCTTCGATTCCGAGACCCTCGTACTTGCTGCTGAGCTCGGTCGTACGCTCCTCGCCGCGTTGGATGATCGCGTCGATATCGTCATTTATCAAGAGTCTGCAAACAATGAGCGTGACTTGGAAATATAAGAGGGCATATACTCACTCATCAGAAGTGCTGAGGATTTTCTCTGCACCATGTGTAATCATGTCGAGTAGCTCATCCTTATTGGCAGCCTTGGCTTGTTGCGTCCGGCCCTGCTGGATAACGAGCTGATCTAACCTCAGCTTCTGCGCCGCTCGTTCCAGCATCCGCTCTTCAACACTATTCTCCGTGATGAACCGGAAGACATAGACCTGCTTCGTCTGCCCAATACGATGAGCACGATCCATCGCCTGCAAATCCGCTTGCGGGTTCCAATCGCTGTCGTATAAAACAACAATGTCTGCCGTTGTAAGGTTGATGCCTAAGCCACCGGCACGCGTCGTCAGCAGGAAGATGAACTTCTCGCTTCCGGGCTTGTTGTATTCGTCAATGGCGACGATGCGGTCGTCATGGGCGGTGCTTCCGTCGATGCGGCAGTATTCTGGACATGAGCAAAAGACTAGGTTGAGGGGAAGCTAGACGGACTGAACGAGCGGAAGAGGCAGTAATCCTCAAGGATGTCGAGAACGCGACTCATTTGGCTAAAAATGAGAACGCGGGAGCCCTTTTCCTTCATTGACTTGAGGAGCTTGTCGAGAATGATCATTTTGCCGCAATTGTCGATGAGATGCTCGTCCGTCGTATATGGAGGACCGGGTTCCTATGTAACATGAGCGAAAAAATCTTGATACCTCGTATTGACACATACCGCGCCATCGAAGAGATACGGATGACAAGTGACTTTGCGGAGCTGCATGACCATGTTCATCAGACGCGTCTTGCCTTCCTTCTTGCCCGTCAAGCCTCCAAAGAACGTCAAAGGGAGTCGATTGAGATAACAACATAAGCGCGTACCGTTGACCGCATCGATATCCTTCTCCAGAACAGAACGATACCACTTGCGTTGCATTTCCGTCAACCCAACGTAGATGTTGATTTCCTTCTCTGTAAGAGATGCGTTGGTAGACATGGGAAGGATGTGCGAGTGACATACTGGGTAAGAGAGTCCTCTCTACATCCGCCTTGACACGACGAAGAAGGAAGGGCCGCAGGATTTTGTGCAGCGCCTCAACGACCTTCTTGCTCTTCTCCTCTTCATTATCGCTGTCGTCCTTGTGAAGGAAGCTATCGAGATCCGCGTAGTCGACAAAGATTTCGGGACAGATGAAGTTGAGTAGAGCAAACAGCTCTTTCAAGTTGTTTTGCAACGGCGTGCCGGTGATAAGGAGGCGTCCACGGGACATGAAGGACCGAACGATCTGCGATAATATCGAGTCGACGTTCTTGATACGATGAGCCTCGTCGATGACGATATATTCGAAAGAGAATTTCTTGAGCGCCGACTTCTCGATGAGGCATATCTCGTAGGAGGTTATGCACACTTCAAAATCTTGAGGAAGCAACCTGCTGGCCACGATTTCGGCACGTTCCTCTTTGCTACCAGTAAGGAGGACGACATTGAATGTGGGCGACCATCGCTCAAATTCTCGTGCCCAGTTTTGCAGAGTCGACTTGGGGACGACGACAAGATGTGGGCCATTGACCTCCTTGTGGAACTTGAGGTACGAGAGGAACGAGATGGTTTGTAGTGTCTTGCCGAGACCCTGAACAACAAACGATGAGTTGACTTGCATGCCGAACTTTTGACCCGCACCATCTCGTCAGCCAGGATGCCGTTCAACCCGTTGTGGTGGAGGGAAACCATCCAGTTTAATCCCTGCAATTGGTAGGAACGCATCTCGCCGTTGATAACTGCGTGGCGAAGTCAACACCACTGTATTCAGAATGGCGCGGACCCACAGCTCGGAGAGGTCTCAAACACGAAAGGCTGGTCATCGCCGTCGGCGGCGGCTTCGCCATCCTTCAAGAGCTCCTCGTCCTCCTCTTTCTCGGACTTGCGATGGCGTGCATTCGAGTCTCTAATGTTGCCGTTGAGAACTGGTTATGCGCTAACGCGCCCGAACCACGTACACAGCCTTTTTGCGTCCTCGGCCCTTCCCCTTGGGCTGCTGAGCGTCCATGAGCGCCGCGTACTCGGGGTCTTTGGCGCGCTTCAAGAACATAAGCACCTGAGCAAAATTCGATGCCTGACCGACCTTGATATCGACGAAATGCTTGAACAGCTCTGTTTGGCCAAGGAGGTACGAGTATCGCTTCGCTGCGTCTGCAGTCTAGGCAATGCAGACGCGTCGGAATATGAATGGACGTGCTGGCCAGCGCGCGCACCTTGGCTTTGTCCATCTCCTCTCGCTTCGCCTGCAGCTTCCCCTCATCCGCCTTGCGTTTCTGGGTCTTCTCGCTCTTCTTGCGTGTGGTCTTCTTGGGTTTAGGCGCCTCCTCCTCCTATGACAATGAATGGTCACGACCACGGCAAACACCGACACCGGCGCGACGAACCTGGAGCTCATCCTCCTCTACCTCGGATGGAACCTCGTCTACCTCCATCTCGTCGTATTCGCTCTCTCCGTCTGCACCAGTGCTCGGCTGCAGCTAGAGTCAGAACCGGGATGTAGCAGAAAAAGCAGGCAACAGCGAACCTGTCGAGATACAATGTTGGAGGGTACCACGTCGCTGAGAATATCTTCGTCCATGGCGGCCATTAGCTCGAAAGGATGGTGAGGAGCCGAACGTGTGGCAAGTGCCAGTGGCAAGCAAGTGTTTGACGGCGGGAAGCAAGCTCGAGTTGTCACGCTTGGTCCCGCTTTCAAACGCGTCAACAAGATCCAAAACGTGCACGGGCCTTTTCAAGTGCAGAAATCGACTATTGCGCGGTGTCTACGCGTAAATACACTTCTAATTAGTCTATGCTATGAATCCAGTTCACTAGTCCGTTTGTTCTAATCGTTCAGGATAATTTACCGCACGCCAGTAATGTCTGGACGGAATGGCCGCGGCTGCGGCATCATTCGTCCCTCAGTCGAGAGGAACGAGCTGGCGTTGCCTAAATCAGGTGCAGGACCTGGCCCTCCACGTCCAGGGCTTGCTGGGGGGCATGCCGTGAGGGAATATAACGGGCTGGACGGGAAGGGAGTAGCGCAGATCGAGGTCCTCCAGGATGATCTTGAGGTTGCGCATGAACGCCGTGCGTCGTGTCCATCGACCACCCCAATCTTGCCAGTGCGAACGATCTGTGCAAGGTTAGCTAGATTTTTGACGAACGGCGAGACAATACTCACGTTCCATGGCCACGACGAGATGGATGGCATTTTGGAACTCCATTTTATCGATATTTAGCGCAGAGCCAGACCATTCACGGTTGTTAGCCGTGACATATGCGGCAATGCGAGCTCGAAGCTCCTCAAGAACTCCGAGCGGCGTGTTGTACGCCACAACAAGGTTCGTCGTCTCCCACCTATGCAGCAAATTAAGCCAGTACGGAGCAGAACGAAGCGCACATACATCGAATGACTGCGACGAAGGTTGTGTACAATCTTGGAAGACGCCAAAAGGGAGTTTGGCGCGATGACTTCCTGTCCGTCGACTCGACGGAAAGTTGTCGCGAAGAGACCAAACTCGCGGACCACGAGGACTTGGTCGTCTATCATCACCGTGTCCCCGATATCCATACCTGAGTAACCTGAGTCAATTTCCCACTAGGTCCCATCTTGGAACATACAATGGGTTGAGAAGACAAAGATGAGCTGGCCAGAGATTTAATAACGGTGCTTGATAGTTCAAAAAATGCGAACCGAGTTGAAGAGTGTTGCCGCCGAGTTGCCGAAGATGAAGGAGAATCCGAGAACGATGGTCGCAAGAGGGACAAGCGACGTGAGGGTATTGTTGCGGTTGAAGATGAGCAGGCAGATGAAAATGACCAGGACAAGAGACGCAGCAACGAGGACAGCGTCTAGCTTGGCTATCGCGGAACCAACGTCCTGCCACACAATTGATTTGTCTCTTGCTATCCGATGCCGCACATACCTTCAAGCTAGAAGTGAGCGCTTTCCGCTCGCGGTAGATTCTCTGGACAGCTTCGCGCATCTCTTTTTTAGAAATGTCACCTTGGACAGAGTTAGCTCCAAGATGCATAACTATCGGCACACGAACCGTTGCCGTCTTTGTCGAACAGGGCAAACGCCTCCGTCTAGTACCCCTGGATGAGCTAAGGAACAACTATCAAAAAGAGCTCCTCCTACAGCCGCAACTGTCGAGTCGAAATAAGGGTAAAAGTCTGGAACAATGTTAGCAATATCTCAAAGGAAGGAAAGCGACGTACCATCGACAAGCAAATGAGACCGAGGAGGATAGACGTCGCTCAGGGCCCCGAACAGTTTGCGGGCTAGCTTCCTAGCGGAATCTAGCCCGCCCATCTCGCGATTGAACTTGGAGTTTTTCAATGCGACCTGCCCAATGGCGCCACCGACGTGATCGACGATAATGCTCGCCATCGCCTTGCGCCGCTTTTGCTTGCGGGCCGAAAGTTTCTGAGAGCCCTTCTCCCTGTCGTTGTCCTGGGACACCTCTGTCTCCTTGAGACGGAGCGTCGACGAAAAATCGACAGAGCCGGTGGGCGTCTTGCGACCACGCTTGCCATAAGGGTTCTTTCGTGGTGCAGGCTGAGCATTCGAAAGTCGGTCGAGAGCTTTCAAACCGAGGCGATTTTCCGCTAGGCGGTCCGCCAGAGCCTTTTGGTGGAAGTTGATGGCGACAAAACGGAGGAAGAGCTATAACAAGGTAAAGCCGATGTCGCAAGAGGACCAAGCACTAACCTTCTCAAAGAAGAGGATGATGGCAGCCGAGAAAAGCGCCTGTAGCTGGTCAGCAAATGAATCCCATCCAAAAGAGCGCTTGCTTGCCTGCATAACACGATTGACGATAACCCAGTAGTTGCCCGGCGGTTTCTGGATACCTCGTATGACCGAGAGACTGATCTAGTTTTGACATTAACCTCGTCGCACAGCAAGGCAACCTCGCTCACCCATGCCCACGAGACGTCCAGGACCAGCTTTAGCCAGAATTTAACCGCGAGTGTGAGTTCCAGCTGGATTTTGAGTCGTTCCACTGGATGATAGCATGAGATTCGTATGCCGACGTTTATTTGAGCTGACCTTGGCCACCAAAGAGAACGACAAGCGCGATAATTATCCGGGGAACATTCTCAATGAGGATGCTGGTCACGCAACCTGGAAAAAGAATTAAAATTGGACATGGAATCTTGCATAACACACACCGGCGGCCCAGATAATCGCAAACCACAGAGACCACGCTTCAACATGGGGCTAATCGAAGAATGAGGATGCAAGCGAAGCATTGTAGGAAACCGACCTTTGCCGGGTTGGAATTGAAGCGCAGTTCGAAGACGATGTATGGCGCAATGAAGAGGCCGGTGCCCAGAATGCCTGCTAGTAAGACACGAACTGGCCGAGCAAGTTTCATGAAGGCCATCCACACGGCGCGGCCACGTTTGGCCTTTGCGGCGGCGCCAGTAGCGTTAGCAGCCTTTGTCTCGTCGTCATCTTCGTCCCAGTCGAATTCGTCTGAGGAATCGGTGGCGGAAGAGTCCGAGTCGTCGTCGTGCAGCTTCTGAGCTGGTAGCTGCTCGGGGTGGTCTTCAAGCTGGGGGTCGCGCTCCTTTGCTGCAGCCATGGAGGCGCAAGGGAAGGATGTGGAGCCATCAATTTGATACACAAAATCTTCTGCCAAAACTTCGGGCGTCTCGGTTCGCCGATCCAAGCCCAAGCTAGTATAGACATCTGCTATCTCCGTACAACAACTCTACTCAGCCGCGAGCTCCATCTTAATCTTCGCAATGGCAAGCGCAGGGTTCAGGCCCTTGGGGCACGTCCGAGAGCCTGCAACAATCAGCACAAGAACACCGACCAGAGACACAATTACAGTTGAAGATCGTGTGGCACCGGTACAAGCTCAACTCGTTCTGCAGCACCTCCTTACGTTCCGCCGTTTGCGTGTCCTGAGCGGCGTTAGGAGTTCCCTATTGTGGAGGTGGAGATACACATACCCGTGAATCCGCAATCCACCGGTATGCCTGCATCAACGTCGCCGGGCCAAGGTACTCGTCCTGGTTCCACCAGTAGCTCGGGCAACTCGTCGAGCAGCAGGCGCACAGAATGCACTCGTACATCCCGTCCAGCTTCTTGCGGTCCTCCGGACTCTGCAGGAACTCGGTGCCGTCCGCTGGGGGATTCGGGTTCTGGAGGTACGGCTTGATGGATTTGTATTGTTTGTAGAAGAGCGTGAGGTCGGGGACGAGGTCCTTGACGACATACACTGCAGAAAAAGCGCGTGAGCCGATAAATCACTTGGTGAACGCCTAGCGCGTACTGTGCGGCAGCGGGTAGATCTTGGTGTCCTTCCCGGGCGACCGGTCGATGCGGCAAAGGCAGGCGAGCGTGTTCTGGCCGTCAATGTTCATCGCGCACGAGCCGCAAATGCCCTCTCTGCAAGACCTCCGGAATGTCAACGTGGGGTCGACCTCGTTCTTAATCTTAATGAGAGCGTCGAGAATCTGTGCCGGAGTAAACTTCTGCGCCATCCGGGCGCAGCGAGACGCACCATGGGCCCGGTCTGGTTGAGGTCGATGGTATAGGATTGGAGGGTCGGTTTCGTGGCGGGTTCATCCGGATTCCAGCGGTATATTTTGAACTCCTTGTTGAGAACGGGCTTTGTTGCGACGGGGGTGGCCAGGCGGCGCGCCGCCGAGGTGGAGAAGGAACGCGCTACGCGGGACAGCGACATGAGCGGAAGAGAGGAGCCGGCTTTCGGCGGGTCAAGGTTCCAGCCAATCACAGCTCGACTTTTACTCGAGTTACTAAAACACATGGGCCACCAGATATCCAGTCAAGTTTAGCACAGGCAACGCCCTCCAGCCCGGTAGCGTCCTCGCGGGAAGCTCGTCCACCAGCCTCCGCACCTCCCGCAACTCCAACAATGGCCTTCGAAACGCCTTCTGCTTGTCCCTTGACCGTTCCTTCACATGCGACCCAACTTCCAGATGGTTCGTCGAAAACGACGCGAAATCGGCATAGTTTGGGTACAGCATAACGTACCCGCGCAGGTGAACAAGCTCGATGAAGAACTTCTTCCAGGACCGGCTCCAATTATTCGACCGTACATCGGCGACCACGTTCTCTCCAATCCGCATTCTCGATTGAGACAGCCGTTCCGCCAGATAATCGTGGAACTCCCGCCAATGCTCCGGGAAGTAGACCGCTCCCCAACTACAGGGCACTTGCGAGAGATATGGCGTTGAAGGATGAGGAAAGTGGTTTTCGGCAAACAGTTTACGAGGGTCGAATTGTTGGCGTCCTTGGAGACGGAGTTCTGTGTTCTTGAGCTGGTAGAGGCTGATGCCAAACAGGCTTTTGGTTCTGTCGCGTTCTTGGCCATACCTAAGGCTCGTGAATAGCGAAAGGGACGAAAATGCATAGCTGACCGATAACGCAGAATGGTCATCTTCACCCAAGCATAGAAGAGAGGCGAGAGCTCGACGTCGTCCTCCAAAAGCAGGCCATAGTCATCGTTGGAATGCGGGTACCAAGACTCTACGACCGCTGTTATCAGTCCAGCGTGCACGACCCGTCTATGCGCGGAGACGCTTCCGTGGTTCCACGTATACTTCCCGAGCATTTCCATCGTATCTCTGTCCGAAGACTGCTCCATGTTCAGCCTCATGTTAACAGTGTCCCCGAAATATCGCGCTCCAGTAAGGGAGCTCAATAAGCGTCGAAGTGATTGCGGTCGGTCTTGGGTTATTACACTAATGTCGATGCGCGGGGTGTTCCAATCTGGACGAGACGTTGGAAATGCGAAACGAGATGCCGGGCAACATACGCAGCCATTCCCGCAGCGAAAGAGTTCCCATCCACTGCGCATAGGCAAGATCTTGACGCGGGAGGCGTATGACTGCGCTGGTCCATTTCGGAAGCTCGTCCAGCGTAACCAAAACGTCGGCTTTGCGGTCTTGCTCTCCTAACCACTCTTGAATCGCAGAAAGCGCGCGTGCATCATCGTGTTTCTTGCGCAAAGACTCGTATTGGAGCTGACATCTTGACGAGCCTCGAGCTGCGGAAGCCGGCCGGGTGTCCGAGTAGAGGAGAATGCGTATTTCGTGCCCCGCTTCGTGGAGGGCGCATGCCATGGGGAGAGCGTCTTGAAGGACGTCGAGAGTCGGAAAAAGAAACACAAAGAGGCCCAGATCGTCCACAATCGCGTCGAATGTCGTTTGCGTGTCCAGAACTTGAGGCTGCTGCGTTTGCACCGGTGGCCCGCAGTAATTCGTATCTTCATCGCCAAAACTCTGAATGATACCTCCAACGCTGTATTTCTGCGAGACCAAATCACCCATTGCCGCCCAGCTCTCGCCTGGATCTTGAAGTAGCGTCGCGGGTACCGTAAACGGCGGAAGGAGATACGCTGCTACCTGTGCGTTCACCGACGGCGCTACGCACGAGTGGTTAGACGCGTCGAAACCCCTTGGCCCAAGAGGAAGCTTGGTGGCCGTCGGACAAAGCAGCATGTCGCGCGTCCTCCGACTGAGCCCATCGAGTCCCTCGCCGTCCAGAAGCAGCACCCGCTCAACCTCTGTTCCTAGCCGCGCCGAAGCCTTGAACAAATCGCCAGCTGAGACTGTAGACCTCGAGCCTGGGATCGGGTGAAGCGCAACGTCCGGTTGTTGGTGATTCGACTGGTCTCTGACTGTTTGTTGGATGACCACGCGAGTTTGAGCAACGAGCGATTCTGGACAGATGACCAGCACTTTGGTAACGCAGGAAGAGGGTCCGATGAGTGAAGCGAGAGTGTCTTTGAGGATCGGTAGCGAAGAACGCGTTGCCGCGAGAACTGCGCCGAGCGAGGCGGTATGCGGTCTCGCTACTTGAGTTTCGTCGAGAATATGGGTCCAATCCGTCTCTGGAGGTTTGTCTCCCCGCGAGTAAAAGATATAAAGAGCAAAGAGGAAGAATGCGAGCAGAACGCGACGATGCTCAAGCGACATGATGAGAGCAAGAAGGCAGTTGCTACAAAAATGCAAAGACCAAGGATACGATGTAGATTATAAGACACGATGGTCAACGTAAGTAAATACACCAGAGAGACCTTCCAAACCGTCCGCTATTCCGCAGAGTCTGATCTAATGGCCATCTCTGCAAACACATTTGAGGAAATCCTGACAACAAACACAAAGACACGTACTGAAGAATTCATAGGACACCCAGCATAGTGCAGCGCTCGGAACGGTCGTTAGCACGCGCGGAGTAAGCCCGCGAACGTAGCCTTTCCACCCTTCCCTCGCCCGAATGACCCGCAACGCGTCACCCATTCCACGGACATTCCTCAGCTCCTCGTCATGCGCCGTTCCTCGCGTCTGAAGAATCGTTTTCGCTACATCCAACGGGGTCGTAATTGCGGCAGCAACACCGCCGGCAACACCTCCCGCAACGATGTGGCTGGCAGGGGAGTACTCGCGACGCGGGTTCATGAGGTTCTTAACTTGCTCATAAACGGTGAATTGGATCGCGTTGAAGGGTATCGAGATGGCTAGTGTTGTCGGGTAGGAGACGTAGAACGCTGCCAAGCCCTCATTGCGAAAGACGGTTCGGGCGCAAGTGAAGACGGATCGGAATTCGGATTTGTGGACCTGCATTCGTTGCTTGATAACTTGGCAACATTAAAATCGACACGAAGCGGTCCTAGAGAAGGAATGACACACCATCGAAGGGGTTCATAAGAGCGTCCGCAGCAATAGTGGCCGACGCGCCAGCCATTGCTTGACGAACGCCGTTAGTTCAAGTAAATAGAAGGAAAAAACCTGCACACCGGTCGCGACCACTTCCTGCGCGCCCATGTTTCCAGCCAGCTCTTTCACTGCCTCTAGAGTACCGAAGTGGACTGCATGGGCAGGCCCAGCGCCGAGGACGACTGACGACACGCCGCGCCATAGTGTGCGTAGCCCCTCCGTCGACGAGATCCTGGCAACGGCATTGCCGACGCCGCTGTAGATTGCGACGGGGGAGGCGGAGAAAACTTGCATACGCGTCTGAACAAATCATATAAACAACGCGTTGGTCCAGACCGAGGCTGGCCAGCGAAAGGACAGACCTTGATGCTGTCCACAGGATACATGACTGCATGCTCTGAAATGCCGGCCTATAGAACAAATAAGCCACGGGGCGCGAAGCAGGACGCGGCACGGACCAGGGCACCGGCAAGCATGTTGACCTGGGTACAAATTGGCGACGAAGGGAATTACAAAAGAAAGTGCATACTGCGTAGCCAGCGTTCGCAGGCAGAGCTTCGTAGTCGACTTCGTCGGCCATGGCAGCGGCGGGCGAGTTTTGGTGGGACAAGGGTCAAATCAAGGTCACACCGTGCCTCGTCGGTCGGTATGAAACGGTATCAAGTACAGACGCGTATCTAACCGCGGCTGGTCAAGCCCATACCACCTCCGCGCGCAGCCAAACCCATACCTATACTCATACCCATACCCATGCTATTCGCGTTCCCATTCACATTCACCGATAGCGCACCGGCAAGCAGATCCCGGCAGCACCGAAGCCTCTCTCTGCGCTGCACAAACCATGCAGACGCATCGCATGGAACCGCAAGCGGAACAGACACGAGACCCCGGCCAGTCGCGTCCCGCACCGATTGAACAAGCTCGTCCATCTCGGCTTCGGAATCGAGATCGTCAAGGTTCTCGTTCCCGTCATCCCCAGCTACCGTGCGTACCGCAGCTGCCGTCGACGCTTTCTTCGTGCTCTTCTTGGTACCCGTCGACGGTTTCTTGACTACCGCCGCTGCCGGATCTATCCCGAGAGCCGCAGCCTGCTCCTCCGCAAGTTTCTTCTTCTCCGCTTTTTCTTTCTCCTTCTTCTCTTTCTTCTCCGCCTTGGTCTCCCTCTTGACCGGCTCGACAAACTTGGGGTTATGCTTTCGTTGCCATTCCAGCAGCAGGTCGTCATACTTGCGCGACCGGCCCTCCACCGCGCGTTTGGCGCCCATGGAATGAGATTTGCAAGTGAGAGACCGGGAGCAAGGCAGGTTTTTGTCGTTTATGACGCCGCATTGCTGCTCGAGGTCGACGGGTCCCTTCGTCCGACCCTTGGTGATCTTGGGCAGCGCTTTCGTCTTCTTCTTGGGCGGCTGAGAGGGATCGGTGGCGTCGGGCGACGCTTTGCGTTTCTTTGACGCTTTGCCTGTTGCTAAATGAGCTGGAAGCAAGCTGCAGACTGGATACTGGACGTACCATCGGCCAGACTCGCCTTACCCGTTGGTTTCTTTCCGTTCGCGCGAGCGGTGGCGCAGATTGCTGTGGGCTATGAGCATCTGGAGGATGCCAGAAGAGCATGAGGATACCTGCATGCTCAACCATGGCGCTCCGGAGAATGGGCTTGCTGCATTCCGAGCATTTGACGACACCGATGTCGGAGGTGGACGTGAGTGGCTGAGAGCCATAGACCTTCATGTCTCGGGCAGGCAGCCATGTCGTCGGCGGCGACGGAAGGGAGGCCGGCTCTGTTGAGAGCGGCGACTCGGGAAGGTTGTCCCATGAGAACGGCGAAACCCGTTCAGGTGAAGGTCGCAGTTTAAGATGCATTGTGCGGTGATGGTGGCACGACGGGTCGCAATTCTACAAGAAATAGTACAAACAGTGCTACAGGCAGTGGCCAAGGCTCTTCACAGATAAAACTCGGGCTTTCTGGCATTCACCCCATACTCGGCCAAAGCAGCACTGAGGTCCTCCATGGTCAGCGTCGTGCGCGTCTTGTCCTTGGCTGCACCGGGTCCACCAAAGGTCTGAGGACGGGCACGACCTCCCGCAGCGTTCGTGCGGATACGGGCGTGTTGGTAGGCGTCGGCGGCGATGTCAGAGACGAACTTTTGGGCCGCAAGGGACAGCAGTCGTTTCCTGCTAGAGTTGAATGAATGGGTGTACGTGTAAGAGTGCAACGCACAGTCGAACATCCTCGCACTCGAAGCCAACGCGCTGGAGGTAGTAGTCGGTGACTTCATTGGGAATCTGGATGGGGTAGTTGGTGAAGTTCCGGAGGGGCAAGATGGACGGACCAATGGCTCATATTCGTCGAGCATGAGCATGAACTCTGCGAGAGTCCTGTCCTTTCGTGCCTCCTCCGCCGCCTGTCGGGAAGGCGCGCTGCTCGACTCGGCCGCGTTGGCTGAAGACATGCTGGAATCCAACTGGATCAGTCACGCGTCGCCGCCTTCTTCTTCCAACCACAACAGTCTCTGCTGGTACGTCCCCTTCCCCCTTCATTTGAGGATGTTTGAGGCATTTGGCTTGAGTCCCCGGACGATGCTGAACATTCTCGCTACCTAATACTTTGTCTGAATCTTCTGCCTCTTTTCGTCCATAAATCTTTTTGCTTACCCTCATCCCTAGACGCCTGCTCTCACCTCGTACACAATTGGTGAGTCTTTCTTCCTTTTCTCATAGAGGATGTTTGAGGCATTTGGCTTGAATCCTGCAAAGGACGATGCTGAAAAATCTCGCTACCTAAACACTTGTCTGATTTTCCTTTCTTTTTCACTGTGCCTTTCGCGTTTACTGACGTTCTCTTCAGACTAGTGCACAAGATAGTAATTCTTTCTATGCAATTCATGTCGTGTCCATCTGTTGCTCCTTCTCCTCTGTTGCTCTCCGCTCCGCCACCTCCATGGCTGTTAGCAGTGTCTCGATATCCGGCGACACCACAAATCGCTTGTTCACCTCGCCGAGGATTGTCATTGTTTTTTGCGGAATATCTAGGCACACCGCATGTTGAAGGAACGAGGGCTGCGTCGCCGCCGTAACCTGCGTACACCAATGAGTAAAGAAACGCGACTAGCGGTAGACGCACATCCAAGAGCATGCCATTCTGCAATCGCATCTTGACCGCGCCGCTGCGATAAACTTCAAGATCGCCAATAATACCATCCAGCGTCGACGGCTTTTCTGCCGGCGTGTCTGGGGCTGCAGAAGGTGTTGCGGAACCGGCCTTGACGCCATCGGCGAATGTGACCTTTTTGGCTGGCGGCTGCCCAGGTTCTGGTGCAGGTTCTGGTACAGGTTCGGCAGGAGCAGTAGACGTAAATGTTGGGAATGGCGTCGGGAACTGGAAGAAATAGAGGCGTTCTTCGCGTAGGGCAGCATCCTGAGCAAAAATGAGCAAGCGGCGCGTCGAGCGAAAACCAAGACCGCACATCCAGCGTATCCTCTTCACGTTGGGCAAAGTGCTCAATGAGATCCTCGTACTCTTCTTCCTCTTCGCTCTCACTGAGGTCTAGCGCGTTCGCTGCGTCTACCTCAGTCGCAGCTGCGGCTAATTAGAGTGACCAAGTTAAACAGCAAAAAAAACCCACCGGCATCCGCGGCAACATCCATACCATCCTCCTCCTTCTTCGCCAGATGTTTCTTCTTCTTTTTCGCGCTCCGCCGCTCCCTACGTAGACTTTCCGGAGCCATCCAATCCATCTGCTTGACATCCTCCATATCCACAATCTCGACGCCCTCGTCCGGCTCAGAATAGACCTCTGCATCGTCGTCGTCTTCAACCTTGACCTTGCCCTTGCCATCCACGGCCTCGCGTTTGACCGGTGGTGGCCCGATACGCGTCAGCCCCGCACCGAGAGACGCACGATCGACTGTGGGGACGGGTGCTGAGAAATTGGAGCGGGGGACAGACCGTCGAGCGTTGTTGCCCGCCATCGCGGGACCCATAGCAAAGGGCCCGCTCGCGGTCATCTCTACAGGTGCTCGAGGCGCCGCACCACGTCCTCTCCCTCTCCCATCGCCGGGAGCTCCCCGACCCCGGCCGCGACCACGTCCGCGAGTGGGCGAAGGGATTGGGGCGGCGGCGGGTTCCTTGCAGTCGCGTCAAGAAGGCGGGGGGTGGTTGAATGGCAGAACGCGTACAGGTTTTACTTCTCTAAACGCGCGGATTAGCCCAAGGCAGATGAAAGACCAGAGACCTACTCTTTTTTGACCCGCTTCCCGGGCAAAACGGGGGCAAACTTGAGTTTTTGGGTGCCCTGACGGGTTAAATCGGAAGGTTTTTTTGCAAGGCTTGCAATAGCTTTTGAGGGGCCAGCACCGGAGGGGTTGTCTGGAGGGAGTGAGGAGTGGAAAGGCGGGAGTGGACTACGAACCAGTCATGGTATTGAGCAAGTCGTGATTGACTGGTTATCTTTTTCCATCATGGCCAACAGTGAGGTCGAGCATCTCCGTGTAACTTACAACGACAGTAAGCTCCAAAATGCCATTCTCTGCATTGACCTTGACCTCCTCCAGTCCACAACCTCATTAGAAAGTCAACCCCCAACATCGCAAGACAATTCAACCCAGACCTCTTGGTCGCAATCGGCGGCGGGTGCGTCTCCATCCACAACCCCGATGCCCCAATGAACCGCCGCATTCTTAGCGGTTTTTTCCCCGCTCGTGTTATGCGCACCTTCCTACGCGAAGAAACAGAGCACAAGGCCCTTCAAATCCAAGCCATCGGCCTCTCCCTCTATGAGCCCGTCGAGGGTCCGCAATTCATAAAGCACGGCTCGTATTCCCACTCAACGTGCTCAGGGACATCTGTGAACGTAATCGGCCATGAAGTTATCCGCACTCAATGGCTGTAAGAAGCTCATCCAGCACAAGACGCTTTCCTACTTTGAGTTACAGCACTGACTCTGGCAAACTCCTTGTTGGTGCGCTATGAAATATCGCCTCCAACGCGTTCTAACTAATCATCTTACAGGCAAGCGGAACCTCATCGTGGTCCGTTCACGGCTCTATCGTCAGAGGGTCCACTCACCTTTGTCTAGGACGAGGTCGACGACACGCGCAAAACCCTCCAGTCCGTCCGATTCGCAAAATTCACGCGTTCGACGCGTCTAATCTCATTACCTGCCCAGCTACGCCCTCAACGAGCTTCAAAAAGACGTCGAAGCCGAGCTCCTCACGCGCCCCGAATCTGAGCGCGCCGCCCTTCGCGACGCGACCAAATTCGCTATCTTTGTCGTGCACAACAAAAACAAGGCCAAGCTCGCCGATTTACCCGCAGACACCCCGTACGTTAGCGCGTTCCAGTTCGAGCAAGTCAGGTCTCACCGACGTTAGGTACTTTGCTGGCGCCACCGTCGACGATGTGTGGCTCGATTACCCTTGGGAGGCGATGGACATCGAGGAACACGACCGACGCGCATCTGCCGACAAGAGCAAGGCATGAAATCGTAGTGTACATAACTTAATGGAGGGGACGACTATTTCGTCCTTGTACGCGCCCAGTCCCGCTGTCGTCCGCAACATCGTTAGATCTAGCTGCAGAAGCGTGTCGCACCTTGTCCTTACTAAAATTACAATGTGCCGACAAAGAAATGGTTGCGCTTCAATGGTCAAGCTGCGTGAGCGGAGGTGGATTACTATTAACTTATGCAGTGCGTAAATCGCGGTATGCTACAGTCTATGATTTGCTTGTGTCGTTAGATGCGGCCGTAGGGTTTTGGTCCTTCTTTGGTGCACCGGTAACTTGGTCAAACGCGCCGAACAATGTCGACGGCGCCTCCTTCGCCATCATCTCCTGCTCCTTCTTCAGCAGACCCTCCAGATAATCCTTGTGCTCCCGAATGTACTTGACCTCTTCCATGTACTGTTCCTGCGCCTCGCGCCGTTTTATCTCGAGATATGTTGGTGGGATCTGGGGCATTGCTTTCTGATGCAGGGATAAGCGGTGATGAGCTTAAGAGCACAACCAACACGCACCCCGATTCCAACGAGCGACGAGAAGCCCGACACGCCTACCCCATGTGGCCGATCCTTTGTCCACCTTTCAACATGCGCCGCCTTGGCCTCTGCTTCCTTCTTTGCGTACTCGAGAGGGATATCCTTCCCTTTGTACGCAGCCAGGATTGGACGGACGTCTTGCGGTTTGTAGATACCGATGGCTGCAAGGAAAATGAACGACAACTCGATGCCAGCGCGTTCACGTACACTCTAAAAACGGAATCATTGCGATGAGGCCCTTGTCGTTGGGATCGCCATTCCATTTCGGAATAATAATCGCGTTCTCGGGGTGTGTTGCGACGTGGTCGGGCTCGGTGTCGAGTAAGATGACACTGTTGAGTGGGCGGTTAAGGTAGGACAAGTCCTTCACGATCCGCCCGTTTATTGACCGCGTCGCCTCGCGGTAGAGTCGGTGGTTGATATAAAAGTTATAGCGGTCGAGCTTGTCGAGGATGGGGGCGGCAGTCTGCAAAATATTAGCACAGGCCTAGAATCCAGGACGAGACACACGTAGAAGTTTTGGGTCGTGAAGATGACAACCTCGTAGAACTGCGAGATGTACGCGAGAAAGTAGTCGACACCAGGCCGCTTGGCTGTCCTCCAACCATTTTGGCGCTAAACATGCTTCATTAGGGTTCGGAAGGCAGCTTCCGCGACATACATCCCAGGTTGAAGTGACCAGCAGATCGTCGATAGATATTAAAAGCGTATACGGTTTCCCGTGTGGGGGCGGAGGTGGTGGCGGTAGTAGTTCTGGCCATGCTGGCTTGTTAAAGTACTGCATGGAGTTTAGTTTCCGTGCAATGGTGGTTGGAGGTGAACGAACGTCGAACAGGTCAACGAACCGCTCTTTTGTACGGCCCCACCGTGTTGCGGGAGCGGTTTCCAGAGTCTAGATGGAATGAAGACCTTATAGACGCCGGGGAACATTCTGGACGCACGAGCTTTTTTGCTTTGAGTTCCTCCTCGGACCACTCATCTCCCATAAGGAAGGTTTTGACTCCGAAGCCAACGGCTAAGAGCCCAAGGCCGACGCGACCGAGCTGTCTTCTGCGGATTTCTGTGGAGGAAAGAGTATCCTTGGATGATTTTGCGCCTGTTTGGTGGTCGGATTCTGGTGCGAAATCGAGACTGGGGAGATTTGGTGGGGTGGGAGGAGGAGGAGGGGAGGGTTCGGTTGGTTTCTGGGAGTAGGCGCGTACGGTAGCTAGGCGCCATGAGCTGGCCGACGCGCCTCGAGTGACGGCTTGAAGCATCCTGGTGTGACTGCTGTGACTCTGAGACTTTTTGTCTCAACCAGCGATGCGGTTTTTTGGATCGCAGTGGCTTGCTCTTCTACTGAGCTAGCTACTAACGGAGCGCTGGAAGAGTTAAAGCTGGCACTTATCTCGCGTTTTAGACGCAGTATTTGTACCCTAGAACGCGACATTCCGCGCAGCAACAGAATACACAACCTTCTTCTCCTCCCCCCAGCATGGCCTCACTAAAGCGCTTCTCCTCCTTCACAATGAAGCACCTCCCTCCTAAATCTCACCACCATCGCATCCTCCCAGACTCGGCTTTCCCCCGCAGGCTACCTGCTCGCCGGCGTCCACGCAGGCGTCAAGAAAAAGTCTGGCGTCCTCGACCTAGCTATTATCTTGTCTACCTCTAAACACCCCACCGCTGCCGCCGCTTGTTTCACGCGCAATGCATTCAAAGCAGCACCAGTCCTCGTCTCCGACCAGATCCTTTCGCAAAACGGCGGGCGCGCGCGTGGCCTTGTAGTAAACAGCGGCTGCGCCAACGCCGTAACAGGCACGTTTACAGCTTGCCGGCTGTGGTGGTACGCTCATTTCGTATCCACTAGGCCGTCAAGGGCTCGACGATGCCTGGGCAATGGTCCGCGCAACCGACGCCCTTCTTCCACCTGCCCCCTCCTCCGTACCTAGCGCCGACCACCACACGCTTGTTATGAGTACAGGAGTTATCGGGCAACGTCTACCAATCGAATCAATCGTGAAAGGCATCTCGTCCCAGGAAACGGCTGCCTCTCTCGCGTCAGACTTTGCAGCATGGGAACGCGCCGCAAACGCGTTCATGACTACAGACACCTTTCCAAAACTCCGTGCGAGGTCCTTCACCATCCGGGGCGCCGAATACCGCATCGCAGGCATGGATAAGGGCGCAGGCATGATCCATCCTAACATGGGTCCCGCCAGCACATCCCTACACGCGACCCTTCTCGGCTGCATCCTCACTGACGCGGCGGTCTCGCCCCGCAGCCTCCAAACGGCCCTAACATACGCAATGGACCGCAGCTTTAACTGCATTAGTGTCGACGGCGAAATGTCGACAAACGACACGGTTCTGGTGCTTGCAAACGGTGCTGCAGCTGCCACAAAAGAAGGAAAGGTCGTAGAAATTGACGAAGAGAGCGATAAAGAGGGCTACGAAATCTTCAGATCAGAATTGACCGCGTTCGCGGCCGAACTTGCGCAGCTTGTTGTTCGCGACGGCGAGGGAGCCACCAAGTTCGTCACGGTCAACGTCCAGGTGCGAGGTTTGGCGGGTTCCCTCGTCGAATTGACTCTATTGGTAGGGCGCTCCGACGTACGAAGACGCGCATCGTATTGCGTCGCGAATATCGACGTCCGCTTTGGTGAAGACAGCGCTGTACGGGGAAGACGCCAAGTGAGTGTTAGTCGCCTCCGAACCTCAATTCTGAACCAACCGTTATAGCTGGGGACGCGTCTTATCCGCCGCTGGTTCTGTTCCTCTTCCGGGTCTTGACCCGACGAAAGTCAATGTCACCTTCCTTCCCTCCGACAACTCGGCGCCTTTGCCCGTGCTCGTCAACGGGGAGCCTGAAATTGTGGACGAAGTCCGGGCCAAAGAGATACTAAGTCTCGAAGACTTTGGTATCCGCGTCGAGCTCAATGCTGGTGCAGAAGAGGCGACGTATTGGACGTGTGACTTTAGCTATGTGAGTTTGTCTCCTGGCACAAGACCGCGTTTATAACGGCTTGCAAAGGAATATGTTCGAATCAATGGCGATTATCGCAGCTGAGCATCCACGGAATCCGGATAGTTATTATTTGGTGCACATCTACAATTAGAGGGCGCTTGCACCTATAAGGGACGCGTCAGAGAGGAAGAGAAAAGGCCAAGAAGCGGCCACTGACCAGTAATAATGTCCACCAATTCGTTGGTAATGGACGCCTGGCGTCCACGATTGTACTTCATCTGCAGGGCTGTGATCATGTCTCCGGCGTTCTTGGAAGCGTTGTCCATGGCGTTGCGACTGCAGGAAATGAGAGAGCGTTTTAGCTTTGGAACAAGTCGACGCACCGAGCGCTGACTTCGCAAGCATGACCCTCGACGAGCGCAGCGTAGATGGCGTTGGCAAGGGAGAATTCGGCAAGGTCCTTGGTGAAGTCGTCTTCCATCTCATAGGCCTTGAAACCCTCTGCACGGAACCGTGAGCAACAAACGCGCGACTAAGCCGCCACGTACCGCTGTCCTTGAGCGCCTGCTCACCGCGCACCTCCATCGCCGCCGGCGCATAGCTAATGGCAGACACAAACTGGTTGTATACAATAACGACCGAGTCGTATTCGACGCCGCTCTTGATGATGAGGTCGGCAACACCAGCAGCGTCAGCGAACGTCGGAATGTCGCGGCCAATTTGGTTGAAAGTCATGCGGAGGTTGCTGCTCATGACGCGTGAAAGCTGACCCTTGGACTTGTCGCCGACGATGAAGATGGGCGAGTCGGCGCCGACGTCCAGCGGCTTCTTGGACTCGTCGAGCAGCGGCGACTCTTCAGAGCCGTCAAACGCGCGACGGGTTGCTTTCGTGACCGAGGAGTGGATACCACCGCACAGGCCCTTGTCGGAGGAGATGACGATGAAGAGGCGCTTGGTGTCGGCTGCAGGTGTCGCGGTCGTGGAGTTGGCGAACACCTCTGTCCCGTCGTTAGCTCAACCGGACACCGCGTAGACCTGATGCGCACCCGAGTTTGCGACACCATATTGCTTGCCAGCAGCCATTGCGCGCTGAGCTTTGGCCAGCTGCGAAGAGGCAATCATTTTCATAGTTTTGGTGATTTTCTCGATGTTTTTGACCGACTTGAGGCGGAGCTCAATTTCGCGGAGGGTGGCCATGTTGCGTCCGTTTCCGGGGCCAGCTCCAGAAAGCGCGGCGGGCGCCCGGCTCAACGTGCGGCGTGCCAACATATCGGGTGACGGGAAGGAGCGGGAGGAAGTCTTTTGATCTCACGATGCAGCACTACTCTAATTACAATCCTTGCAGTACCGAACGGTCAACTCCAGCTAGGACACCTTGCAGCCCCGGATTTCCCTCCACTTCACTCTTGAAGAAAGCCTTAACATCAGGCACATATGCAACCGGGTCGACCTCAGCGGCCTCTGACGCCGCAAGCCTCGAATATGCCGCCTGGTACCCCGCCGCTTGCTCTTCATGGTCGATATCTGTCATGCCCTCTGGCAGCCCGTCTCCATTGTTGTTCTTTGTACTCGTCGTCGCACCAGTCAGGTACTGGCTGCCGACGAGTTGCGCAACCATCGTGAACATTTCTGGCCAAATGGTCGCATACGACCCTTGGACCATGGCGCTGCTTCGGGTGAGCATCCGCGTAAGCCCGACCAATGCCAGCTTTCGGTCCTTTTGCGGCATTGTTGGCAACTGAGGCACGATAATGCCCTTGAGGACTTGTGCCCACAAACTTGAACGAAATCAGCACGAAGAGTTTGCAAAAGTACGGAGCATACCCCGTCTGTATCTCCTCGATGGTGCTGATCACGTAGTCTGGTCCCATGCCGTCGAGGTTGGCCGCCATGCAGTAGAGCATCAACCGCGCAAAAAGGTGAGTGAACTTGTCAGTTTTGCTTTGGTGCATGCGCGTCAAGAGCGACCCGACAACTCCCTTGAAGTACTTCCGCAGGTCCGCACTATTCATCATAAGCCTGCCGTCGTAAAAGAAATGGCGTACTCACGGAGGAACGTTTTGGACGACACCCTCGAACAAAACGAAACCCCAAGCATCGTGGAGTTTGCTCGGAATTAGTCGCTGCTGCACAATCGCCAAAACGTTGGCGATCTGGTTGGAGGCGAGCATTTCGGCGCTGCCTCTCTCAAGGAAGACTTTTAGCAGCCGAACCAGGCCGGGGATACTGCCTTTTTGTGCCCACGGAGCTGGGGTCAAGAGCATCGGAAGCATTGGCTGGTACTGCGCCGGCACGTTCTTGTGGAACGCAAGCATCTGTGCAAGCAGCTGGAAGACATATGGGACATATTCTTTGGGAGCATGAGTTTAGTAAATTCGCGATATCAGACTGACTTACGCTCGATGTCCTTGTTGATGATGATCGTGAACGGCGTGAAGAGCTCATTCTCGAATGCAGTCAGCATCGCTGGGGATCCTTCCACGACGAATCTAGACACTGTTCAAACCAACGAAAGACAAGAAAAGCGGCATCGCCAACCTCATCAAGCCAGAGATACTCTCAAAGAGATACTGATCGAATTGCGGGTTACTCGGGTTTTCGCAAACCTTGCCAAGAATCGCGACTAGAGTGGAGAGAATCTGGGTAGCGCTGGGCGTGAGCCCCTGCTTGGCGGTGATGATAACCTTCATAGCACCTTCAAAAAAGGGTCAATAATGTCTTGCTGCAGGACAAACAAAACATACACCGCATTAGGTGGTGGTTTTCAGCAATCTTTTCTGGCGTCAATCGTGCTTGCATCTTGGCAAGCAGCGTCGTGAGCAAGCTGGCGGCGAAGTCGTGCACGTCTGCTTGATTGAACATGTTCGCATTGTCCTTGCGGATGCTCAATATCCTGTCGATTGTAATCGCCGCATATGTGTATGTTACGTAGTTTTGCGAGTTTAGATGGCGCGCGAGGAGCGGCAGCACCGACAAAAGTTGGGGTTTTGTGAGCTACGGCCACGAGTGAGTAGATTTACGACGGAGACGGATTCTCATACCTGGTTGCGGAAGTTCAGGAGGTACCGAATCGCGTCAACCTGGAGGATCGGGTGCACAGAGCCCTCTTGTGCGTCTAGGTCCGCGAACACGTATTTCGAGAAAAAGTCGACAACATCAACCATCGCATTCGTCGACGTGACTCCATGCTAGACCCACAGTAAGCTCAGAGGAACACAACCGGGCCGTTCATACCTGAGCGGTCGACCCACGCGTCGCAGCGGCCATCATGAGGAACACAGCGCTATCCTTCGCCTTCCAGGCCTGCCCTTGAACTCGCTCCTGCGGAGACGCCGAGTCGTACTGCGATAGTCCGCCTTGGACCCAATTCTGGATCTCTGTGGTCGCTTCCCGTTCAAAGCCACTACTAACGAGTGCTTTCCCGACATCAGCGGCCGCCTGTCGGCGCGTCCGGCCATCGGAGCCGCCTGTCGCAAGACCAGCGGTCGATGCGGTCGAGTCGGTCATGGAAGAGCGAATAAACTCCAGAGGATCGTCCGTGAACATTTCCTCGTCGGATTCACGGAAAAAGACGTTGGGGACGATGATGGAGGTGATGACAGCGCTCAGGGTAGACCCGGTGAAGAGAGACGCGTAATGAGTCGAGCGAATGGTGGCCGAAAGGAATCGCAGAGATTGAGAGACCAGCTGCGCCATGTTAGATTTGTAACTGTGTTCGGAATGAGACGGCAATACCCCATCGTCGGCCAATCCTTGCAACTTGTTTCCCCCAATCATTGTCCACACACCCTGCATGAACGCTTCGACCGTCCCGGATTGCTGGAGCTGGTCCGCATACAGTTGGAGATAGAGCTGGACAAATGCTTAGTGCTGGAGACAGCTTCGGACTCGTTTGTACCTCTGCTATTTGCAAAATGCCCGTTTTAATCTGTGATGGCAAAGAAGGATTGGTTTCGTCGTCCTGCTAGGGATCAGTAGGGAGGGTAAGGCCGTCAGCACACGTACATCGACCGCTAAACCTGGCGGACTCCAAGCAAGAAGCTTGTGGAACAGTCCATCGGGAGGACTGAAAAGCTCTGCGTGCGCATCCTCGATCGCGGGCGGAAGGTCATGGCACGTAAAGTCGTAGAAAATGTCGAGGAGGAGTGTCATGGTTTGAGCTTGTGCGCCGAATTCGCCGGACGCAGAAGACGTGTCGAGGGTGGGCGGCGGGGCGAGGAGGATTCCGGCCGTGTGTCGGAAAAGGCCAAGGAAGGGCTCCACGAACTTGGAGAGGACGAGGTTGATTTCGGTGAAAAGCGCGTCGGAGCGGACGTGAGCGCGCCATTGAGAGAAGATGGAATGGGAAGTCTGGAGGATTGCGATATTGGTAGATGAGGATGTCGCGGAAAGCGACGCGACGAGTTGCTAAGGACGCGATTAAAGGGGAGTCATTATTGTCAGGACGGGGGACGGACATCGACGAGATCCGGCCACTTCTCTGGGAAGTCGAGCTCTGCAATGAGAGCGATACTCTCCGCAGTCTGCGCCCGGACGGCCTTGTCGCTCGGATCGGTAGAGAGCGCAATCATAGCGGGCACGAGTTCGGAGCGGAGAGCGGCTTTGTCCTGCTCGGCGAGCGGGTCAACATCCTGGAGTAGGGGTGAGTCGGTCGCGGACGGGGAGTGTCGTGGTGATACCTCCTCCCATCTGAGTTTCGCGATGTTCTTGAGAAAGACGCTGGCTGCGAGGCGGACAGCGCGATCTTGTGTGGCATCGAGGGAGAGGCGGAGAATGTGGGAGAGGAAGCCGGGCTGGGTACTGAGCTGGTTGAGCTGTGCCTCTGCATCTTTTCGAGTGGACGGGGTAAGCGATGCGGCGAGGAGTGCTGGGAGCGACGCCATTCGAGTGAACGCGTCGGAAGCAAGTGCCCACTGGTCACGAGCAACTGGCCCGCAACTCTGCTCTCTCCCGCCACCCATGATTCTCCTCGAGCCTCACAACGTTATTATCCAGACCACCCTCGCAGATAAGATTGCAAAGTATCCATTCCAGCTCATAAATTCCTTAATCTAACACCGCGCCCAAAGGCCGACTTCCGTCGATGTCCAGTTCGTCGACTATGACGGCGTCCGCTTCCATCTGTCTACCCCCGAGCGCAAGACCGTCCTCCTGCTCTCCATGAGCATTCGATGCTGGGATGAGCTCGTTCGCTACGGCGCGACCAGTATTCTCCAGCGCGAGTATGGTGCACTGCTCCAGCCGCAGCCCGAGGCAGAGTACAACGTCAGTCTTTCGATTGACTTGGAACAGCTCCCCGCGAGCGCAGGTGCGTCCTGCTGCGACCGATATGCCGCAATCTGACAGCACTGTCTTAGAGGACCGCGATGCATTCATCCTCTCCCTCGCTCTTCTCAAGCGTAACGCGCTCGCTGCTCCGTTCGAGGCAGCCTTCACGTCGCAGAAGTCTCTCGAGTCTGCGGCGACGGGCACAGGCGACCTTATGCAGATTCACTATCGCGACGAGGAGGCAATATACGTCCAGGCGTCGCACGACCGTGTCACGGTCATCTTCTCCACCGTCTTCAGCGACGAAACCGACCGTATCTACGGCAAGGTCTTCCTCCAGGTACGTCCCTGCTCATTATCTGCCCTTTCTCGTCTTACGCTTTCCAGGAATTTGTCGATGCCCGTCGACAGCCCTCGATCCAAAACGCTCCTCAAGTCCTCTATTCCAGTCGCGATCCGCCTCTGGAAATCCGCCACCTCCCGAATCTGCGCAACACCGATGACACTGGATATGTCACCTTTGTCCTTTTCCCGCGGCACTTTACCAATCCGGCGACCGCGTCCGCGACCATCTCGCACATCCAGCTCTTCCGCGACTACCTGCACTACCACATCAAGTGCTCAAAGGCATATATGCATTCCCGCATGCGCCACCGCGTCGCCGAGTTCCAGAAAGTGCTGAACCGCGCCAAGGCAGAGGCGCCAGCTACGGAGAAGAAGACTGTCTCGTGCGTACCTTTTCTTCGATCCCGAGCCATATCTAACCCGCAACCTAGTGGACGGACGATGGTTTCGCGTTAGAAAGTGTAAACTTGGTGTAAATCTGTAGCTGTATTGTTGCGCCCACGCTCCATGCATATGGCTTTCCGCGCGACGTCGATCCTCCAAAACAGAGCAATTGTTTATTCGCAAACAGGCGAACCTGGCGCGGTGCTGCGAGCGCTGTCGTTTAAACTACATCCTCCTGCCCCTACCACCGTCAACCTCAAGATATTACTTGCACCCGTGAACCCAGCGGACGTGAACGTCATCCAGGGTTCCAGTCTTATACTTGCACGAATCGCTCTCTGAACGCACACTAAGGTGTCTATCCGGCACGACCGACGATAGAACGCGTCGGGGAACATTCCGAAGAGGTGTTTGTGGGCGGCAACGAGGGTGTCGGGGAGGTAACGCAGGTTGGCGCGGATGTGAAGGATCTCAAAGTTGGCGACTGGGTGCGTCGCCTCTGTAATTCAAAGAGCAGACTCCATCTCCCTTCTGCAGGTCATAATGACAAAGCCGCAAAGCGGCACCTGGGCTTCGGCGCGGAATGTCCTCGAAAGCGAGTGCGCAGCATTATTATCATTATTCTCCCTCGACGAACGGTAACGCTCTCAGCGTCCTCAAGATTCCCAGCGTGGCAGGCGCTGTTCATGCTGCGACAATGACCGTAAACCCGCCAACGGCCTACAACATGCTCTCCGAGTTTGTTGACTTGAAGCCTGGAGACTGGGTCGTGCAGAACGGAGCCAACAGCGCAGTCGGCCAAGCGGTTATTCAGATTGCCGCCGCCAAAGGCCTCAAGACGCTTAATCTTGTTCGAAGTCGGTAAGACGCAGTTTCTGTGCTCAAATATACCGCCGACACACTGCAGTCCCGACTTTCCTGAGCTCGCAGGCAAGCTCAAGGCTATTGGAGGCACGGAGGTGTTAACCTACGACGATCTCTCGGATCGCGCGTTAACCAGCACGATTATGAAGGAGTGGACGGCAGGCAAGGTGCGACGCGCTTCATACATTTCTTGACCCGCCTTCAACTTGCCCAGGGCATTCGCCTCGGCCTTAACTGCGTGAGCGGCCCAGACACGACGAGCATGGCGCGTCTATTGGGCAACGACGCGTTCTTGGTCTCGTATGGCGCCATGTCCAAGCAACCGCTTGCCCTTCCAACATCGCTGTTCATTTTCAAGAATCTCACCAGCGTCGGATTTTGGCAGTCGCGGTGGTACAAGTCGCATACGCGCGAGGACAAGGAAAAGTTGATGAACACACTAGTGGATTTGGTTGTCCAGGGCCAAGTGCATACTTTGCACCAGGAAAACACAAGACTGACGCCCTGATAGCTCAAGGAGCCCGAACACGAGATACTGACCATCTCTGCACGAGATTCCGACGAAGCAGCTGGCCAAAAGGTTCGCGATATCATGAACAAGTTGTCTGCCGGGCAGTATGGCAAGAAGGTATTGCTGAAAATCGAATGAAGAACGTGTTGCAATGCTACGAACACATATATTATCGCATTTTACGATCCTCAAAGAACCTCTGGGATAGTGTGAGCAAACGTAGAGATAAACTCGCAGGGGACAGGACCTTGAGATGGTTGAGCTGCCAGAAGCACGTCCCGACGAGAATGACAATCTGGCCCACGCTGTACCAGACTGCACGAGCATTGGTTGCCTCACTCAGGTTGCGGAAGTCTGCCTCGCGCTGGCGCTGGTACGACTGCTCGCGGTAGATATCCTCCAGCTTCTGGTTGAGGTCACGAATCTTGGACGCCAGCTCCGAGACGTGTGAGCGGTCGTGGTCGGCGTCCGGCTTGGTCTGGCCAACGACAATGTCGAGGTAAAGGCGGATGTGTGTGCTCGAGAACCATGACGTGTAGTTTGTCGAGAGACAGATTGTGTGGTCGCCAGAATCGTGCGAGGTGAACGTGAAGCGCCCGTCGCTTGGGCCTTTGGTTTTCACGACGCTGTGCCCGCTTTCCAGTTCCTATCCTCAGGTCAGCGTAAATTGGACCGTTGGACGCGCCACGCACGTCGACTTCGACTATTATGCCCAGATTAGGGTCCTCTGCGTACACCTGGTTGGCCTCCGACCACTCTAGAGCGCGGTAATGGCCTGGATGTTGTGAACAAAAGTCGGATTGCATGGCAGACATCCACACCCTCTACAACTGTGTCCGTCGGCAGCTCTTCGATAAAACATCGTTTTTCGTTTGCGTCGAGGTAGAAATGGAGGGCCTGAGTGGCGGTTATGCTCAGCAGAAGGGTCCAGAATACTAGAGGTCGTGGAATCATGAAGAGAGGTGAACGTGGCGTTGATGCAGCCGGCGCGGCCCTCAGCCGTTAGCAAACAGTCTATAGTCAGGAAGGTGAACGCTGGGGAGGCTTGGTGCATGCGAATGAAATTTATGAATACAATTCCTGGACAGAGAGAGTGTATAATACAGCGGTTCCCAAAATTGTTGCCCATGACAGATTTGATGTCAAAATAATTCGAAAAATCGATAAATTCTAAACAAATGGTTGGGAGGGTGTAGAAGGCTGAATACCTCGAGTAATCGACTCTTATAAGGCCCCAAGGCCACCCCGAAGCAGCTCTTCCTGTCCCGAGGGCATTTCCAGGGATATTGGGTGTGCTTCCCGTTTCGGCTGGAAATCAACCACTTCTCCGTTCGTCATTTTGCCCAGTTGGTTCTTATATCTGCGAAATTGCGTAGTTTTAGAGGCTTTAGGGGCACCGGGAGAGCTATTTAATGCTAATTCTACGCGTTTTCGGCTGAAATTCGCGGCATGGGCGAGATTGCGTTGCGGGGGTGAGAGGAACGACCTGGAAGGGCGAGGACACAATTTTCTTGCGGAAAAAGTGAGTAATGCCGTGCGAGGAACCCTATTACACGTCCAGAACACCAGCCACCCTTCGGAAATGGCTTCCGCTGGCTATTCTCAGGTTGCGGGAAGTCAACCACAGTTTTCCATGTCGCGGTGGCGCCACTCTACACGTTGCAAACACCTTGCGGGAGAAGGATACATATCCTTGGGACTTCTGGCTACCTCTCCGGCCCTCTACATGCTTCCAGGCATTTGTTTAGAATTTTCTGATTTTTCGAATTATTTTGACATCAAATCTGTCATGGGCAACAATTTTGGGAACCGCTGTATTGAAACTGCGTCCCGAGCAACTCTCAAGCCCATGCGCCGTTCAAAGCTTCTGGCCAAGCCTCCGGTATCGGTGGGTGGTTCAAAGCATTGCTCATTTGGCAGTTTCTTTGGAGAGGTACTTGGCGTTGACGGCGACAAAGTGGTATCCGACGACGGTGAGCATTGCGAGGACACCGAGCGAATTAGCGAGGGCGTAGAGCGTCGCGTTAGTTATCATCGTCCGCTAGGAGCTAGGTGAGCTGCCTCTGCGAAGACCCAGTTGGGATACACACGGGACGGAAACAAGGAGGATTGGCGTGACCAGCGAACTTTTGTCTGCGACGCTCATCATGGCAAAGGCAAAGGCCAGGTAAGTCCCAGTACCCGCCTTTACAGCCTACTTATCCGTTTGTAGGACAATTATTGTGCGCCTCATATCGACAGCCCAGACTGGCTTCTTTTACAGTCGCACCCGTGTTCGCATTGGACCAAAACTCTCTGCGGTCAAATACGACCCAACAGGTACCTCTAATATTCTCTGCCTCCATTCGTGTTCTAAATTATCTAGTCGGGCGACGCGTACTCTTTGTCGAAAGTAAAAAGTCTGGCAAGAAATAGCTGCATTTACATACATTATTTGGCGCGGATTCCTCAGTAATATGTACAATTCTCCTTGAGAGGCCATATGGCGAATCTGAACATGGAATTTAGATGTGATTCACAGGCGTACGCGTCGCGTCCTTTGCTCTGTACAGTCACCACCCCTCGCTGTTCGCCCATCCGAATGAGTGCACGTACCTCCTACGATAGGTCTGCAGCTTGCACCAGCATTATACACGCTCACGACGGCCAGATACCTCACCGTCTTCTCCCCCGAAGGCCGACTCTACCAAGTCGGTAAGTATTCCCGCTTCCCGCCCAGCATCCACCGACTCCTTCAGAGTATGCCTTCAAGGCCATCTCAGGCTCAGGCCACACCGCTATTGCCGTCCGCGGAAAGGACACGGCCGTAGTTGTTACCCAGCGCAAAGTGCCTGTGCGTTCGTCACCAGTCTCCCTTTCCCCAACCTACACGCGACATAGGACAAGCTGCTCGACGCATCCACCGTTACTCACCTGTTCAGCATTACTCCTACCATTGGCTGCGTCGTAACCGGTCTCATCGGTGCGCGGCAGCCCACTGTATCATCGCTGCAGCTCACACTCCCTAAGCCGATGCACGCGCACAAGTAACCCGCGCTCGGTCAGAAGCCGCAGACTTCCGCTACAAGTACGGCTACGAAATAACACCCGACACCCTTGCTCGGCGTATGGCCAATATCAACCAGGTTTATACTCAACGCGCTGCGATGCGTCCGCTTGGAATCTGTGCGTCCCATCGACCGCTCTTTAACTCTCAATAACATCCATGCAGCCATGATTCTCATCGGCATCGACCCCGAGTTTGGCCCGCAGTGCTTTAAGCTCGACCCTGCAGGCTTCTTCGTCGGATTCCACGCAACGTCGGCGGGGCAAAAGCAGCAAGAGGCGATGAACCATCTTGAAAAGAAGTGGAAGAAGCTGGACTCGGGACGGGGAGCAGATGACGCTATCAAGGCGGGCAAGACGCTAGATCGCGCCGCTGTAATCGAGGTAAGCCGTGTTCTCTCACTTCATCCTCAACACAACACAACGCGGCAGATGGCCATCGAAGCAATGTCGACCGTACACGCGACCGACTACAAGCCCGCGGAAATTGAGATCGGAATTCTCTCGGAGGGCGAGGGCGAGGACCCCAAAACCAAGGGCAAGTGGCGCGTCATGGACGAGGCCGAGATCGAGCAGCACCTGTTGGCGTACGCAGAGAAGGATTGAGAATAAATAACGCGTTCTCCGTTGTATTACATCTAGTGCAAGGATGCCCCACCGCTCTAGTAACGAAAATGAGTGGAAACGGCCACCGCGGTGGATGAACACGCACTGTGATAGCGTCTATTTCGCTTTCCTCCAACTCCCGGTGCCAAAATCGCCGTGGCGCCTCCCAGAATTCGGAAAGAGCCCCTCCTCCGCCTGACTTGCTTGCAGATGCTGGAGAACCGGAGGTAACTGCTGAGAAAGCCTTTTGGAACTCGGGCGGCGCAGCTGGATGGCCCTTGGCCGGTGTCGGTCCTGCGGACGAGTTAGTCCCACCTTGGGTTTAGAGATGAACCCACCGGACGGCCAAGTTCGTTTGCCCAGGAACTTTATGAGTGGATGGTGCGCGAGAACGCGTCTCGTTGGGAACATTGAGGGCAGAGGCAAGGCTGGATGATGACGGTGTTTCTACAAGGTTTATTTCTTCTAACTACGCGACCTGCAACCGTAGAGAATACAGCTGCAGAATTTTACATGCCCTCGCGCTTCCGAGGCGCAGCGCGAAGGATGTCGTCTACCCTTAGAATCATTTCCGCCGCCTCGCTGGCACTCAACACCACCTGCCGCTTCAACTTGTAGCTCTCGGTGATACCCAGTTTGCGCATCGAGCCAATGGTCGCCTCCTCCATATCTGGTATAAGAAGTTCAGATCCAGGCAGCGTTAGAAAATAGGTGCATACCAAGTCCAGCGTCCGATTGGCCCTCGTAATGTGCTGCTCGTAGCCGCGCAACGAGGTCGGAAGAGTCGTAACCCGCGTTGTCGGCCAAGATTGTCGGTATTTGCCTGAGGGCACGCGCAAAGGCCTCGCAAGCGATCGCCTTCTTGCCCTTGACCTTGCGCACTTCCTCGTCGACCGCGCAGCTCATCAGCATCTCGGAGCAGCCGCCACCGAGAACCGTACGCGTCTCCTTGACTGTTTGTGAGAGCACCGAGAGCGCATCGTGGAGAGACCGTTCTGCCTCGTCGACCATTTGGTTTGTCGAGCCACGGAGGACGACCGTGCAAGCTTCTCCTGCCGCTACGCCGGAGAACTTGATGAGCTACAACGGCTTTGAGTGCGAGGGACAGATAAAGTATGTCCTGACACGGACCTTGTCCTCCCCAATCATAATTTCCTCGATGAGATCGCAATGGCCAAGGTTAACGAGCTCTGGTCGATCGAAAGTGCTTGCAATCTCGCCACCAGTCACCAGCGACAGCCGCTCGACGCCCTCAAAGTCTGCGTGCTCGATGACCATGATGCCCTTCTCCGCCAGTAACGATTCGGGGTAGTTGTAGATTAATTGCCGGTTCACAAAGACATTGATTCCATGCGCGGCAATAGCGTCGACCTTGGCTTTCATTTTTTCCTAGAGAAAGTGAGCAGGCACCAAGTGAACAAACGATGCGCACCCGCTCGGCGCGTTCGAGCTCTGCAAGCTTGCCCGTCCCGTCGACCTTTACACGGGCACCGAAAATTTTGATCTTGTCCGTGTCCATGGCTGGATCTGTTCAGTAGAGCGCATAGCGACAACTAGGACACTAACAGGTGTTAGCGATGAGGATTTTGGCATTCTCTAATCGCTTCGGGGAGTTCACAGCGATGGTCTTATCGAGAATGAAACCTAGGGAGCTCGGTGAAAAGGGACGCGTGAAAGTGTAGGCTTCGCACCCTCGTCCAAGTACGAGTCGGTCAGTTTTCCTCCAACCTTCTTGATAATCTGAATATGCTCGAGGTCCGTGGATCCCTTGAACCAACGTTGGGACGTGGACGAAAAATGGCAATTGGCACACGCACCTTGAGCCGGAGGACGGCGTCGACAGCCAGATTGGCAAAGTAATCTTTATCTTGCGACAGTACTTTGGATGAGAGCGTTGTGCGCGCGATGTTGAATAGATCTCGTCGGAACACGGTGGGGTCGGAGCTGTAGTGAGCTAGAATGAGCACAGACACGCGCAAGGTGCAAAGGACGCACAAGTTATCCACTGCAGACTTCTCCAACGCTTTGAGCGCAGCAGCCTGCGCGATGCGGTAACCCTCGACGATGGTTTGGGGATGTATTTTTTGCGCAATGAGCTTCTCCGCCTCGCGCAGCAGTTCGGAAGCGAATATAGTTACGCTGGTGGTGCCGTCGCCGACCTCATCGTCCTGAACCTTGCTGATGTTGACCAATATCTTCGCCGCAGGATTATCGAGCTGGATGGCCTTGAGAATCGTGGCGCCGTCGTTGGTGACATTTATTTCGCCCGACGAGCCCGACTGGAGAATTTTGTTCATTCCTTTTGGGCCGAGGGTAGATTTGACGAGGTCGCCGAGTGCCATTGCGCCGATGAAGGAGGATAGACGCGCATTTTCTGCCTTTTCCTCTGTTGCCTACGACGGTTGAGCAGCAGCAGGACTCGGATGATAGCGACGCACCTCTTGCCCGAATATCTGGGTCATGGTTTTGGTTTGCGGCAAGACGCGTCGACGGAGTCACGGAGATGCTTCTTCGTCCGCTCCCTATCCCTCAATCCTTACTCTGTCCTCGACGCCGTCTCCACGCCCAGCTCAAGCAATCCCAACCCCCCGTCGACGCGTCAAATCGTCCCAATAGTGCGCCGTCCCGTTTTGTCCTTGCAAACACCGAGTCCCTCACAGTTAAACGCAATGAGTTCGGCGTCCAGCTCCTCTCGCGTCCCCTGCATGCCCAGATATTCAAAAACGTCGCATTTCCCCCACCCCCCAAGTCGTCCGTCAATATCGCGCTGCAACACCTCGATTTGCACGGCCTCGATCCCTCGCAAAGCTCAACGTTGCCCGATACCTCCTTCACCCTGCCTCCGCTCCAGGGATCCAATCTCACCGAGCACTTTCACCGCATCGGCTCCGCTCTGTCCCAGCCCTACCTCTCCCTCGCCCAGGAACTTGCTGCACACACAATTCCACCCATACCGGATGCAAGCGAGTGGAATCTTGCCCAGAGCGGTTGGACAAAGTACTACCACATGCCCGACGGCTCCAGCTACAGCGAGGCTGTCGACTACCCGCGCAAGGAGGACGGGAAGCCGGAGCAAATGCTCACTTTTGACGTCGAAACTCTCCCCAAATATCACCCTTACGCAATTATGGCCACTGCCGCGTCTCCGACTGCATGGTATGCATGGGTATCTCCCTGGCTGCTCGGAGAGTCGGAGGACCCTATGCACCTCATCCCGATGGGCGACCCGTCCGTCCCTCGCGTCATAGTAGGGCATAACGTTTCGTACGACCGCGGCCGCGTCAAGGAGGAGTACCATCTCGGTGGAACAAAGAACCGGTGGCTGGACACGATGGCACTTCACGTCGCGGTGAGAGGAATCAGCAGTCACCAACGACCAGCGTGGATGAAATGGCGAAAAGCGCGGGAGGCAGAGAAGGAGATGGAGGACGAAGCGCGTCTAGCAATCGGAGAGATGTTGCAGGAGCTCGAGTCGCGGGAGGCATACGAACGCGATCCTCCGAAACGCGCCAATCTAGCCAAGCTGCGGGCCCAACTCGAGGAGGCACTCATGTCGCAAACTTCATCGTCTGCCCCCGACATAGGCCTCGATTTGGAGAGTGACGAGGACCACGAGGGTACTTCTCGGACCTGGGAGTCCTTGACGTCCGCCAACTCACTCGTCGATGTTGCTGCTTTGCACAAAGTTCCACTCACGTCTCCAAAATCGACGCGAGATGATTTCATGAAGCTGCCGCCGTCAGAAATATTGGCCGGTCTCTCGGACTATTTGACCTATTGCGCCTCAGACGTCCAAGCAACGCACGCTATCTTTGCAAAAATTCTTCCTGCATTCTTTGTTCAATGCCCCCACCCAGTCAGCTTTGCCGGCATCCTCACGATGGGCAGTAGCCTTCTCTGTGTTGACTACAACTGGGAGAATTATTTACGCAAGGCGGAGGATGTTTATACGAACCTTGAGAAGGCGATCAAGACGCGTCTCGAGGAGCTCGCCCAACAGGCGCTGTCGCTTTTCCTTACCGATCCATCCAAAGAGGCGTGGAAAGACGACGTCTGGCTCAACCAGCTCGATTGGACGCCAAAGGTTGCTGGTAAATCTCGAGGTGTCGAACCCACGGTCACCGAGGCATGTTTTCGTGCAATTGGTGGCTTGCATCTCACGTCGAGTTCAGGAGCCTGTCGTTCTTCCGTCATCCTCCCAGATTCCATCTTGGTATGCGGAGATTCGACACGATCCTTTGTCCAAACGCGCGGTCGAACACATTCTACCACTCCTGTTACGGACCACGTATGACGGCCAGCCGGTCAGATATACTGCAAAGGAGAAGTGGCATTACCTCTCAGAGGATCAGTCCATTTTGCGATTTGCTACCGCCGGAAAACAGAAGACTTCCACTCCTCTCTCCGGTAAACATGCCTTGAAGTCAGAAGGTCGGATGACCTTTTCCGACTCTGATCTCGCGAACACGATTGCGCGTGGCAAGTGGGACGATACCGTTCCTGAACGGGTACGCGCGTTTGCCGAAGGGATTTACATGGACTGGCAGTGCGGGTCTGTCGATATTGAGCAAGACCCGTCTTTTGTTCAACTGGACTGGATGCTAGTCGATGACGGCGTCGCGCCGACGCGGAGACGTCCCAAAAAGACTCCGCCACCAAAGGCCGCGCCGGTTCTGTGGCCAAAGTGGTACTGGGAACTGACCAAACCAAAGAAGGACATGCCGCCTGCAACGTTGGACATCACGATACGCAACCGACTTGCGCCTCTATTATTGAAGCTTTCGTGGCGGGATTGGCCGTTGTTCCACTCACGCGAGCATGGTTGGATCTTTCGCGTCCCATCATCGGCATCGTTCTCGACACGGTCCACCTCCCTGACGTTCTATGACCCCGCCGACGACTCGTTAGCCGAGGCAACGCTCCGCGGCGGATACCTGTTCTACAAGCTCCCGCACAAGGACGGCGAAAAAGCTAACGTTGGGAGTCCGTTCGGGAAGACGTTCGTCAAGTATTCCAAGGACGGTACCCTCAAAAGTCCTGGCCCCGAGGCGATGGAAGCGTTGGAAATGAACGCGATGTGCAGCTATTGGATTAGTGCTCGCGATCGTATTCTCAATCAAACCGTTGTATGGCAGGACAACGCGGCTGAGCGCGATTTGGGCTTTTCCGACGTAGGGAATCGATGGGGTATCATCCTGCCACAGGTCATCACAATGGGCACAGTGACGCGGCGCGCGATCGAAAAGACATGGCTTACGGCGAGCAATGCAAAGCCGAATCGAGTCGGTTCGGAACTCAAGGCCATGGTCCGCGCCCCTCCGGGATACGCGATAGTCGGAGCCGATGTAGACTCGGAAGAACTGTGGATCTCGAGCGCGATGGGCGACGCGCAATTTGGCTCACATGGAGCTACGGCAATTGGGTGGATGACGCTCGAGGGAACCAAAGCGGCGGGGACGGACTTGCATTCGAAAACGGCGAGCATCTTGGGCATTTCGCGAGACCAGGCCAAAGTGTTCAACTACTCGCGCATCTACGGGGCCGGCATGAAACATGCGGTTCTACTCCTTCTACAGAACAACGCGGCCATGCTGCCGGAGGAAGCGCAGCAACTCGCGACCAATCTCTATGCTTCCACCAAAGGCAAGAATACGCACCGAACGGACATATTCGATCGCAAGTTTTGGTTCGGTGGAACCGAGAGCTTCTTGTTCAACAAGCTGGAGGAAATCGCAGTAAGCGAAAAGCCGCAAACGCCCGCGCTCGGATGTGGCGTCACGTACGCGCTTTCCAAAGAGTACCTCCCAGCCGACTTTGGGTCGGACTACATGCCGTCGCGAATCAACTGGGTTGTGCAATCGTCCGGCGTCGACTACCTGCACCTTCTCATTTGCTCGATGGACTACCTCATCCAAAAGTACAACATCCAGGCGCGATATCTCATATCGGTCCACGACGAACTGCGGTACCTCGTCAAAGAGGAAGACCGCTACCGTACGGCTTTGGCCCTGCAGATCGCAAACGTGTGGACCCGGAGCCTGTTTGCGTACAAACTGGGCATGGACGACCTGCCCCAAGGAGTCGCATTCTTTTCTGCCGTTGATGTCGACACTGTTCTACGGAAGGAGGTTGATATGCCTTGTGTTACACCATCGCAGCCGACGCCCATTCCGCCTGGTGAGAGTATGACGATCCAGTCTATTCTCGCAAAGACCAACGGTGGTACCCTCCTCGAGGATGGGTCACCTATGCCAGTCGTCGAGAATGGCGCGTTCGAGGGCACTCTCGAGGGGTACCGGGAGACAGATTGTCTTGCGCATAGGTCGAAAAGCGCGGCGTTCCTCCAAGCGCAGGCGGCAACCGACTTTGGGGAAGTCAAGCATCTGGCACAGCTCGAATGCGGGAAGAAGTTTGCTGGCGGTGTTGGAGAGGGACGGAAGAAACGCAAGGGGTCTCGGCGCAAGGCTCCTGTAGGTAACGGGGATGGGTTCGACTGGTCTAGGGCCATCGATGACCTACTCAGCGACACCAAGAGTGTCGACGATATTCTCACTAGTGTATTTTAGCAACATGTAATGAACACACACACACAGCTCTAATCGTCGAGAGGCGGAAGCTTGTCTGACGTGATTTGTTCGCCCAGCGCCGCCATCTTGAACAACTCGTATGCCCGGTCGAGATCGTCGTTGACGATGACAAGGTCATGCACGTTTAGCTCTTTCGCGAATTCAATCTCCTTGAGGGCGGTCGCGAGACGCTTCTGGACGGACGCGTCTGTTTCAGTGCCACGGCCCTGTAGACGTGTGCGGAGGGCGGAGAGGGACGGTGGGGAGATGAAGAGGTAAACGGGATCGAGAGCGGAGGCTTTAATTTGGCGGACGCCCTAAGAAGAAGGTTGAGGTGAGATTGCGACGGAGTGTATTAACGACACACCTGTGCCTCTATGTCGAGGATGCACCGTCTGCCCTGGTCCTGGACTTGGCGGACGGTGGCGAAGCTTGTCCCATAAAAGTTTCCGGAGAACTCTGCATGCTCGATGAAGGCGTTTTCGGCGATAAGGGTTTTGAAATCGTGTGTCGGAACGAAGAAGTATTCTTTTCCGTGGGTCTCGCCGGGACGTGGTGGGCGGGTGGTATCTGGGGGGACTGGTTGAACGGGGATGGGGTTGTTGGGCTACTACTGACGGGATACACTGAAACCAAACTTATCGGGGAAGTCGTTGAAAAGGCGATTGAGGAGTGTGGATTTGCCGACGCCAGAAGGACCACTCAGAACGAGAGGCCGAAAGTGCGACACCATGGTCTGTGACAAGATGTGATGGTGGGAGTAGACAGTGCGTGCCTGATGTTGTGGGTCCACCGAATATAATAATTAGAAGAGTCCGCCGAGTGTTCCCCAGATATACGTAGAAACCACAATAGGCTATACGTCGCTCAGGAGTAAGAATCCCGTCCGGACACAACGGAAAACGCGCATACCATTCGGATTAGATACGTCCAAGTTTCAGGGCGAACGCTCACCGCAGAACTGGGCCATGATAATAATCTTGGCACGGTTCCTCAAGCTCTGTGGTCCTGAAGCCTATTAAGTTGAGCCTGGTTGCGGTACATGCCTCCGGAAGCATGTTATGTCAAACCCGAAAACAAGGCGGACCGATGATAAATTATTGAACTCGGTACACAGTGTGGGGAGAATTGCGTCAAATAGTAGCGCCCAAGTAATGGCAGTGAGACAGCGCCATTTAGAAGCACCAGACTGAACAAAGGCGACGCGGTCGTCTCAAGCGCGCTCGCATTAATTCTTCGGATTTTTGGAAACGGCCCAGCTGAGAAAGTAGCTCGCTGGGAGATGCCGGCAAATCTTGATGTTCGTCCATCGAGTGTCCCTCACCAAGGCGGCGGCGACGGAATCTAGTGAATAACTTCAAACACTCCTGTATTTATATTGCAACTTGAACAAAGGTTCGAGCTGCTTCAGCTGTAAATGAGATGACGGTCGTAGCTTCGCTTTACGATAATTTCGACGCGCGCAAAAGTTCAAGGATTGATTATGATCTATTCCCCATTAGGATTCTGTTTGTACAAGCACGACCCCGTGTTGTTCCCACTGGCTGCCTTTCGCTTCTCGACCACGATGAGCAACTCTGAAGCGACCGGCTCAAATCGAGTCACCGTCCTGCTGGTTATCACGACTGCCGCTCCACTACCCCTTGTTTGCGACCCTTCCTGGCCCAACACGACTTGGGCACAATCTGGCCCTTGCTCGGTCCCAACAGCAGACCGCTCATGAAATCAGCTCTCACCTACTTGACCCATAATAGCCTCGCCCGCAAATGTCCAAATTAGTCACTGCTTGACGAGCCGTGGGCGCTGATATCATGATATTGCATATGGCGGCAGCCATGCGGAATGGTATGCTATTGCCTGGCACTAGCCATAGCGCTCGGCTAAGAAGTTTCCAAATCTGGACGTCTGCATTTGGAAGGTTGGCGCCGTCTTCCATATTGGGATTGCGTCGCATGCGTTCGCGTAACCGCTTTTGAAAGGAGGCAAGGGGGGGAGGCGTTCAAGAAATTGGGCCGCTTTAAAAAGAAATTGAATATTTAAAAGATTTACAAAATGGCTGGGATAATAATAATATTATTATTATGCAGCACCCGGGAATTTTGGACCGGGACAACTCGGACCGGAACACTCCGACAGCGGGCGTTTCGGCCCGCCTCGCCCTGCTCCGCCGCCGCTCTCGCCGCCGCCAGCTGCGTTCCGCCAGCGCCTAGTCCGCGGCTCCCGCTGCTCGCCTCATCTCCATCCTCTAGTAGACGATTATTTTCCGGCTTGCCCGACCGTGGGAAATTGGTCGCTCCAGCGCTTGGCTTGGCGCCGCGCCCCCGCCCGCTTCCCGCTGCTTTCAGGGACCGTGGGAAATTCGGCGGTTTGACGCGCCCCGCCCCCGCCCCGCGCGTTGCCGCCCCGCTCACAGCTGCCCGCCGTTCCTGCCCCACTCGCTCGCAATGTAATATCCTGGACTCCTCCGGCCTTGCCGGGACCGCGGGAAATTCGGCGGTCCGACGCGCCCCGCCCCCGCCCCACTTCCCGCCCGCAGCTGCCCGCTAGCGCTGTTCTTGCCCCCACTCGCCCCCGCTTCCCGCCCGCAGTTTGGCGCCGTTCCCCCCGGGGTTGTTTTTATGTGAATGCTAGTATAATCAACCGAGCATTTGGACAGTCGAGAGCCAAGATGATTGGGGAAAACTGGCTTCAGCCAGCTCAAGCACACTTCGGTGGGCGCAGCAAATGTGGATGGCGATGTGGCGTCAGAACTCACCAGCACGCTCAAGCTACAAAGCTTCGGATTGTCCCAAACGTCGGGTTCTCGATCCGGCCAGCTCGGCGGTTTACCTCTTGCGTTGCCGCGATTAGGTTTGCCTTCCGCTGGGAGTTTCCATGAGTGAACTTAACACACCAATAACAGCTCTGTTTCTCGATTTTGGGACCATGATGTGACTCGATCTGTCAGTCTGTTCTTCCCAATGCACGCACAAATGCCTGAGGAGGTTCAAAGAGTTATACTTTTGACGGCAGCGCATGAAGATATGGCCACCAAGACGACCCTGCGATTTGTCGCCCGTCAAGTGGCTGGCTGGCGAGTGTTTTGGGACGACATTTTCAGCGCACTGACGCCGGATGTCTCAGGATCGATTTTTTCCTCTTCCGAACGGTCCATCTCGACACCGTTTGCGAGGTTCTTGCATTTATCGATGTAATGAAGCTCGGCTTTGCCCGGCTGGCAGTCCGCAACGCGACGATAGGTTGCCGCTTATCGCAGCAGGAGATTTCCGGCATCGTCGCAACTTTCTCCGAGCTGGAGCACCTCCGCTACCACCCTTGGGGTATGCTGGGATCGGTTGACGTGGTGCGGGCTTGCGGAGCCGCCGTCGGGCTCAAATCGCTCTCCGCCTGGCTCTCGGACGCGTCTTGGGCCAGAGACGCGCTGCCAGTGCTTCGGAGCACAGTTCCGCGGTTCCCCAGCTTAAGCTACCTCACTTTAACCGGCTCTCATAACCACGACTTCGTACCTCTCCTCCGAGAAATGCCCCTACTGACGCATCTGGCGTTGAGCTTCTATTTTGGGCTGGACGTTCTACAACTTCGTCAGTAAATCACTCAACGACCTTCGCGTTCTCGTCATCTTCAAAGACGCCAGCCGCTCGGCCGCTGACTCGTGGGACGATGCACCGATGATACCGGTGGAAGAGGCACGCTTGCGATTTCACGACGACCCCGCGGGTCTGTTTCGTGCACGGATGGCTGGATATATATTGGCAGCACATGATCCGTGGCCAAAGGGACTTGTGGGCGCTAGCAGAGGAGGTTATCGATATGAGATGCCGCGACACGGCGTATGCGCCGGCGGGTTGGGACGTGGTTGATTATGCTTTCATGGCGGTGGAGAGTCGAGAGCAGGAACTGGTGGGGTGGCCGACCGGAAGATGGGGCGAGGTGTAGGGCACGCATACATCTTTAGTGCAAGTTTGGACGTTTGAAATTGGGGTCCCCGTTGTCGACGCTTGGTGAATCTGTTCTTTGAGGATACAGTATGTTGCGTGAAATCGGTGGCCACTTGAGGCGAAAAGAGGTGATTTAGTTTATGTCAGACATTCACTCCCAATGAAACGAAGGACCTTGTTATCGCGAGCTCCGGGTATTGTAATGAAGTCGTTTGTTCTCGCTAGGTTTGAGTGTGGAAAGCGTGATCAGGCGTGATCGTGCCAGCTTGATCTCGTCCACGACCTCGCCGCCGTCGTCCGGCGCAATGGCCACTTCCCGACAACGGCGGGCTCGGGAGGCATGACTGCCGGGGACACCGTAGTGGCGGAGAGTGTCGCTGAGCTGGAAGAGCGGCTGCTTGGTGCGTCGCGCTCGTGTCGCCGCAAATCTCGACTCTGACCACGGTCGGCAGCATAACCCGCCATTCCCCTTCCCAAAGAACGCATTGCGGTGTCCTATACGCCCCCATCCTACTCCTTGGGTTGTGTTCGATTGGTCGTAGCCGACTCCGTCTCCAAAACCGACCAACACAACCAATCGTCCTGCTCGCTTTCGGCGCCTATCTCCCTCCCTTCCGTTCACGAAACATGGTATCCGCCGCCATCTAGGCGGTTCCACGCTAGCCGAGTGGTCCTGACCAGCTCCATCTGCTGGACAGCCATTTAGAGTCGCGAACGCGTCGTCTCGCCATCCGGCGTCCGCGCCGGTCCAAAAGCTCATCCACACGTTCTAACAGAACCGCGACCTCGCGCGTCTCAAGAGCACTCCCCCTACCTCAACGCACCGTTTCCGCGTCACGGATCGTCTGGTAGTCGTTCCAGCTGCCGCCGTTGGAATCTGGATCTTTTGCGATCTACCAGCCCGTGTCCCCTTCCGTGTCAAACGCTCACCTACCACAAACAACCAGCACTGTCCCGCACTACCTGCGCCATCTCCGCGCGCGGTGCCTCCTTCGTCGGACGCGTTTTACTTGTCGCCGGCTACGCGATCGTTTGGCGCCAAAAAGTTTGTCCATTCTGCTCGCCCCGTTCAAAAAAGGTCACATATATCTCTCACTAGCGCTCTGTCGACCTCATTCGGCCCTCCCGTTGCGCCTGTGGGGCCCGGCCCATCGCCATCGGTGGACCTTCTCCGACCCGTCGAATCGGTGCAGCCAGATAGCCCACCGACCCCACCGACAACGATCAGCCAGCACTACTCCGTCCTCCATACACCATCTCCGCGCGCGCCATCCTGCTGGATGAATGTGTTTTACTCGTCGCCGTTGGATGTTGTCTGCGCGTTGATACAACGTCAAAGGTCAGCCTAATCTGTTTGTTCCGTTCCAAAAGCCAAACGCTCACCTACAACAAACCAGCAACTTTGCTTCGTCCTTCCTGCATCAGCTCCGCGCGCGAAGTCGAACGCGTTTTTTGCTGTCGCCAGCTGCGCGATCGTTTGACGCCAAAAAGTTTGTCCAGTCTGCTCGCCCCGTCCCAAAAAGGCTCACATATACCTCTCACTAGCGCTCTATATACCTCTCACTAGCGCTCTCTCGGCCTCACTGCGCTCGCCACCGCGCCTGTTGGGCCCCGTCCCGTCGCTGCCGTTGGATGTTCTGCGACGCGTACATTCCGTGCCATCAAAAAGCCCGCAGACCCCACATACAACGATCAACCAACACTACCCCGTATTCGCTGCGACTTCCCCGCGCACCATTGCGCCCGGAGGACGCGCTTTACTGGTCGCCGTTGGATCGTTTTCTACGGCGACGACGCGTCGATACAACGCTAAAGGGTTAACCCATCTCAACAGTGCTCTCCCTACCTCACCAAGCCATCTCCGTTTTATATGGCGCCTGTTGTGGCTCGTTTGCGTCCCGCAGCTGTACCCTGCACTGTCTGGTCAGATGGTGTCCCTTCAGTTCCTCCAACGCAAAGGTTAGCTCTTCCCCCTCGATCTGTTTTGAAAAGCTCGCATATACGTCTCATTAGTGCTCTCTCTACCGCGCTGCGTCGACTCCGCACCACGTCGCACCCGTTGGGGCTATCTTTGCACCACCACCGTCAGAATCCTGACCACCCGGTCAGACAGTCCCCTTTTTGGAAACTTCGCGAACATATCTCGCACCTCTCTTGCTCACCGTAGGACCTGTCGCTACAAGCTCAATTTGTCGTTCAGGCTTCGTTCCAAAATGCTTCCCAATACTCACATCCGCAACGCGCAGAACGTGTCCGCTGCCCTTCTAGTAAACACAACGCTCGCTTAAGCCTACAACCAATGCTGAACGGCCGCCTTTAGGGGTGCATTTCGCGTCTACCGCCGTGTTTTTCTGCTTCAGGTTTGCTGTCGCTGTATTCTCCACGCCCTCGTTCAACGAGGCTGCATATGGACTTCAGTCTCCTAGTATCACGGACTATATGTCGACTGCTCGTCGATTTGACCCCGTACGCCCTCATTTCCGCAGCTGGTCTTAATCACCATCGTATCGTCGTATAGAGCATTTCTCTTGTCACCGCGACTACCGCCCGTTGTATACTTCTTGTCTAGTGCTACCTTGGCAGTCAACTTTTTTTTTCTTTTCCTTTCGTACTTGCTCTGTAATTGCCTTCGGTCTCAAGCAATCAATAACGCTGCCGATGTTCTTTACCATCACACTTCTCTCACACCTTCGTCCTCTTCGCTCAGATCTGGTGAGTTGAAGCGGTCGTCTCCTCCTGCAACCGAATCGATTGTCATCCCAGTCCACATATGGGAGATGACGAATCTTGGGGCTCACCCTGTCCGGCGCCTTTCTATCCCAGTCGCAATTTCCGCAGCCTGGCGGTTCACGACAAGTCTAACCTGGTCTACTATTATGTGGTTCCATTTGTGGGCATTTTTAGTCTCCAGTGCGTACATTCGTTTATCTATCTCTGAATGCCTGTCTTTCAACCTGTCCGTAGAAGTGCCGCATTGAGCGCCCCTGCAGCAACTTCGGGACAACCTCAGCGCTCATCTTACCTGGCGCGCTGCCTTGGATTCATGGAATCTTCATTGTATACTGGACCATTTTGACGCCTCCGGATAACACATGCCTCATCCCGACCCACTTGACGGATCCGTACTCGAGGACGGTTCCGTCTATATTCACCCATTATCGGTCTACCAACACAAGGCGTCGTTTGCAGACTCTTTGCCTTTGCCGCCTGGTGCGCGGTACATATTCGGTCTCCGCGACTCAGCGTATTCGGCCTGCGTCGGTCTCCGCTGTCGTTCCACACACAAACAGGACTTGACCTCGCGCGCACGGTGCCTGTCCAGCAACGCCGGACAGCAAAGGCGGCGCCAAGGATTCTCGTTCAGGTTACCAGTCCATCAGTGCTGTCCGTGGCCCTGCGCCTAATGCCTCAACGCTCCCCCGCCCAGGTGATAACATTCTGCTCCCTGCGATGAAGGCCCCAGCCAAGTCGCGACGCCAAACTCTCCTTCCGAGCGAGTTCGGGAAGCAAATCAAGTGAACAGAGATAACCAATTGGAAGCGACGGGAGACTGCGTGAGGCACTCGCCGCCTGGCGCATCCATTGTATTCTGGACCATTGATTCAAATATACTCGCGAGGAAGCGCATGGACAAGGGTCTGAGCATCGGTAGAACCAAACACATGATAAGTGCGCAGCTTCGCAGAGTCGGAACGCCGGCAGCGCACGACATCCTAATTCGGAGACTTCCTTTTCTGTCACTTCCAAATCGGGTCATCGGACTTCCACATATGGAAGTCATCAACTGGTGTGGTGTGGGCTGTATCCATCAACGTAAAGTTGTCTGTTTCAACGCGTGGAGGGCTCATAATGTTTCACGCTTTCAAAAGCGCATTGATAAGCTGCGGCGCTATTCTGTTTGAGAATCTGCAGAGACGTACGGCTCCCGGCAGCCCAATGTCTGCTTTCGCGCATATCTCGGCGAGCGCGACGGAAGAGCGACAGCGCGTCGCTCAATGCGAGAACTCCCCTAAAAAACCTACGCAACAACCTTCATGCTCAACGGTGGCTCATTGCGCATCGCGGCACTAATCTCGTTGGCCAGAGACAAACGACGAAATCGGCGAAGCTACTTGAGCATCTGGTGCAGCAGAGTCAGCGCGTCGCGGAGTGTTATCGATGCAGTTACGAAGCGCTGCGTGGGCTGGGCACTCTGGGGAAGCATCCACACCTTCGGCTTCTGGAAGCGGAAGATATCCGAACCGAGTCCGGTGCAGCCGCCGTCGGGGCGTTCAATCCGAACGAGATTCGTCTGCATAATTGTGCGGGTTTCCTCCGATACGGATATTGTCGCCATGCTGATGCAATGGGTAGCTATGCGCTTTGAATGGGCTCGCGATTTGACTCGCAAACATCGTTGGACGGAGGAGGTGGCCCTGCTGGAGGAAGAGACGCGTCGGATATTGCCCTACCTCGACTGGCGAGCGGACTGGGGGGCGAACAGTAGCGTGGGCCTCTGGGCGCAGCCCGCGAGTGACGCGCTGCGCCACTTCCGAGCGGTCGATGCGAGGGCGGCAACAGACGACGACCTAGAAGAGAGCGAGCCGGGAGCTGGCAGACAGAGGTCCGCGGAACGATTTCCCTTCGCGATAGACGAGGGACATATGTTTTATTATGCTCGAACGGATGTCTTGTAAGGTCGTTCGTGGTCGCTGGGTTTGAGTGTGGAAAGCGTGATCGTGCCAGCTTGATCTCGTCCACGACCTCGCCGCCGTCGTCCGGCGCAATGGCCACTTCCCGACAACGGCGGGGCTCGGGAGGCATGACTGCCGGGGACACCGTAGTGGCGGAGAGTGTCGCTGAGCTGGAAGAGCGGCTGCTTGGTGCGTCGCGCTCGTGTCGCCGCAAATCTCGACTCTGACCACGGTCGGCAGCATAACCCGCCATTCCCCTTCCCAAAGAACGCATTGCGGTGTCCTATACGCCCCCATCCTACTCCTTGGGTTGTGTTCGATTGGTCGTAGCCGACTCCGTCTCCAAAACCGACCAACACAACCAATCGTCCTGCTCGCTTTCGGGCGCCTATCTCCCTCCCTTCCGTTCACGAAACATGGTATCCGCCGCCATCTAGGCGGTTCCACCTTCGCCGAGTGGTCCTGACCAGCTCCATCTGCTGGACAGCCATTTAGAGTCGCGAACGCGTCGTCGCCATCCGGCGTCCGCGCCGGTCCAAAAGCTCATCCACACGTTCTAACAGAACCGCGACCTCGCGCGTCTCAAGAGCACTCCCCCTACCTCAACGCACCGTTTCCGCGTCACGGATCGTCTGGTAGTCGTTCCAGCTGCCGCCGTTGGAATCTGGATCTTTTGCGATCTCGTGTCCCCTTCCGTTCCAAAAGCTCGCCTACAACAAACAACCAGGATTGCTTCATCCTTCCTGCACTAGCTCCGCGCGCTCGTCGGACGCGTTTTTCTTCTGGCCGGCTACACAATCGTTTGGCGCCAAAAAGTTTGTCCATTCTGCTCGCCCCGTCCAAAAAAGGTCACAAATATCTCTCACTAGCGCTCTGTCGACCTCACTCGGCCCTCCCGTTGCGCCTGTTCGGCCCGTCCCATTGCCATCGGGGGACCTTCTCCGACCCGTCGAATCGGTGCAGCCAGATAGCCCACCGACCCCACCCGATCAGCCAACACTACTCCGTCCTTCATACACCATCTCCGCGCGTGCCATCCTGCTGGACGAATGCGTTTTACTCGTCGCCGTTGGATCATTTCTGCGGCGTCAATGCAACGTCAAAGGTCAGCCCAGTCTGTTTGTTCGTTCCGTTCCAAACCTCACCTACCACAAACAACCAGCACTGTCCCGTCCTCCATTCGCCAGCTCCTTGAGTGAATTTGCGCTCGTTGGACGCGTTATACTTGTCGCCCGGCTGCGCGTTTGCTTGACGCCAAAAAGTTTGTCCATTCTGCTCGCCCCGTCCAAAGAAGCTCACGTATCTATCTCTCCTTAGCTCTCTCTCGACCTGACTGCGCCCTCACGGCGTGCCGCCGCGCCTATTGGGCTCCGCCCCGTCGCCGCCATCGGACCTTCTGCAATCCCTTCCATTAAAAAGCCCGCAGACCCCGCATACAACGATCAACCAACACTACCCCGTCCTCGCTGCGACTTCCCCGCGCATCTTCGCTCCCGAAGGACGCGTCTTCCTGGTCGCCATTGGATCATGTTCTACGCGTTGGTACAGCGTCAAAGGTCAGCCCAATCCGTTTGTTCGTTCCGTTCCGAAGCTCACCTACCGCAAACAACCAGCACTGTCCCGTCCTCCATGCACCAGCTCCATGCGCGAAGTCACGTTCGTTGGACGATTTGGACCAATCGCCGTTGGATCGCTTGCTACCCGTCTCTCTAACACCAAGGTCAGCCACTGCCCTCGCCCTGTCCAAAAAAAAGCCCACCTATGCAAACGACCAGCGCTCTCTCTTTCTGGCTCACTTCTCGTGCGCCATTGCTCCCGTTGGCCGAGTAGGTCAATCGCAGTTGGATCGTTTGCCGCCCGTTCGTGCGTCATCAGCCCAACCGTTCGTTCTGTTCCAAAAGCTCGCCGACAACAAACAACCAGCGCCGCCGCATCCTCACTACGCTATATCTTCGTAACCCCGCGCCCCTTTGAGGCCGTCGCGCCCGTTGGATGTGTTTGGTCGCCGACCTCGCAATCATTCGCGTCCGAGATCGGTCCCGTTTCACAAAAATCTCCTATCTATTTTACTGGCGCTATCTCCACCTGACCGCGCCCGAGCTATTAAAGCGGTGATGCTGTTCGATGCGACAATGTGCTATTCAAGATGCTCATACCTACGGTCCCTCTGTCGTTCCATTACAATATATCTAGTCTTTCCTGCCCCACTACACGCGACAGCTCGACCTTGCGGACCCTAACTATAGACGCGACGACGCAGTCGTTTTCATAAAGATCATGCACATGGCGAGTTCTTGATGTACTTCCTGCTTTGGAAATAGTCGGTCAGCCATAGTCCAGTTTGGAAAGTCTATGGCTGCGGTCAAAGTGTTTCGCAAGCGCGTTAAGTAACTGCGGGGCCCGCGATACTTCCAGACTTGGAAGTCGGTTGGCTACGACCAACGGCGCTGTGGATACTAACGATCCGTAAAGCGCGGAGTACCATGAGCCGAGCCTTGTGCTCCCTGCGCCAGGATTCGTTTAAAGTCTAGAACGCTTGCTTACCCTCGCATCTGTCTTGGAAAGAACAAAAATGCCCCCGACACACTCTTCTCTCCGCATCTGCCGCACCTCTGGTGGTCGTTTCTACTTCAAACGCGGCGCCCCCTCCAAGCTCGTCAAAACGCATACCTCTCTCCGCGATGACCTTCTCGCCCAGCTCGAAATTCGCGACTATTTGGAAAGGAAGGACCCAATCTATAGAGGTCAAGTTCGTGCCCTCTGTCTTTAACACGAGGTATAACGCTTACTGCCGTTTCCAGGAGCCTGCCGCGTTGGCCTACGATCCATTGACGCGCTCGGCCGAGCAAGACGTGCGGGCAGACATTCAGCGCGATGCGGCGGTCGACTTTTCGGATCTATTCTCGACTGAAGACAACGATGTCGAATCCAGCGTTCACGACGCCCTGCTGCCCGACCACACCATTGCCAACCTCGGTACGGGTATCGCCGACGACGCCGCGAGCACGGCCTTTGCGAGCAACATCGGAGCTCCCATGGCTGATATCAGTTCCACGTCCACCGAGCTCCCTTCGTCGCCGTTCGAGGATCCCTTGCCGGAGTCGGCTCCATGCACTTGCACTCATGCAGTGTCAGAGCGTGCCATCCACCCGTATGGGCCGGTCGACGCCGTACCGCCATCGTCCCTGTCTTTCGCGGCACCGACTGACCAGTCGGGCGATTGGCAAAGCCGCGGCGTTCCTGCGCGTATGACGATAGAGGCGTCGTCCCTACGTGACGAGGAGCCTGCAGGCTACTCGCGAGGCGTTCCCGCGCGTATGACGGTGGAGGCATCGTCGCTATACGAAGACGCGCCGTCCCTTGCCGCGGACAGTTTGACCTCGCCTCGTCGCTCCCAGCGGATCTCGACGTCGGCAGACAACACCGCGCGCGACGAATGGTTGTCGGCTCCGGCCAAGTACCGCCGCCAATATGGTCTGTCCTTTGAAAAGCCCGAAGCGTACGTGTTGGTTTCGCTTTCTTGGCTGCTGGATCAGAAACTGAGAAACGGTAGCGCGGGGACTACCTTGGTTCTCGACCGCCGCGATGTTGTTACCGCCGCCGTTGTGCAGGCCCCGTCCGGAGACGGCGGGCGTGGCAACAGCTCAACGTTCAATTTACTCGATTCCTCGATGGTCTTCGTGCCGACTTTGGTTTCATGTTTGGACGACGACTGCGCTGGGGTATGGACTATCGCGCCCGGGGACAAGGGCTAGACCCGGTGAGTCGGGAACAGTGATTTAAGCTCCTTGCTCATCCGGATGTCCAGTATCCCAATCGCATCGACGCCGTTCGGGCCCCCCGCCCATCCCTCGCTACAGTCTGGCCAACAACGGGGTGCTGCGGAAGATAATCGCGTTCCAGAATGGTACACCTACGCGTTCGACGCGTCGCAGAGTTTGCTGACTAGAGTCTAGATGTTGTTGAGCAGTTCTTTCCGGAGCTACACAGTGCCCTTGCCGTTCGCATGGAGCTCTTGAAGACAAAGAATGGGTATCGCGGGGCATATAGCAACTCGGTCTTCAGCACCTGCGAGGTTCGTTACCTCGATCCGCGAGAGCGAGGAGATGCTGGAGCGAAAAGAATGGCAAGTGCCTTTCGCGGACCCATTCGTCGTTACCGTGGTCGGAAACTGGGATCCCCGTCGCGGCGGACACCTCATGCTGCACGACGATGGGACGATGATGCCGCTGCGTCCTGGCGCGACGTTCGTGGTTCCAGCAGGAACCAAGCGTTACGGGTTTGTGCCCGTTGGAGAGGGCGAGCACCAGTACATGGTATGCCAGTTCTTCCACGGGTCCGTCTTGCGTTGGATGGAGAAAGGCGGGATGTCGGACCCTCGTCTGGATAAGTTCATTCAGAGGGAAGTTCCCGCTGCGTTGCGCAAGTGGAAGGCGTATGAGAAGATCCAGGCGCGCCGTCGCGTCCTGGCCAAACGGATCTTTAGCACTATTTCGGACGTCTACTCGGGGTAGCTGAGGAATACATGTTTTATTGTGCTCGAACGGATGTCTTGTAAGGTCGTTCGTGGTCGCTGGGTTTGAGTGTGGAAAGCGTGATCGTGCCAGCTTGATCTCGTCCCACGACCTCGCCGCCGTCGTCCGGCGCAATGGCCACTTCCCGACAACGGCGGGCTCGGGAGGCATGACTGCCGGGGACACCGTAGTGGCGGAGAGTGTCGCTGAGCTGGAAGAGCGGCTGCTTGGTGCGTCGCGCTCGTGTCGCCGCAAATCTCGACTCTGACCACGGTCGGCAGCATAACCCGCCATTCCCCTTCCCAAAGAACGCAGTGCGGTGTCTTATACGCCCCCATCCTACTCCTTTGCTCGTGTTCGATTGGTCGTGGCCGACTCCGTCTCCAAAACCGACCCACACAACCAATCGTCCTGCTCGCTTTCGGCGCCTATCTCCCTCCCTTCCGTTCACGAAACATGGTATCCGCCGCCATCTAGGCGGTTCCACTCTCCGAGTGGCTTTGACCAGCTTCATTCGCTGGACAACTATTTCGAGTCGTCAGCTCTGGACTTTGGGCGCCCGTTTCTCCAACGTCCCCGGTGAGCCCATCCTCCTCGTTCCGGTACAAAAGTCTTATCTCTACGTCTCAAGAGCACTCACCCTACCTCAACGCACCGTTTTTCGCGTCACGGAACGTCTGGTAGTCGTTCCAGCTGCCGCCGCTAGAATCTGGGTCTTTTGCGACCTATCCAGTCGGTGTTCGCTCCCCTTTCGAAAACTTCATCGACAACCAGCACTACTCCGTCCTTCCCGCACCATTTCCGCGCGCGATGTCGCGCTTGTCGGACGCGTTTTACTTGTCGCCGCCAGCTACGCGATCGTTTGACGGCAAAAGGTTTGTCCATTCTGCTCGCCCCGTCCCAAAAAGGCTCACATATACCTCTCACTAGCGCTATCTTGGCCTCATTGCGCCCTCTCGGCGTGCCGCCGCGCCTATTGGGCTCTATTGGGCTCCGTCCCGTCGCCGCCGTCGGACCTTCTTCGACGCGTATAGTCCGTTCCATCAAAAAGCCCGCCGACCCCGCCTAAAACAATCGACCACCACTACCCCGTCCTCGCTGCGACTTCCCGGCGCACCTTCGCGCCCGAAGGACGCGGCTTCCTAGTCGCCGTTGGATCATGTTCTATGCCTTGGTACTGCGTAAAAGGTCAGCCCAATCTGTTTCCTCCGTTCCAAACGCTCATCTACCACAAACAACCAGTATTATCCCGACCTTCATGCACCAGCTCCGTGAGCGACGTTGCGCTCGTTGGACGCGTTTTACTTGTGGCCGGCTACGCGGTCGTTTGACGCCAAAAGGTTTGTTCATTCTGCTCGCCCCGTCCCAAAAAAAAGCTCACATATACACCTCTCACTAGCGCTCTATCGACCTCACTGCGCCCCCTCGTCGCACCTATTGGGCCCCATTCCGTCGCCGCCGTTGGACCTCCTGCGACCCGTACATTCGGTGCTACCAAATGGCCCACCGATCCGACCGACAACAAACAACGAACACTGTCCCGTCCTCGCTGCGCCTTCCCCGCGCACCATTGCGTGCAGAGGACGCGGCTTACTTGCCGCCATTGAATCGTTTTCTACGCGATGGTTCCGTTACAACCTCAAAGGTCAGCCCAATCTGTTTGTTCCGTTCAAAACCATACCTACAACAAACAACCAGCATTGCCCCGTCCTCCCTGCACCATCTCCGCGCGCGACGTCGCGCTCGCTGAACGCGTTTCACTTTGACGTCAAAAGTTTGTCCATTCTGCTCGCCCGTCCAAAAAAGCTCACATATATCTCTCACTAGCGCTCTCTCGACCTCACTCGGCCCTCCCGTCGCCCCTGCTGGGCCCCGTATCATCGCCGCCGTTGGACTTTCTACTCGTCGAGTTGGTGCTACCATAAAGCTCACCGACAACGATCGGCCAATACTCCCTCCGTCCTGCCTACACCATTTCCGCGCGCGCCGTCCTACTCGTTGAATGCGTTTCACTCGTCGCCGTTGGGTTGTTTCTGCGCGTCGATGCAACGTCAAAGGTCAGCCCAGTCTGTTTGTTCCGTTCCCAAACGCTCACCTACAGCAAACAGCCAGCATTGCTAGCCCTTCCTGCATCAGCTCCGCGCGCGAAGTCGAACGCGTTTTACTTATCGCCGGCTGCGCGATCGTTTGACGCCAACAAGGTTGTCTAGTCTGCTCGCCCTGTCCAACACTACCACGTCCCGCACCATCCCGCCCGGATGACGCGTCTTACTACTCGCCGTTGTATCGTTGTCTACGCCTTGGTACTGCATAACAGGTCAGCCCAATGTGTTTGTTCCGTTCCAAACGCTGATCTACCGCAAACAACCAGCACTATCCCGTCCTCCCTGCACCATATTCCCGCAACGCTGTGCCCATTTGAGCACTGTCACCACGATATTCTACATAGTAATCGCGTCCGTGGATCGTCTCCGGCCGTCTTGTTGTCTCTCGATGTGCCCCCGTCTGGCTGCGATTCTGCCTGGCTTGCTCGACGTCCAGTGAGTTCTCTTCCTCGTCCGCCTTTCTCGTCCTCACGTCTTGTTACCCTTCATTCAGCCGACCCGACGCGGACGAGCCCGCTACGTCGTCTTCAGACTGCCAGTGCGGTACAAAAACGGGCAACCAATGTACCACAAGCTTTAAACACCTTCTCTTCCTCGTATTCACAGTGTTCTGAAATTTATCCATTTCGCGATCCCTGCAGTCTCTAGCGACCTCGCGATACACTCTAACATGGTATTGTGACACTGTATCGCAGCTTTTGACTCAATCTTGAGCCACTCGGCGCTGGGAGTAAATAATTCATAAGATATTACGAAGTACTGCTAGACCGCCAATATTTGAACGCGCTACTTGCCGATATCCCTCGCACGCCTTTGCCAAAAATCGAGGCTGTAGACGCGTCCGCTACCGCGTAGTGAAGCAAACACTCAGTTAATTGTCGAGAACTGATCAATTGATGCTCGACTTTGGTCAAATGCCAGACTAGTTCTGCACTTGATTCCACCTACCACAAGCAAGTTTCTGTTTCTGTCGCGAGCGCCATGCTATATCTTCATTCATCGTCGCCTAGTAAGGATTCTATCTTCTCGGTCTGCGTCGGCATGCAGTTCACATTCACAACGCATTGACCGACGTACTTCCCGGCTCACGATCCCTCGAGGCTCCGTGCAACAACTTCGCGCCCGCTGGCCTCGGACCCTGAGGTAGGACCCTCTGCTGTCGGGCCCAAAGGGTGTCTCCGGTTGCGCTTGCCAAGTTGTGGAATAACCTCGCATTCGTCCTAGTATTATGCACATAACATGGTCCATATCAGAAACCCTGGCGCTTGTATCGTTCGTAATGGACCGCCATTCCACCGAAGATCCACTCAACATCCGCCATAGCTATGTCCCAGTCAGCTAGGACCACCCCTTCTCCTTCATGGTGTCGCGCCGAACGCGCCCACATGTGCATTCCTGCGAGAAACCCACCCAGCCCTTTCAAGCCATGTCCCCAGGTAAACAACTGGCCCCAATCCTTGTCGTTCGTGAACGATCTTCCCGCCTTGTGCGGCCATACTGCACCCGCCTGTGCCCCCGACTGCCGCCACTTTGGTTGCACCGACGCCCACCATGTCCCGAGCTGTTTAACGAATCGTTTGAGATTGTTCTTCGGGATGATTGTGGGTCCATCGTCAAGGATGAAGGCGGTAAGTTGGGCGGGGCGTCCTCGGACGGGCAGAGTATCCAGACAGTCTTCGAAGCGAGACGCGATCTCAATCCTCGTCCAATACGATATAGCAGAGTCGTAGACCAGCCCAAGCGTGTCCCCATGCGTTAGGCGTTTGTAGGCGACACAAAACTCCGTGCTCGCATCCGCGGGGCAATCCAGACGCGTGGGCGGCGCCGCATGCAGGCGCGACGAGGTCCGCCGACCGTCCCGCGGCTGTGTTGTTTCGACAGTTGCCTGTTGCTGGCGCTCCGTACCCTTACCCTTGCCTCGCGGTCTGGTTCCTATATTCGCGTCAGTTCATGTCTGATACCAAATGATAGCACGAACTGGAAGCGTTATCTTTCTTCGCGACTGAGTTTTCTCCGTCGAGTGTCTGCGTATGCTCATTGTGCGTTGTTTGTGATGGAAGCTGAATCGGTTGGTGTGGCCCTGGACGTGCCTTCCCTGATTGCTGTATGGATGTGGATGTGTTCCCTGCGCGGTCTAGCTGGTCGCCGGACACGTCATCTCGCTGCTGGCCCGCGGCCGTGAATAGTTGTTGAAGGTGATTGTTGGCCGGAGACAGCTGGGATGCAAACTTCGCGGATACCGTCGTTGTTCGAATGACGGTACGAGAGCCTAGGTGGCGGGGTTGGCATCGACTGTCGCTCATCAACAGGCACTGCCACGTCGCGCCGGCTGCTTGATGACGCTGCAGACATCCCTTGTTCGCGGGAGTACTGCAAAGCCGCGGGCTTCTGGCGTTGATCCATTATCGAGAACGAATACCTCGCCGACCCCGATTGTGAATGCAGCTCCTGGTCACCGAACGCGGCTTGTCGCTGCTGAACCGAGGACATAAACGCCTGTTGACCGTGGTCGTTGGGCGGAGGCTGCTGGTACACGAACGCATTTTCGGCGTTGGACGGACGACGGTGCGAGAGCCCCGATGGCGGGGGCTGCATCGACTCTCGGTCATCAGCCAGCGCTTCGGCGTCGCGCCGACTCGACAGTTGGGCGTACATGCTTTTTTCGCGGTCAATATGCGAGCACATTATCGTTGAGAACGAATACCTCGCTGACCCCGATTGTGACTGCAGCTGCTGGTCGCCGAACGCGTCTTGTCGCTGCTGACCCAAGGAAGTAGATGCGAACGCATTTCCGGCGTTGGACGGACGACGGTGCGAGAGCCCCGATGGCGGGGGCGGCATCAACCGTCCGTCATCAGCTGGCGCTTCGGCGTAGCGCCGACTCGACGATGGGGCGAACATCCTGTTTTCGGGATCAGTAGGTGAACATAGTATTGCTGAGAATGTATACCTCGCTGACTGCGTTTGTCGCTGCTGGCCCGAGGATGTAAACACTTGTTGACCGTGGTCGTCGGGCGGAGGTTGCTGGTACGCGAACGCATTTCCGGCGTTGGACGGACGACGGTGCGAGAGCCCCGATGGCGGGGGCGGCATCGACTCTCGGTCATCAGCCGGCGCTTCGGCGTCGCGCCGACTCGACAATTGGGCGTACATGCTTTTTTCGCGGTCAATATGGGAGCACATTGTCGTTGAGAACGAATACCTCGCTGACTCCGATTGTGACCGCAGCTGCTGGTCGCCGAGCGCGTCTTGTCGCTGCTGACCCGAGGAAGTAGATGCGAACGCATTTCCGGCGTTGGACGGACGACGGTGCGAGAGCCCCGATGGCGGGGGCGGCATCAACTGTCCGTCATCAGCTGGCGCTTCGGCGTAGCGCCGACTCGACGATGGGGCGGACATCCTGTTTTCGGGATCAGTAGGTGAACATAGTATTGCTGAAAATGTATACCTCGCTGACTTCGTTTGTCGCTGCTGGCCCGAGGATGTAAACACTTGTTGACCGTGGTCGTCGGGCGGAGGTGGCTGGTACGCGAACGCGTTCCCGCCGTTGGTCGGATATTGGACCGCTACGTCCAGGGCTTCGTAAGCGGTGGCCTCGTTTGATCGCGTTGCTCGTGGGGCGGAGGGAGGTAGCTCTTGGACGAACTGATATCCTATAACTGAGGTACTGGCTTGGGGGACTTGGTTCGAATTTCGAAGCCCGGAACTGAGATTCGACCCTGCCGTCGGGTTGCTCGAGGAGGCAGGTGTGCGAGCTTTTTGTAGGCGACCCCGCGGCGTCGAGGAACGAGAGCCCGCACGGGAAGACGACTTGCGCATCGATAAGCCGAGGTCCAACCTCATCGTCCCGGGAATTAAATCGCCGTCCATTGAACGTATACCTGGCGAATCAGTCAAGGTTGATATCGACGACCGGGCTGGTAGGGGAGCAGGGTACGGCTGAAACCGTGTCTGCTTGGGAAGCAACGACGACGTTGTTCCGAACGATATTTCTGGACGGCGCGAGGCTGGACGAGACGGCAGAGAGGGCCCCGATGAGGGTTGGGGGCATGGCGTTTCGATTCGCTCCAAACCCGCCCCGATTGCGTCCCAATCCATAGCGATAGCATGGGGATTGGCGGCGTCCTCGCCCTCCCCGTCCTCATTCACTGTTGCCCGCTGGAGCCATTGATTATCCGACGGCCCTTGGCGAGAGTCGGGAGGGGTATATCCGAGGATGTATTCTGGGGGGACGGCTCCAGCGAGGGACGAGTAGTTGCTACTAGGCGGCGTCGTGAGGAAGAGCGGTTGTTGAGTCGACGACGGTGTTTGGGGGACATCGCCATGCCCCGGTAGAGGGACAGAACGAACCCCGACTTTCGCCGGCTTCGGTCTAAGAGCAGCGGAGGCTTTCTTCTTCTTATTCAAGACACGATTGATTACGTGCGCCCTCGAGGCGCGCGTTGAGGCGCGAGATTTTCGTACCCGTTTATCCTTTTTCGCGACTGTGTCCTGATCGAGGAAAACATCAAGTTCCTCCAGGTCGTCACCGGACTCTTCCGAAGAGAAGCCGTCGGAACCGGAGACCTCATCGTATTCGTCGAGGACATCCGAGTCGTCCTCTTCATCCGAACCAAATCTCCCCGTCCATTCAGATGACCGCACGATCAGAGGCGCGTTGGTGGGTGTTGCTAGGACCGGCGCCATAGGATCCATGGGCGCGGTACTGTTAAGAACGGCGAGGGGAAGATCGGTAGGGTTGACGGGGCGATTATCAACGAAGTTGGTAGCACGAACGGCCGTTGGCGCAGAGATCGCATTGGTCGGAGCGACTGGAGGAGGAGGAGGAGCTGACAGGGGCGGCGTCCTTACAATCTTGGGCGGCTGGATGGGTTTAGGATGTTGACGGGTGAAACGGGCGGGAGCTACGCACTGAACGCCGTTTGCAGATACTCCATGAAGTACCTCTCCAGCTGTTGCCACCGCACCATGTCCCAGTCTGCCCAGTGCGGCGCTCGCGCGGTCAAGTTGCGACCCATGCATATGCTACCTCAGTCAGCGATATACAACGGCAGCAAACGAACGACAGACTGGTCGATCGTAATGGCTCCATTCTCCCTTGGATCGGGACCACCGTGTACGATAGTAATGTGCCGCTTGGTGAGGTTGTAGACAATCTGCACAATTTGGAGGAGTAAGTCGGGAAGTGTCTCGAGGGCCCTGGGATGGTAAGCGACGCGTAAAAGACGTAGGTGAATGCGGGCACTTTGCAATTCCCTCCGGAGACAGGTCTGGCGGAGCGTTCATCGCGTTTTGCCAAGCATCATTCGCCGCCTTGGTCTCAGCGGTGGCGCGGGCGATGTATTCCTGGCGTTGGTCCGCTGGGAGGCGGTCGAAGAGAGGCTTGCAAACACGAGCGCGGAAGCCGGCCTTGTGCCCGTTGGTCTTGGGTTTGTGCGTGAGCTTGTATTCGAGCCACTCCTTGTTAACAATAGGAAGCAGAAGATCCCAGTTATCGCGCATAAACTGCTGGTATCCCTGCCGGCGCTTTTTGGGGCGTTTCCATCCCGAAAAGTGAAGAATGAAGGCGGCGAATGGGTCTTTGCGAGGGTCGCAGTTGTAGGTACGGCGAAAGGCTTGGATCTTGAGCACGCGATAACGGAACCAGCGTTGGATGCGCTGGAGAAGGAAGAGTGATGATGAATGTCACGTTTCAAGGTAGCTACTCGTGACCTACGAAATAAAGCACCCTGAGCGTCTGATCCTTCAGCTTCTGCTCTTCCTCCGTCAAAATTTCTGGCTCGATGATCGCGTCTGGATGCCATGGGCGCAGCGTCGGTTCGTCAGTCCACGGCGTGCGCCAGTCGATACGCGCGTTGTACTCCGCTAGGATCTCGCGGAGAACTCTACGTTCCGCCGCAGGCCCGCGTTGCAGTCCTGCAGCGTAGTACGAAAGGTGCGGCTTCAAGATCTCCTCACGAACGCCCTGAGCCCAGAGCCGAAGGCTCTTGCGTTCCTTTTTCGGGATGGGCTTGTAACGACGCCCGCCAACTTTGAGAAGAGGAATGCCCGTTGGCGCGGGCTGGAGAGGGACGGCAGCTGGCGAGCGACTGTTCATACGGGGAGAGCGCGCCATAACTGCAAGTCGTCAGAGAGAGTCTTGATTGTTAGTGGAAGCACGAACCGGGAAGAGACTTGAGGGAGTATGTGGTTTCTGGCCAAGGGTCAGCAACACCAAAGACGACAACGCGCAATCCTCACGAGGTTTTTTATGAAGATAAAAGCGTTCGGGCTGCCGCGGTTTGCTTGCGTGAACTATTCGTAGGTCGGCGGTCGCGGAAAAAAAAAAGGTAAGACTCGCCTGTGGGGCGAAACCAGGAGAAGGAGGAATCTGGCATGTTGGAGCGCTCCCTCCACTTAAATACGCGCTCTGCGGCTCCCGGTCTTGGTCCAGATGCATCGGACGATCTATCGCGTAGCGTCGCTTATTGGATTTTGTGCAAGTTACCGAGGGTAGGATCAAAATTTGACAACTTTTACGCGTCACCGTCCGCGCCTTAGTGCGCCCGCCCCGTTCACCTATACGCCAACAGTCGATGCAAGTTGTTCCGCAACGATTCATCCTCGTAGTGGGCTTTGCTTGTATGTCTGTGCACTTTTGCGTCCACCCGTGGAAGCAATTCTGCTTCCGCATGCGGTCCAACTTCAGTTATTGTGATGGCGGAAGAAAGCGCGAACTCGCCACAACAACATCACATCACACGGTTACATCTTTACATGAGTGACGAAAGATGGAAGAGAAGGTGAGCTCACTCGCAGTTCCAAACGTGGTACATACTTCCAAATGGCGCTGCGTGGTGCGTTCCTTGAAACAAATTACACGGCCAGGCCAGCACGTGCAAGCATTTGTGGCTACTCGGGAGCAAAGATACATCCGCGCCGCGGCATACGATGATGTCCGCCCCAATGCTTGATCCAGACATTGGTTCCCGTGCAGACGCAGGCGCAGCCGGGACAAGAGATTTCCGGACACCCCTCGAAGCCGCATCGTCCCTCGGGTGGCGGCGGTTGGTGAGGCCATGCTAGCCTGTTGAATTCGGCATGTTGGTCGACCCATTCCGGCTCCGAATCGCTGTCGGTTGTTTGCCCATCGTCGTCGTCTGTGTCTGTGGTAGAATCTGTACCATCGCTGCCGGATTCGGCCGTAATGTGAGTGCTGCGCGACATCCAAAGGCGTTGAGACGGAGCGGAATGTGTAACGCGTCGACGGTGCGCGTCAAGCCGTCGGAGGAGGGTTGCTCCCGAGACCTCGACGACACGCGGGCTCTCGGGAACGAGGACGGTCCCAGGAGATGACGAAGAGCTCATGGAAGCGGGAGCGCGCTTGGTGGGAGTTGTTGGGGCATTGCAATGCTCGGTGGTGGATGCCGCCAATTGGGCACGGGTGGAAGATGCTGGATTACGCTGGCTCGGCGAGGTTATAGCCGTTGTTGAGGTCGTTTTAGACCCTTGGGGGGTGGTGGATTTCTGCTTTTGTCTTGTAGGGGTCAGCGGAGTATGGACGCAGTATATCACTTGCCTGTATCTGGCTGACGCCGCTTTGCCTCGGTCGTCGTATTCCTTGAGTTGTGGGCCGCCGTTCTTCCTGAGTTTGGCACGGTGCCTGCGGTTGGTTGTACAGCAAAGCGGGTATCGACAATCGACATACTTGGACATCCTTTGCGCGGCGGCGGCCCGACGCGACGCCAAATTTCTGTACCTTCTTTCAGAATATGCAAGAGCATGGGATGAAGACCGACTTCAGCTCGTAGCGGCTACGGGATTCTCGACGCCGCGCGTTGCGGACGCTGGGTTTGAGCGCCAAGCGACCCATGGGAGTTTCTTCGAAAAAGCGGATGAATGATGGGCATACGTTACGACGATAAGTTCCCTGCACTGTTCGACGGTTTCTCCCTGGGATGCACAGCAGATCCTCAATGTTCATGTGAATTCGATTTTCTAGAACCCGCCGCCATAACGATGGAGGCCCAAAGTCGAGATCTGCGAGTTGTCTGCGAGAGCAAGCGACGCGTCATGGGTGCAGCTCGTGGAAGATAGCGGGGACGGCCCATGCCGTCGTCCGCAGATGGTGTGAGCACTACAACCAAATGGTGGACTGGCGTCTTCCTAGAGACAAGATATCGGACGTCCCTGGCCACATTCTAACGTTCAGCCCGGTGTAGGTAGAAGAATATCTGGGTGGGAGTATTTAGCGCTGAAGAGAATAGGGAAGCGAAACACAGGGTGCGTGTTAGTCGAGCAACAACGGTGCGGATTTGCCTGAACCGTTGTCAGTATCAAGTTTTGGATGCGGCACCACGTCAAGCTTCCGGCGATTATAATGGCTGAGATAGAGAGGGAGCGGCGCCGTAAAAAGAACAGAATACGGATAAACATGCGATTGTATGGAATTCTTGAGCAATACGCTGCGCTACTCGGCCGCAGTTTCATTTTGGTTAGCGAGTTGGGTAGTCTGCTGCGTGTAAAGTATGGCAAGGAGCGCTGCGGAGTGGATGGCTGGTAATGAGGGTCAGGAAGCGTAAGGGGACGAATGGTATGCACGAGCCAGCGGTCATGTTTCGACGAACAGGAGCAACGGTGTCGGGAATAACGTCGTCGCGACGGCCTGGTCCCATGCGCGAGATCTAGGAGCGTGTTGAGCAGCGGCCGAGGACGAGCGCATCATGGAAGGAGACGCACTGGGTTGAAAAAGGCCTGTTCTATACCTTCCCCGTCGGTCCAGCGGCAGGTCTGTTTCAGCGAGCGTTGAGAGAAGCAAGACAGGCCACGAAGCAAAACAAGTCACTTCGTGCTCAGTTGTGGCGGTTGCACCGAGTGGCTGCATGACGCGGGGTTTGCCAGGCAATCGTGGTGTTTTGTTGGTTTCGTACCTTGACGGCGCCTTTCGGAGAAGCGGAGGCTGGGTTTTCCGAGACCATAGCGGGGGACGGCTTATTATTCGGGTCACTGAGATGAACGTCGACGAGGACGCAGACGAAGGGAATGATTGAGACTGGTGAAGAAAATATGAAGATATGGCATGGCGTTCGCGACAGAAACAGAGACTTGCTTGTGGTGGGTGGAATCAAGTGCAGAACCAGTCTGGCATTTGCCCAAACTCGAGCACCGATGCATCAGTTCTCGACAGTTATCTGAGTGTTTGCTTCACTACGCGGTAGCGGACGCGTCTACAGCCTCGATTTTTGGCCAAAGCGTTCGGGGGATATCGGGTAATAGCGCGCGTTGCAATATTGGCACTCTAGAAGTACTTCATAATATCCTATGAATTATTTACTCCCCAGCGCCCAACGCCCTCATACCGCCGAATGGCCGTCGAGATTGGAGTCAAAGGCTGCGATACAATGTCGCAGTGCTGGGTTAGAGTAGATCACGAGGTCCGTAAAGAGCGTAGAACGAATGGATTTCAGAATTCCGCGGCTACGACAAAGAGAAGGTGTCTGAAGCTTAGGGTTGCCCGTTTTTATATCTCACTAGCAGTCTGAAGACGATGTAGCGGGTTCGTCCGGGTCGGGTCTGCTGAATGAAGAGCATCAAGACGTGAGCACGAGAAGGGCGGACGAGGAAGAGGACTCGCCGGAAGTCGAGCAAGCCGGGCGGAATCGCAGCTAGACGGGGGGCACATCGAGAGGCAACAAAACGGCCGGAGACGATCCACGGACGCGATTGGTGCGGGGCAACGGAGTTGACGTTTCGGGAGAATGTCGTAGAGAAAAAAGCTCAAACGGGCGCGGGGATGCGGGGACATGGCGTAGGGAGGAGGGGACAATACTAGTTGATTGCTGTTGTCGGCGAGCTTTTTGAATGGATCGGGCACTAGAGAGAGAGCGCTGGTCGGCGGTATTGGCAAGGCTTTGGGACGAGGCGAGGGCGTTGGGCCGACCTTTGCGTTAGAGGAACGGGGGGCAAACGATCCAACGGCGACTATTAAAACCGCGCCCCCGGGTTCGATGGCGGCGGGGGAAGGCATAGCGAGGACGGGGAAGTGATGGTTCTTCGTTGTCGGTTGGGTCGGTATGCTATTTGGTAGCACCGACTGTACGGGTCGCAGGAGGTCCAACGGCGGCGCAGGGACGGGGCCCAACAGGTGCGACGAGGGGGGCGCAGTGAGGTCGATAGAGCGCTAGTGAGAGGTGTATATGTGAGCTTTTTTTGGACGGGGCGAGCAGAATGGACAAACTTTTGACGTCAAAGTAAAACGCGTTCAGCGAGCGCGACATCGCGCGCGGAGATGGCGCAGGGAGAACGGGGCTATGCTGGTTGTTTGTGGTAGGTATGTTTTTGAACGAAACAAACAGATTGGGCTGACCTTTGAGGTTGTAACGGAACCATCGCGTAGAAAACGATTCAATGGCGGCAAGTAAGCCGCGTCCTCTGCACGCAATGGTGCGCGGGGAAGGCGCAGCGAGGACGGGATGGTGTTGGTGATCGTTGCCGGCGACGTTTCCGGGACAGAAGGGGACACCGGCTCGATAGGTCGGTCGCAACCGATCCAGATTCCAAACGGCGGCAGCTGGAATGGGTATCAGATGCTCCGTGACGCGGTGAGGTAGGGAGAGTACTCCTGCGAAGCGGAGATAAGGCTTTTGTACCGGGGAGAGGGGGATGGGCTAACCGGGGATGTTGCAGAAACCGGCGCCCAAGATCCAAAGACGACAGCGCAGGACGCGTCCGACGACCACGGTATCGCCCGCCAATGGCGCGATGAGGAAGAGACTGGGGAGAGGGGGGTAGCGCTGGTGAATGAGCGAGAGAAACGGGGGCAAAGATAAAAAAAAAACAGCTCAGGACGCGTTCAACGGCCGCGATGTCGCCCTCAGATGGCGTGGTGCACGAGCCAGCGGTCATGTTTCGACGAACAGGAGCAACGGTGTCGGGAATAACGTCGTCGCGACGGCCTGGTCCCATGCGCGAGATCTAGGAGCGTGTTGAGCAGCGGCCGAGGACGAGCGCATCATGGAAGGAGACGCACTGGGTTGAAAAAGGCCTGTTCTATACCTTCCCCGTCGGTCCAGCGGCAGGTCTGTTTCAGCGAGCGTTGAGAGAAGCAAGACAGGCCACGAAGCAAAACAAGTCACTTCGTGCTCAGTTGTGGCGGTTGCACCGAGTGGCTGCATGACGCGGGGGTTTGCCAGGCAATCGTGGTGTTTTGTTGGTTTCGTACCTTGACGGCGCCTTTCGGAGAAGCGGAGGCTGGGTTTTCCGAGACCATAGCGGGGGACGGCTTATTATTCGGGTCACTGAGATGAACGTCGACGAGGACGCAGACGAAGGGAATGATTGAGACTGGTGAAGAAAATATGAAGATATGGCATGGCGTTCGCGACAGAAACAGAGACTTGCTTGTGGTGGGTGGAATCAAGTGCAGAACCAGTCTGACATTTGCCCAAACTCGAGCATCGCTGCATCAGTTCTCGACAGTTATCTGAGTGTTTGCTTCACTACGCGGTAGCGGACGCGTCTACAGCCTCGATTTTTGGCAAAGGCGTGCGAGGGATATCGGCAAGTAGCGCGTTCAAATATTGGCGGTATAGCAGTACTCCATAATATCCTATGAATTATTTACTCCCCAGCGCCCAACGCCCTCATACCGCCCGAATGGCCGTCGAATCTGGAGCCAGAGGCTGCGTTAGAGTATTACACAGCTGCCTGTCTCCGAAAATATGTCAGGGCGCGTCGTCCTGCTACGGTCGTGGCCGCCTGGAGCCATTTGGTTTTGGTCTTTGGATCTCGCTGAGGTGAACGTCGACGGGGACGCAGAGGGAGGAAACAGACTCAGACTGGTGAAGAAAATATGAATATATGGCATGGCGTTCGCGACAGAAACAGAGACTTGCTTGTGGTGGGTGGAATCAAGTGCAGAACCAGTCTGGCATTTGCCCAAACTCGAGCACCGATGCATCAGTTCTCGACAGTTATCTGAGTGTTTGCTTCACTACGCGGTAGCGGACGCGTCTACAGCCTCGATTTTTGGCCAAAGCGTTCGGGGGATATCGGGTAATAGCGCGTTGCAATATTGGCACTCTAGAAGTACTTCATAATATCCTATGAATTATTTACTCCCCAGCGCCCAACGCCCTCATACCGCCGAATGGCCGTCGAGATTGGAGTCAAAGGCTGCGATACAATGTCGCAGTGCTGGGTTAGAGTAGATCACGAGGTCCGTAAAGAGCGTAGAACGAATGGATTTCAGAATTCCGCGGCTACGACAAAGAGAAGGTGTCTGAAGCTTAGGGTTGCCCGTTTTTATATCTCACTAGCAGTCTGAAGACGATGTAGCGGGTTCGTCCGGGTCGGGTCTGCTGAATGAAGAGCATCAAGACGTGAGCACGAGAAGGGCGGACGAGGAAGAGGACTCGCCGGAAGTCGAGCAAGCCGGGCGGAATCGCAGCTAGGACGGGGGGCACATCGAGAGGCAACAAAAACGGCCGGAGACGATCCACGGACGCGATTGGTGCGGGGCAACGGAGTTGACGTTTCGGGAGAATGTCGTAGAGAAAAAGCTCAAACGGGCGCGGGGATGCGGGGACATGGCGTAGGGAGGAGGGGACAATACTAGTTGATTGCTGTTGTCGGCGAGCTTTTTGAATGGATCGGGCACTAGAGAGAGAGCGCTGGTCGGCGGTATTGGCAAGGCTTTGGGACGAGGCGAGGGCGTTGGGCCGACCTTTGCGTTAGAGGAACGGGGGGCAAACGATCCAACGGCGACTATTAAAACGCGCCCCCGGGTTCGATGGCGGCGGGGGAAGGCATAGCGAGGACGGGGAAGTGATGGTTCTTCGTTGTCGGTTGGGTCGGTATGCTATTTGGTAGCACCGACTGTACGGGTCGCAGGAGGTCCAACGGCGGCGCAGGGACGGGGCCCAACAGGTGCGACGAGGGGGGCGCAGTGAGGTCGATAGAGCGCTAGTGAGAAGCATATATATGAGCTTTTTTGGACGGGGCCAGCAGAATGGACAAACTTTGGGGCGTCAAACGATCGCGCAGCCGGCGACAAGTAAAAACGCGTTCAACGAGCGAAGTGGCGGGCAGAGATGGTGCAGAGAGGACGGGGCAATGCTGGTCGTTTGTTGTACGTGAGCCTTTGGCTTTTGGAACGGAACGAACAGCTTGGGCTGACCTTTGGAACCATCCGTAGAAAACGATCCAATGGCGGCAAGTAAACCGCGTCCTCTGCGCGCAATGATGCGCGGGAAAGGCGCAACGAGGACGGGACAGTGTTCGTTGTTCGTTGTCGGTCGGATCGGTGGGCCATTTGGTAGCACCGAATGTACGGGTCGCAGGAGGTCCAACGGCGGCGACGGAACGGGGCCCAATAGGTGCGACGAGGGGGGCGCAGTGAGGTCGATAGAGCGCTAGTGAGAGGTGTATGTATATGTGAGCTTTTTTTGGACGGGGCGAGCAGAATGGACAAACTTTTGACGTCAAAGTAAAAACGCGTTCAGCGAGCGCGACATCGCGCGGAGATGGCGCAGGGAGAGCGGGGCTATGCTGGTTGTTTGTGGTAGGTATGTTTTTGAACGAAACAAACAGATTGGGCTGACCTTTGAGGTTGTAACGGAACCATCGCGAAAAAACGATTCAATGGCGGCAAGTAAGCCGCGTCCTCTGCACGCAATGGTGCGCGGGGAAGGCGCAGCGAGGACGGGATGGTGTTGGTGATCGTTGCCGGCGACGTTTCCGGGACAGAAGGGGACACCGGCTCGATAGGTCGGTCGCAACCGATCCAGATTCCAAACGGCGGCAGCTGGAATGGGTATCAGACGCTCCGTGACGCGGTGAGGTAGGGAGAGTACTCTTGCGAAGCGGAGAAGAGGCTTTTGCACCGGGGAGAGGAGGATGGGCTAACCGGGGACGTTGCAGAAACCGGCGCCCAAGATCCAAAGACGACAGCGCAGGACGCGTCCGACGACCACGGTATCGCCCGCCAATGGCGCGATGAGGAGGAGACTGGGTAGAGGGGGGATAGCGCTGGTGAAACATGTGTATGAGCTCGTTAGAACAGAACGAAGGGATTGGGCGAACCTGATCTGATGCTGGAGGAACTGGCGGACAGACAACGCATCCGTGGCGCGCAAAAGGAACACATCGCTCGCAAGGACGCGCGGGGTCGTGGTGCTGGTAGAACGAGTGGCTGAGCTTTTGGAACGGGCGAACGATTTGTGTGAGTCGATGGCGGAGACACAGTCGACCACGACCAGTTAAACGCGACCAATCGAACACGACCAAAGGAGTAGGATGGGGGCGTATAGGACACCGCAATGCGTTCTTTGGGAAGGGGAATGGCGGGTTATGCTGCCGACCGGGGTCAGAGTCGAGATTTGCGGTGACACGAGCGCGACGCACCAAGCAGCCCCTCTTCCAGCTCAGCAACACTCTCCGCCACTACGGCGTACCCGGCAGAAATGCACCCCGAGCCCGCCGTTGTCGGGAAGTGGCCATTGCGCCGGACGACGGCGGCGAGGTCGTGGACGAGATCAAGCTGGCACGATCACGCTTTCCACACTCAAACCCAGTGACCACGAACGACCTTAATGCTCGCGATATTTGCGTCTCATTAATATTGGGAGTGAATCTTGCAAACAAAACGTCTATTTATCTTCAACCCGAGTGGCCTTCCAGGATATGGCTAAAACGCTCCGTTTCCCTCCTCCAAAGCCTCGGCTACTGTTTCGCACTCCTCATCCTCCGACTCGCAACCCGCCTCACTGCCCGCCTCATCCACTCCTTGATCCTCATCGTCTCCGTTGTCCGTCTCTGACTCCGTGACTTGCGCGTCGGAATCTGACCCCTCATCCGCGTCCTCACCATCGCTGTCACTTTCCCCCTCCAGCATCCCGCCCGATTGCTCGTTGTCCGAGTCGTCCGGATTCCACTGGGCAAAGGATATAGGCGCCTACGTCGCACCAGTTCATGTTGGACAGGAATAGTCGAAGCGCATGCGCAGCGCCTCTCGTCGTCGTCCGCCCCAAGGTCCACGATTGGAAAATGTGTCTCGATGGATTCGTGGGGGTACACTTCGAAAGGCAGGTTTTTGCGCATGTCCCGCAGCTTCACGATGACCAGATTGCCAACGCACGGCCGTAGGTTGGCTGATGGAAAGAGCCGCTCGTGGGCGCGATTCTCCAGCTCCGTCGCGACCGCCTTGTTCGTTTTGTTACTGTGGGTAGCGGGACTGTGAGGGCAGTCGACGAAGACGGCGAACACTGCTTCTGTGCCGTCACGTTCGATGTAATAGAACGGTGCGGGCGAGAGGCACAGCTCGCACTTCTCGGGATTGCCGCGCAGCCATGCAAGAGAGCGATTGGCGAGAGTGAAAGGATTGCGATTCTTCGTGTTGTAAAACGGTACGCGCATTGGGACGGGATTATTTTGTGGATAATAGAGGGCTCGGATGTCGCGACGTGACCGCTGTGGACCGCCCGCATGAGCGACGAAATTGCGGGGTTTTGAACTTACCCCGGGCGGCGCACTGTTTAAAACCGAACCGACCGGCGTCGAGCACTTAGGGCGCTTCCAAATCTACACGATCCGAGGTCAGTCAGTCAAGGCGCTCTGCAGCATGGAAAAGTACTCGCCGAGATATGCGTAAAGACAGACATTGCGTTTTCGGAAGGCGGGCGTCTGGGCGGTTTTTTTGCTTTCCAAGGCAGATGCGAGGGTAAGCAAGCGTTCTAGACTTTAAACGAATCCTGGCGCAGGGAGCACAAGGCTCGGCTCATGGTACTCCGGCGCTTACGGATCGTTAGTATCCACAGCGCCGTTGGTCGTAGCCAACCGACTTCCAAGTCTGGAAGTATCGCGGGCCCCGCAATTACTTAACGCGCTTGCGAAACACTTTGACCGCAGCCATAGACTTTCCAAACTGGACTATGGCTGACCGACTATTTCCAAAGCAGGAAGTACATCAAGAACTCGCCATGTGCATGATCTTTACAGCGGTTCCCAAAATTGTTGCCCATGACAGATTTGATGTCAAAATAATTCGAAAAATCAGAAAAGTCTAAACAAATGCCTGGAAGCATGTAGAGGGCCGGAGAGGTAGCCAGAAGTCCCAAGGATATGTATCCTTCTCCCGCAAGGTGTTTGCGAGTGGCGCCACCGCGACATGGAAAACTGTGGTTGACTTCCCGCAACCTGAGAATAGCCAGCGGAAGCCATTTCCGAAGGGTGGCTGGTGTTCTGGACGTGTAATAGGGCTCCTCGCACGGCATTACTCACTTTTTCCGCAAGAAAATTGTGTCCTCGCCCTTCCAGGCCGTTCCTCTCACCCCGGCAACGCACTCTCGCCCATGCCGCGCATTTCAGGCGAAAACGCATAGAATTAGCATTAAATAGCTCTCCCGGTGCCCCTAAAGCCTCTGAAACTACGCAATTTCGCAGATATAAGAACCAACTGGGCAAAATGGACGAACAGAGAAGTGGTTGATTTCCAGCCGAAACGGGAAGCACACCCAATATCCCTGGAAATGCCCTCGGGACAGGAAGAGCTGCTTCGGGGTGGCCTTGGGGCCTTATAAGAGTCGATTACTCAAGGTATTCAGCCTTCTACACCCTCCCAACCATTTGTTTAGAATTTATCGATTTTTCGAATTATTTTGACATCAAATCTGTCATAGGCAACAATTTTGGGAACCGCTGTATGAAACGACTGCGTCGTTGCGTCTATATTATGGGTCGGTAAACATGAACAATTCGACATTGAGCCATCGCGTGGAGTGGGGCAGAAAGGACTAGGTATATTGTAATGGGAAGACAAAGGGACCGTAGGTTACGAGCGTCTTGAATCACATTGCCGCATCGAAACATCACCACATGAAGGCGCTCAGAGAAGGCATAGCACTCGGCGCGGTCAGGTGGAGAGAGCGCTAGTAGAACAGATAGGTGAGTTTTGTGAAAGGGTCGAGGAGAAATGAATGCTTGCGACCCAAACACATCCCACGGGCGCGACGGCCTCAAAGGTGCGCGAAGTTACGAGGATATAACGTAGTGAGGACGCGGCAGCACGGTTTGTTTGTTGTTGGCAAGCTTTTGGAACAGATTGAACAGGTTGGGCTGACGGTGTACGAACGGGCAGCAAACGATCCAACGGCGATTGGTCCAACTTCGTCCAACGGGCTCAAAGCCGCGCGGAGAACGGCGCCGTGAGCCAGAAAGAGAGCGCTGGTCGTTAGCATAGGTCAGTTTTTTGTTTTTCGGACGGGGCGAGGGCAGCGGGCTGACCTTGGTGGTGGAGAAACGGGTAGCAATGGCGGTAAGAAGAACGCGTTGAACGAGCGCGACGTCGCCGCGCGGAGATGGCGCAGGGGAGAACGGGGCAATGCTGGCTGTTTGTTGTAGGTCAGCCTTTGGCTTTTGGAATGGAACGAACAGATTGGGCTGACCTTTGGAACCATCGCGTAGAAAACGATCCAACGGCGACTAAGAAAACGCGTGCTTGAGGAACAGTGGTGGGTGAAGAAGGCGCAGCGAGGACGGGGTAGTGTTCGTTGATCGTTGTATGCGGGGTCGGCAGGCTTTCTGATAGCACCGGCGGCCTCGCCGACGATCCAACGGCGACGGGACGGGGCCCAACAAGCGCGGCGGCACGGCGAAAGGGCGCTGTGAGGTCGATAGAGCGCTAGTGAGAAGCATATATATGAGCTTTTTTGGACGGGGCCAGCAGAATGGACAAACTTTGGGGCGTCAAACGATCGCGCAGCCGGCGACAAGTAAAACGCGTTCAACGAGCGCGAAGTGGCGGGCAGAGATGGTGCAGAGAGGACGGGGCAATGCTGGTCGTTTGTTGTACGTGAGCCTTTGGCTTTTTGTAACGGAACGAACAGATTGGGCTGACCTTTGGAACCATCGCGTAGAAAACGATCCAACGGCGACTAAGAAAACGCGTGCTTGAGGCACAGTGGTGGGTGAAGAAGGCGCAGCGAGGACGGGGTAGTGTTCGTTGATCGTTGTATGCGGGGTCGGCAGGCTTTCTGATAGCACCGGCGGCCTCGCCCGGCGATCCAACGGCGACGGGACGGGGCCCAACAAGCGGCGGGCACGGCGAAAGGGCGCTGTGAGGTCGATAGAGCGCTAGTGAGAAGCATATATATGAGCTTTTTTGGACGGGGCCAGCAGAATGGACAAACTTTGGGGCGTCAAACGATCGCGCAGCCGGCGACAAGTAAAACGCGTTCAACGAGCGCGAAGTGGCGGGCAGAGATGGTGCAGAGAGGACGGGGCAATGCTGGTCGTTTGTTGTACGTGAGCCTTTGGCTTTTGGAACGGAACGAACAGCTTGGGCTGACCTTTGGAACCATCGCGTAGAAAACGATCCAATGGCGGCAAGTAAACCGCGTCCTCTGCGCGCAATGGTGCGCGGGAAAGGCGCAACGAGGACGGGACAGTGTTCGTTGTTCGTTGTCGGTCGGATCGGTGGGCCATTTGGTAGCACCGAATGTACGGGTCGCAGGAGGTCCAACGGCGGCGACGGAACGGGGCCCAATAGGTGCGACGAGGGGGGCGCAGTGAGGTCGATAGAGCGCTAGTGAGAGGTGTATGTATATGTGAGCTTTTTTTGGACGGGGCGAGCAGAATGGACAAACTTTTGACGTCAAAGTAAAACGCGTTCAGCGAGCGCGACATCGCGCGCGGAGATGGCGCAGGGAGAGCGGGGCTATGCTGGTTGTTTGTGGTAGGTATGTTTTTGAACGAAACAAACAGATTGGGCTGACCTTTGAGGTTGTAACGGAACCATCGCGTAGAAAACGATTCAATGGCGGCAAGTAAGCCGCGTCCTCTGCACGCAATGGTGCGCGGGGAAGGCGCAGCGAGGACGGGATGGTGTTGGTGATCGTTGCCGGCGACGTTTCCGGGACAGAAGGGGACACCGGCTCGATAGGTCGGTCGCAACCGATCCAGATTCCAAACGGCGGCAGCTGGAATGGGTATCAGACGCTCCGTGACGCGGTGAGGTAGGGAGAGTACTCTTGCGAAGCGGAGATAAGGCTTTTGTACCGGGGAGAGGAGGATGGGCTAACCGGGGACGTTGCAGAAACCGGCGCCCAAGATCCAAAGACGACAGCGCAGGACGCGTCCGACGACCACGGTATCGCCCGCCAATGGCGCGATGAGGAGGAGACTGGGTAGAGGGGGGGATAGCGCTGGTGAAACATGTGTATGAGCTCGTTAGAACAGAACGAAGGGATTGGGCGAACCTGATCTGATGCTGGAGGAACTGGCGGACAGACAACGCATCCGTGGCGCGCAAAAGGAACACATCGCTCGCAAGGACGCGCGGGGTCGTGGTGCTGGTAGAACGAGTGGCTGAGCTTTTGGAACGGGCGAACGATTTGTGTGAGTCGATGGCGGAGACACAGTCGACCACGACCAGTTGAACGCGACCAATCGAACACGACCAAAGGAGTAGGATGGGGGCGTATAGGACACCGCAATGCGTTCTTTGGGAAGGGGAATGGCGGGTTATGCTGCCGACCGTGGTCAGAGTCGAGATTTGCGGCGACACGAGCGCGACGCACCAAGCAGCCGCTCTTCCAGCTCAGCGACACTCTCCGCCACTACGGTGTCCCCGGCAGTCATGCCTCCCGAGCCCGCCGTTGTCGGGAAGTGGCCATTGCGCCGGACGACGGCGGCGAGGTCGTGGACGAGATTAAGCTGGCACGATCACGCTTTCCACACTCAAACCCAGCGACCACGAACGACCTTACAAGACATCCGTTCGAGCACAATAAAACATGTATTCCTCAGCTACCCCGAGTAGACGTCCGAAATAGTGCTAAAGATTCGTTTGGCCAGGACGCGACGGCGCGCCTGGATCTTCTCATACGCCTTCCACTTGCGCAACGCAGCGGGATCCATCCTAAGAGCCAACGTGTCTAGCCGTGGGTCCGACATCCCGCCTTTCTCCATCCAACGCAAGACGGACCCGTGGAAGAACTGGCATACCATGTACTGGTGCTCGCCCTCTCCAACGGGCACAAACCCGTAACGCTTGGTTCCTGCTGGAACCACGAACGTCGCGCCAGGACGCAGCGGCATCATCGTCCCATCGTCGTGCAGCATGAGGTGTCCGCCGCGACGGGGATCCCAGTTTCCGACCACGGTAACGACGAATGGGTCCGCGAAAGGCACTTGCCATTCTTTTCGCTCCAGCATCTCCTCGCTCTCGCGCGGATCGAGGTAACGAACCTCGCAGGTGCTGAAGACCGAGTTGCTATATGCCCCGCGATACCCATTCTTTGTCTTCAAGAGCTCCATGCGAACAGCAAGGGCACTGTGTAGCTCCGGAAAGAACTGTTCGACAACATCTAGACCCTGGTCAGCAAACCCTGCGACGCGTCGAACGCGTAGGCGTACCATTCTGGAACGCGATTATCTTCCGCAGTACCCCGTTGTTGGCCAGATTGTACCGGGGGACTTTTGGGGGCCCAACCGGTGCGCCGACGCGCTTGGGATACTGTACAACTTGATGAACACGGAGTCCAATGCTGGCACACGACTGACCGGGTCTACCCTCCATCCTGGGGCCTGATAGTCCATCCCCCAGCGCAAGGGACGGCCAAACCGGAAGGCGGCGTCTTGGCGCAAAGTATCCAAGAGTTGCGCAATCTCTAGGTTGACGTGACGCCACGCCCCGCCGTCTCCGGACGGGGCCTGCACAACGGCGGCGGTAACAACATCGCGGCGGTCGAGAACCAAGGTAGTCCCCGCGCTACCGTTTCTCAGTTTCTGATCCAGCAGCCAAGAAAGCGAAACCAACACGTACGCTTCGGGCTTTTCAAAGGACAGACCATATTGGCGGCGGTACTTGGCCGGAGCCGACAACCATTCGTCGCGCGCGGTGTTGTCTGCCGACGTCGAGATCCGCTGGGAGCGACGAGGCGAGGTCAAACTGTCCGCGGCAAGGGACGGCGCGTCTTCGTATAGCGACGATGCCTCCACCGTCATACGCGCGGGAACGCCTCGCGAGTAGCCTGCAGGCTCCTCGTCACGTAGGGACGACGCCTCTATCGTCATACGCGCAGGAACGCCGCGGCCATGCCACTGGCGGGACTGGTCGGCCGGTGCCACGAAACGCAGGGACGATGGCGGTACGGCGTTGACCGGCCCCAACGGGAGGAAGGTACGCTCAGGCGTTGGAGTGCAAGTATATGGAGCTGACTCTCGTAAGGGGTCCTCGAACGGCGACGAAGGGAGCTCGGTGGAGGTGGAACTGATCTCAGCCGTGGGGGCTGCGTGGTTGCTCGCGAAGACCGTGCTGGCGGCGTCGGGCGATACCCGTGCCGAGGTCGGCTGCGCTGTGGTCGGGTAGCAGGGCGTCTTGAACGCTGGATTCGGGATGGTTGTCTTCAGTCGAGAATAGATCGGAAAAGTCGTCCTCCGCCTCGCGCTGAATGTCGGCCCTCGCGTCTTGTTCTGCCAAACGCGCCAAAGGATCGTAGCACCACGAGACCGGCTCCTGCAAACGGCAGTAAGCATTATACTTCGTGTCAAAGACAAAGGGCACGGACTTGACCTCTATAGATTGGGTCCTTCCTTTCCAAATAGTCGCGGATTTCGAGCTGGGCGAGAAGGTCATCGCGGAGAGAGGTATGCGTTTTGACGAGCTTAGAGGGGGCGCCGCGTTTGAAGTAGAACCGACCACCAGAGGTGCGGCAGATGCGGGAGAGAAGAGTGTGTCGGGGGCATTTTTGTTGCTCAAGACAGATGCGAGGGTAAACAAGCTTTTTCGACTTTAAACGAATCCTGGCGCAGGGAGCCCAAGGCTCGGCTCATGGTACTCCGCGCTTACGGATCGTTAGTATCCACAGCGCCGTTGGTCGTAGCCAACCGACTTCCAAGTCTGGAAGTATCGCGGGCCCCGCAATCACTTAACAAACAAGCTTTTTCGACTTTAAACGAATCCTGGCGCAGGGAGCACAAGGCTCGGCTCATGGTACTCCGCGCTTACGGATCGTTAGTATCCACAGCGCCGTTGGTCGTAGCCAACCGACTTCCAAGTCTGGAAGTATCGCGGGCCCCGCAATTACTTAACGCGCTTGCGAAACACTTTGACCGCAGCCATAGACTTTCCAAACTGGACTATGGCTGACCGACTATTTCCAAAGCAGGAAGTACATCAAGAACTCGCCATGTGCATGATCTTTATAAAACCGACGACTTACTCGAGGCTGCTTCCTACATTGGAAGTGATGACTGTTCCCCGTCGTACCGTCGATCGCATGGGCGTCTCGACATATAAGAGCCCTCTTCATCCTTCCGTCTTTCCTCCTCCCCGACACGGCGGTCATTTCTTCGACTGCGATGTCCTGGCTTGCGTCTCCGTCGGATGCCGCCGGCAAGTGTTTTGCGCCACAACGACGCTTCTTGACTCCAGTCTGCCCAGAAAACCCGTCTAGCATGGAAACGCCGGCCAAATATCCGATGCTCTCCCCGTCTTTCCCTAGTGTGTTCATCGCTCGGTCCGTTGTCCTTACGCCTCTCATCATCCTAGGTGAACAACACATTTCTGTGTGCACTCCGCCGAATCAAAACCAACTTCTTTCGCCTCTCACTTTCTCCGGTTTGTTTTTGTTGTGTTCTTTGGCCCAAGATCGATCCCTTACCAGAACTAAACCTGACCCCCGATCCCGCGAGTCTCCCTTCAACACCAGACAATATCCATTGTGTGTTTCCAAACGTCGTACGTGATGACATCCTCATGGTGCAAGGCTTCGATGGTCAATTGGTGGCGCTGGGTTCCCCAGCTGTGATCCCATCCCGTGCGTCTTAATTTTCAAACGGTCTTCGCGTCTCACAGCCTTGCTAGCGCGCCATGAAGAGGTCCCTTGTACGATCTAGCTCCCTGCATCGAGCCATCCTAACACTGCCGCAGTTGCGCGCAGGCAAAACCGCCAGAGTCGAGTCTTGAAGCGTACTTATGCCTTTTGTGAGTTTGCACTTTTACGCGTCCCTCTCTCGATTTCAACTCCTGATAGGTCTACCCACGAGCCCTTTGCAAGACCGTCCTCGTCGCGGGACGCCTTCCGTACGGTACTTCAGCGCATACAGTACTTCCTTCCGTCGGCCGTATATCACACTCGGCTCGACTCCTTCCGGGCACGCGGCGCCTCTGTTCCTCTCTGAAGCTCCTCGGAAGACGCGTTTGAACCTGAATCGACCTGCCATTGACGACGAACATGCAGGATGGCGCGCTTCTACAGAGGAAGGGGTTCGGCGGTCCTCTCTGCTCCGATCGGATGTGGATCCACCGTACTTGAAGCCGTTGTTATCTCACCACGAGTGCGCAATCTGCCATGGTGTCAAAGTGCATCCAGTTACGTGCGTAAAAGCTGACCAGTTTCCCCTCTGCATCATCTGACAAAATCTAGGACGCGATGCGGCCACACATTCTGCTTTGTCTGTCTGCGCGTTTGGCTGCAGTGCAGCTGGAAATGCCCCGATTGCCAAGTTACCGTTCGATCAGCGCCCACAATCAACGCGGACATCCGCCGTTTCCTCTGGGATATATATCCCCAGCTTGCGTTCGATAGAAGCATACCTACATACTCTTTCGCTCCTCTTGCCTTCCCTACGGCGCATGTGCTGTGAACGCGTATCTACATCAGCGCACATGACCGTTCTCAGTACATTTAGTCCTAACCTCTACTATCTCCTCGACAAAAAGCAAGACAAAAATCCAATGTTTCGTTTGACCCTGACTCTGTGTGACACCAACGCCCTTCTTCTAACTTATTTCCATGATACCCTCGCATGCTAGGAAACCTGGCCGACCACGCAAAACGGTGGATGCACATATGGGCTCTACAAGCACATCGTCCAAGCCAACTTTCTCCACGACGGGCATCTACGTCGCTCCCGACGGGCAGAGGAATCGCCCGCGTCGCTACTCAAGTCGTCTTCGAGCAGCCCTTGCTGGGAAGGCGCCCTGAGGACCTTCACGATCCTCTTTCGCGGTGGCGTCCAATGCTCGTTCCTGACACCGCGCTGCCCAACGAGAATGACGAAGGCGGAGGGGACACAGCGGATGAACTTCGACCTTCAGACCAGGAACTGGGAAGTGACCACGACGCCGGAGCTGCTGGCTACAAACGCAAAACCAGTGCGTCGGACGCGGACACGGTATGTGGTTGTTAGGACTCATTCTTCCGCTGAACTGGCCTTATAAGGACCCGGGAATGCAGTGGCGCGCAATGAAAAGCATGTTCCTCGACGAGCTGCTCCGCCACGAGGGTCTGGGTGATGCATGGGATGCCCCTGCCTGCAGCTTTTGCCACGTTGAACTCGGCCACAGCCAGGTAGAGTCGACTCGACTGTTTCGTTGTCAAGATTGTGGTCCCTTTCTGCAGTGCCACCACTGCGTCAAGCGGGCACACCAACTCCTCCCGTTCCATCACCTCGACGTATGTCTCTCTAATTCTCGCTATCCTCTCATTCAACCGGGTATAGGAGTGGAACGGGCGGTTCTGGGTCAAGACCTCGCTGTGCGAGCTTGGTCTCGTTGTTCAGCTCGGTCATGGCGGGTTCCCTTGCCCTTTCCCGGACGTTTTCGTTCGCAATATGACGGTCATCGATGCGCCACTCATTCACACTATTCGACTGCGATACTGCGCTTGCAACCGCTCACACAATATATCCGACATCCAGCAACTCCTTCGATATGGCTGGTATCCTGCAACGGTGATAGAGCCTCGAACATGTACAACATTCCGGACTCTGCAAGCTTTCCGTCTCTACAACGTGGTCGGGAATCTCAACGTCACCGACTTTGTTGCTGCGATGGAAAGAATGACGAACGCGATGGTATCGAGCGGATTATTTCGCGTGCCGGTCAGTTCCTTCTACGACAATAGCTCTAAAACGACATTACATAGGAGCGTACGCGTCAAATGCAGCGAATGACGCGTCAATGGGCATTCCTAACGCGTTTGAAGCGATCGGGTTGCGCACATAACCCGAACGGGCTGGAGAAACTGGAACTCGGCGTGTGTGCAGTCGTGTGTTGGGCATGTCCCCACGATAAACGGAATCTCCCGTCAAATTGGAGAGAGGCTGCGCCGGAATACCAGTTCGCCTTATTCTGCTCCGCCCGGCTTCATTGACTGACGTATCGCTTAAGGTTTCTCTACATGCTGCTCATCGCGGCCGACGCCAACTTCCGACTGAAAAACCGGGTGCGACCCAATGAGAAGAATGACCCTCCATACGGGCCAGGGCTCGCATACTGGGTTGACCCCAACCCATATGAGGGCCATGTCAAGAAGTATATCAGTGAAGTGGACGTAAGTACGCGTTGGTTATCGCCTTCCGCGGCTCATTTGGACATAGATCAGCACTTGCATGGCTTTTGCTGCTTTAATGCAGAAGGACACCCGTTTCACCACCGGTTTGCGCGTTTCGGGTGTCGGAGGCTGTCTTTGCGCGAGGCACGAATGCGTGCGCCCCAACGGACTAGGGGATTTGCAGAAAGGCGAGCGGTAATGTGTTCGTCGAGGCTAATGCGCTCGTCTCTCATGCTATTGCTAGGTACTGCAACATGGATTGGATCATCTTTTCAGCAATCATGACCCTCACGGTTATCTTTGTCACCCTCGCGTACGACATTGCGTGCCAGTGGAGGATTAATGTGGCCGAACGCATGAAGCGTTTGCCGCCCTCCATGCAGCAAGACCTTAGCGAGGTGAAACTTCAATCTGCGCTCCCAGATTGGCACGCGCTCGCCCATAAGCCGGAGTGCCGCTCCGAGAACAAGATGGCGCTCAAACCGGGGGTTGGAAAAACAGACGGCGAGGCGGCGGAACGTTTGTGGTCTGGCCTCAATCCAGCTGCTCTCTCGACCAAGGAAATGACCTTGGGACACCGCGCCCGACGTTCTTGATGACCGGGTCGATAACCACAACTTCTTGAAGAACGCCACTCTAGGTACGCTCCTTGTTGGCGTCAGTTGCATCTCATTTTCGCTTTCAAGGAAATACCCTCCAACGTCGTTTAGTTGTCGCTCGAGATGAGCTTGAACGGCAGCAGACCGCATTCGATGCCGTGAGCGGTGGCGTCGAGCCGGATCTTCAGCTCGAATGGACGCGTCAGATCCGCGCATGGGAAAAAGACAGCGCAAAACCGAATCCCTATGTCGTCAAAAACGAAGGTCGGCGTTGCTAGTAGAACTACGCGGATTCTCATTCGAGCCAGGATGTCTTTCTGAAGCACAGATTCGTCTACAGCTGCAACAAGAGGAAAAGGAGAGAGCGACTTTGAAGGCCGGGCGGCTATCGCCGGCGGGAGTGCTACCTCGTTCATCACTGCAGGTATCCAGATAGAAGACTCCCAGTGCGTTCATGGACCAGCTTGTTGGCACGACTAACCGTTTTACAGGCAACGCCTCCATGCGCATATCAAGGCCCCGGCGCTCCTAACCGCAAACCATGAGTTGCGCACGGAAGAACTTCGAAGGTCGCTGCTTAAGAGAATCGGGCGTTTCCGTGACCTTCAACGTATCTACATGCCTGGAGCTGCGGCTGTCCTCGCGGCGGCAGAGAACCAACGCGATAACCGTCAACCCTCGCCAACTCCGGAATGTATTCGTCTGTACATGCCCAGCCAGATGCCACGCGCGGCCGCTGGGGATGAACCATTCGGATCGCTCCCTGGCCTGCTCGCAATCGAGGAACGACAACGCGTCGCTCAATGCGAAAACTCCCTCAGTAAACTTCGCGGCAACCTTCACGCTCGACGGTGGCTCATTGCGCACCGCAACGCTAATCTTGTTGGCCAGAGGCAAACAACAAAATCCGCTAAGCTGCTCGAGAATATGGCGCAGGAGAGTCAGCTCATCGCGGACCGTTATCGGTGCGGTTACGAAGCGTTGCGCGGGCTGGGCAGTTTGGGGAGGCATCCACAACTTCGGCTTCTTGAAGCGGACGATATTCGATTAGAGTCTGAGGCAGACTACGAGGGACCTCGACGCGCGGCGTAAACTGGCCAAGATCGCTGTAACGCGCGGCTCACGTCCGTCGCGCAACATGCCTAGTAATTCGCGGAGGATAATGTCTTGGATCTGGACCGCCGTCGGGGCATTCGATGCGAACGAGAGTCATCTGCATGAATGTGCGTGTTTCCTCCGATATTATCGCCGAACTGATGAAAGGGGTAGCTATGCGCGTTGAATGGGCTCGAGCTTTGGCTCGCAAGGATCGTTGGACAGAGGAGGTGGCCCTGCTGGAGGAAGAGATGCGTCGGGTACTGCGATACCTCGAGTGGCAAGCCAATTGGTGGGAAGAACAGCAGGGTCGAAGAGTCGTTGAGGGATCGATTGCGGCTGGTTTGGAAGCATACGCCCGGAAGTCGGCGGGATTCAGCGTCAGTCTGCGACAGCACTTGGAGATCCGCTGGGCGCAGCCCGCGAGTGACGCGCTGCGCCACTTCCGAGCGGTTGATGCGAGGGCGGCAGCAGAGGACGACCTAGAAGAGGACAAGCCGGGAGCTGGCAGACAGAGTTCCGCGTAACGATTTCCCTTCGTGGTAGACGAGGAATTTGTAGTTCGTGGTCGCTGGGTTAAAGTTTGAGTGTGGAAAGCGTGATCGTGCCAGCTTGATCTCGTCCACGACCTCGCCGCCGTCGTCCGGCGCAATGGCCACTTCCCGACAACGGCGGGCTCGGGAGGCATGACTGCCGGGGACACCGTAGTGGCGGAGAGTGTCGCTGAGCTGGAAGAGCGGCTGCCTGGTGCGTCCGCTCGTGTCGCCGCAAATCTCGACTCTGACCACGGTCGGCAGCATAACCCGCCATTCCCCTTCCCAAAGAACGCATTGCGGTGTCCTATACGCCCCCATCCTACTCCTTTGGTCGTGTTCGATTGGTCGCGTTCAACTGGTCGTGGTCGACTGTGTCTCCGCCATCGACTCACACAAATCGTTCGCCCGTTCCAAAAGCTCAGCCACTCGTTCTACCAGCACCACGACCCCCGCGCGTCCTTGCGAGCGATGTGTTCCTTTTGCGCGCCACGGATGCGTTGTCTGTCCGCCAGTTCCTCCAGCATCAGATCAGGTTCGCCCAATCCCTTCGTTCTGTTCTAACGAGCTCATACACATGTTTCACCAGCGCTATCCCCCCTCTACCCAGTCTCCTCCTCATCGCGCCATTGGCGGGCGATACCGTGGTCGTCGGACGCGTCCTGCGCTGTCGTCTTTGGATCTTGGGCGCCGGTTTCTGCAACGTCCCCGGTTAGCCCATCCTCCTCTCCCCGGTACAAAAGCCTTATCTCCGCTTCGCAAGAGTACTCTCCCTACCTCACCGCGTCACGGAGCGTCTGATACCCATTCCAGCTGCCGCCGTTTGGAATCTGGATCGGTTGCGACCGACCTATCGAGCCGGTGTCCCCTTCTGTCCCGGAAACGTCGCCGGCAACGATCACCAACACCATCCCGTCCTCGCTGCGCCTTCCCCGCGCACCATTGCGTGCAGAGGACGCGGCTTACTTGCCGCCATTGAATCGTTTTCTACGCGATGGTTCCGTTACAACCTCAAAGGTCAGCCCAATCTGTTTGTTTCGTTCAAAAACATACCTACCACAAACAACCAGCATAGCCCCGCTCTCCCTGCGCCATCTCCGCGCGCGATGTCGCGCTCGCTGAAGCGCGTTTTACTTTGACGTCAAAAGTTTGTCCATTCTGCTCGCCCCGTCCAAAAAAAGCTCACATATACATACACCTCTCACTAGCGCTCTATCGACCTCACTGCGCCCCCCCTCGTCGCACCTATTGGGCCCCGTTCCGTCGCCGCCGTTGGACCTCCTGCGACCCGTACATTCGGTGCTACCAAATGGCCCACCGATCCGACCGACAACGAACAACGAACACTGTCCCGTCCTCGTTGCGCCTTTCCCGCGCACCATTGCGCGCAGAGGACGCGGTTTACTTGCCGCCATTGGATCGTTTTCTACGCGATGGTTCCAAAGGTCAGCCCAAGCTGTTCGTTCCGTTCCAAAAGCCAAAGGCTCACGTACAACAAACGACCAGCATTGCCCCGTCCTCTCTGCACCATCTCTGCCCGCCACTTCGCGCTCGTTGAACGCGTTTTACTTGTCGCCGGCTGCGCGATCGTTTGACGCCCCAAAGTTTGTCCATTCTGCTGGCCCCGTCCAAAAAAGCTCATATATATGCTTCTCACTAGCGCTCTATCGACCTCACAGCGCCCTTTCGCCGTGCCGCCGCGCTTGTTGGGCCCCGTCCCGTCGCCGTTGGATCGTCGGGCGAGGCCGCCGGTGCTATCAGAAAGCCTGCCGACCCCGCATACAACGATCAACGAACACTACCCCGTCCTCGCTGCGCCTTCTTCACCCACCACTGTGCCTCAAGCACGCGTTTTCTTAGTCGCCGTTGGATCGTTTTCTACGCGATGGTTCCAAAGGTCAGCCCAATCTGTTCGTTCCGTTACAAAAGCCAAAGGCTCACGTACAACAAACGACCAGCATTGCCCCGTCCTCTCTGCACCATCTCTGCCCGCCACTTCGCGCTCGTTGAACGCGTTTTACTTGTCGCCCGGCTGCGCGATCGTTTGACGCCCCCAAAGTTTGTCCATTCTGCTGGCCCCGTCCAAAAAAGCTCATATATATGCTTCTCACTAGCGCTCTATCGACCTCACAGCGCCCTTTCGCCGTGCCGCCGCGCTTGTTGGGCCCCGTCCCGTCGCCGTTGGATCGTCGGCGAGGCCGCCGGTGCTATCAGAAAGCCTGCCGACCCCGCATACAACGATCAACGAACACTACCCCGTCCTCGCTGCGCCTTCTTCACCCACCACTGTGCCTCAAGCCACGCGTTTTCTTAGTCGCCGTTGGATCGTTTTCTACGCGATGGTTCCAAAGGTCAGCCCAATCTGTTCGTTCCGTTACAAAAGCCAAAGGCTCACGTACAACAAACGACCAGCATTGCCCCGTCCTCTCTGCACCATCTCTGCCCGCCACTTCGCGCTCGTTGAACGCGTTTTACTTGTCGCCGGCTGCGCGATCGTTTGACGCCCCAAAGTTTGTCCATTCTGCTGGCCCCGTCCAAAAAAGCTCATATATATGCTTCTCACTAGCGCTCTATCGACCTCACAGCGCCCTTTCGCCGTGCCGCCCGCGCTTGTTGGGCCCCGTCCCGTCGCCGTTGGATCGTCGGCGAGGCCGCCCGGTGCTATCAGAAAGCCTGCCGACCCCCGCATACAACGATCAACGAACACTACCCCGTCCTCGCTGCGCCTTCTTCACCCACCACTGTTCCTCAAGCACGCGTTTTCTTAGTCGCCGTTGGATCGTTTTCTACGCGATGGTTCCAAAGGTCAGCCCAATCTGTTCGTTCCATTCCAAAAGCCAAAGGCTGACCTACAACAAACAGCCAGCATTGCCCCGTTCTCCCCTGCGCCATCTCCGCGCGCGACGTCGCGCTCGTTCAACGCGTTCTTCTTACCGCCATTGCTACCCGTTTCTCCACCACCAAGGTCAGCCCGCTGCCCTCGCCCCGTCCGAAAAACAAAAAACTGACCTATGCTAACGACCAGCGCTCTCTTTCTGGCTCACGGCGCCGTTCTCCGCGCGGCTTTGAGCCCGTTGGACGAGTTGGACCAATCGCCGTTGGATCGTTTGCTGCCCGTTCGTACACCGTCAGCCCAACCTGTTCAATCTGTTCCAAAAGCTTGCCAACAACAAACAAACCGTGCTGCCGCGTCCTCACTACGTTATATCCTCGTAACTTCGCGCACCTTTGAGGCCGTCGCGCCCGTGGGATGTGTTTGGGTCGCAAGCATTCATTTCTCCTCGACCCTTTCACAAAACTCACCTATCTGTTCTACTAGCGCTCTCTCCACCTGACCGCGCCGAGTGCTATGCCTTCTCTGAGCGCCTTCATGTGGTGATGTTTCGATGCGGCAATGTGATTCAAGACGCTCGTAACCTACGGTCCCTTTGTCTTCCCATTACAATATACCTAGTCCTTTCTGCCCCACTCCACGCGATGGCTCAATGTCGAATTGTTCATGTTTACCGACCCATAATATAGACGCAACGACGCAGTCGTTTCATAAAGATCATGCACATGGCGAGTTCTTGATGTACTTCCTGCTTTGGAAATAGTCGGTCAGCCATAGTCCAGTTTGGAAAGTCTATGGCTGCGGTCAAAGTGTTTCGCAAGCGTTAAGTAATTGCGGGGCCCGCGATACTTCCAGACTTGGAAGTCGGTTGGCTACGACCAACGGCGCTGTGGATACTAACGATCCGTAAGCGCGGAGTACCATGAGCCGAGCCTTGTGCTCCCTGCGCCAGGATTCGTTTAAAGTCTAGAACGCTTGCTTACCCTCGCATCTGTCTTGGAAAGAACAAAAATGCCCCCGACACACTCTTCTCTCCGCATCTGCCGCACCTCTGGTGGTCGTTTCTACTTCAAACGCGGCGCCCCCTCCAAGCTCGTCAAAACGCATACCTCTCTCCGCGATGACCTTCTCGCCCAGCTCGAAATTCGCGACTATTTGGAAAGGAAGGACCCAATCTATAGAGGTCAAGTTCGTGCCCTCTGTCTTTAACACGAGGTATAACGCTTACTGCCGTTTCCAGGAGCCTGCCGCGTTGGCCTACGATCCATTGACGCCGCTCGGCCGAGCAAGACGTGCGGGCAGACATTCAGCGCGATGCGGCGGTCGACTTTTCGGATCTATTCTCGACTGAAGACAACGATGTCGAATCCAGCGTTCACGACGCCCTGCTGCCCGACCACACCATTGCCAACCTCGGTACGGGTATCGCCGACGACGCCGCGAGCACGGCCTTTGCGAGCAACATCGGAGCTCCCATGGCTGATATCAGTTCCACGTCCACCGAGCTCCCTTGGTCGCCGTTCGAGGATCCCTTGCCGGAGTCGGCTCCATGCACTTGCACTCATGCAGTGCCAGAGCGTGCCATCCACCCGTATGGGCCGGTCGACGCCGTACCGCCATCGTCCCTGCCTTTCGCGGCACCGACTGACCAGTCGGGCGATTGGCAAAGCCGCGGCGTTCCTGCGCGTATGACGATAGAGGCGTCGTCCCTACGTGACGAGGAGCCTGCAGGCTACTCGCGAGGCGTTCCCGCGCGTATGACGGTGGAGGCATCGTCGCTATACGAAGACGCGCCGTCCCTTGCCGCGGACAGTTTGACCTCGCCTCGTCGCTCCCAGCGGATCTCGACGTCGGCAGACAACACCGCGCGCGACGAATGGTTGTCGGCTCCGGCCAAGTACCGCCGCCAATATGGTCTGTCCTTTGAAAAGCCCGAAGCGTACGTGTTGGTTTCGCTTTCTTGGCTGCTGGATCAGAAACTGAGAAACGGTAGCGCGGGGACTACCTTGGTTCTCGACCGCCGCGATGTTGTTACCGCCGCCGTTGTGCAGGCCCCGTCCGGAGACGGCGGGGCGTGGCAACAGCTCAACGTTCAATTTACTCGATTCCTCGATGGTCTTCGTGCCGACTTTGGTTTCATGTTTGGACGACGACTGCGCTGGGGTATGGACTATCGCGCCCGGGGACAAGGGCTAGACCCGGTGAGTCGGGAACAGTGATTTAAGCTCCTTGCTCATCCGGATGTCCAGTATCCCAATCGCATCGACGCGCCGTTCGGGCCCCCGCCCATCCCTCGCTACAGTCTGGCCAACAACGGGGTGCTGCGGAAGATAATCGCGTTCCAGAATGGTACACCTACGCGTTCGACGCGTCGCAGAGTTTGCTGACTAGAGTCTAGATGTTGTTGAGCAGTTCTTTCCGGAGCTACACAGTGCCCTTGCCGTTCGCATGGAGCTCTTGAAGACAAAGAATGGGTATCGCGGGGCATATAGCAACTCGGTCTTCAGCACCTGCGAGGTTCGTTACCTCGATCCGCGCGAGAGCGAGGAGATGCTGGAGCGAAAAGAATGGCAAGTGCCTTTCGCGGACCCATTCGTCGTTACCGTGGTCGGAAACTGGGATCCCCGTCGCGGCGGACACCTCATGCTGCACGACGATGGGACGATGATGCCGCTGCGTCCTGGCGCGACGTTCGTGGTTCCAGCAGGAACCAAGCGTTACGGGTTTGTGCCCGTTGGAGAGGGCGAGCACCAGTACATGGTATGCCAGTTCTTCCACGGGTCCGTCTTGCGTTGGATGGAGAAAGGCGGGATGTCGGACCCTCGTCTGGATAAGTTCATTCAGAGGGAAGTTCCCGCTGCGTTGCGCAAGTGGAAGGCGTATGAGAAGATCCAGGCGCGCCGTCGCGTCCTGGCCAAACGGATCTTTAGCACTATTTCGGACGTCTACTCGGGGTAGCTGAGGAATACATGTTTTATTGTGCTCGAACGGATGTCTTGTAAGGTCGTTCGTGGTCGCTGGGTTTGAGTGTGGAAAGCGTGATCGTGCCAGCTTGATCTCGTCCACGACCTCGCCGCCGTCGTCCGGCGCAATGGCCACTTCCCGACAACGGCGGGCTCGGGAGGCATGACTGCCGGGGACACCGTAGTGGCGGAGAGTGTCGCTGAGCTGGAAGAGCGGCTGCCTTGGTGCGTCGCGCTCGTGTCGCCCGCAAATCTCGACTCTGACCACGGTCGGCAGCATAACCCGCCATTCCCCTTCCCAAAGAACGCAGTGCGGTGTCTTATACGCCCCCATCCTACTCCTTTGCTCGTGTTCGATTGGTCGTGGCCGACTCCGTCTCCAAAACCGACCCACACAACCAATCGTCCTGCTCGCTTTCGGCGCCTATCTCCCTCCCTTCCGTTCACGAAACATGGTATCCGCCGCCATCTAGGCGGTTCCACGCTCTCCGAGTGGCTTTGACCAGCTTCATTCGCTGGACAACTATTTCGAGTCGTCAGCTCTGGACTTTGGGCGCCCGTTTCTCCAACGTCCCCGGTGAGCCCATCCTCCTCGTCCGGTACAAAAGTCTTATCTCTACGTCCCAAGAGCACTCACCCTACCTCAAGCACCGTTTTTCGCGTCACGGAACGTCTGGTAGTCGTTCCAGCTGCCGCCGCTAGAATCTGGGTCTTTTGCGACCTATCCAGTCGGTGTTCGCTCCCCTTTCGAAAACTTCATCGACAACCAGCACTACTCCGTCCTTCCCGCACCATTTCCGCGCGCGATGTCGCGCTTGTCGGACGCGTTTTACTTGTCGCCGGCTACGCGACCGTTTGACGTCAAAAAGGTTTGACCATTCTGCTCGCCCCGCCCCAAAAAAGCTCACATATACCTCTCACTAGCGCTATCTTGGCCTCATTGCGCCCTCTCGGCGTGCCGCCGCGCCTATTGGGCTCTATTGGGCTCCGTCCCGTCGCCGCCGTCGGACCTTCTTCGACGCGTATAGTCCGTTCCATCAAAAAGCCCGCCGACCCCGCCTAAAACAATCGACCACCACTAACCCGTCCTCGCTGCGACTTCCCGGCGCACCTTGGCGCCGAAGGACGCGGCTTCCTAGTCGCCGTTGGATCATGTTCTATGCCTTGGTACTGCGTAAAAGGTCAGCCCAATCTGTTTCCTCCGTTCCAAACGCTCATCTACCACAAACAACCAGTACTATCCCGACCTCCATGCACCAGCTCCGTGGCGACGCTTGCCTCGTTGGACGCGTTTTACTTGTGGCCGGCTACGCGGTCGTTTGACGCCAAAAGGTTTGTTCATTCTGCTCGCCCCGTCCCAAAAAGTCTCACATATACCTCTCACTAGCGCTATCTTGGCCTCGTTCGGCTGTCGCGCCTGTTGGCCCCGTCGTCCGCGCTACGTTCCAGCATGGCCACCCAGCTTTGTTTGTCTATTGACAAGCCCGCGGTGGGCGCGTTGCTCTTCTAACTCGTCCTGCTCTACGAGTGTGCCAGGATTCTCTCCCCACCTACTGTTTATTTATTTACTCCACGATGTATTCTGTATCGATCGACGCCTTTAGGACATTTGCTCTGGTGCCGCCATCTACTTTATCTTTACGGTACCCTAGCCTTGCTCTAAGACTCTTCGCTCCTCCTGTAAAAACGTAAGCGTTCATTGATGGCAAAGACGGATTTGAACGTTTACATCTTGCAAGCTTGACACCGCATTTGCCGTTTATTCCCGCATAATCCTACTCGGCGACAAGCCTTCTCTTTGCCCCAGACGACACTACCAACCTCATTCTCCCACCGGACCCTGCTCCGCACTCGCCAAAAACCCAGCCGCTCTGCGCCCAATCTTCCGCCGATAGCGGATTCCATCCACCTGAAGACGGAGAACCTGCAACCGGCGGACCCCACCCGCCTGGCGTTTTGCCCGCTGGCCAATATCCCATTGACACCGAATCAGTCAACTCAAAACCGACAATATCCCATGTGCGCTTTCGGAAATCGTTCGCTGCCAGTTCTTGGCGATTGCGTTCAACCGCCGCGTCCGCCAGAGTCCAAAGACTCTGCCCGCCCCATGCTTCGCTTTGCCAGTATTCCATCATATCGCCGCTGACGAAGCAAATCCGAGGGTCCTTGCGGACGAGCGCATGCTCTTCCTCGACTTTGATCACCTCGCCCCAACGCTCTGACTGCAAAGACGGACCCCATCCGTCGAGGGCGGGAACCACCACCAAGGCCTTGAGCTGCTCCGTGCTCTCTAGTAGAGCCAGTACCACTGCGCGCTCGAAGAATGACGAGAAGGCGATATGTGTGAGATTGGGGAGCTCGTTGAGCATGGGGACTAGCCCGAGGGAGTATGAGCCGCTGATTTCGAGGTGGGTGACATGAGGAAACATGGAGACCAGCGAGTAGAGCGAACCATGCGGGCGCTCGGTCCACGCGCTGTCCCACAACGGCGCCGCGAGAGAAGTCAAGGCCGGAGGACGGTCCAAAAGTGCTTTGAAAAGTGGTGACGGATGTCCCCATCGGCTCGAAAAGTACCTGAGCTTCTGGATTTGCGGAAGAGTGCGGAAAATGACGCTGAAATCTCCCACATCTAGTGAGCAGGTTATGAGGACGCTCTGCACGAGATTTCGGACGGCTCTCCCGCTGACCGAGTCGCAGAAGTCGTGGAGCTGCCTGACTCCAACGAAGTGAACGACGCGATACAGGACGGGCTCAATCCTAAGTAATCAACGAGCGACCTTAGTTGGAGCGTCCACGGCCTATGGTACAACGCACCATGCTTTCGTCCGGGAAGCAACTCGAAGAGCTGCCAGTGCTGTGGGTCGATGATCCCGAGACGCCAAAACCAGGATTTCGCGTTCAAGCTCGAGCGGCAGCTCAGCACTACCACAGTAAGCATCCACGTAAAACAATCGACATCGACTTGCCTATGCTGCTCGACGCTAGGTGGTTGCAGTTGCATATCGACTCTTCTGTGTCGTTGGCGAGGTTAAGATACGATCTTGGCAGTGTGACTGACTGCGTCTCTTCGAATTAACCTGACACACAAGAGAAACAGTACGAGACCGAACATGGACTATTGAATTACAAGCAAGGTATTTAACATCTCGGCGCGGGCTGTGGACTTGCATGGCAATGCCTCGGCAAAGCGCGCACGCGTCTAATCGGGATCCTACCAACTCGTTGTTCACGCCATAACGCAGGATATCTAACAGTAGAAACGTCTTTATCTTGTTGAATCATCGTCTTAGACTTGCGGGTGAAGAGTAACAGTGCGGGCAGCACGCTGGTTACCTATTCTGATTTTCGCAGCGGTGTCAATTCTACGCCCTTCTGCCGTGGCGCTCATCCTCATCTGGAGGTTGTGAGTCTTTTCTATCTCGCCAGAAACTCATCTCTGTCGTGTTGAATCGCAAGCCACAGATGGAACACGAGTCGTTCGAGCCTCCGTGCCGTCCACGGTTCTATCCAAGTCGCAACTTCCGCGGAACGTTAGCGCACGATAGGTGCAGCCACCTGCATTATTACGCGGTTCCTTACATGGGAATTTTCACGTTGCAGTGCGTAAACGCTGTGTTCGAAAATTTCACTAACGGACGATGATAGAGCCGCAGCCTTGGACGCACCTGGTGCGACTCCGGATAATATCAGCATGCACTGTACGTGGCGCGAGGCACTCGCCGCCTGGCGCATCCATTGTATTCTGGACCATTAAATCAAATATACTCACGGGGAAGCGCATGGACAAGGGTCTGAGCATCGGTAGAACCAAACACATGATAGGTGCGGAGCTTCGCAGAGTCGGAACGCTGGCAGCGCACGACTTCCTAATTCGGAGACTTCCTTTTCTGTCACTTCCAAATCGGGTCATCGGACTTCCACATATGGAAGTCATCAACTGGTGTGGCGTGGGCTGTATCCATCAACGTAAAGTTGTCTGTTTCAACGACGCGTGGAGGGCTAATGTTTCACGCGTTCAAAAGCGCATTGATAAGCTGCGCGCTATTCTGCTTGAGAATCTGCAGAGACGTACGGCTCCCGAAAACTCAATGTCTACCTTTGCACATATCTCGGCGAGTATTTTCATGGTGCAGAAAGCTCTGAATGACCTCGAATCGTGTAGATTCGGAAGCGCCCTAGGTGCTCAACGCCTGCCGGTCCGGTTTTCAACAGTGCGCCTCCCGGGGTAAGTTCAAAACTACTGGATTTCGTCGCTTATGTGTGTGGTCCACAGCGGTCGCGTCGCGACGTTCGAGCCCTCTATTATCCGCACAATAATCCCGTCCCAATGCGCGTACCGTTTTACAACACGAAGAATCGCAATCCTTTCACTCTCGCCAGTCGCTCTCTCCCATGGCTGCGCGGCAAGCCCGAGAAGTGCGAGCTGTGCCTCTCGGCCGGGCCGTTCTTTTTTATCGAAAACGCGGCAGCGATTTTCGCCGTGTTCGTGGACTGTCCTCATAGTCCTGCTAGCCAGAGCCGCAAAACAAACTCAGCGGTCGTGGCAGAGCTAGAGAATCGCGCCCACGAGCACCTGTTTCCTTCAGCCAGCCTACGGCCGTGCGTTGGCGACCTGGTCATCGTGAAGCTGCTCGACCTCCGCGAGGAGCTGGCATTTGAGGTCTGCTACCACGAAATCATCGAGACACACTTCACGATCGTCGACCTTGGCGCGGACGACGACGAGAGCGCTGCGCATGCGCTTTCGACTATTCCTGTCCAACATGAACTGGTGCGACGTAGGCGCCTATATCCTTTGCCCGGCGGAATCCGACGACTCGGACAACGAGCAACCCGGCGGGATGTTGGAGGGAGAAAGTGATAGCGACAGCGCGGACGCCGATGAGGGTTCAGATTCCGACGCGCAAATCTCCGAGTGGGAGAAGGACGACGAGGACGAGGAAGATCACCAAGATGAAGAGACACGGCAGCAGGGGGTGGACGAGGCGGGCGGCGAGACGGGTTGCGAGTCGGAGGATGGCAGAGGCTTTTGAGGAGGAAAATGAAGCGTTTTAGCCATATCCACTCGGATTGACGATAATTAGACATGTGTTCTGCAAGATTCACGGGAAACACGTTGGTATCGCGAGCTTCGACGAAATGCACACCGAGCCCGCCGTTGTCGGGAAGTGGCCATTGCGCCGGACGACGGCGGCGAGGTCGTGGACGAGATCAAGCTGGCACGATCCCGCTTTCCACACTCAAACCCGCAACGACCTTACAAGACATCCGTTCGAGCATAATAAAACCGCCATTCCGGGTAGGGCAATACCCGACGCGTCTCTTCCTCCAACAGGGCCACCTCCTCCGTCCAACGATGTTTGCGAGTCAAATCCCGAGCCCATTCAAAGCGCATAGCTACCCATTGCATCAGCATGGCGACGATATCCGTATCGGAGGAAACACGCACAATTATGCAGGCAAATCTCGTTCGGATCGAACGCCCCGACGGCGGCTGCACCGGGACTCGGTTCGGATATCATCCGCTTCCAGAAGCCGAAGGGGTGGATGCTTCCTCAGAGTGCCCAGCCCAGGCAGCGCTTCGTAATCGCATCGATAACACTCCGCGACGCGCTGACTCTGCTGCACCAGAGGCTCAAGTAGCTTCGCCCGATTTCGTCGTTTGTCTCTGGCCAACGAGATTAGTCCCGCGATGCGCACTAGTGAAACGGACAGGTGAGTTTTGTGAAACGAATCGAGGAGAAGTGGGTTGACCGACCTCGAACGTGAATGCTTGCGAGGTCGGCGACCCAAACACATCCAACGGGCGCGACGGCCTCAAACGGGCGCGACGTTACAAAGATATAACGTAGTGAGGACGGGGCAGCGCTGGTTGTTGGTAGTCGGCGAGCGTTTGGAGCAGATCAAACAGGTTGGCTGACATTGGCGGTGTACGAACGGGCATCAAACAATCCAAGGCGATTGGTCCAACTCGTCCAACGGCCGCAATGGCGCGCGGGGATGGCGCAGCGAGCCAAAGAGCGCGCTGGTCGTTTGCATAGGTGAGCTTTTTGGACGGGGTGAGGGCAGTGGGCTGACCTAGGGGGTTGAAGAAACGGCCAGCAAGCGATCCAATGGCGACGAGAAGGTCGCGTCCGACGAGCGCGACTTCGGCGCGCGGATAGTGCAGGAAAGACGGGGCAATGCTAGTTGTTTGTTGTAGGCGAACTTTTGGCTTTTGTAATGGAACAAACAGATTGGGCAGACCTTTGACGTTGTAGCAACGCGCAGAAACAATCCAACGGCGACGAGTATGACGCATTCAACGAGCAGGATGGCGCGCAGAAATGGTGTAGGGAGGACGGAAGAGCGTCGGCTGATCGTTGTCGGTGGGCTATCTGGTAGCACCGACTCGACGGGTGGGAGAAGGTCCAACGGCGGCCATGGGACGGGGCCAACAGGCGCGACAGCCAAACGAGGCCAAGATAGCGCTAGTGAGAGGTATATGTGAGACTTTTTGGGACGGGGCGAGCAGAATGAACAAACCTTTTGGCGTCAAACGACCGAGTAGCCGGCCACAAGTAAAACGCGTCCAACGAGCGCAACGTCGCTCACGGAGCTGGTGCATGGAGGTCGGGATAGTACTGGTTGTTTGTGGTAGATGAGCGTTTGGAACGGAGGAAACAGATTGGGCTGACCTTTTACGCAGTACCAAGGCATAGAACATGATCCAACGGCGACTAGGAAGCCGCGTCCTTCGGGCGCGAAGGTGCGCCGGGAAGTCGCAGCGAGGACGGGGTAGTGGTGGTCGATTGTTTTAGGCGGGGTCGGCGGGCTTTTTGATGGAACGGACTATACGCGTCGAAGAAGGTCCGACGGCGGCGACGGGACGGAGCCCAATAGAGCCCAATAGGCGCGGCGGCACGCCGAGAGGGCGCAATGAGGCCAAGATAGCGCTAGTGAGAGGTATATGTGAGCTTTTTTGGGGCGGGGCGAGCAGAATGGTCAAACCTTTTTGACGTCAAACGGTCGCGTAGCCGGCGACAAGTAAAACGCGTCCGACAAGCGCGACATCGCGCGCGGAAATGGTGCGGGAAGGACGGAGTAGTGCTGGTTGTCGATGAAGTTTTCGAAAGGGGAGCGAACACCGACTGGATAGGTCGCAAAAGACCCAGATTCTAGCGGCGGCAGCTGGAACGACTACCAGACGTTCCGTGGACGCGAAAAACGGTGCGTTGAGGTAGGGTGAGTGCTCTTGAGACGTAGAGATAAGACTTTTGTACCGGAACGAGGAGGATGGGCTCACCGGGGACGTTGGAGAAACGGGCGCCCAAAGTCCAGAGCTGACGACTCGAAATAGTTGTCCAGCGAATGAAGCTGGTCAAAGCCACTCGGAGAGCGTGGAACCGCCTAGATGGCGGCGGATACCATGTTTCGTGAACGGAAGGGAGGGAGATAGGCGCCGAAAGCGAGCAGGACGATTGGTTGTGTGGGTCGGTTTTGGAGACGGAGTCGGCCACGACCAATCGAACACGAGCAAAGGAGTAGGATGGGGGCGTATAAGACACCGCACTGCGTTCTTTGGGAAGGGGAATGGCGGGTTATGCTGCCGACCGTGGTCAGAGTCGAGATTTGCGGCGACACGAGCGCGACGCACCAAGCAGCCGCTCTTCCAGCTCAGCGACACTCTCCGCCACTACGGTGTCCCCGGCAGTCATGCCTCCCGAGCCCGCCGTTGTCGGGAAGTGGCCATTGCGCCGGACGACGGGCGGCGAGGTCGTGGACGAGATCAAGCTGGCACGATCACGCTTTCCACACTCAAACCCAGCGACCACGAACGACTTTACAACTTAGACCGGTACAAAAGTCTTATCTCTACGTCTCAAGAGCACTCCCCCTACCTCAACGCATCGTTTCCGCATCACGGAGCGTCTGGTAGTCGTTCCAGCTGCCGCCGTTGGAATCTGGGTCTTTTACGACCTATCCAGTCGATGTTCCCTCCCGTTTCGAAAATCTCACCGACAACCGGCACTACCCCGTCCTTCCTGCACCATTTCCGCGCGCGAAGTCGCGCTCGTCGGACGCGTTTTACTTGTCGCCGCCAGCTACGCGATCGTTTGACGGCAAAAGGTTTGTCCATTCTGCTCGCCCCGTCCCAAAAAGGCTCACATATACCTCTCACTAGCGCTCGCCCGACCTTGTTCGGCTGTCGCGCCTGTTGGGCCCCGTCTCATCGCCGCCGTTGGACCTTCTACCCGTCGAGTCGGTGCTACCACATAGCCCACCGCCCCCACCGATCGCAGTTAGCCAACATCACACCGTCCTCGCTGCGCTTCCCTGCGCACCATCCCGCCCGGAGGACGCGTTTTACATCTCACCCGCTGCGCGATCGTTTGAAGCCAAAAGGTTTGTCCATAGCCCCGTTCTTATGTTAAATGTTCACCTATACAACCAAATCTCGCTCTATCTCACTGCGACGGCTCCGCGTGCCATCCCGCTCGCTACTCGTTCCTCCAATGCGCCATCGTGCCCCTGCTAGGGGACAGTTAACTCCTTCCGTCCGACATATCGCGCCCGTTGGGCTGGTTTCAGTTCTCGCTCTTCGACCCCTTACTTGGTCTGCCGGTGCCCAAGCCTATCCCCGCTCCTCGTTCTTGAAGCTCAGCTCCGTCGCTTTCGTCCATGGATCGTTTACGATCAACCAATCGTCTGCATGTCGATATGCTGCCCAACTGGCTACATTTACGCTCACGTCGATCTAAGTCCACTTCCGGTACAACCTCCTCCTCGTTCGTATCCTCCCATGCTAAAGTCCCTGCTACCCTCCCTTCCGCAGACCCTACCTCAACTCGAAGCTCTGATTGGCATTAAGAAGCAGGCAGCCGGTGTACCAGTGTACCACACACAGCCTTCGAACGTCCTCTCTTGGTCGTAGCAGCACAATCAGAACCATGCCATATTCCAGAAAACGCATCGGCCTCAGCGCAAGCACCATGCTAGCCTTTAACGCGTCGACTGCGAACAGCATCCCACATCCCGCATGAAGCGGTATGTGCACAAAGATCGCGGGTGGCGTGTCGGTCGTCGCATCGACTGTCGGTACTACTGTGATAGTGGCTCGAAACGGGACTTGTATGCCGGGCCGGATCAAATCACACAAACAAAAGAGACAGTCGAAATCCGGTCAAGTAGTACACATAGAGGTCATCTTAAACGACGACCGGCAATAACCTGCAGTCCGTAAAATTACATACAACATCCAAACCAATGAGCCGCGCGACCGCCCACCTACGATAGCTTTACCGGCATGTCGGGCCCATTCTCAGCATCCACAGAAGATTCGCGCGACCCATCTGACCAATCCACGTCCGAGTCACCGAGGTTGAACGCGTCGGAGGGCTCCGACGAAAGAAAGAGGTGTCTGTAGGCCGGTTCATACCGTTGCACCTGAAGACGGGCGCGCCGCCGTGCCTCTCCATCCCTGAGCGACTCGCGATTCCTAGTATTCGTATGAGATCATGCACTTGCCACGGAACCGAGTCCAAACTACCGCTCCCGATATCGTGCACGGTACGTACACGTGCTCGTTCCGCCGCGTCTTCTTGCTGCTTAACCGTGAAAGCTGCGCGCTTTCTGCGAAGGACTGAGTAAGGGGTTCTGGGTTCAGTGGAGGTTGACAAACTCTGCCATCTTTAAACGTGCTCGTTCGTTCTTAGCCAAGTGACGGCGGAGCCTGTTTGGGAGCGTTTAGTCAAGCTGGCGTTGGATGCTAGGCATGAATTACGTGGACTCAACATCTACAATACGTCCGGATGGTGCGACGACAGAGTACATGATGAGAGGAGGAGGAGAGCAGAGTGTGATGAGATCAATATTGGCATGTGGGTAGCATTGTAATCTATCTATTGTTGGAGAAACGCGTCTTCGTACGCGACGCGGCTGAGGGACTGTGAGCTCCGACGACGAGTAGAGCTCGCAGTCGATATGATGTCCTTGGAGGTCCAAATAACAGCACAAGTAAGATGGTCGACGTCGAGACAGCTCCAGACGTCCCTTCCGTTGGCCTGGGCAACACAATACTCAGTCGTACGGCGAAGAGGCACACACTCCTCGTGAGGGAGCAGCTGCGCCGAGCACCAGTGAGGCGTGTAGCTCCCGCAGAATCGATGGGTTTTGCTATGGCAGCGAGCGTGTTCTTCGACGATACGAATTTCGGAGTTGATAGGCCGGGGACTTTGGGAGAAAATGAAGTCCATCACGAGGCGCGACTCGCGAAGGGCATCGCGATCGTCGGAATGAAGGACGCGGGGTAGGGAGAGTGACTCGAGGTTGCGCAAGGAGATGATGCGGACCAGCAACCGCACGTACTTTTGAGCAGAAGCCACGTCTGAAGTATCGTCGCTGCTCTCCGCATAGATGTGATACAGTCGCGGCGAGTAACTTATGCCGCTAATGTCGAGAACGCGGGCATTGTCGAGGGTGCCCGACGATATTGGGCGCTGAAGCAGCCCCGAAGAACCGGGTATAGTTGCCAAGCAAACGAATGTGGGTCGCCTGCCGCAGTTTCGCGACGTTGAGCGGGACGAACTCCTTGATGCCGCGACCATGACGAACGGAGACCGTGAGGTCTACGAGAAGGGGCGTATCCAGACGGGAGACTAGATGGCCGCAGGCGTGGCCCTCGCCCGATGGAATGCCGTGACACGAAAACGCCAGGGACGTTAGGTGCGGCAGAGCTAACGTATCGAGAGCCTCCTCCCCCGCGAAGTCCACGTTCCCGAGACGAAGGTGGTGCAGATACGTGCACTGACGGAGGACCTCGATGATGGCTGGGCCAACAGGTATCATCCCGGCCATCGCGAAGGCCCCTCCATCCAACGCGAGGGACGTGAGGTTGGTATAACCGACCACGCAAGAGGTGGGAACGAGGTCGAGAATGAGCGTGCGCAGGGTCGGCGGGGCCGCGAACGAAGGGACACCTATCCCGGGCATGGGTCGAGATGCCACTCCGTACGATATGCAGAGGGATTCGAGCTTGAGGAAGTTGACATCGGCAAAGTGATGAAGGAGGTCGCCCCATTGAACGTAGTCGTCGACGTGGATGGAGAGCTTTTTGACGTAGGGGGCAGCGATGCGAAGGTGGCCGCTAACGACGCCAAGGAAGCGGCTGTCGCGGACTAGCGCGCGCTCGAACGAGGGTAAGGGATTGACAAATTCCCCAGCGACACAGAGCGACGAAAGGCTCAAGCAGATGATTTTGTCGGTCATACCCGACGCCGTGAAGAGACGGTCAATGTAGTGCGGGCGCATATGCGCAGTGAGGAAGAGATGGGTCCAAAGGGTAGGGTTCGAGAGGAGGGTGATGTTCCAGTTCTTGCACACACTGCGCAGAGCAGCGCGGCGTACGGTATCGCGACTCCAGTCGTCCACCGCCAGATAAATAGCAAAGATGCGAATGAGAATGTCGGAGATGCTGAAGCATTCGTTGCGGGCAGTGGCTATAAGATTATTAGAAGGTGCGCGGACGGGCAAGACGACGTACTGAGGCTCATGGTCGTCCCAAGGGAAGGAACTGGGTAATGGTGTTGTGCCTCGCGCGCCGCCCTTAAGAAGATCTCCTCCTCAGCCGACGGACAATCCATTCTGCCGGATTAAGTCCCATTTGAGGAAGCGATCATTAGGTGCATGCGATTAAGTCCCCATTGGGGCAGGCAGCTTGCTGGCGACCCCCTTGTCTTAAGTCGATTCGAGAGGCCAGCGATGGGTTAAAGCATGCGGCGGTGAAAGATGTGTGCAAGTCGAAGGCATTACGTTTGTTCCGCGCATGACACTTCCAAGAAAGGAAGCATCGCTTCCGCCTACCTTCCAAACTTGGAAGTGGAGAGTTCTCAAACGCGATGACACTAGCCAACGGATGGCTAGGGTCAGTGTCTTATGCAACATTTCACATGGCTACAAACATGGAAGTATTGTTTGATGGTCGGCTACGGGTGGCTTGACTTCGCCAAATGATATTCACAGCCGGTTCGCAAAGTGAGCGGAGCGGCCCAGACTAGTGGCCGACTTCATCACAAGCTTGAATCTCCGTGTACAAATGGTAGTCGCGTTCCTCTCCCCCCCAAATACCATGCACATCTTCTCGCCACCTCTTACGCACAGTCCCGGCGCGTACAACGTGCATCCGCGTCCCGTTGCGCCATATAATGCTGTGGACGGTGCGTGGCCGCTTTCTCTCCGACTTGAGTTGCTTATAGTGCGCAGGCCTACTCTTACTCCACAGCGCCATTGCCATCGGCGCTTCGTATGATTCGGCTGAACGGTATCCTCCTCCAAAGTGCCATCCGCAAACGAGAAAGGTCGTCTTTGAGATCATTCTCGCGTGGACCCAGAATGCGCCGCGCGGCCCACGCGTCATGTGGGTCCACGGAGACGGGGGTTCGGGGAAAACCGCTATTTCCCAGACCGTTGCCGAGTATTGCGCCCACACCGGCCAGCTCGGCGCGTCCTTCTTCTTTGCACATAATAAAGGCGACCGAAGCGATGGGCGACTGTTGTTCCCTACCATCGCTTACAAGCTGGCCAGCGTCATTCCGGACTTGCGCGCCGCAATATCTCATGCGATCCAATTGGACACGACTATCTTGGGCGACTCGCTCGAGGTACAGGCCCAGCGGCTGCTCGTCGAACCCTACCGCACCATTCATCACCCTCCCATTCCTACCCTCGTCATAATCGACGGCCTGGACGCCTGCGAGGGGGACGACATACAACAACGCATTCTCACTATTATCGCGCAATTGGTCGTCGTTCATCGACTTCCACTCTGCTTCTTTGTTACTGGGCGTCCAGACCCCGCCATCCAATCCGCCTTCGACAGTCCCATGTTCCACAAGGTCTCGACGCGTATTCCGCTCGAGGTGTTCGTTTCCGACGAAGATGTGCGCACATTTCTGCGCAGCGAATTCGCCAGTATCCGCCAATACCATTCACCTATCATGCCTGGAGTCCCTGAACCATGGCCGTCGACTGATGTGGTCGAACTCCTGGTGAATAAGTCTGCAGGATCTTTCCTGTACCCATCTACGGTCATCAAATACGTCGACGATACGCGCGGGAATCCTGCTGACCGCCTCGTTGAGGTCGTTGTCGCCGCGACCGCCCCAACGACGCTCTCGGCAATCGACCAGCTTTACCACCACATTCTTGCTAGCAGTGGTGATGCATCAGCCGTGCTGAATGCTGTAGGACCCCTGGCGTGCACCTACGGCGCCGTCCCGCCCAGCGAGCTTGAGCTCTTGTTGAACACCGCTCCCGGTGAGATCACCTTGGCTCTTGACAACGTGCGTGCGCTTGTCGACGTCCCTCAGCCCCACACGCTCACCAGAGCCGCCCACATTGCTCAGACCACCACAATCGAGTTCCTCACGGACATTGGCCGAGCTAGTCTCAAATTTTGGGTGGACGTTGGGACGTATCATGCCCAACTAGCCGGCGGGTGTATACGATACCTTCAGCAGCACCTTGACGGATTGGAAGGAATTAATCTGTGCGATCTTGTCTACTCCCAAGATTCTCTAGCTCACACTAGACAAGGGCCTCGTATCAGTACGTTCGCCGGCGATGGACGAAACATCTCGAAAACTCGGCTCCAACCAACGACCTTTTCGAGCAATTAAGTGAACCGCGGTTTATCTACTCGCGGACGCTAGCGGAGGTGCAAAAAGTGATTGCCTGGCTCCAGGTGTGTGTGTGTATTTTCTGCCACCGGTTCGAATGCCAACACGACTGCCTGCGTAGATCCTCCCAGAGATGCCCATCGACCTACTCGATCTTTGGCAGACTTGGGCAGCAGAACAGCAACAACAAATTGTTCTGCCGCTTTCGCCGTAGTCCAAGCTCCTTGCTGCATATATTTTATGCATGACTTCACTATAGCTCTGCTCACTGCTATCGTGTTGGGCCCCGCGTCTCCCTGGAGTGGCAAACCCACTTGCACAACTCCTCCTCGGTTCATCGCTGTGTTGCTGGTTCGTTTTCTGGTCGAAACATGGTTATGTCGTGTTTTGGATGCATGTTCACGTTTCTGCAATGTACTATTCTTTGTTCCATCGAAAATACCGCCCATCGTGCTCTTGTCAGATTGTGACTGTGCCTTCCATAACTTCGACCGCAGCCCCTTCCAACGCGATGCTCTTTATCTTTTGGTCAGTACCAACATCCACAACAACGGTAATCTCGCTCCGCCGACCCATCTCCACGCCCTGGAGTATGTTGAATTCGTGCAGGCCAGCCGAACCATTTTGGAGCGCCAGCCATCCGCAGAGGGTACAGGCTGCCGATCCAGTCGCGGGATCCTCGACCGGCCCATCAAAGGCACGCGTCCGTAGAGTCGTCTTGCTATCTGTGGAAGCGCGCGTTTCGCGGTAGAATGCGTACATTCCAGTGAAGCCCTGCGCCCATTCCCCGAGAGCAGCCTTGGCCGCGTCAGGGATGGATAACCGTGTAGGGTATGGCTGCATGCGCCGAAGGGCGTCTTCGGAGCTGATCTCAAGGAGGAGGAAGGTCATGCCCTTGACGACTGACGCGCAGGCTTCTCCACCAGTCGCACCGTTGACGAAATCCGCGTCGGTGAGGTGCGGCTGGAGCGTTTTTATGGAAGGTATTGTGAGACGTTGGTGGACCATAAAGTCGATGGGAGCTTGAAGGCGAACTTTAGTGCCGCCCGCAGCGCGGACGACGGGGATGAGGCCGGCACGGGTTTGGAGCGTGATCGTGTCGCGTTCTGGAGCGAGGGATAAGAGGTAGAAGCTCGTTCCGACTGTGGGATGGCCGGCGAATGGGAGCTCTTCGTTCGGGGTAAATATTTCGATAACGACGGGAGCATCGGAGGCGGAATTGTGCTGGTGGAGGAAGACAGTTTCGGAAAGGTTGAATTCGCGTGCGACGAGTTGTTTGTCGTCCTGAGAGAGCAGAGTACCGTTTGGAAGGTGAACGATGGCAAGAGGGTTGCCTAGGAAAGGTGTAGAGGTGAAGACGTCGAGCTGAGCGAAACGGAGGTGGTGGCGGGACATGCTATGTCGAATTTTTTCTGATCAGATGATAATAGGGGGCCATCCTGCTTGTCTTGAGCCACACCCTCAGCTCAGGCTGCCTTCTCCTCCTCCTCCTCCTCCCCGCCGTCCGCCAGCTCTGCACAACTAGTCATAATGGGAGGAGTATGCTGCAGGGCAACAGTGCGTCCCCGTCCATCCCCGTATTCTCTTGCTCACTCACGAATAGCCCGTCGAGTACGTCCAGCACATCCAACTCCTTCCCCTCTCATCAACATTCGTCCAATAGCTTCGACGGTGACGCCGACCTCTTCCACTTCCAGGTCCGCATACCCCGCTCCGGCCCTGTACCTCTCCCCCTCACCCACAGATAGCTTCTCCGATGCGTGGGCAAGGGTGCCTTCGGAAAAGTCCGTCTACACATCCCTATCCACCGACACTATCTCATATCGCCCAGGTCCGAGTGGTCCAGCACAAGCAGACGAAGGAACTATACGCCCTGAAATACATCAACAAGGCCAAGTGCGTTAAGATGAAGGCGGTCCCCAACGTCATACAGGAGCGGAGATTACTGGAAGAGGTGCGTCGTAGGAACCCACCGAGCAGCAGTTCCTGAAGAAACGTATAGATCGACCACCCATTCGTCGTCAACTTGCGCTATGCCTTCCAGGACGACGAAAACTGCTTCTTCGTCCTGGACCTCATGCTGGGAGGAGATCTTCGTTGTGAGTTCACTGGCCCTTGATACACTCCACCTCACACCGCTGCCCCTAGTTCACCTTGAGAGGCTTGGTTCGCTTGAGGAGGAAGTCGTCCGATTCTACGTCGCTCAGCTCTCCTCCGCTGTACAATTCCTGCACGACAACAATATCATGCATCGGTAGGTGCCTCACATCTTCGGACGCTGTATCCTGACCGTTGCAGTGACATCAAACCCGACAACATTCTTCTGGACGAACGCGGCAACGCACATCTAACGGACTTCAATATCGGGCTCAAATTCACGGAAAGGCGGCTAATGGGCGTTGCGGGCTCCATGGCCTACATGGCACCAGAGTGCGTCGGCCCTCTTTCCCGCAAATCTTTTCCCACTTAATAGTTCGTCAGGATCCTAGCAAAGCGAGGGTATAGCTACCAAATTGATTGGTGGTCGCTTGGCGTATGCGCATACGAGCTCATCTTCGGCCGTCGACCATTCCGTGGACGGACCAACAACGATCTCACCTACAGCATTACCAAAGACCCGCTCAAGTGGCCCGAGGATGCGGAGAAGAAGTGCAGTCGGCCCGGCATGCAAGTCTTGAAGGGGGTAAGATTTTCTCTGTCAGTCGACCCGAACGGAACTTATTGTGGCTGCAGTTGCTTGATCGGGATCCTGCCCGGCGATTTGGGTGCAAGCCTAACGGGGAGGGCTTCCAGGAGCTCGTGCGACATGCTTGGTTCAAGCCCATCGACTGGGATACCCTTGAGTCGAAGGAGCAGACTCCCCCGTTCGTTCCTGACGTATGTCGCGTCCGCCAAAATCTTGGTGTTGCTTGAACTCATGTTGTGTTAGGCAAAGAAGGCAAACTTTGACGCGTCGCATGAGTTGGAGGAGCTCCTTCTAGAAGACAATCCACTCAAGGCGAAGCAACGGAAAGCAAATCAAGAGAACTTCTCGCCCGAGATGCGTCAAATGGAAGAGCAGTGCGTTCCTTTGGCTGCTGGGTGCATTCTCGACGCTGAACGCGTGATAGATTTACGACTTATGACTTCAAGAAAATGCAACGACGTTCTTACTTCCCGCACAACCAGCAACTGATTTCAACTGCGACGGCGACGTCGTCGGGAATGGCGTCGTCACGACCCGGCACGCCTGCGCACGATCTTCGAGTGGAGAACGGTGTCGCAATCAACGGACACTCGATTGAACTCAGCGGCGGGGATGCCGACGCCATGCATGCTGAACGGATGATCAACGAGAAGGATTACGATTGAAAGTTGGTTGTCTCTTTGTTTGCTCATCTGTGACTATGTATTCCCTTGCTTGCTTGCACGTTCGCTACATAATCTTCGTTATAATCTCACCTCATCCACCCTTTTGTGTACACACTCTCGTTGGGCTTTTCTTTTGGAGGACTCGTATATGTTTTCGTGCCTGTACCATACTTTCGAGGAATACCCGTTGGCCTCCAGAACACGTGTGAGCATCACGATCCTATGACTTGGTTTATGCCATGTCCCCGCCTTTCGCCTTGTTCGTCTCCCTTTTGCACGCCATATCCCGCGACTCGCGCCCGGTCCTCCTGTTTACTCGCTGGGTCGCCCAACTTCGCGCCGACTTTGCTCAACTCGACGATGGCACCACCGCTACCCTCTTTCGGTTCTTGTTCCCCGAAGAGGACACGCGTCGAAAGTACGACATGAAGGAGGCAAAGCTCGCGCAGGCAATTTCAGACTGCCTTGGGACGTCGGCCAAGCTGCGCGACTGGGACACGACGACGGGCTGTCTGGGAAACCAGGTCTTGAAGGTGATGGAGCGCGCGTCGTCCGTGAGTGGGGCTTAAATGCACGGAATGCCACTCAGGCTATCTAGTCAAACGTCGAGAGCAGTCCGTTATCCATGGCCGATATTGACGACTTTCTGGATGAGCTCGCGTCGCACTCGGCGTTTTCCGACAGCTCGATACGACAGAGATACCCCAAGGCGACGAGGCGTTCACGAACAATGCTCTTACGTCTGATGTTCCGCTCGCTAACGCCCCTCGAAGGGGCATATCTAACTCAAATTATCCTCAAAGATCTAAGGCCAATGCTCTATCCACTCTCTGAGACACACTATACCCGCGCCTTGACCGCGCATAACTCTTCCGTGCCCATGCTGACAGCGGTATGCGTCTTTTAGCTTTCGCACTCACCCTGACTGGACACAGGTCGATGCAATGAAAATATGGGACCCCACTTGCCGCATGCTGCGAGCCCACCGCGTTCAGGCGCGGTTAGATGACGCTGCTGCTGCATTCGAACAAGGCGATCTATGTGCGATTAAGCCGACGGTCGGGACACCTATTCCGGTGAATTCAATCCCTTGTCAAGTACTTCATCCTAAACTGTTGCGCAGATTCCAAAGGCGCTCAAAGGTCGTGGTTGCGACGACGCTCTCAAAGCCTTCTGCTCTTCGGAGCAAGTTTGGGCGGAAACCAAATATGACGGCGAGCGCGCTCAGATCCATGTTCAGCTCGTCCCATCCGGGAAACCGCGCATTACTATCTTCAGCAAAAGCCTCCGCGACTCAACTTGGGATCGATATGGTGTCCACTCTCTCATTCTCGAATCTCTTGGCCTTCAGCTCGGGTTGACGGGGTCGGCCGTTGAAACCGATATCGTTCTTGAAGCGGAGATGGTCGCATGGCACGAGGATAAGATAGACGGTTCGTCAACTTGCTTTCACGACTGCACAAATATTCAAGGCTGGAAGAATTCTGGCGCATTTGTACTCTTGTTCAGAGTACAGCTAGAGGTGCCCGACGAACAGATGTACGGGAGAATGACGAGTCCTATACTCACGCGTCTTTAAAAACCGACAACGCCGGACGCCATTTAGGTCTCGTCTTCTTCGATCTTCTCGTCCTAAACGGCGGCTCTTTGCTCGACCTGCCGTACTGGAGACGCCGCGAGACTCTCGAATCAGTTGTCACGCCCGTTTCGAACCGCAGCCTGCTGGCGGAGAGGCGCAGGATCTGTCCGGACTCGACGTTGGAAGAGATCTTCTCCGACAGGGTCGTAAACGGGAAGGAAGGCTTGATGCTCAAGGCCGCCTCGGGACGTTATAACGACGCCAGGTCTCCCTGGGTAAAGCTCAAGAAGGATTATATTCCCGGATTTGGGGATGCTTTGGATCTTGTCGTTGTTGGCGTCGGCTGGGAGAAGGAGCGGGCACGGGAGCTTCGAGGTAGAGTCCAAAAACCATACATCTGGGTTCAACGTTCATCCCACACAACTTCCAGTTGCACCGGACTGCTATACGACTTTCTACATCGGCGGATTGCACAATGAAGAAGAGGTCAAGCATGATGTAGGTAGTCGCGTCTTCTCAGTTCCTCACCCTGTTAACGCATGCAGCCTCAAACTAAACCTCACTTTTATGTGTACTTCACCGTTAGTTATGGGTTGGACCGTGAAGAACTGGAGGCTGCAAACTTTCTCATCAAATGCGCCGATACCCAGCCATATTCTGCCTCAGTGAGCGCCCTCGATTAGGTATAACGAAGATTTTGACATGCACAGGCGCCAAACCTACCCTACACCTTTTCCCTCCGGCATGGGCTTACGCCGCCATCTGTTATCTTGATGCAGCCGCTGTTGGCCGAGCTGTACGGGGCAGGGTTCACGAAATCGTCAGGAGGAAGGGTAAGTTAGAAAAATTCTCAAGCGAGCAGATCGTCTCATTAGCGACCAGGCATACGAGCTGCGGTTCCCCCGTATGACGAAACTCTTTCGTCTGCGTGAACGTGGATGGACAGACGCGGTCACGTTGAAAGAGCTCCACACAATTGCCCGTGAGGCAATGGGCCGCGACCGTTCCGACAAAGATGTCGAGGACGCCACGTGGAACAAGCCGTCTTCACCTGTCGCTGCATTGAAGCGGAAAGCGAAGGCCGCAGAACTGGAGGGCCGATTACTAGCCACGGCGAACAAGCGCCCCAGGCTCGAACGGCGGCAAACTCTCCCCGCGACGCTTGCTCCGCCACGGACCAGCTGCGGCGTCCTGCCTGCGATATCATCCCCTGCGCCCGCTAGCCTTAGGCGGCCACGTGTCACAGCATCTGCACAAGCCATACTGGTGTCTCCGAAGCGGGAGGCGAACGCCAACAACGAGGCCAACCCGCCGACCAGTACACCCAACAACAACATAAATGCTTCGAATAACTTCGGCAAGCTCTTGGATACTTCCGCTGTTTTTATCGCGACGCGGGATAAAGCCTTACGGCGGCGATGGCAAACTCTCGTCCCTACGCGCAATCTTGTACACTCGCTGGCATCGTTATTCCAGGCCTGTGGGTGGGTTGACGACGAACCGTCGTCGGTGTTGTCAGAGCGAGGGATAATACTGCTAGCTGTAGACGAGGCGGCACAATATCGAGCTGGGCTCGTAGCTGTCGTTGACAATCAGCGGAATGCCTCTTCGGCTGGCCGCGAGTTGCGGTCCATCCGCTTTCTTGAACAAGAAACTCCGACTTGTAATGTTTAGTGTATTCCAGCAGATTTGTTCGTCACCAACACAAAGAACTACAGGGAAAATATAACACGCCAAAAAATACAAAGCACATAATTACAAGGGTATCTCTCCGCAGGTATATGTACAGTTCATTGCCTACGTCCCATTGGCTTGCAGCAAACCCAGAAGTTTGTACTATGTCCAGTGAACAATCGACGAGCGAACAACTGAATAAACGCACCTTGTCGTCCTCGTTGTCAGTAAACATGGCCCATGGCGACCGCTCGCCTTTGAATTCGACGGCGAAGGAGAATGGGATAGCTTTGAGGTCCTCGTAGCCGTCATACCATTCGCGGAGAGCCGCAACTTGCCCGCGAATATCAAACTGTTCGAGAACGACTGTGAGGTCCTAAACAAGCGTTAGACGCGAAACAAAGAAAACTGGAGACTAACCTTGGGGCTCCGATAGAAGAAAACCGTCGTCCCGACAAACTTGTAGTGCCGTCGTCGCCACGTGAGCGAATCGAGCGAGTTTTGCATCGTGACAACGCCACTGAGCAGCTCTGGGTTGCCTTTGGCATTGCGTGCTCTCGTAGCAGCTTGTTGAATTCTCCGCTTGTTCTCCTCGACCTCGCGCCGTCGCGTTTGCTGCGCCAGACGAGCCTCTTCCTCCGCATGTGCTGCTTGCTCTTTTCTCCATTGCTCCAGCCGCCGATGTTCCGCCAATCTTCGCTCCCTAGCAATCCGCTTCTTCTCCTCTATCTCCCGTTTCCGCCGCTCCTCCTCGAGACGTTCGAGCTCTTCGCGCTGACGCCGCCTGGCCGAAACAAATTTGATTTCCTTCTCGAGCGAAGCCCTACGTTGGGCTTCCTCCTCTTCTTGTTCCCGCAACAACATTTCCTTCTGTATCTTGATTTGCCGTTGGCGCTCGACCTCTTCCTCCAATGCCTCTTCCTCATCAATCTCCCGCTGCCGTTGCATCTCTAGTCGTCGTCGCCGGCGTTCAGCCGGGTCCAAAACTTCGGTATTCCACTTTGCAGGTAGAGTAACAGATCGGTGCTTCATTGGAAGAATGGGGGCAACGGGCTTGTCGGGACGTACGACAACGACTTCGTCTGAAGACGTGGATGCACGGGATACCACAGTGTAGTCCGAAATGCTTCGGGGCCGGGTGGCAATGGGGTGCGGATGTGGTCGTAGCGGCTGGGATTGGGGAGGAATGGGGAGAGGCGCGCCTTTAGAAGGCGTCGTATATGTGGGTTGAGTAGAGTTGGACCGCCTAACTGCGTCCTTGGGCGGCGGGGGCGGAGGTGGAGCGTTGGGCTCGTCGCGATCGGAAATGTGGATGTTGAATGGGACAACGGCGCCAGGCTCCGATTCTGAGTCGTTCCTCTTCTTCCGGCGAAGCAGGGACGAGAAGGTGATGTTTGCCTTGGAGGACGAGGGCGGAGAGGCGTTGGTGGCAAGCGGTTCTGGTAGCTTGCCCATCTCGTCGACGGCTTGGGAGTTGCGATCGAGCTGAATGACGTGAACAGCGTCGGGGGAGAGAAGAGCCTGTCTGCTGTGAGCTAGAGCAAGAGGACGAGAAAGGGCTGTACTGTGCGGACGGTGCGTGGTGTGAGATTCGACAGGTGGTCGACAGTAAGGCTGGTCCTGTGTGCCTTTATTGTGCAAATTAGACAGCCATTGTGTAGGCAAAGCGACTTTGTTCCGCACCTGGAACACCGCACCAATGCGACGCGAATGGACGAGCGCCCGCGCCCGCCTTACGCCCGAAACAGACGCGGGGATTATCTGAAAGGATTTGGGGAAAGAGAAATGGTAATCCGACGATCCAGACTTACGTTGAGCAGGATGTAGCCGTCGGGAACGCCTTCGTCGCGCAGAAAGCCGAAGAAGACCTGGCCGAGGTCTTGGATGTGTGATTTGAGCTGGGGAAGACCGCCGGGCCCGGATGCCTCCAGAAACAGCTGTCCCCGGGAGGCATCGGGCTGTTGGAGATCGTATGCGAGCAAGAGCCTAGACTGTTGAGAAGGAGGGAATAGGTTAGCAAGGACGGGGTACCAGTTAGTCTTGAAGGATAGTATAGCATTGTAGGCGTCAAGAACGAGTGGCTCGTTTGTGAAGGAGATCTGCGCCGCCATTCGACCAGCGAACACGAGAAAGAGGTCGCTATAGGGTCACGCTTTGATTTCCTTCTCTCAACTCCCACCACAAATTCAACGCCTCTCGACGCCGCCCTCAGCGTCCCCGAGGCTTTCACAAAATCATATAATGTCTCAAACGTACATGCCTCCGAGGAAGGCAGAAGACGTCCAGGACGCTTATAATCAACACAAGGACCGGTGCGTCGCCATGCAATCCTCACATCCCCGACTCACCCCATTCCAGCCTTGTCGAAGCCATAGACTCCACAAAGTCCATCCTCAGCGATATCCGTGGCTTCAACAAGGACGATTGGGTAGTCCGCTACCCTCAACTCAAGGAGGAACCTACAGCGAGCCCCACCGGTATCCGTCGCTCCCTCTCCTTCGCCGACGACCCAAACACACACACGCCCGTTCGGCTTGGTCTCACTCGCTCAGTTACCCTCGCGTCGGTCGAAGACGCCAAAGACGATATCCCCGCCACCGAGACAGCACCGAATCCACCCCCGCTATCGAGTGATTTTCACGTTCTCCGGCTCGACCTCAAACTCGGGAGCGCGTCGTCAGCCAATACCGCTTCTTCTCTTGTCTCCCAACTAGAGAAATCGTCCATTGCCCACCTCTTGGACGAGCGCCTTGCTGCGTCTATTGCCCATGTCGACAAGCTCCGCCTTCGTGTCCAGGATACCTCTTCCAAGGTCCTAGTCACCGGTGACCTCAACGCTGGAAAATCAACCCTCGTCAACTCCCTTCTCCGTCGCGAGGTCATGCCTGTGGACCAGCAACCGTGCACCACCGCGTTTTGCGAGGTCCATGACGCAACGGAAAATGGCGGTGTTGAGGCCGTCCACATCGTCAAGGCGGGTATCGCGTACAACCCGGCGGACGAGTCTACGTACACGGTCGGCGCGGTCGAGGATCTCGAGGACATCGTTGCCGAATATGAGTCGAAAGATTCCGAACATCTTCTCAAGGTCTACCTGACCGGGAAGGACCAAAACTCTCTTCTCTCCAACGGCACCGTTAACATTTCGCTCATTGATGCCCCGGGTCTCAACCGCGACTCGATCAAGACAACCGCTCTATTTGCTCGTCAAGAGGAAATAGATGTCGTTGTCTTCGTCGTCTCGGCCGAGAATCACTTTACACTCTCCGCCAAGGAGTTCCTGTGGACCGCCAGCAACGAAAAGGCGTACCTCTTCATCGTCGTCAACAAATACGATATGATCCGCAACAAGGACAAATGCCGTCGCATCGTCCTTGAGCAGATCAAAGGTCTTAGCCCTCGTACATACGAGGACGCCGCTGACTTGGTCCACTTTGTTGACTCGGCTTCTGCGTCCGATGAGGGCAAGGAATCATTCGCGTTCGAAGAGATGGAGGCCGCTTTGCGGTCGTTTGTGCTCACCAAACGCTCCAAGTCCAAGCTTCAACCCGTCGAGACGTTCCTCCTCAACCTTCTAAGCGACATCGAGCTCCTTGCTTCCGCCAACAAAATTGTCGCCGAGTCAGAGGTCGCCCAAGCTCGCGCGGAGCTCGCCGAGGCCAAACCGGTTTTGGAGAAGATGAAATCTGGCCGGGACCAGCTGGAGGAAGGGCTTGAGGCAGTCGAGGAGGGTGGTGTTAGCAAGGCCGCCGCCAACGCAAGGAAGCTTCTTGGTGACGCGCTTGAGCAAGTTGGCAGCGGCAAGCCCATCGGCAGCTTGCGCTTGCCGTCGTACCCCGGTCTTTTGTCGGTCTGGGAATACGCTCGGGACGTCCGCCGCATTCTTCTCGAGTCTCTTGACATGGCAGTCAAGTTGGCTGAAGACGAGGCTCGTGGCGTTACCACGGAAGGTGTCGCGCAGATCAAGGATTTAGGCGAGGAGCATCTCCCTGCTGGCGTCGAGCGCAGCCGCCGCGTTTTCATGCCCGAGGCCATGTTCTCGGCTATCCGCCGTGGCAAAGGCCCCAACGGTCAAGGCAACCTCAAGACTCGGAGCAAGGCGATTGTCGTTGCTGGTGGTGCCCATGGGCTCGGTATCGGCCTTGCCTCCAGGCCCGACATGCAAGAAACGACGTTCCTCGACCTGTTCGACGTTAACCACCAGTTCTTCCTTCACTTTGGAGACGGCTCCAAGTCGGCATCATCTGAAGAGACGGCCGGTGCTCTCAGTGTCGTCGGCGTCGGTGTTGGCGCTCTTACAATGGTTGGTGGCCAAGCGGTCGGTGTCCGTGGCGTCATCGAGGGCATCGTCCGGGTCAGCGACTTTTTCAGCAATGAGACGGCGCGCAAATGGGCCCTGCCCGTCGTTGGCGCCGTGACTGTCGGTGCTGTTGTCTACGTTGTCCTGGAGCTGCCGACCTCGATCCCTCGCACTATTGGGCGTCGCATCAAGGCGTCAGTTGAATGCGCCGACGACGACGAGAGCCAATGGGAGGGGCAGCACGTTGTTCGGATTGGCCGGGAGACACGCAAGGTTCTCCGCCTGGCCTCTTGGGATTTGCGTGAGCGGTTCCGCAGCGCGATGGAGGAGCGCGGTAAGGAAGTTAAAAGTGCAGAGGAGAGCGAGAAGCGGGCGCTCAAGGCGCAGGAATGGTTCAACACGGTTGGCGTTCGTATTGAGGAGGTGCGCGGGACGGCGCGGCTTGGCGAAGCATCCGTGGTTTGAGGCATCCAGAATTTAGAGGACCCTCAAATGGCGGTGAATAACTGATTAATGTTTGCTTTTCCTCTTCGTCCCATTCCTAATCACATCATCCATCCCCTTCCACCTAACGTCCTCACGCTCGTTTATTTTGTCACGACCTATGCTTACGATCTATATTTTCTTTTGCTTCTCGGTACATTAGCTCGATAGTGTACAGTAGGAAGCTGCAGGAAGCCGCAAGATGAAGAATTCAAGTATCCTGATCAGCTAGCCGTCTTGCGATGGACTCGACCGTGCCTCGTCAACTGGTCTGCGCGCGTGAAGGATTTGTTGCAACCGGGTTCTGTGCAAGTGTAAGGTTTGATTCCAGTATGTGTCCGTAGCTGCAGAACCGGGTCAGGAGACGATAAAATAAATGCGCTGCCGTACATGTTTTGATAGGTTCGAAGACTCTGAGAAGGGCTTTCCACAATGCGGGCATTGAAAAGGCTTTTCACCATTATGGACGCGTTTGTGGATCGTCAGTGCCCCGGTTATCGCGAACGACTTTCCGCAACCGGGATAGTCACAGACGTAGGGTTCTGGGTTGGATTAGATGCGGCGTTGGGAGGAGGATGCGAACAAAGAACGTACTTTCTTGTGTGTGTCGTCGCATGTGCTGCTGCAGCGTCGCTGCCTCGGAAAAGTGCTGCATACAGACTTTGCATTGGAAGGGACGGTGCCCAGTATGCGACTAGCGACGGATAAGAACAAAACAGGAGCATGAAAAGACGGCAAACCTGGAGATGTCGACAAAGCTTTTGCTTGCTGCTGAACCCGTTGTCCGCTTGACGGGTACAGTCGCCCCAATAGCAGTCGTATGAACGTTTACCAGAGCCGACATGAACACTTGTCAAGTGCTGCGTGAGGTCGTCGAGGGAGGGAAAGGTTTGCCCGCAATCCTTCCATATGCAGGTCGTGCCGGACGTCGTTACAGTGCTTGTAGGCGACGGCGGAAACTCGTCTTCGGACGAGGAGAGCGCTGGGGTGTGGGTGAAGCTCGATGGCGAGGAGAGGACGGGGGTTTTGGAGAAGGTCGAGGGGGAGGAGAGCACCTGTGGCGACGCATGCTCGATGTGTTCGAAATGGTGCAGATGCGGATGGGAATGTATGTGGGAGTGCTGGCAGTGCGAGTCGCCGTGGTCGTGCTCCTTCTCGGGGTGAACGTGGAAACCCAAATGGTCGTGAAGGAGATGCGACGAAAGCACGTCGAGCATCGAGTCCATCGACCCAGAGGAAGGACCGGGGATCGCATTTGCCGTTGGGTAGATGCTGCAGTCCTTCCACTGACAGAATATATCCTGAGCCGCGGGAGTCGGTACCACCGCTGGCATCGGCGTGTTGCGGAGATGCATGACACTAACGTGCTCGGAGAGCTGCGCTAGGTTTTGGAAGACCATCCCGCAGTTGCCCCACATGCAGGTCATTTCCGATGCCTGCAAAGGTACGGAGGGCGCAATGGATGCGTTCTGCAGAGTGTCGGGCATTGCAGTCAGCTGGTGTGGCGTGAAAAAGACGTTGTTTGGGTCGACCCGGGGTTCATTGTCGGGTATGGAGGTAAGGGCGTTGTTGTCGCCGTCGCACGAGCACACAAAGGTCTTGAGATGAGGGTCCCATACCCAGCTCACGGACGATTCGGGGTGATTCCGGGGCTCTTCATAGAAAGAATGGAAGTCGGTGCAGCACTGAAGCTGGGTATGGTCAGAGAAAGTGGGAGACAGAGCAAAGCAGGCGAACGAAGTCGTCGAAGCTGGTGCAGTCAGCGTCGCGGCAGTCATCAACGCAGGCCACGTCGCAGTGGTTACCCTCGGGGCAGGAGACCACTCTGCACTGGTCTGTGCAGTCCTCGGGGAGAGTAGATGGGCAGCAGGGCCACGACGCGGAGGATGAAGGGTGGAGGTCGGGGAACGAGTTCGACATCGTGGTTGAAGGGAGCAACCTGTTTTCGAGTTATCTGATACTGAGATAGCGTACGATGGAGCCTGCCTTGACTGTGAGGGTGTCACTGTGGAGGTTCTCTCAGAACAGCACGCCATAATGATTCATGACCAACCATGGCCAGTGATGCGGTCAACCCTGTGCGACGCGTTTCGGACGTGTCCTTAACACGTCGGAAAATGGGGGAGGCAAGGAGGCAGAAGGCGGCGAAGAATAACAGCTCGAAAGAGCGTTAATGAATGAAGAGACCACGATGAGAAGACATCAAGCCGATGGCCTGGACCAAAAATATCAAATAAAACCCACGCCGAGACTCGAACTCGGAACCTTCGACTCTAGAGTAATTTAGGAAATCGACGCGATAGGCCATTTCGCCACGTAGGCATGCCAAGCGGTTTTATCTCATGGCTAAGTAACCACATCTTCCTGCTGAGTCACGACTGTAAGATTTCATCAAATTTGGACAGCTTTCAGGTGCGTGACATATCGGCAATTTGCAATCTATCTGCCTCAGGAAATTATCCTGATCAAAATGTGTGAATATGTCATGATTTGCCATTTTGGGAGCCGAAGTTCAGGATTCCAGCATGACACGTGACTGCCAAATTGACTTTAATGTTACAGTAAATGGGGGATGCAAGTATAATGTGACTACAGGCTACCTCAAAGTATGACCTGAAGTTGAAGCAATGATAAAAAAAAAACCCACCCAAAACAGACACCCAGAACGGACAAGCGGAAACAAAGGGTTGGCTGATGATGGGCGAGTACCTCAAGAATCTGGCAAACGGTTACTATAAGAGCCAGAACAAACATTTTACTAAACACCTCACGGTAGCACCAGTACATGCTGAAGAAGTTCATGTCAAAGGCTTTTTTCTTTGAAAGTTTTGAGCTCCGTCCAGCGCCGAAATAATTTCGGCAGTCACAGTGGTTTCGAGTGGCTGCTGAAGCTTCCGGGCCATCATATCATCAAAAAATTCTTCCCTGCGGGGCCGGCAATCAAATCGACAAAATCTTCCTCAGTCACACCGTTGGGCGCCATGTGCCAAAAGTTTAGATTCATCAGCGATGTCATGCACCCACAGTACAGTCTTTTTGCGCCATGAGAAGTTGTGTCTATCTACCTACACTAGTGTACTTGGAGCTAATCCACCGGACAAGAATAGCCAGCATAGCAGCAATAGAAAATGAGGTATCAAAAACAACTCCAAACACAGCAAATGGTGGGATAGAAGCCAGAAGGTTGTTGTTGTCTTGTGAGGAGCTAGGCAGTGGCGGAAAGGATGAGCGAAGTTGAACAATTGTTGCCAACAGGTAGACATTCTAAGTGAATTAGTCTAGCTTGAGCCTTCACAAACAATACAACTGACCATGACCCATGCTAAAACCAAAACAAGAAGTGATGCTCCCAATGTACGACTGGTCACCCGCAAGACCCAGGCAACGGCATGCACCACTCTGTGGAGACTCAAAAGAATTATGATACCAACAAGTATAAGGTTTGCATGGCGTGCTAGGACGTGCTGGATCCGGAATGGAGGGCAAGATGGTAGCGATGAGGTGTGCAGCAATGTCGGTGTTATTTGCAGAAGATGTGGATCCGGCAAAGAAGAAGGGCAGCAAGGTGGTCAAGATTGTCTGTGAACATCGATATGCAAGTGCTTCATAAGCCCGAATTGTACGCACCCCCACAATACGAAAAGCACAATACAAGCCAAACACTCTTCCCAACCAAGCAGTGGCTCTCCCGGGCCATGTTCTGAAGTAGTGCGCGTCTTTGCGCCGCTGGTGCAGAGTGTCTATGCGGATTGACATCTCGTGCTCGAGCGCATGAAGCCCGGCAAGAACTTGACCATCTAATCGGTGAGTGAGCGAAAGCGGTGGACGGGCGCTGCAAAAGGGCCTCACCTTCATCAGGCTGGAAAGTGGGCATCATTCGAGAAAGCCAGGACGGTGTACTTGAACCATCGGCAGGCTGGTCGATTGTGTTTAGCGAGCATTCCAGAACAAAGGTCGCGTCCGCACCTCTCTCCGCCGCGGCGCCTCCTCCCTCCTCCGCTGTATATCGTCCCGGATTGCGGACAAGGACGCGTCCGCACTGACGAGCTCCTGCTCCGTGGGTGGATGGACAAACTCCCCGAATCGTAAATACGTCCAGACGCTACTGGCAGCGCCAAAACCGGCCAAAACGCCAAGAATGTACATGCCAAGCACGACGAGCCTCGAAACCGTCGCGGTCTTGAAGTCGTACTCAGCGGCGGCAACAGGGAGTCGGACGGAGAAGACCAGGAGTAGATAGACGCCGACCGGAATCGCGCTGGAGAGCAGTCGAGGAAGAGTTATGCCGGGGCGCGGTCCAGGAAGTGCGAGGAGGCCGAACAGTAAGGGAATCAAGACGAGAACAAGGGCGAGCAGTGCAAACAGCGAGCAGTTCCAGTTCAGCAATCGCGTCCTGCGCTGGAAAATTAGCGAAGACAGCTAGCAGAAGCATTCGACTGACCTGGAGCTGAAAATGTCCACTGCCTGGAGGAATAGCAGCAAGAACAACATGCAGCATTCGGAGAACGACGCTGCGAACGTATGACTGGCGAAAGACGCGTATGCCGGCTCATGGCCGTTGACGCGTTTATCCCGTTCCGCCTGTGTTATTACAGATACTGGGGATGGAAGAGGCTCGAGAGGTAGAGAATCGGCAGTGCTGCGCGACGTATAAATGCGACGTAGAATATATCGGCGAGACGAGAGAAAGATGGCGGCTCTAGATCCCATTATAACAATATCGCAACGACCCATAGACGCTAACCTAAGGCATACGAGAACCGCAGTTTGTGGGAGTGTGGAGGAAGCCATGGCGCGTTTCGCAATTGGGCATGGAGTCTGGACACGTCGCGCAAGACAAGCCGTCGAGATCACGAGCTGCACAACGCAATTATTTTATACACCACGCCGCCTATGCACTACCGCCCGTCAGGTTCGGCGGGAACCCCGAAAAATCTACTTGGTCCTGAACCGCCCGCCCTCCAACCGTGTAAGATATTCGCAATCGTAATCGTACCGCAGACTGAAATAAGGTGTCATTGGGAGCGACGAGGACAAATGGTCAGCGCTTACACCGACTGGAGCGATTACACGCAGTTTTTGCGTTTCTACCGCGCCTGGGTTTACATCCGAGTTGGACATTGGTAGCATTTGCAGTTGTTGCGACTGGAGCAAGACGTTAAACTCGTTGGGAGGCTCAAAGAAGCAGTATGCACCTTTGGTACCGCGGCCTGGAAACTTAGCCCTGTCGCTGCACTCGATCCAGTAACTTGGAAGCGCGCAAGAATCATAACAGTCCCCGGTTGAGCTGGCGATGTCTGTGGTGTCAGAGTGATCTTCAGCTCATTCTTCTCGTAGGCCGGGTACGCCGTCAAGCGCGATTGTGCGGCCTGCGGCGGAGGCGACGTTGCTGGCGTTGAGGCGATATTGTTGAAAACAGACATGGGGTTCGCCGCAGGAGCAACGGGAGTCGCAGCGGCAGCGGGTGCCGGTGCGCTTGGTCCTGGGCCGAATAGGCTCATGATATCGTCGACAGCTGAACGAGCGGGAGCTGTGGGAGTCGCGTGCGTTGCGGTATCGCCGCCTCCGAAGATGTCGCGAAGGAGGTCAGCGTTGTTTTGAACAGCAGCGGCGGGATTGCCGTTTGGCGCGGGGCTTGAGGTGACAAGGTCATCGGCGGAGCCAATGAGGTCCTGGGGGTCGCGATGTTATATGCAGAACAATTTCAGGGCAGTCACATACATCAACGGTCGTAGACCTTGTTGAACCAACGGGCTTCTGCTCACTGACTGCATGGCTTGAGCAATAGACTAGCGGTCAGAGAGACATACTTACCGACGCCAATGACTGTCGCCTTGAGCTCTGGAGGCGGCATTTTCTCCAAAACTCCTTCTTTGACATCACCGAGATTGAACAAGCTAACAAACTCAATGGCGCGCTGTTGCAGCTCCAACTCGGGACTTGTCGCGTATTGAGTGAGAAGCTCGGAAACACGCTCCTGCTGGACCGAGGTGACGGTTGGCCGAGAAGAGATCTTCGTAATCGCAGTGAGGACAAACTGCCGCGTAAGGAGGTTGGCGTATGGCGAATCCAGAATGGACACCAGAAGGTCAATGAGATCCTTGTCCGCAACCTGAAGCAGGTTAGACCATCGAAAGGCGGAGACGATGAAACCTACGGGTTTGTTGGTGTCTTCATCAACAACACCTCCTTCTAACAACAAATCGCTGTACTCTCCGATGACCCAGGTCGCGGCGAGGGTAAGCGATTCCTGAGAGATGTCGGCGGTTAATGCGATGTAAAGTTTGGACGCCGTGTACGCCTGCAGTTCGGGTGTATGCGCCACCAAACGGATGAACGCCGATAAAATCTCCTCGCGCACAAAGTTACCAGCCTGTGGGATATGAAGGGACACAGTAAAGGGTGAAACTCAAACGCACTAAACGCAGGAAGCGAAGTACAGTGTCGATATGCCAGCGCTTATTGGGGGCAAACCGCTCCGCAGCCAACGAGATCTGGGTGGTCATCGGCAGTTTGAACTCGTCATCCGCAACCTCGAGGAACGCAAGCAACTCTCTAACAAGCACTCGGACATTGCCCTCGTTGATGAGTGCGTATGAAAGCTCAAGCGCCCGGCGTCGGATTGAGATGTCGCCGTCTCGCAGGCAGTCGAGAATGATGTTTCTGTGTCGTTGAACGGCGTTTGTGTCCATCGAGACAACTTTGTTCAGCGTGTTGAGAGCGACATAACTAAGCGAGTAAGCCTCGGTCGACCGGAGAACAAACAGATTCCCTTACCGAATGTTGTTATCCCGATTGCTCAAAAACTTGCCCAGAATGTTAATCGCCATGACACGTAACCCAGTATCGGCTTCGATGTCGAGTACGGTCAAGACGGTTTCATACAGAATCGAGTTGCCGACGTTCTTGGTGGAATCGGTATTGGTTGCGACCTTGGTCAGATGAGTCAAACTCGTTCAATGAGACAAGCAAGCCAAACCTGGGCAAGAATATCGTTCATAGTTTCGCTGGCCTTTTCGTCACCCTGGCCAAGCAAGCGTAGCAGCCGGAGAATCTTGACTTGCAAGAATGGGTCCGTGATGCCCGAAACGTCGTGCTCTGGGCTATACCCAGTCGTTACAAGAGATTTGAGATTACGAACGAGCAGAGGAACCGCCTGTGAGGAATGAGAACCGGACGAGTGGAAAGCAAAGAGCCTACACTGCGGAACTCATTTCGGATCACAATGTCGATTTGGCACATTTCTGCGACGAGAGTAATCGTGGACAGCAGAACACCATGGTTTCGGTCGCTCAAGAGATTCTTTGCCTTGGTGATGAAGTGGTCCGCGAGCTCCGGCACCTTCTTAATGACGCGCAGTGCACATAAAGCCGCCTAATGTAACATGTAAATACGCAGACACGGTGATTTGCGAGAAACGCACCTTCTTGCGGATATACGTGTTGCTTGACCCCAGCAGCTTCTCAATCTCATTGGCCAGATCTCGCGACATCTCCTCCGATGCAATATTCGCAAACGTACACAACGCCAGGCCAACAGCATACATGTTCGAGTGGTTCATGTCGCTAGTAGATCGTTAGCAGTAGGCGCAGGGAGGATTGGGAATATACTTTTTCAGCGAGTTTGTAACGAGAGTGAGTGTTTCCTGGCTCTCGTCCAGCAACAGCATGATGCCGAGGTAGCCCAGCCTCTTGTCGGCGAAGCGCGGACTCGCGACGAGCTTCAGGCACTCTATCTGTCCGAAATGCGCCGGGGACCCGAGCATGTGGATATAGAGCAGCTTGGCGATGTTATTGTGGCGCGCGAACGAGTCCTCCTCCTTGAACGACGTCCGAATCGCTGCGGATTCTTGTTGAATGAGAGCGCGTTCATCGGCCACGGTCTAGATTGGAGTTGGGCGACGCCGGGAGAAGCACTGGGCAGAAGATACCTTGCAGGCGCGGATGCCCTTGATGAGTGCTGGCAATGACCAGTGAGTGAATGCGGGTGTTATACGGGCATGTAGAGGGCACCTTTGAGATTGTTGTAGACCATGGCGCGACCGCCAGAGAAAGGTGAGCAGGAAGCGCAGGATGAGGCGGGATCTAAAGCGAGGTCACATGTGTCACACATCATCCAAACCCAATCCGCTACTCTTGCATGCTGCATTAAATTATCTAATGGTTCAAGCCAGCTCTGTGTACTGTCTGTTCATCTTTCTCCAAATGGGCCGCAGCTTGTGGTCCAGAAATCTGCATGTAACAGCCAATTTAAAGTGTGTTGTTGTACGATGCTCAACCAGCGGACACACACAAAGTTTGAGGGCCTGCTTTTGGGATTGAGGTTAGGTTTCTGTACTTGTATTTCTGAGGAGACCAGCAGCTTCTTTGTTCTTACAGACATATCGTGCTGATTGAGATTGAGAGATTAGTAACCTTCAGAACGACGACCATGCTCCGCGGCGCAATTCTGCGTAGCGCCCGCACCTTTCATGCCCAGCCCGCACTCCGTCCATGCTACCCGTTGAAACGTTATATCTCCACCGTCCCGGGCACAGAGAAACACGAAGAGGCGAAACGAGCGGCTAGGGAGCTCGGCGACGATCTGCAGCGCGACTGGGACGCTAAAATCATCTCATACGAAGACCTCCTCGTACGTTAATCGCAGGAGACGCCATCTGACGCTCAGAGTTCCCTATAGCCCAAGACTGAAAGTCCAAGCATGGACGGGTACCTCATCGACGTACGGGAGAAGGAGGAGTTCGAGCAGGGGTCCATTCCATCCTCAGTCAACCTTCCGCTGTCGATTCTGGCCAACTCCCTCCACCTCAATGAGGATGCCTTCAACCGCCAGTTCCCCTTCCAAAAGCCAAAGAAGGACCAGGAGCTGATATTCTATTGCCGGAGCGGAAAGCGGAGTACGAGCGCGTCGGATGTCGCGAAACGGAACGGGTACACAAAGTGCGTACAGTTTCATCGGCTGGTCGAGAGCTGACTGTGCTTGTAGCATCCTGAACTACAAGGGGTCCTGGTTAGACTGGGTACAGAGGCGGGGGAGTAACCAGTAATCATGTATTCTGCTTCCCGCCGTCATCTCAGCCTTGTCGCGTCTACGCGCCTCTTCCGTTTACCGCGTCCTTTCATTGTCCTTCCTCGGCAACGATGGCTAGCTACTCCTCCCCCACAAGCATCCTCCAGGTTCACATCCTTCGACCGTATTCCCGACGCGTTTTCGCTCAGTCGCTTGAGACAGCACACTCTCTGTTGACCGCTACAACGCGCTTTCCGACCGGACTATGGACTCTTTACTCCATTCCCTCGAAACCATCCTCGACGACGTCGCAGTAGACGGCTACGAAGTCGAATACCATGTAGGACGGTTTCCATACGCGCTAACACCTGCTCACCTTGCCCAGAGCGGGGTTCTGACGCTGCAGCTCGGGGAGAAGGGTACCTACGTGATAAACAAGCAGCCGCCGAATAAGCAGATCTGGCTGTCGTCGCCGTTCAGGTCCGTCTCCGTCCAGTCCCGTGCCCGCTTGCTCACATTTCCTCTGGTAGCGGACCAAAACGGTACGATTACGTCGAGTCCTCGCACTCCTGGGTGTATCTCCGCGACGGCCAGTCGCTCTTAGATCTCCTCAACAGCGAACTGGGCGAAGCATTACAGCAGACGGTGGACGTGAAGACGGAATGAATAAAGAGCGAGTATGCTGCAGGTGGTGTCTAGGTACTTATTTCGGTTTAGAATCTGGAGGGGTCGTGAAGGGATCTCGGAACTGTGAGCGCACAGAGTGGTGGTGAAAAGGAAGAGATAAATTACTTTCAGCAAAGCTAGAAATGCTTCAGACATGTGTGAATACCTGCAAGAGGGGGCAACGCACGCGGAGGGCCGTAGCTTTATATTATCCCCTGCAAACCGTCAGATTCTGCGAAGGAACTTTCCTGAACGCGTACGCCACGCTTTATAGACTTCGGGGTCGTTGCCTGAGGCCCTCAATGCTTCCTCTACTTGCATAAGCGATGAAATTCTACTGAGAATGGCGGCAACGCACTGAACGCCTCGTCCGCCGCCTTATTCACGTCTCCCATCGGGTTCTTGGATAGCGCCTCTCCAAATGCCTTGTCGCTCTCCCGGAACAGGTGCTCCTGGAGCTCTTCCTCGGTTGCCGACGCCTCAAAAGCCATCCGCGCTTTCTGCAGGTCCTTCAACGTCCGGCGCGCGCGGGCCGACGCTGAACGCGAAAATGAACGACATGCAGGGCGGAGGAAAGACATCTTGCTTGCGCATCAAACTTGCACTAGATGGTACATATTCTAAAGAAGTACAGCAGATAACTAGAGAAGTATCCTTCAAATGAAGGCCTGCAGCGCGTGGCGGTTATAAACGTTTGGACCCTCGCTCAACTCTCCAAGATCAGGGTAGAAGGGCACCAACGCGTCGGCCGCACCAAGATAGAGCGCATTGTAGATCCTCCAGTATACCTCGCGCACTTTGCGCGCCGGATGGAACATGCCCTGCAGGACATAGCTCAGCAACACTCCCGGTCCGAGCGTGACGCGCATCGCTTCAATAGCATCCATGACCGCGCCAATAACGTGCGGGGATGTCTCGAAGCAGTTGGGCCAGACGAGGTTCATCAAATGCATCATCGAGTCCTCGCATCCAAGCCCCGCCACGCCCAGCGCGAGATGCTTGACAATGGTGCTCGCGGTCTGTCGGTGCACAAGATCACGATCTGTAAGAGCGTCTTCGAGCATCGTGACGACCGAGTCGCAGTAGTAGGCCGATTGTGGGCCCACGTATTCAAAGACAAAGGATAGAGCTTTGAGACAGCCGGTGCGAACATTGAGCTCGGCGGTGCGGTACTCGTTAAGGATTGCGGGAATGCATGTAAATGCTGAAAGACAGTCAGCGGTCAAGTACAACAAGAGAGAGACTAGGACGTACGTCCACAGGTTTCTGCGACAATCGCAATTGCAACGGTACTGCACACTCGACTCTGGCGCTCTTGGACGCGGAGGTTGGTCAACAGGACCGAAAGAACGTCCTGCGGCCCCAAACTTTTCGCGATGTAGCCGAACGAGTTGACGGCGGCGCGGCGAATGCCCTTCTTGTGCGCCTTGAGGAGATCGAGCAACTCAAAACAGATTCGCATCCATTCACGCGCAGGGACGAATTCAGCGCCACGATCAGCTGGAAAAGAAAGGTGAGCAAACAAAGCTACGACCATGGGGGAACGCACCAATACGACCAATCAAGTTAATCGAGGCTTCCTGCACCTTCTCATGTCTGTTGCGCAGAATGGGTGTCATACGAGGTACTTTTAAACGCGTCAATAAGAGAGTCCAGCAAAACAGAAACAACTCACGAAGATCTTTGACTGGCGGATTCATTTGGGTCATGCCGACCACGTTGGCGATAGCGCCCTCCGCCGCGATAATGCTCCCGAGTGTGTCGGGATACTCTTCTCCAAGTTGTTCGAATAGAACGAGCCCAAGCTTGCTCAGCAACTGGTCCTCGCCGCACTGCTTGATGACGATAGCGAGGCGAGTGGTCAAATCCGCCGCCTGCTGACGGACCTTGGCGCTCTTGTTGTTGAGACGCCAAAGGATGGTCGAGACGATCTGAGTGAGGTAGGGCTTTACGCGGATGCCGAGGGCGTTTACGACCGTCCCGAACCCATCGAGCATGACCTGGTCTTCGGTCGTTTGCTCCTGGAACGAGTAGATGATCCCGTCTACCAAGCGAATTTCGAGACGCTCGTCGATGTCCGACGCGCCGAGCTTCTCGACGACATTGGTTATCGTCTCCATGACCATCTTGCGATACGGCTCCGCCTCGTCCTTCAGTTCGTTCACGATCCTCCCAACAATCTCCGCGACACCGGCCTTCTCCGCAAGCTCGACAGTGGTCTCGACAACTTGGCGATAGTTCCTCCGGTCGAGGGCCATACGGCGAACCCAGAAGGACTTGAAGAAGTCTGGCAGGATATCATGCTTAATGTAGCCAGGAGTAACGCCCTCGGTAGCGGCGCACTGTTTGACCACCTTGAGCACGATCTTCTTCATCTCCTCGTCCGATGTCTGGAACTCGCGAATGAGGATTACGGTGACTTCCTTCGTGTAATATGAGGCGTATTCGGGGTCCATGAGTGGGATGATGAATCCAATTGCTTTCAAGAACGCCGCGAGTCCCTTGCCGCGATGCAAGCGAATACCCGTCCACAACGGCTTCAGTACGTTGTCGAACGACTCGATTCCGTAGGGAGCTGCAGCTTCCGCGAGACCGGCCAGCGCAAGCGCCGTCATTGTCCGGACCTTCTGCTGCTCATCCGACAACCCCTTCGCGATACAGTCGACAAGATTGCGGAGATGCGGGAGGACGGCGCAGCCCATCATAATTGAGATCTGCTGGACAATGCGAATGCCAGTATGCCGAGCCTGCCACGATTTTTTGGAGTTGCACACCGCTTTGAGGAAGGGGAGGAGGGAAGGAATGCCAAGCGCCGACGCGACGACAGAGAAGGCGCGGGCAGTGGTGTTGCGAACGTATTCGTCGGCATGGTCGATGTCGGGACGCATAGTTGAGATCATATGCGCGAGACCGGCGGCTTTCGAGAGGTTGGAAATAATCTCGCGCCCCTCGACACGAGCATAATAATCTTCGTCAATGAGCAAGGGCTCAATAACAACGAGAATCTTGTGCACGTAAGGACGAACAAGATCATCCAGCTTGTACAAGACACGGTCGATGACTTTGACGAGGAGATGTCGCTCCTGGTCCTCAAGCGTGCGCTCCATAAGTAAGGGGAGGATTTTGTCGAACAAAGGACCGGCACCAAACTCGCGAGCTTTGTCCGTAATCTGGCGGAGGGCAGTTTTGCGGACAGGAGGAGTGCCGTTCTTGATTTTGAGAAGCAGACGCATGATTTTGCGTTCCTTCATCTCGTCGACAGAGAGTTCCGTCTCGTCCTCTTCCTTCAAAATCTTCGCAAAATATTGCGCATCCTCGGCCTTGAAGAAAGCAAGGGCTCCGACTCCAGGAATTTCGGTAGGTAGCTCAGGCGCAAGACCGGCCGCAGCAGCAAGCGCAGCCGCGTCCGAACCTTCGCGAATATGGAATCCTTCGGGATTACCGATGGGGGTAGCCATGAGTCGACGAGGGGCAATGGTGGGCGCATAGCCAGCCGGGGGAGTGACAATGACATATCCAGTGGAGGGAAGAAGAATGTCGAGTTCCTCGTCGGTGAGGTACCGCGAATGTTTGTCGTCTTGCATGATGCCAGGCGCGTTCATAATGATTCGCTCCATGGGCTGTTCGACGCCACCGCTCGCAGCCAGGGGAGTTTGGTCCCACCGAGAGCGCTTGACTGGCTGAGCAACTGCGGCCCCCGCTTCCGCTGGCGTTGCGTCCCAACGCGAGCGACGTTTTTTCGGAGCAGAGGCCTCTAGAGATTCGCTGGACCATTCTCCCTTGCCAGCATCCCCAGCCTCGTCACCTGGCTCGGCGTCCCACCTGCGCTTGCGCTTGCCGGTGTCCTGGTTCGCCATAGCAAGGTCTTTGGCTGCTGCTAGCTCGAGAGCAACATCTTCGAGCTCGGATGCGGGCGGGGTCTTGTCGAGGTCCATCTTCATCTTGTCCTCTTCCTTCTCGCGCCGCTCCTTCTCCCGTATAGCTTGGTGGACGCGAACCTCCTCCTGCTCCAACCGGGCCAGCCTCATCGCATCCTTGTATCCACCTTCGAGCTCTTTGCCATCCTCTGCCTGGAAAGCGTCGGCGCTGTCAACGGCGACGCGGTCGAAGCGACGGTTGTGGTAGTCAGACTGGCGGGCTGCAATCTGGCGCTTGGACGCAGTTTCTGCGAAAGGGTCGAAGTTGTCTTCCTCAGCCAGTTCGGCAAACTCGTCCAAGACCTCCTTGGGTGCGGTGAATGAGTCCACAAGACGACCCGACATTTCTTTGGTGGGTGGGTGGGAGTGCTTTACAAGCGAGTAACCGGTGTGACTACTGCTTGGTTTCAACCACCATGGTGAGTGTCCCTCCGCGTCTCCGTCTTGGGATGAGTTCGTTGCCGCCCCAGTCGTAGCCGATGGGCTTTGACGAACGGCATGAGCACACAGCCAAACAGTTGCACCTCTGATTTTTTTTTCGCCTCTTCCTCGCCGTCTCCCACATCTTGCTCACCTCCTCCCCCAGGCACCCTTGTTGATTTGAAAACGTGAGCCTTCCCTCCCTGTCCCTCGACGATGAGAAATCTATCACCAACCTCCGGAGCCACGGCGATGGGGAATCCTACAAAAAAAAACTAAGAACAGCCAACTGACCTTCTCGAATCCACTGCTCGGCGTCTTGCTAACTCTTTCCGCTTCTAGGGTTTGTCTTCTTCTGTACACATAGAATACATTGGCGTTGTGGTCGATACACCTTGCAACTAAAAGAATGCCCCCAACATGCGCTCAATGAATGACCCCGACACGACGCGACCCCGTCCGTCAGTGCGGAATGGGGGCTCCGGCGGAGGGGATCCAGGTGGTGTGGTCGGTGCTACTTCCGCAGCGGTAGGTTCCGTTGCGGCTTCTGCTGGTGTTGCTGGGTCGTTCTGTGGGTGGAATTCGAGGTCAAATGGCCGAACAGCCGGTCCTGGCTCTCCTCCGGATTCCACGCTCTCGTCGTCTTCGTCCTCGTCGTAGTCACCTTCCGAGTCCGACGAGTTAGAAACCGACGCCAGCTGCGGCATTTCGTCGTCGTCGTCGTCATCGCCGTTCTCTGCGCCGCCGACAATCCGCACGGGCTCGACGTTGGGGACAACATGACGGGAGAACAGTGTGTCAAGGTCAATGGTTTCGAGAGACTGGTCAGTAGGTGTCAACGCAAGGGACGTGAGCATTTGGTCGGCCTGTGGACTGATGAGAAAGCCCCAACGCTCAGAAAAACAAAGCGCACCAAGAGGTCGAGCTGCTGCATTATTCTCGCATCGGTTCCAAGTCTGGCTGTTTCCGCAAACACGCTTTCCAACGAGCGGATGAGTTCAGGGCGGCTAAAGCCAGCCGAGAAGAGTCCATCGGTCGACCCGCCGCGCTGGATCTTGTTAAATTGAACGGGTTGGGATGAGTTGGCGTTCTTACAAGAGTGTGGCCGCTGTACGATCCAACATACTCCGAGCCATCCGCGTTGAGGTGTTGATAGAAGCACTCTTTGCCAAAGGGACAATGAGGTTTATGGTGAGCAATAAGTGAGTGTTGGAAGTGCCTTGAAGCATGTCAAGTGAGTGCGACCAGCGAAGGAGGTTAACGGACTTGCACGGGGTGCGTCTCATCGAGTCCCTATAGCGCGCAACACAATCGTCCTTATCGGGTGTGCCGTGAGCGAAGAATTTGGAGGACGGGATGATGAACCGGGTCGGTGTTCGGCACATCGGACAACGGCGGGTATTTCCGCTCTCGACGACGTCGACGTTCGTATTGCTGCGCCACTGGCGGATGCAAGAGATACAGAAAACGTGTTGGCAACCCACTGCGGCATAAGTCGAGGAATGCCACGGGGTAGAAACGCGCACTGAGTAGACCGTAGGTGGTTGGCCGCTCGAAACAAATTGAACACAAGTCGTCCTCCTCCTGAATGCCGCTGGAGCTGTCCTTATCGTGGACAAACCAGCATTCATCGCCTCGACGGCAGAATCCGGCCGCAAAGAAGCGACATTGTTTGTTGAGATCGTAAGGAGAGTGGTTGGATTCGTGGAGGAACTTGCAGGCTTTGCCGTTGTAGCAGCCGCGTTCCGTCTTGAAATATCGGCAGGGACCGCGTGGCTTGGAGGTTGCGGGGCGTGCAGCGACTATGGACATGGATGGTGGTGGTAGGAGAAAGAGCGAGAGGTGGCGTTCGAATGATCCGGACTCGCTGGTCGCCTAGCGGAGACATGCACAAAAATATTCGTGTCTTTGGCCATCCAGACAAGGGACCTGCATGAAATCGAGGGATTGTGGGCTTGTGCTGAACGTTCACAACATCGAACAAAGAGGCCTCTGAGTTGTACTAGTTGTATACTTCCAGCACCAGGAGTAGCAGGACAATTTAGATATGCAGCCCTCGAGCTCGTAGACCGGATATAATGGTACTGTACTTGCTTGGTCGCCGTCGCTGACAGGCTCTCAGCCGCTCTGGTCACAACCTTTCTCCCTGATGCTACCATGTCCTTCTTCGGATTGCCCGACCACGATTTAGAAGCAGAACGGCAGAGGATACGAAGCTCCGCTGCCAACGGCGGTCTGCACGAAACAGAGGATGTCGCCGTCTATACCTGGGGAGAAGAAAGCTACGATGGTCTGGGAGACGCACTGCTGGAAGGCGGCGATGACCTGAACGACGAGACCTTTGGAGGAACAGGTGCAGTTGGTGAGCTCTTCTCTATCCTTTGACGCCCCGCATGCGACCTCTGTAGGCAAGGATTTCGATTTTGCGGGACAAACCAAGCTCCTCGACACCCAACTTCCTCCACCAGCTCGCGTCGAGCAGCGCCCTATCCATGAGTCAGAGACTCCGCCTTCCCGGCCTGCTCTGGACTCTCTCCCTTCCCTCGAGTCCATCTGGGACGACAAGTCGCCGTTCTCGGTTCTTCCCCGCGAAAATGGCGCCCCTCATCGGCAACAGCCATCTCAATACTCCCCCTTCGATTCACCAACCCAACACCAAGCGTCTCCGTCCCTTAGTGGAGCGAGAACAGTGCAGGAAATCGAAGCGGAAATGCGAGCTGCTGTCCACTCTCGCAACGCGATCCAGCGACAACATCAACAACAAAATGCTCTCCGCCTCCAACAACAGCAAGAAGAGCAGCAGTTTCTCCTTCAGGAACAAGCCATGCGCGAGCGTGTTGCGCTGGAGAGGGAGGAACGGGAACAGCAACTGCACATACAAGCCCTGCAGCGGCTGCAGCAGCAGCAATCGTTCCAGCTGCGTGGGCAACGGACCCCTCCTCCGCGCATGCTGCCCGTTTCGCAATCGCCGCGATTCGTCGACCAGCGGCAGCTGTTACTGTTGCAGCAGCAAGAGGAACTCCAATTGCGCCTTCAGCAACAAGAGCTGCAGATCCAGGAGGCTCTTCGCATGGAAGAACTAGAACGCCAGTTGCGTGCCCAACAGATTTCTCAGCTCAACCAGGGCCCACAACACTTTTCTCATCGCCGACAAGCCTCTGGACCGACCATCGCCGAGTTACAGGCTCTCCAGCAGGCTCAGCGATCCCATCGTTCGCGCTCTCCCGCCTACAATGCCGCTCCACAGAACGCGCAGCGGCTTCTTGAGCTCGCACAAGCAGACTATCTGCCGCCTGCTGAACAAGAGGCTCTACGCGCTGAGGCGATGCGCAAGATTCTCGAGGCAGAGAAACTGGAGGAAAAGCGCAGGAGAAAGGCCCATAAGATCGCTCATATGGTGTGTTGCTCACGTTTTGGCCTTGAAGTGAGGCTAAACAAACACAGTCGCGGTACAACGACCTCATGACGCAGTCAGACAAAGATTTCATCACGCGAATCCAAGTCTCCCAACTTGTAACGCCTGATCCATATGCGGACGACTTCTATGCACAAGTTTATAGCGCCATATTGCGATCTCGAATGGGTCTACAGTCGCAAGATGACCGTGTTCTCAAGTTTGGTAGCGGCGGAGGCATCAGTCTTGGAGCTCCACAAAAAGCGCCGACTCGGCGCCCCAACGCGATGCAGAGGATGGAGCAACAGGTCGAGCGGATTGTCAACAATGCGCGTCGCCGGGAGGAAGAGAAGGGGCTCCATTGTAAGAGTTTTTTACAACGCCGCTTATTCTTTGATTTTGACTCGGATTAGCACTCCACAGTCTTCAAGGTGCTCTAGGCAAGACCTCTGGTCGCAGCTACAAAGCAGCGCCCAGGCAACTTTTGCAAGTTGATGACAACGGCGCGAGCTCTCCCACTCATCCACATGCGCATATTTCCAAGGAGGATGCCAAGGACGCGGCTCAAGAGGCCGTTCGACTCAGTCGCGAAACTTTAGGTCATGTATGGGCGTTTGTATCTGGCTGCACTGTTGGTCTAATCCTGCCAGGGCGGCAACGTCGTTCGGAAAGATCCTCTGACGCATCGTCAAGTTCTGACTATCCTCGAATTCCTCTACGACCTCGTTCTCAAGGTTGAACAAATGAGGAGAGACCAGCCTCCGGAAGAGGATGTCGAATTACACGAGCAGTGGTCTGTCCTTCGCCATTCACGATTTCTCCGACTCATGGCATAATAGGAAAGAAGAATATGACGGCGTTGTCGAGCAGCTCTGGGAAGGACTCCGCGTAATGGTCCCGTTGGAGACGAGGTACGCATTTACTGACCTCGACCGTCGGCTTCTAATGATATCTAGCAATCCGCATCCCTTTGTCTCCCTCTTACAACCGAGCAAGGGCAAACGCCTCCTTCCCCGATTAACGCGCCACATCGACCCTTCTCGTATGCTGACGCTCATGACGCTCTTGGTTGCGTGCTTCACCCAGCTCGACGTCGTTAAACAGGCTCCGTTGTTGGACACTCTGGACGATTCTCCAGATCTTTCAGAAGTTGACCGGCAGACGCAGGCGTTCCTGACGAGTGTGCTCCAAAGCATCCTGCCGGTCGTCACGAAACTCGACCTGAACATCGTCACTGCTCTGTTGGACCTCTTGATTGAGCGGACCGAGAACATTGGGCTCCTCACGCAAACCAAGGTACATTGCATAGTTCATTGGGAGGTTCCATACTGATCCCGTTTAGCCCGGGCTGGCTTTGGTGACTCTTTTCCTCACCCGCGTCGAGGTCATCAAGCAATCTTGGCATACAGGCGCAGAGCCCGTTGACCCCATCGTCGCCGACACCTATCTCGAGCAATGGTTGGTTGTCATTTGCTTTGTCTGCACGACACTGATCGTGGCGACCAGGCAAAGCGTATTCGACCAGTTCTTCCATCTTTTGACGCCCCATCTTCTCCAACTCTTCCCCTCGAGTCGAATCCAAGTTGACGCGCGCCATCCCGCTAGTGTGGCACTCACGATTGAGATCATTGACCAGCCGGTCTGGCAATTCCTCGCAACTCTGGCATTGCTCTCGCGGCCAGAGCAGCATCAAATACTCGTCACGTCGTTACGAGAAAAAGTCCTGGATAATGTGAGGAGTGCGAACAGCGGTTGGGTACAGGACGAGGAGGAACGGTCGACCAAGCTCGCCAACGTAAATTTATTTTTGCATGCTCTGAACTTGGATAGCTCTCAAATCAAGCTGTAACTACAGGTTTCTCTCTTTGCATGTTTAGAATCCAGAATTGTACTTTCCTAGTGCTCATTTGCGCGACGCGACATGTTTGATCTCTCACATACGTGGTCACTTCTCGCCTTCAGCTTCGCGGTAGCCGGACCATGCTTCGGTTACTTGCTCTCCTCCTCCTCAGTATAACCGGTCTTGTCCGCGCCGCGTCCAGTCATGGCCACTCGTTACTCGTCATTGTAGAAGACGCCCAGAAAGACGACTTCAGCATCTTCTACGACGATTTGAGAGGTGCGTGTTTCCGAGCACCAGTGCCATGTATCTTACAGGGGAACAGCGCAGGGATACGAGGTCTCATTCCGTGCGCCCAAGGACACGACGCCTGCGTTGGTCGAGTTCGACGTCCCCGCTTTCTCCCATGTTGCCATTTTGGCCTCAGAGTCCAAAAGTGCGCGTGCACGCACCTTGAACGCGTAATTACTGAACGGCTCCCAGACTTTGCGAAAGACATAACTCCGCAGTCCCTCGTTGAGCTCGTCTCTGCCGGCACCAACCTGCTCATTGGACTTTCCCAAAAGCAGACGCCGCTATCCTCTCTCGCAGCCGAATTCTCCCTCATCCTTCCCCCTCCCGGAACTCCCCTCGTCTCCTTCTTTCCCGAGCGGCCTGAGTCGCCGTCGCTAATACCCATCTCACCGCCAGCCGGCTCAGCCCTCCTTCCGACAACCCAAAGCGCGGTCTGGTTCTCCGGGATCCCCATCGCACTGGGGAGCAACCCGCTTCTGTTTCCTATCCTGCCCGCACCTGCAGAGAGCTTTGCGGGCGATGTTACTGCCGGTGGGGACGCGCTTGTTGACGCTGCAGAGAAGGGCGGTGAAGGTCTGTGGGCCGGCAGTCAAGTCGCAGCAGTCGCTGGATTCCAGGCCATTGGTGGCGCGCGTGTAGCATGGCTGGGAGGCGTGGACGTTCTTAACGATGAGCTAGCTCAGAAAGAGCTCAGCAAGTGGGTGCACTAAAACCTGTCTTCGCGTTTGTTGACGGAATTTCAGAGCTATCAAGTCTGGCAACTCCAAATTCGCCCGCGATTTAGCTGCCTGGACTTTCCAAGAGAATCTTGTGCTGCGTATTGACCACACTGAGCACCACTTGGTCAACAAGACCGAGCCGTTGGAGATGTACACCACGAACGACAACATCGTGCGTCTTCCATGTTGCAGTCGACTCAATCTCATTATCCACAAAGGTCTTTACAGCCCACATCTCGCGCTTTGACCCCAAATCCACCAAATGGGAGCCCTACTCTGGCATCAAGGATATGCAATTCGAGTTTACGATGCTTGACCCTCACATCCGGGTCGCACTACCAGCAGTCCCCGGGGCACCCGGAAAATATTCGACAACCTTCCGTGCCCCAGATCGTCACGGTGTCTTCAAGTTTGTGGTCAATTATAAACGCAAAGGGTATGGATACGTTGGCTGCCGCGCTTAATCTCATCTTGCTTGCAGTTGGACACATCTGCATAGCTCAACGACGGTGTCGCTCGTACCTCCGAGGCATGACGGTTACCCTCGATTCCTCAGCGCTGCGTGGCCATTCTACGTGGGTGCGATTAGCACAAGTGTCGGGTTCTTCTTATTCAGCGCTGTATGGCTGGCGGGCGAGTCGCGAGAGGCTAAAAAGGGCAAGGGAGCAAAGGCCCAGTAAAAGCTATACTTCTGTAGACTGTATAAGATTGCCTTGGACATTACATCTGCGAGTGAGTAAAACAAAGATGATTTCAGATTTGTTGACCAAAAGTGCACGATTATAGAGAGTAGATAGCCCCGAATATCGAGCGAGTGGAAGAATGGCGAGCGTCCGCTTTTAAAGTGCGCTATTACCAGGTCCGTGCACGCGACTTGAGATGGGCGGTCCGAAGATCAGGGTGACTTGCTCTTGAACGCGTCGATGGCCAAGAACAAGAACAAAAACACTCAACAACAGCAACAACCCCCTCCTCCTCCTCCCGCTCCCGTTCCCCCTCCTCAGCCCACTTCCGCACCGACCACCAATGCGAAGCAAAAACAGCCAGAAAGACCGCGTCTCGAAGAGGTTCCAGAAGAGTCCGAGGAAGAATACTACGATTATAGTGCCGAGGAAGAAGATGCAGGCTACGGACTAGGTGTGTCGGCCTTACGATTTGTTGTGCTTGTCCTTATAGTAGCTGCAAAGCCGATGCATTAGATGGCGATGGCGGATGGGGTCCAGGCGCCGGCGCAGGCGGGACAACGTACGACGCGTGGGGCGCTGCCGGAGGGAGCGGCGCAAAGCACGCACCTCCTCCTGACGGGGGCTGGGGCGCTGCTGCTGCCACTCCAGGCGCCTGGGGTGCGACGAGTGCTCCCGCCCAAGTTCCTTCGGACACGGGTTGGGGAGCGCCGGCGCCTTCGGCCGCAGGCTGGGCAGGACCAACACCCTCAAACGCCGGTAGCGGATGGAACACGACTACAACCATTCCGACACCCGCGCAATTAGCAGCTCAACATGCAGCCGCGACTGCTGCTGCCGTCTCCGCATCCACCGCTGCGAACAAGGGCAAGAAACCGGATAAGCCTGCGCAACCTCAATCTGCTGCATGGCAAAGTTGGGGGCGCGAGGGAACCTCGGCTAGTGCATGGGGGACGGACAGCGCGCCCAAGAAGCAGCAACCGCAACAGGCCTGGCAGGTACAGCCGTGCTCTAGCTTTGTCGCTCAGCTGTTTGTTGACTTCTAATAGAGTTGGGGTAAGACTGACCCCCCGAAGGCCGGGGGAGGAGATGCCTGGGGCACCGGTAAGGGCGCCGACGCGTGGGGAACTACCAAAGCCGGAGGGGACGCGTGGGGGAAGGCAAAAGGCGGCGCAGACGCGTGGGGGGCGGCCAAAACATCTAGCGACGCGTTTGGCGCTCCGTCCGGCGGTCGTTGGGGCGCACCTTCCGGCGGCGGCTGGGGAGCAGGATCGGGAGGCGGTTGGGGGGCGACCTCCGGCGGTTGGGATAGCGGTGGCGGCGGCGGCGGTTGGGATAGTGGTGGTGGTGGTCCTGGATGGGGCGCCACGGACACTGCAAACGACTGGGGTGTAGCCGATGATACGGGATGGGGAGGGCCTCAGGAGCAGCATAATCAGTGGAGATATGACGAGCACAAGGTACCTTTTGCTGCTTCCGCCATGTCGCCCCAACAACACCAATCGCACCGGTTGCAAGCTTTACTCAATGGATACCACCAACCCCAGATGTCTTCCGGAAAGAAGGGCAAGAAGGAACAGCAACAAGGCAAGAAGGGGAAGAAGGCCAAACAAAAACAGGCCGATCCATGGGCTGCCGCGACTGGTGCAGGGGGTGGATGGGACTCGGGTGGTTGGGCAGCATCGGGAGGCGAGTGGGGAACAGGCGACGGAGGCGGATGGGGCGCGCAGGACTCGAGCGACACGGAGGATGAAGACGAACGGCGCGTCCACTTCACCCCAATATCGACCAGCGTTTGGGGCGGGAGTCACCATGGATCTACGTACCATATGCCGTCAAGAACGCTTGCCCATGCGTACGAGGGGTCAACGACGCCGCTCTTCCCGGGCCCTCCACGCAATAAAATCAGCGAAGAAGCCAACATCCAGTTCATTGACTCCAAGGGTGCTGCGATTCTACCTGCTCAGCAAGCTTTGTTTGGTCATACAAAGCGCGCTGCTAGGGATCGCATCCACTGGATGTTTTCGCCGAACAAAGACGAGCGCGTTTCTTCGTTGTTGTCGTGGATCGAAATAATGTCGTATCACGTTGGCGCGTACGGGGTATGTTTCTTCTTGTGCTGTCAGGATGTACCTCACTCCGTCTCAGTTGCACCGTTTCCTCCAAAGTCGCGAACGTGGCGCCCTCATTACCAACGCCGACTTTCGGCCGCCCGACAATCCCAATGAACCTGCGTTCGACTGGCTGACTTTTGACCAGCTGCAGGCAACCAGGGATAAAATTCTTCAAGAATCCGTCGCGTTGTATGACCCGTCCGTGACTGCGATTGTTTTCATCTTTCTGCCATCGAAAACGGGGAACTCGGTCGCCATGTGGAGACGCAAAATCAAGATCCCAAATAATACGCGGGCTGCTCGAATTAATGAGATTCGGCTAGCCATCGCTGGGTTGCGGCGGGACAAGGATTATGTGGTCCATGTTGATGAGTGCGTTTCCACTTCCACGAGTGGCATTTCTTAAGCTACCGTTAGAATTTCTGGAAAGAAAGGTGATAAAAAGAAGTTGACGACTGCTGCACCTTCTGTGCCGGCCAAGACGAAATCAACGACCAAGTACGAGTATGGCAAAACGTACTATCCTTACGAGGTGGAGAAGAAGCAGAAAAAGAAGAAATGGTGGAGGATATTTGGATGACTGGCCCTCGGATTGTTTTGCGCATTGCTTTCTGTATACACACTCCTCTGTATCGCTATTCGTTGTACTCGGTTGTATCCTGGTGGAAGTGGCGTTTCGGAGTTATGCGGCCGATCTGTTGCTTGCCTTCGTCGTTCATGTTGCGAACTGTGGCCCGACGCTCACTCTCTACAACGGCGAGGCAGTCCCTCACTGTCGGCCTAATTCCTGCAGATGGAGTAGGCCGCGAAGTAATTCCTTCTGCGCGCGACGCGATGCTCGCTGTTCAGGCCGAACTACCTCCCCTCAAATTTATCGACCTTCTTGCTGGATGGGATGTCTTTACCCGCACGGGCACCGCGCTGCCACGGGAAACCGTGCAGACCCTCAAGGAGGAGTGTGACTGCGCTCTCTTCGGGTCGGTCAGTTCTCCGTCGCGAAAAGTTTCGGGCTACTCTTCCCCCATTGTCGCGCTCCGCAAGGAACTCGACCTTTATGCCAATATCCGGCCCGTCCGCTCCGTATCGGCGGACCCAAAAAAACCTCCAACCACCGACCTTATCGTCGTACGGGAAAACACCGAATGCTTGGTAGGGTGACGCCGTCCTTGCCGCGTCCATCCATCTCAACGCGGTCCCAAGTACGTTAAGGACGAGAAACTCGTTCATACAGACAACGGAAAAGAGGCTCGCGCGATTCGCCTCATCACCGAACGCGCTTCGACGCGGATAGGCAAGATCGCATTCGAACTCGCGAAAGCGCGTCCGCGCAAGGTATCGTGGTCCGCTCATCCTCATGTAACTTTGCCTCACTGAGACCAACAGCTCCTCACTATCATCCACAAATCCAACGTTTTGTCGGTAACTGACGGTCTTTTTCGCGAGAGCGTCCGAGCGGTGTCAGCTGCTGCAAACGGCGACTTTGACGATGTTACTATCGAAGAGCAGCTGGTAGATAGCGCCGTCTATCGCCTGTTCCGCGAACCTCAGTATGTTCGCTGCCTGGATTCCTTCTTGGCTTGACTTGGCCTAGCATTTACGATGTTATGGTCGCACCCAACCTCTACGGTGACATTATATCGTATGTCTGACTTGTCGACCATGTATTTACTGCTCAATTGCTGTCAGCGATGCCGCAGCTGCTCTCGTCGGGTCTCTGGGCGTTATTCCTTCGGTCAACGCTGGCGATAACTTTGTGATGGGAGAACCGTACGCGCCTATTCTTCAACTGCTTCGTTTGACGATGCGAACCCCTCCACAGTGTGCACGGTTCTGCTCCGGATATTGCTGGGAAGGGGATCGCCAACCCTGTCGCCTCCATCCGTTCCGCGGCCCTCATGCTGCGCCATCTTGGCTACGCTTCTCCTGCAGACAAAATCGACCGCGCCGTCAACGAAACGCTCGCGAACAAGATCGTTACAGCGGATCTTGGTGGTTCTCGTTCAACGATGGAGGTATCGGAGTGCATTAGGGAACTAATTCAAAGACAGTACAAGTAACATCCTCCAAGCCCGAAAAATCAAGTAGTATACACTGGCGGCGCTGCCGTAGAGCCTTCACTTCCCGACTCTGAGGATTGACTGCTTCCCTTTGAATTCGGAGCGTGCAGCAAAGCCTGCAACCTTTCGACTTCCTTACGCAAAACATCAACCTCTGCACGGATATGTGCATTATTTGGAGGGGAAATGGGGGTGTTAACAACGAGCGGGGGAACGTCGATGCTGGACATCGAGAGTTGCTCTTCGAGAGCAGAAACGGCCTCCTGGGTCTGGCGGATGCTCACTCGGAGCTCCTCTCGCGTCAGTTTTCTCGAGGCTGGTGGTATGACGACACGGTCGTCGGTGCTTGTCGTAAAGCGGGATACAGTTTGCGAGCGCGTCAGCCTTGGTGCCCGTGGGCCTTTGACTGAGAGCGTTGCAGGTAGCCGTTCACGAGAGCGCGTTCGCTGAACTGCACTCAACCCCGGTGGGGGTGCCAGTCGCCTTGCCGTCGACAGTGATGTCGACGTTATGGCCTGCGACGTAGATTTCGGTTTAGGTGTCGGCACGGGCTGCAATGTCCACGTCGCAGCCGTCCGTGTTGTCGGGGCTGGAGCTGGCATTGCCGGCTTTGGTGTAGGCTGCGGCACTGCGGCGGGTTGTGCTGGCCGAACCTTCATTGCCGACTTGGGCATTGAAGTCGACCTATGCATCGGCATTGCCGGACGAACGTGGTTGGTTCGACGATACCCCGCTTCCGCTTGCCGTCTCCGTTGTTCTATCTGTTCGGCAGTGGGATAGAATGTGTATGAAGTCGGGATCGGGTCTCGCTTGACCCTTTCCCTAGGTACGGGCACGTTGGAAGCAGGGTGGAGTGGAGGCGCGGCGGCTTTCAGCGGTGGCCAGGGAGGCGAGAGCTTGCTTGCTTCGCGGGCGTCGGGGAGCGCCTCCAAGTCCTTCGGGGCTCGTTTCCGAGAGAAGAAGGAGGATGGCTCGTCCTTTTGTGGCTCCGCTGGCTGTTTCTGCTTCCTGCGTCCAACCCTCCGACGGTAGACGTAGTAGGCGAGCAAGACGAGCAGAATTGCGCTCACACCGCCTAGTATGCCTGCGACCACGGGCCCTATCCTCGAGAAGTCCTCCCAGCCATCGCGTTTGTCGCTATGAGATGATTAGGTTGTGTGTTGGGAAGTGATGTGAACGAACAAAGGCATGTTCAGGATCCAGTCCCAGAGGATACTCAGCAGGGGTCCTGCCTGCTACTAGCGTAATGGACGGAGGAGACCAGCCTGCACGGCCTCTGTAGTCTGCATTCGCTGGTCGTCGTCGATGCGCTGGCCAAGTATATGCCTTTATACTGTCACACGATAAGATAAGATACTGTTCCTATCTACGCATTCATCCTTGCCAACGGCTGACGAGCACCACATGAACCACGTTTGCGAGGCGAACGCATGACCTTTGGGGCGTCGTAAACCTCCTCCTCCTCTCCCCTTTCCTCAGATGCCGCCTCTCCACCAGGCTGGTCCTTTTCAAGTACCGGCAAAGCACATTCAAGCTTCTCTGTCCAGCTCAGTTTTCGTCGGCGTTCAGCAAAGACACGCGGAAAGAACGATGGTGCCTTATTCTTGCGATTTTCCTTCTTCTCTTCCGTGCCCTGCTTCTCGTCGTCTTCCTCGATCGAGCGCTTCGACCCAGCACTGAACGTCAAGGCGGGATGCGGACGCAACACGACACGCGCGGCAGGCGGAGTACGCAAGAGTACGGCGGTGATGGGACTGCTTTGATGGCCGGGCGTCGTTGGTGGGGACGCGACGAGAACAGGTGCGGGTCGTTGCAAGGAGTAACGTTCTTGCTTAGCGGTGTAGCCAGGTGGCGACGGAAATACATCGCGAGGGTAGGAGCCGACCACGATCTCAGCGGCACGCTGAAGGGGATCGCGTGCGACGGGCTGAGAGAGGTTTATGGGGATGGTGACGGGCGAGCGTTCGCTGTATTGAGGAGCAGGAGACGCGTATGGCGGAGGGCATTGGCCAGTGAGGATGAGGGGACGTATTAAGCTAGAGCGCTGCTCTTTGGGACGCGCAGCGAACGGCGAGATGGGAGGAGCGATTCGTTCTTCTACCTGGAAGTCGATTGAGCAAGGCTAGGACGGAGGCGCAGAGGTTGTACCTGCTTGTCCCCGAAACAAACGCCGAGCGCACGCACGACGAGTTTGGGCATGAGGGCGAGATATGCGGCCAGGAGGATGGCAGTGGCGATCCCCATTATTCGGAAGAAGAGGGCGACCTGCGAGACGGAGAAGACGTGGTGTCCGATAGTGATAGCCTGGGCGAGGTTGGGAGAAGTGGCATTTTGGTTGAGCGCGAGTGTTGGCGAGGCGAGAGTTGCGGCAGGCATATAAAGAGTGTGTTGTGGAAGGAGCGACGTAGACTGTGGTGGTTGAGAGCAAAAACGATCCAATTGCTTCATATTGGTACAGGGTCTTTATCTGGTGCTTCTTCCCAGTCCACCGGAATTCTAGCAGCCAAGTTGTGTGCGATGTGCTCCTGCAGAAGCATTCCTGACCATATCTCAGCATGCCAGCCAAAACTGAAGCACAACGCACCAATAGCCAGTAGCGCAGACCCATCCATAGTTTTGTACATGTCCTTTCGTCGCTCTTTCGCCGAGGCTGGCGCAACCATTTTCTTTGGTGGCTCCTCTTGCTCGCTCTCTGCATCCGAGCCCAATTCTAATCGCGCCTTCTTGGCCAGCCGGCGCCGCTTACGCTCTTTGCGGAAAGTGCGCGAATCGTTGAAGAGCTGTCCGCGTTCGGAGTAGTAACTGGATGCGTAGTGGTGTATGCATTTAAGGAGATCCTAGAAGCTATTAACGAGCTTTAAGACGGTGCTAATAGACGTACAGACGAGGGAGGAGAGAATGTGCTTGGTCCCGGAAGACGGGTATCTGCATCGAGGAAATCCAGGTGTTCCAACTCTTGAGGGAGTTTTCTGCGGCGCTTTTTGGAAGGCGCATTCGGGTCCTCGACTGCGACTCTGCGGTGCTTTGGAACGCGGAAGGTGGTGGTCGACATCAAGGAGCGTCACGGATATTAAACCCAAGTAAACCTGTCTAGCGCCTCGTCCACTTGAACATGAAGCTCTCTGCGTCTTTCGGTCTGCTCTCCGACCTCCGAGCGGCGATTACTGTCGCAACTATGCCGACCCTCAAGGCTATCTGGGCTCAGCCAGCACTCCTCTGCAGCCCATCCGTTGTCTCTCGCATCTTCATGGCTGCGGTAAGATGAGTGGACATCTGTCGACTCTAGATCTTCACGGCATTCGAGGTCTGGAATGCGTTTGCTGGCCCTACCGACGAAGGCGCGCGGCCAGCCAAGACCAAACTGATCCAGTATGCCAGAGGAACTCTTCTAGATATCGGAGCTGGTAAGTACGCTTCAGCTTTTGCTCGAGCCTGCCTGAGGATTGGCAGGTCTCGGGCACTCGATTGATTATTTGGACCTCACGAAGGTCACCGCATACGTCGCGCTCGAGCCCAACGCCCTCATGCACTCGGAGCTCCGTCGACGTGCCGAATTACGCGGCTTTCGAGAAGACAAAGGCAACCTCTTGATTCTCCGTGGATGTGGGGCAGAGGATACCAACGCCATTGCGGCCCAGCTGGCTGGTGCTGGCCTACAGGTCGACACGATGCTTTCTGTAATGACCGTGTGCAGCATCCCGCGCCCACAAGAGTCTCTCTCGGCACTGATCAACGAAATCCTCGCGCCTGGTGGTCAGATGCTGTTCTATGAGCATGTTTTGAGCCCTTTGTCCGACGTTGCATGGTGGCAGCGGCTTTGGACCCCAATCTGGCGCCTTGCGTTTGACGGGTGCCACCTTGACCGCCCCGTTCACCTCTGGGTGGCTGGTGTCGTGGATGCGGAGGGAAAGAGTGTTTGGGCAGAGAGCGAATTATGGGGCAAGGATGGAGAACCGGACGAGCATTTGTTTTGGCATCGAGTAGGCAGATTCCGCAAGCGCGTGTAGTCTAGTTGTGAATTGCCTGATTGAGAGGTCAAAGCGGCAGGTGCCATCAGGGTACTAACTGGCAAGTCACATACCTTTGCACACTGACCCTTCGTCTAGCTTTCGGTGAATCGCTCGTCGTTCCGGTCGTCGTCCCACCTCCTTATCCTCTGCAGCATCCATGGCTCAACGCGTCACCCTGCGGAAACGCCAACCCTACAACACCACCTCCAACCGCAGGCGCGTCGTCAAAACTCCTGGTGGCAAGGTCCGTCCTCCATCTCTGCCTTAGACCCGCTCTCACTGTCTCTGTAGCTCGTCTACCACCACATCAAGAAGCCCGCGACCTCCCCCAAGTGCGGTGACTGCGGCATTGGTCTTCCAGGCGTTAGTCCCATCTCGCAAAGTACATGCCCGATGCTCAAGCCCGTCTAGATCCCCGCCCTCCGTCCCCGCCAATACGCCACGATTTCCAAGCGCCAAAAGACTGTGCGGAGAGCATACGGTGGATCGCGCTGCGGCGACTGTGTCAAGCAGCGGTGCGTCGTCTGTGTTTTCCCTGATCGTTCTCTTACTCGTTCCTCTACAGGATTCTGCGTGCATTCTTGGTGGAGGAGGCCAAAATTGTGAAGAAGGTCATCAAGTCGCAGCAGCAGAAGAAGTAGAGAGGGCTGTTGTCGATTTCCCCAAAAGCCCTTGTCCATGTTATGCCGCTCGTTTCATGAATGCACCATGCCCAAAGCTACGCGGCCTTGTAATTCGTCCGTCGAGCTCGCTGAGGCCTGCGCTGAGTTTTTTTTTTTTTTTCTGTTTGAGAATTGGTGTGAATCAGGGTCTCGGTCATGTCTCTGCTTGCGGTCATCTCAAAATGCGGCCAACCAGTTCAGCAGCTCCAAATCCCAGTCAACCTGCACCCCCACCTGTATCTCGCCTTATGACCTCTGTCCGCCGCACCCTCTCAACCTCCAAGCGCCGCGACCCCGTTCCTCCCCATTCTGCAACCGAACGCATGCCCCAGCACTTTCGCAGCGCTTCAACCGCACCTCCGACCGTAGAACAGGTATCCGGTCTGCATACATGCCACCTTCGCAGCTCACAATCGCTAGATTGCCATGGGGCTCCATCTGAGTCGGACTCCGACGTTCGCCCGGCGCGACGGCCACGCGCACGGACATGGCCAAACACGCTATCCGCCCCCACCCGCGTCGCACCCCCAGCCGTCCCTAAAAGCACCGAAACCAAACCCACACAACCCGCCGCTACAGCTGCGCTCTTCACTGAAGAAGCCGGCCAGCAGCGCATTCGCCTCGGTCCCGACACCGGCGCTCTCGACCTCTTCCACAACGGACGTCACCTCGACGACACCACAATCCTCGGAGCGCAGTAGTGCATCGTTGCGTGCGCGGATGGGGCTTGGGCGATTCATGCGCGGGAGCGGAGCCGCCGCACAGCCCAACGCCAACAAGTCCTCTTCGACACCCTCCTCCGCATTATCATCGCCTCGCACCAGCACATCCGAGGTGAACCATTTGCCACGAAAAAAGGCTGTCCGGTTCTCCCATCCCGTTCAAGAGGAGGACTAATTAGCCACGTCCACGCGTCTATCTTTATTCGCATATTCATCTCCTCTCTGGCACGCGAACGTTAACAACCACGGTATCTATTGCTACAGCTGCTTCATGTTCAACGGGCGTTTAGATATACTACTGGTCGACTTTCTTACTCACAACTACTCTAGTCTCTGTACGAACACCTTGTATTTGTATTTTCACCTGGACGAATGACGCAGAGCTCGTTCGATTGGTTTAGCTTCTGGGCTGACGCGCTGTGGACGTGTTTCTGTTCGCGTCGTGAATCTTTGGCAGGCAGAACCTTGATTTGGGCAGACAAAGGCTACAGACGGGAGTTTGTATTTCGTTCGGCCTCCAACTGGTTCTAAATCGAAGTCGCCTCATCCGCATTGAGGATGAGCGTAGCAAAGAACCGAATCATCTCATAAAATGCTTCAACGCTCATAGCTGTCGCGCTACATTAGCATTCATCTTCCTTTATGAGCCACAGGCACCTTCGTTCACGGTGTGGACGCCCGACAGTCGTTCCTTTTGCCCAACGGTGTTCTTGTGGTTGTATCTAGAGCGCGTTAGTCACTGCTAGCGAGAAGGGAAGCGACGAACCGGAAGATGCTCCGCGAAAGCTTCCAGTAGTAGCGCGTATCTACAATATAGGATGAGCCAACATGGAGAGACCACTAGGAACGCACCGGTGTTTCCCGTCGACATGCCTGGCGCGACCGCAATGCCGTTCTCTTCATCATCCATTGCTATTCCATGGTGGGCAGCGTAGGTCGCTTTGATTGTGCCCGAGAGCAGCTGCCACGCCTCGGAGCCCGCGCCGCTGAGCGGCGAGATCGGTGCAGGCTCGAGGGACGTCCCGTACGCGTCTTTAAGCGTGAGGGTGCCGTAGGCCGATGCGCCGGGCGCGGAAAGGGCCTTCCCAAAAGCGTTGTAAGTCAGGTTGAACTCTGTCGCAAGGGATTTGAGGAGGGCGGTGTCGTGGGCCATGGTTTCGGCGACGGAGCTGGAGTCTAGTCAGTTCAACGTCTTTAAGCCAAAGAGCGGAACCTCAGGGCAGAGATACGGTGGTTAACGAGAGCGTATGCCTGCTCCGGTAGCGCGTTGCTCTTGACTCCACCTGAACGTTCTTAGGATACATTAGAGCCAATGCAAGTGCAAACCGTGGATGATATCAGCTGCCTGTGTAGTCCCAACCAGCGCGCGGAACGCCTTCTCCTCAAACAAAACCTTCTCCAGCTTGCGCAGAGCGTGGTTTGACGTCGCAGACTTCTTTATGAGTTTCTTGAGATCTTTACGCATGTCCACGCCGTGTTCGCCATGGCATTGGACAAGGGCATACGGAATCGACTCGCGTTCCTGTGCGCAAGTTTTGGGCCTTGGAAGCGTTTTCGTAAGAGATACATACGAGTTTGAGCGGATAAGGGTTGTCCTCGTACTTGACGAGAAGTTTGGAGAGGATACCAATGGTCGTGTGCGCTGGTGGAACAGACGAGTGTCCTCCGGGCGAGGTAACCTCAACATGGACATCCAGGTAGCCTTTCTCAGCCACGGCAGGCTGAGCAAAGACAGTGCCATATGTGTCGGTGAAGCCTCCGCCCTCATCAAGAACAAAGGCGAATGGGTGATCTTCGCCGTAGATTTTGCGCATCGCGCCGCTAAGAGCGCCGGCACCTTGCAAACCCGACGCTTCCTCATCGAAACCAAAAGCAAGCACGATTGTGCGTGTAGGCTTGAATCCATGCTCAATCATGGTTTCCAGAGCGGCCCTGTAGAACGTAAGAAACCGAGATCCTGAAGCGAAAGAATAACATTATGCCGATTAGTCCACTTTTGTCATCGGAAGATCCGCGTCCCCATATGTGCGTGCCATCAAAGTGGCCAGAGAAAGGCGGGTGTGTCCATTCTGCGGAGATATTGAGAATACGATGAACAAAGGGAATGTGACGGACCTCCGTAGGTCTTGGGTTCAACTGGAACCACATCTTGGTGCGCTGCAAGGAGAATGGGCTTGAGAGAAGAGTCCGAGCCGGTCCATTCGAAGAGCAGGCCATAGGTGTTTACTTTGGTGAGCGTGAGCGTCTTGTGGCTATCTGAGATCAGCCCAAGCTTGGTGATTTGGGTGGATTCTTACACCAGAGGAAAGACATCGAGCAGGTAGTCATGGAACGGGCCAAAGACTTCCCAGCGGGGGTCGATGCCAGTGTCGACGTCGGGCATAGCATCGAACACCTCGGTGCTACCAGACGCGTGAGAGGGAATAACTATAACTTGAATGCGACGTACGGGACTTGAACGGCGCCGGAAAGCCAGTCGATAGCGCGAGTCTGGTACTCGGGGGTCGCAAGTAGATCTCCGATTTTCGAGAGTAGGGCAGAATCGCGCTTGGGGGCCAGAGGATCGACTTGTGTGCATCCAGCGAAAGTAGCAGGTGGTTGGACCTGGTGGTTGCCGCAGTGGGAGAAGAAGGCAAAGAGGACGAGGCCTAGGGCACCCAGAGCGAATGTACGACGGGTCGAGGAGGAGTGGGTGGGCGGAGGAGCCCTCGGGGGCGGCAGGATGGCCTTGTCACTCATCGTGGAAAGCAGAGATAAGTGGCTTTGCCGCGGCAAATCATCCCTCTTGAATCAGAACCACGACCATGGCGGTAAACCCACACGAGGACACAGAATTGTACGCGTTCAAGCCCACTGTTTATCTTATCTCATTTCAAAAGCAACGATGCCCTCCGCAAACACGGCATAATACCACCCAAAACACCTCCTCCACGCACTCCCTCTCCACCACCATCCCCCACCTTCGACGATCTTCTCGATGACTTTTCCTCCAACGAGCTCATAGAGCTGGCAGAGGACGCAAAGGATGATGAAGCAGAACGCGCAATCGACGCTTTTCGTCGTCAACGTCTTGCAGACGACCGCGCCGCATCCAAACGCGCAAGGTTCGGTCGAGTATATCCCATCGGACGCGAAGACTACACCCGGGAGGTGACCGAGGCCAGTTCACTCAGCGAACAAGACGACAACGATGGGACAGGGACGGGAGTCGTCTGTTTCCTTTACAAGGACGGCATCCCCCGCAGCGACTGCGCATTTGGACATGTCCGGACACTAGCTGCGCGCCATCCTCGAACCAAATTCGTTTCGATCGTCGGCGACAAGTGCATACCCAATCTGCCCGATGCACGAGTCCCAATGTTCATCGTCTACAAGAAGGGCGAAATCCTCAACCAGGTCGTTTCGTGGGGCGCAGATCGTGAACGGACACTGGATGGTACGCATTCGTTCATCCGCCGCCCCTTGGCTGATTACGGGCAGAACTCGAGCTACTTCTTATCGTCTCTGGAGCGATACTCCCTCCGGATCGTTTGTCGCCGAAGGAGAAGGATAGCGACGACGAACTTTCTGACGAGGAAGATGAGCCTCCGCGTCGCTCTGCCGCCACATCCACCAACGGCAAGGCGCCCAAGAATATCCGCAAATCCGTCGCAAACAAGTCGGACGACTCGGATTTCGAGTTTGACCTGTAGCATTGTACTATTGAGATGTATTTTATGCTGCTATCCTCCGCTGGCCCCGTCCACCACTCGCGTACATGATCTCTGCTTGCTCCAGCGAAGGTGGTGCGTACGAGCCCTCCTCTGCGCTCCGGAAGACGTCGCCGAGACCCAATGGGAATGTCGATGTCGGTAGCTGTATCTGCTCTGGTGGCGTTCGCGTCAGGTATACTCGTAGAAGCGCGTCCTCGGCGGCCTAATGACAGGATTTAAAACCGTCCGGAGTCATATAAGACGCGACGCACTCGATATTCGGCCATCTTTAACGATGCACCAAAGCCCTCGCCAATCTGGTCCTCGCCAGAATAAATCCCGACAACGTATACCGGAGAATTCGAGAAACGACCCGTCTCTTTCAATAGCCTGTAACGGGTTGAGAGAGAGCGGAGACAATGAGAAAATGCCGCACCGAGACCTTGGGGGTTCCCTTTGGAATTTTGCCACCATCTCCTTCAACGCTTTTTTCGGGTCGACGAATTTAATCATTGGCCGAATATCCACCTCCCGGCTGAGGAAGTACGAGTGTACAAACTGCCGAGCCGAAGGAAGAGAGCGGTGTTGGTAAACGAGTGCGACAAGGGAGCGTGGTATGGATGCGAGCGCGTCGGACCGCTGCACGGGAGGTTGGTAGGTCCCAGCTTGTTGTGGGAGCTGTGGCAGCATGAAAAAGAAGCCTCTCGGCGTTTTATGCAGCCCATACCTCTCTGTGCCATCGCAGAAGCGGAACTGCACCCATTTCTTGCGCGACATTTGAGCAGGTGAGCGGACCGACATGGGCGGTGACGGCGGCTTTCTTGACGCGGGTAGGGAGATAGGGGTACGCGGCATGGACGTATTCCGTCGCGAAGAGGCCCATGAGCGCGTTTCCGAGCGTGCTGAGTTGAGCATTCGTTGCGAGTGCAGTAGGATTCATTGGGTCGAGTTTGCGTGCCAGGTGCTGGGCAGACGGGTGGGTGCAGGCTTGGAGAATGACATCGGGGTCCGTGAGGACTTCTCCGAGACCTATTCGGTGGGCAAAAGCGGATAAGGCGGTGGGCGGAGGGGGTTGGAGGGCGCCCCAAGTTTCTGGGTCAAAATGTGTTGCCCTTGGAGATTTTGTGGATTGAGGAGGAGGGAATTTGGGGAGATGGGCTACGGAGACGGCGTTGACGTCCTTGAGGGCATTGGCGACTAGTCTCCGCTTCAGCCCAAACGACATGGACGCCGACAACTTTTCCAAAGGGTCACATCACCTCACCGCCCCCGCCCACACTCCTTGCTCCCGAACCACCACCACCACCGGCCAGGGAAGCACACAGCGATGGCCCTAGTCCTTCCACACTCATTCTCAAATGGATTTTGGACCCAGGACTACCGCAAAGGTCTAGAGGTAAGACACTAGCCCTCGTCCACGGCGTCCTCACCAGCGTTTCCAGGTCCTCTACGCGAAACTCGAACAGGGCGCTGCAGAGAATGCTGAAATACTTGCCTTCATTCGGGTATGTCCTCCTGGCTGTCGCGTCCGCAGCTGACACGGTCCAGGCACGCGCCATCGCGGAGCGCAATCTAGCAGACGCTCTCTGCAACCCAATGCTGACTGGCGCAGCGGGTACGTCGGTGTCTGACCTACGTGGACCCCGTACTCATTACCGCATAGGGTCGGGATTCAATGCGGACGACGGCGCGTCACTCCTCATGGCCTTCAGAGGACTACAGGTGCGTTTCAGCAGCGGACCGTGTTGACCGCGTTCCTCATACGCACACACACCAGGCGGAATCTGCCAGCCAAGGCAACGCTCACAAGGCTATCGCCACCGACCTCGACACGTTGGTCGCAGACCCCTTCGAACAATGGGAAGTAACCTACAAGGTCCGTATACGTCCCTCGTGCGTTGTTAAATTGACCTTTCTCCCCAGGATCGCTTGAAGCAGTCCAAGGCTCAGATCCTCGACCATTGGCTTCGTTCGTATGAACAGGCTCACGGTGATGTAGCCAAGCTGAAACAACAATATTTGGCGAAAACCCGGCGCGCCGATGAGGCCGAGGACGAGTACGTGCTGTGCACCCACATCACCCGAACGCCGTTGATCTCTTACAGTGCCAAATTCGCGCCCAACACCGGCGGCACGGACCCCTACACGACCTCCCCGCGTGTCCGTCCCGCGGATGGTCGCCGTTCGCCGCCTGTGCGTACCGCTAGCGTCTCCGAGCGAATTGCTGCGCGTCTCAGAGAGATACAGAAGAAGGCCGTAGTTGGCGCCACTTCGGAGACCAAGGTTGAGGAAGCTCCAGTTTCCAAAGTCGACAAGGGAAAAGCCAAAGCCATCCCCGAAGAGGATGAGGAGGAGCCCGTCATCATTGCTTCGCCTCCTCCGATGTCGCCGCTCTTGCCGCCGAAACTTGACATCCCCGGCGCGCCCGCGCCGCCGCCCATGTTACTCGCGGGTTTGAGTTTTTCGCCAACGGCAGTTTCACAACTTTTGACACGCGCTGCCGGTAATTATTCCATTAGCCTGGAGTCGAACCTGCAACTGACCTTCCCGAAGCTGAGCTCCCGCTTCGCCCCGTTCGCTTCCCCCTTATTGGGGAATACCCCGACTGCTTCACTGGCGAAGAGTTCGTTGCGTGGCTCAACGAGAACGTCCCGGGCTTTGGCGGTAGCTTGGACCGCGCTGAGCAAGCGGCTCGCGACCTTACCGAACGCGACAATCTACTTCGCCGCATCGGCGAATTTGGTAACGACTTCGAGCATTCGGAGGAATCCTTCTACCAGTTCCGTCCCAAGGTTCGTCTCGTTATTGACGCGTTTGTCCCTAACCTCAACCTGCGACAGGCGTTTGATCTTCAGCGCAAGGACTCGCAGACGATCGCGGCAGCCGTTGCGTCCCCAATCAAGACCCTTCAACCTGAAAACATACTCAAGCGTACCAACACTTTTGTTAACCTTGTCACCAAGGCATTGAATCAACGTGCCGAGCCTGCGTACATCAAGGCCAGGAACGAGGCCGATGAGGCCGACAACACATATCGCGTCGCCATGCGCAAGCTAGACCGACAGCGTCTTGGTCTCGAGGAGCGCATTGAGGACACGTTGAAGACGCTCCAACGCTGGGAAATGGAACGTCTGCGCGCGGTCAAGACGGTCCTCCTTCAATATCACGGAACCTTGTCAAACCTTCCCAAGAGTCTCGAGCCATCCAACGAACGCTCTGGCACGCTCATCGCTGCGTACCTTCCCGAGTCCGATCTCAATGCCCTCATTGAGCGTTATCGTACGGGACCCTTCCGTCCGGAGGCCCAGGTCTACGAGTCGGTGTCGCATGTCGAAACTGACGTCGTTTTCGGTATCGATTTGAGGCGTTGGGCTGAAGGCGGTTGGGACGCTATGAGTTCTGGTGAACCCCGCAAGATCGAAATCCCTCATGTTTTGTCCGCAATGCTCACAGCTATCGGAGACGCGTACAAACGCCTTCCCAACGACGTTGGTTAGTTTGTATCTTTCCGCAACTTTTCTCGGCTCTGATCAGCGACAGAGAAACGGAAGGCTTGGATCTACGAGGTTCCACTCGCCGCGGTTCACCATCTTCGCGAGGCATTGAACGCGGTTCCCATCGACGAACCGGTTCCGCAAGAGTTGTTTGCCAAGTACGACGCGCCGGTCATTGCTGCCACCATCAAGTTGTGGCTGCTCGAGCTGGACCCTCCCATCGCTCTCTGGGAAGGCTGGGATGAGATCAGGAAGCTCTATCCCTCCGTCGGCGCCCCAGCCAAGTCTGAGGGTGTTGATACCGATGCTCAGCGTATCACTGAGCTCGGGGCCGCTTTGCAGAGGCTGCCGCGCGTCCATTTACAGTGCCTAGATGCTGTTGTTAGTCATCTGCGAGAGTATGTGCCTGGTCTCTTACTTTTGTCGACTGTTAACGACATTTCAGACTGATCGACAACACTCAAGTCGAAGAGACAGAAGAGGTCTACATTTCCAAGGTTGCTCTCTCGGTCGGACGAGGTAAGCCCATTTCCTCTGCTTGTGCCCATAACCAAACTCTTGCCAGCCATTGTCCGCCCCAAGGTAGAGACGCAGATGTCGATTCAAGACCGTCACCCTACCCGTTCGTGACACTCGAACCCTGTTGTCCCTTTCTGATATCTCTTCAGTCATGTTCATTGATCTCGTCAAAAATGCGAGACTCATCAGGGACACGATTGCCAAGAAGAAACGCGAATCAGAGCGCAAGATTCCTATTCGCAAAAGGACTGCCCCAGTCGACATGCGCTTGTCGCGCTCTAGGATTTCCGTGGGCGCAGATACAAAGCAGCTGTTGGCTGCACAACAGGCTGCCCAAAACCCGTCTTTGCATCGGTCGTCCAAATCCACTGAAATTCCACCTCCGGTTCCTCCCGTACCTTCGCCTCCGTCGGTTCAGACAAAGGAGGCGGAAAATAAGCCAGCGTCTCCGGTACCGCCGCCTCCGCCTCCGCCAGCATTGGCCGTCCCGCCGCCCCCGCCATTGCCGACGGCGGTATCGCCCCCCACCTCCCCCACCTCCCGCCCTGGTGGCTCCGCCTCCGCCACCAGTGTTGTCGCCTCCTCCGCCTCCGCCGCCAGGCTTTACGCCCCCGCCGCCCCCGCCGCCGATTGATCGACCTACTTTCAAGGATCCGCCGCCGGAGATGGACGACACGCCCCCGCGTCCCACCTTTGTAGAGCCGCCGGCTGAACCCGCTTCGCCACCTGCATCTTCTCCGGCAGCGCCAAAAAACTCTAGTCGCGTTGCGTCACCGGCGCCCCGCAGCGCGTCTCCCTCCATCACTGAGGAGGGCAAGTCGTCTTTATCACGTTCATCCTCCGGCCAAACCGCCGTCCGTGGCCCACGTGGCGCGCGTGGTCCCCGCCCGCCCAGCAGTGGCAGCGTTTCGAGCATGGTCTCCAATATTAACAGCAAGAACTCGATTGGATCTCCTCCCGCGAGCCCCAACTACAAGAGGAATTCGGGAAGCCCGGCGCGCCCGTCAAGCGTTCTTGGAAGGGCAGCTGCTTTCTCAGCGCGGACGATGGAGTCGGACGCCGAAGATTCGCTGGTTGTACGTTTGACCGCCCTCAATTCACGTTCTCCGATCTGAAGCAGCTCCAGGACAAGAAATGATTGATTCTGCATTGTTTGGAAACTAGTCTCTAAATATTGGTATGCCAAATATACGCTTTTATGGTTCTGTCCTACGTTGCTCGTCTCCTTTGGTGTTAAATTCTGCACAAGAAAGGTTTGGGTGAGCGGGCGTCCCGCAAGATGCGCAAATGTTCAAGTCGCAGCGTGAACAAGTCAAGGTTGTGTCGGGCATGCCGATGCGGAATATTACATCGCATCCTGTAGGGCAAAAGCGTATTTCTTGTTGGTCGCGCGCATGCGCAAAGAAGGCGGCGACACGGAGACTATCAAGATCACCATCTGGGAGATGCGAGGACAAAATGGACAAAGGGATGGCGGTTGTGCAAGGTTTGTCCGAGTCTGGTGTTTGCGCCACGCACCGAATTGGAGAGAATCCCCGGGTAGGGACGAGGCGAAAGGTCTCTTTTACGCAGTTACAGCAGTAGCGATGGGAGCAAGATAGCTGGACCAAGTCCTCATCGGCTGTGCAGACGCAGCAACCGCCACGCCGAGAGTCGGAGGTCTCGCAGAGGCTAGCAAGACTGTTTGTGACTTTGAGCTTAAGGTCTTCGTCTCCGAGCACCGTCAAGGCGCTTCCAGAGACGTCGAGGATAACCTTGGAGGTGTCGCCACCGAAGAGAGCCTGAAAACCTCCCTGGGCCGCACGCCTCAATAACGCCGCTATCTGGGTACGAAGGAGCGGCAATATATGCCGCTTTGCTGTCACCTTCCTTAACAAACGTTTAATCTGCTTCTCGGCTTTGTCGGTATCGCCCCAGACGCGGAGAACTTGTCGGCGTGCGTCCTTGCGGACATGGAACGCAGACGTGTCGTTGAGTTGGAGAAGCGCCTTGTCGCTTGAAGTCCACTCGAAGTATGTATCCCAGTGGTTCAGATCCTCGCCGAAGAGGAACACCTGGGCGGATTTGGCGAGAAGTGTCACTTGTGCGGCATCGCTGCCGAAGATATGGAGGGTGTGTGATTTCTCAAGGAAGAGGACAGACGAGGAGGTCAACAACTCGTCGAGTTGCGGGCGGATGACCTCAATCGGCAAGTGAGCGCAGTTGTATTTGACATGCGCAATTTCCTGCACGGAAATCGCCTCCTTGCCGAGAAAGTCGTGTTTCTTCCCCGTCAGCTCCGAAGCAACGCTCTTCGCCACCGTCCCGTCGAAGAAATGGACAAAGGCGATAACTTTGGTATCTGAAGGTTTTGTCGGGATCACGTCAAACGACTTGACGTCGCCAAAGTTGCGCAAGAGCCCGCGAATAGTCTCGTCTTGCGGTTTCTTGTAATTTGGCGGCAGAAAGCTAACCGATGTGACTTTGCTCTTGTCCCCATTCGTACTGCAAAAGACGCGCATTTCGTCTTCCGTTGGCTGCGGGTTTGCGGGAAGTCCGTCAAGGCGTATGGCGACGCGGTCGTGCTGGCGCGGGGAATGGTATTTGGCAACAATCTTGTAGCCCTTGAAAAGCATCCCGTCGAGGCGAGCGCTCTCGTCTTTAGCATGCTGGACGGAGCGGTAAAAGACCCATGCGGAGACGCTCGCGGTGTTCCAGGCAAGCTTGAGCTGCGCGGGACGGCTGTGGACGCTGCCGTATAGGATTCCCGTGCAGTCAAGTCGGGCATTGATTGGATTTTGTTCTGTGACCGTTTCGTCCTCCATCGGCGAGTTGACGAAGCTGCCATGCAGGTTGTATCTCGCATCCTCTGCTTCGGACAGGTTCGAGAATTCGACCCGCGCCTCGACTTTGCCGCCGGGTAGTAGCGCGAATTCTGTTTGTGTTACAGAACCGTACGGGCTGACAAGATCGGAGATATACGAGTCCGCTCCGGATGGGAGATTGGACAGGATGAGGGTAGACGCTTCGAAGGAAGTCATGAAACCGGAGGTGGTTGCGCCTGCTGCAAAGTCAACTTTGCAGTTGAAGATCGAGACGGGCGGTGGTATCGATGGATACGTATGCACTTCCGGCGGTGTTGGAGTCCATTCTGGCGTTGGCTGCGAAGGAACATCAGGGAAGAGAATGAAACAAGGCTAGAGCACGAACTTCGCGATTGGGTACACGAGGCGATGGTTCCTCTTGGATATGGCGAAAGTTGCAGTTGTCGCCTTTCGCACAATATCCCTGGCCGAAAGCCAAACAGTTTCGCTTCTTTGTTTCATAGCCTGGCCAAGGCCGAGACCAGGCTGGGAAATCCTCTCTCACGGCCGAAGGATTATCGGAGGTCCATTTGGAAGACGGTAGTGGTGGCGGATCGGGGGCACCGACACCCCAATCGTCGGTAGATTGCAGCCAGTCGGCGCCATTCGAACCACTGGGCTCAGTAGAAGCTGCCTGACCCCAATCGGCGAGAGTTGTCGCGTCTTGGCCCCACCCCGACGCGTCCGCGGTAGAAGCCCATCCAGATGCATCGGTACTTTCGGCGGGTCCCCATCCAGACGCGTTGGAGTTGTCGGGCGCCTCCCGTTCGGGAGTTTGCCCCCAGTCGGCCCCCGACATTCTTCGCATTCCATGCGTCCGAAGACGCAGCCCAGCTCCGGTCATGTTGCGGGGATTCGGAAGGCAGAGTCCAATCGGACAAATCGCGTCCGTCCGACGCGTTTTGGTCCTCTCCGTGGATGAATCGACATTTATCGCCCTTGAAGCACCTTCCTTGGGCATGATATCGACACGAGGCCTTGATGGGTGGTTTGTCGGGGATTGAGGGGACAGGCTGCTGCTCATCGCAGGGCTGCTGATTGGTCTCCCAGGGAATCCAGCCAGTTGCGTCCTGGATTAACGGAGAATGGATGGAAGGGATCGGTGAATAAATCGGGGAGGTCGCTTCATGCGACACGACGCATGTATCTCCCCGAGCACAAATTCCAGTGGTTTTGAACGTGCAGGGTTGAAAAATGGGTGCCGATGCGGAGATGAGGTTGAGGGGAGGTCTTTGTGGTGTGCCTCCTGCGGATGAGGGCAGCGAATCGGGGAGTGGGATGAGATATGGGGTTGTTGGACGCGTTGGAGGGAGTGTTGCGGACTGCGAAGACGCGTCGTGGAGGTAGAGGCACGCGTCGCCGTTGCGGCATTTGCCACTGCTAAAATATGCGCACTTTCTACTTGCGGGAGTGGGTTTGTCTATGAACGCTGGTTATTGTGAACGCAAGATGTAATATTTTTTTCTACCAGAGTGAACAAAGCGGCATGCATTACCGTTTGCGCATTTTCCTTGTGGATAAAAGGTGCAGAACTTGAGTGGAGTGAGGCCAGTGAGGGCGAAGTAGTGTGGTTGAAAGTGTTGAGGGCAAGTATGAGAGTGAATGCATCCAGAGTCGTTGCAAGCTGCGATGAGGGGAGCGCCGTACTGCATCGGTGCAGGAGGACAACCCACACACGTGCTGCCTCGAGGTTGGTACGCGCCGTCGATGAGCACACAACCAACCCGGCCTCCAGTCGCTCCTCCTATAGGCACAGCGACCCCAACTGGTCTTCCTTCTGCTCTCCAGCCCTCCAACGAGCAGGTTGGTCCACACACTCTCCTTCTGTCGCCACATTGTCAACCTCTTTCCAGATCGTTGTTTTATATGTCGTCCGTCCTCCACCGCTACTCTGCAATCCACTTGCCCACTCCCATCCCAGATTATCGCGTTTGCAGTCGTGATATTTGGGTTTTGGAACGTGCCCGGCGTTCGAAACTGCATAAACCCTCTCAAACTATTCACCATCGGCTGGCATGAACTGTGCCATATGACCGCAGTGCGCCGTGTACCAACTGCGCCTCTTCATACTCTGACAAATCCCAGGCAATACTTTCTGGTGGTCGAATATTGAAGATAACCATTGACCCTCATGTTGGCGGCGCGACTTTGGTCGAGGGCGGCAAACCTGGTTTCATACTGTCGGCGGGCTATGTGGGATCAACCCTACTCGGTGCCCTGTTCACTCTCGCAGGATGGGATACTCTGGTAGCCAAAGTAATGAGCTTTGTGCTGGCCGTCGGGCTCGTCATGCCGCTCGTCCTTGTTCGGGACAAACTGTGCGTGGTTCTCCTCGATTGGTTTATGGCTGACCGACCTGTATAGCACCATTATTCTAACCATCGTATATGAAGGTCTACTCATTGGGTTTTGGTTCATCGACCACGCGTCCGTACGGCTTTCGACGCGCTTTCTTGGCACTAATGTCTGCAGGTCTGCCTTACGGTGGTACTGTCTCTTTGTCGGCGTCATGAAGTGCGTTATTGCATGCTCTACACGCGCTTTGCTGACCTACATCTTGAGTGTCCTATTTGTGATATGTGAGCAAGTCCACCAGTCGCGTTCGTTTCGCCAACCTGAGTAGGGGACGTGGCTGACGACCGATTCTTCCACAAAACAAACGATTCCGACGCCACCCAATTCGCGTTATTGTTCCCCAAGACTAGCCCACATCGTGCGCCACACTCTATTTCGCTCCGTTGACGCTGAGTGTGCTAGATTGGGCTGCTTTCTGGATTATATTCCAGCTCGGGGTTCTCTCCGCATTTTCAGTGCTAGGTCGGCGCTCCCATTGCACATGTGGCGTCGCTGAATGGTACTCTGGCAGGAATCAAGGTGTTCAAGTTCTCGGACGCCGACATGGAAGCTCAAGCTGGTACTTGTGTTTGTTCTTGCCAACCTTCAGCATGTAACACGGTTTTCAGCTAGCTTCCTGCCCACGTAGACATTGCTATCGTCGTACCATGGACTCTTAGAGACGGTACTGTATGTATATTTACTAGTGTATCATGTGAAACGGAGGGGGTTGTGGCTTGCAATCACCGCTACTCGGCTGCACTCCTCCATTTCCCTCCTGACGACTCGAGGCTCTGCACAGTGTTGGCCCCTGAAACCACGTCTTGTTTCTTTCTTCCACGATGGCTCAGGCCACCAAGCTGCCGGTCCTCCCACTCCCTCATCCCACAATCCTTCTACCGGGCTCGCGAATTACACTGACAGTTGAACGAGAACTCGGCGAAGCCCTGGTTGCGCTGGTCGAGGAATCCGACGCGTTGCCCGTAATTGCCGCCATTCCCCAGACCGAAACCAACGAGTTTGCGCTTTTTGGGACCGCCAGCCGCATTCTCCGCCTCGTCCGCCCGCCCAACTCCGGCCGCCGACAACTCCAGAACCAGAGCTATCTTCTCACCCTCCATGGTCTGACTCGCGTCCGTCTCACCGCGCCATTCACTGGGGACCCGGACCACTCCCTCATCCCTGTCGAGATCCAGTATCCAGTCACCACGAAGCAAGTTCCGTCTCGCAAGGCTGTCGAGCTCTTCAAACAAAGCTCGCATCGGCTCCTCGACCGTCTGGCACAGGATTCTGGGCAACAAATCCGTCGTGACGGCTATGGCAAGATTTCTGCCATGCTCGAAGACGTTACCGATGCACGGGCCGCTTGGATGGCGGACATTCTTGTTGGCACCGTCAACGCTTCTTTTGCGGACAAGCTATGTGCGTCCTCGTTCGCTCTCTTGGCTACTAGCACTGACTCGGATCCAGCCATACTCTCTATTACCGAGCCCGAAGCACGTCTGACGGCGGCCGCCGAGATCTTCAGTAAACTCGCCTCCATCTCCGAGGTCTCCACCAAGATCGCGACTCAAGTGGAAGAGTCTGTATACAAGCAGCAGAAGGAGCACTTTCTCCGCCAGCAACTCGCGGCGATCCACAAGGAGCTTCAATCTCTCTCTGGACCGGGAAATCTTGTCAATGGCCAGACACCGTCCGAGCTGGACGACGATGAGCAACACGAGGCGGACGACCTGGCGGATCTCAAACGCCGCATATCCGCCATGGAGCCTGGTTCGGAAGAGCGCAAGATGGGCATTCGGGAGTGGCGGCGTTTGAAACGGATCCCCCAAGGTAACGCATTCGTTTCTACCTCAATGCAAAGTGGTTCAAGTGGTTCAAGGTTCTGTGGAAAACGGCGTTATTCGGTCATACGTGCGTCTGCTCGGTCTCAATACGAGTATTGCTAATGAACGGTGTAGCTTGAGTGGCTGACGGCGATTCCATGGCCCAACTCGGCCGTCGAAGGGCCCCGAACGATTACCGACCGATCTTTCCTCACTGCCGCCAGAGAACAACTCGATAGCGACCATTTTGGTCTAGACAAGATCAAGAAACGCCTCATCGAGTATTTGGCCGTGGTCCGTTTGAAGGAGATGAACGCCGAGCGCGAGAGGAAGGCGGCCACGGTAACACCTGCCGAGCAGCAGAAGAAAGCGACGGGAGACAAGGAGGACATTTCATCGTCCAAGGAGTTGGAGAAGTTGCCGGCCCCGCGGCCAACACGCAAGAGCGTCAAGGGCCCCATTCTTCTGCACGTCGTGTCGTTTTGTTGTTCTTCACCTGCTGATACTCCACAGATTCGTCGGGCCTCCGGGAACAGGCAAAACGTCTCTAGGCCAATCAATTGCCAAAGCCCTCGATCGACCCTTCCAACGTATCGCGCTCGGCGGTGTTCGCGACGAGGGCGAGATTCGCGGCCATCGGCGGACGTACGTCGCAAGTGGACCCGGGTTAATCGTGCAGGCAATGAGGAAAGCGGGTCGGTGCGACCCCGTCCTGTTACTGTAAGTTCACCGTTTTCTTTCTTTTGTCGGGCACTCAGCCGCGCTCAGCGACGAAATTGACAAGATCGGCGCGAGCAACTTCCACGGCGATCCTGCCGCGGCCTTGCTTGAAGTACTGGATCCTGAGCAGAACAACAGCTTCAACGTAGGTTCATTCGCTGGACTCCAACTTTTGTCTAATAAACTGGGTAGGACCATTATATTAATGTTCCCATTGACCTCAGTCAAGTTCTCTTCATCTGCACCGCGAACAGTCTCGAAACGATTAGCGGTCCTCTTTTGGACCGTTGCGAAATCGTTCAACTATCCGGTAGGTTCTGCTCAACCGTCCAAAATTTTCCCGTGTCCTATACTGCATTCAGGCTACACATATGACGAGAAGATGCACATCGCGCGGCGGTTCCTTCTGCCCAAACAGCTCACACAGAATGGCATGGACGCCAACCATGTTCAAATCACCGAACCGGCTTTGATGACCATTGCAACCCAGTATACCCGTGAAGCGGGTGTGCGGAGCCTGGAGCGCGCTATCGGGGCAGTTGTGCGTTACAAGGCCGTTGAGTGGGCAGAGCATGTCGACGAGGGCACCTCTAGCCGCGCTTCCTACTCTCCGACTGTGGAGGAGGCCGAATTAGAGGCAATCCTAGGAATCGCACGTTGGGACGCCGAGGAGCGAGAGCGGGAAGAGCGGCGCGGCGTTGTCTACGGGCTTGTGGTTATGGGCCAGGGAGAAGGCGGTATTCTCCCGGTGGAAACCATTGCAGTTCCTGGCTCAGGGCGGCTGAAGTTGACCGGCAGTTTGGGCGAGGTACGTCGAAGCGATAGTCAAACGCTCGGAGACTAATGCGTTTGGCAGGTTATCAAGGAGAGCGGCGAGATTGCATTGAGCTGGGTCAAGACGCACGCGTACGACTTGTGCATAACCGAGTCGCGCGCGCAAGACCCGCTCAAGGTGCCCGAACTGATCGACATTCACCTGCATCTGCCTGCTGGGGCTCAAAAGAAAGACGGTCCTAGCGCTGGTATTGCAATGGTATGCGTTTGGCTTCTGTCCATTCACGGGTACTCAATCCGTTACAGACTTGTGCATTTGTTTCTCTGTTGACCGGAGCGCGAGTGCCGACGAACATTGCTATGACTGGCGAGGTATATACGCATGCGTGCTTTAATCAACTTTACTCTAAACAGCATGCAGATTACTCTCCGAGGACGGGTTACGCCTGTCGGTGGTATCAAGGAAAAGGTTTTGGGAGCGCATCGCGCCCAAATTTCCAAGGTCATCCTTCCATGGGCCAACCGGAAGGACGTTGAACATGACGTTGCGCCTGAAATCCAACGAGCCATGGAGTTCGTGTTTGTTCGTACGGTCAACGAAGCGCTCGAGGCTGCGTTCGGCAAGAATGCATTGGGATGGCGGAATAACGGATCCTTGCTCATCGAGAGCAGGCTATGAAGACATCTTCAGTCGTCTGTAGTTATCGTATTTGTACAGCTAATCGTTGTCTCTTGTTGTAATAACCAGCGCTTTACATTCGCCCCGAAACTGGCATTCTATTTTCATGGTGGTACACGTTATAATGCTTTACCTAGGCGGGTCTGGAGATAATAGTTCGGTGGTCGTGAGATGAGAGGAACAAAGAAGGAAAAGAAAACGGAGCGGCGTTAGCGTAGAGTTTGTGCTGTTCATTTACGGGTTGCTCGCCGTATGAAGCCAGCCACAAGAAGCGTGCCGATTGCAGCAGCGCCGCCAACCAACGCCATCCCGATGTAGCCCTCTAACGATGAATTGGCGTCAGTGCCAGGCGTGTGATGCGAATACGCACCTCGAGCGACGCCCTTGTCGATGAGCTGCGCAAGGCTTATTGCCTGCATGTTGGTGGGCTCCTTGTCGAGCAGTAATGCTGTAGACCGGCGCTTAGTGTGGACCGACACAGACAACAATAGCCACGGACCGTTGAACTTCTTTGCCTCCTCAAAGTTGCCCATCTTGTAGTGTCCGAGAGCGAGATAGTATAGACATTCGCGTCTACGCGTTGGTTCTGCACGGTATAGTTCTGCATGCGCATGAGTCGGGTAGGTGCGGAGCTGTACAGATCGACTAACCCTGCAGCAGCCGAACTCCCTCTACTTGGTGTTGTCGTATGGGAGCCTTGACGAGGCCCCAGGCATAGTTGAACTTGGATTGAACGGTGACATAGCCCTGAGCGAGCTCCTTCTCGTATTGCAGACGGAGTACCTGGTTCCGACTGAGCATTAGGTGGCGAAAAGACGGGGAGTACGCACTGCTAGCTCGTCGTATGTTAGAGAGACCTCGGCGTCGACCGCGACGGGGAGCTCGAGGTTGGTCATGAGTGCTCAGAGTGACTTGAGTTGTGAGAACGGCGTGATTGGCTTGCTTTGCGCGTTCATGGACGGTACGTCGGTTCTCCCCTTTCATCCATTGCAGGCCCCATTCTTGCACGAGCGCTCATGGTGCATTCTCCGCACCATACAGCTAGCTAGCACTTGAGGCGCCGGTTCACTCACGACCGAATCATTCTTCTTTTTATACAGACCGCCCAAGAGAAGACCGCTACCGCTCTCGCGACCACGACCGGGACAGCTACAGAGACCGCGACAGGGACCGCGACCGCGACCGTTACGGAGGCAGTCGCCACGACGATAGGCGCGAGCGCCCACCACGCAGGGATTACGACGACCACAGACGCCCATCAAACTACGACGAAGACCGACGCGGGGGTTATCGTGGTGGACGCGATGACGACCGTGGACGGGGTCGAGATGACGGATTCCGTGGCGAGCGCCGTGGAGGAGGAGGAGGCGGCGGCGGAGGGGGAGGCGGGCGACGAGGAGGGAGGGATGGGTTTGGCTCCCAGGAGAGACGCTCCCCGACTCCTGAAGGAAGTCTACCGCTGTCCCAGCGAAGGAGAAAAGCCTCTGGTTGGGATGTCTGCGCTCCTGGGTACGAACAGTACAGCGCCATGCAGGCCAAACAAACCGGTAAAAAAACAGCAACCCTTCTCCTTTTTCAGGCTCTGACGCTCTATAGGTCTCTTTAACCTCCCTGGCGCCAACAGAACCCAGATTCCTCCCATTCTTGGCATTGCTGGGCTCCCTGCACCCATGCCAGTACAGAGTTTCGGAATGGGCATTGGCGGCAACCCAAACCTTTCTCGTCAATCCCGTCGTCTCTACATCGGCAGCATAACACCCGAAGTTACCGAACAAAATTTGACCGACTTCTTCAACGCCAAGATGGAGGAAATGAAACTGACCACCAGCGGCAGTGGAAGCCCCGTCTTGGCGGTCCAGTGCAACTACGAAAAGAATTATGCGTTTGTGGAGGTGCGTCTACAGATTTTCGTGTGTGTCTTTTGCGTTGACTGTGCATCATCAGTTTCGCAGCGCAGAGGACGCGACGGCGGCCATGGCATTCGATGGAATTATCTTCATCAACGGCCCCCTCAAAATTCGTCGTCCCAAGGACTATGGCGGCGACATGGGCGGCGTTTATGTCCCTGGCGTCATTTCGACTGTCGTTCCCGACACTATCAACAAGATATTCGTTGGCGGATTGCCCTCGTATTTGAACGAGGAGCAGGTCATGGAGCTGTTGAAAAGTTTTGGCGAACTCAAGGCATTCAACCTCGTGCGCGAAACGAGCAACGGAGCATCCAAGGTACGTTGTACCCCTTGCTTGTATCTCGACTAACTTGCCTCTAGGGCTTCGCCTTTTTCGAATACGTCGACCCGGCAGCTACGGACATTGCAATCCAGTCGCTCAATGGAATGGAACTCGGCGATCGTTTCCTTGTCGTTCAGCGTGCCTCGGTCGGTGCGGGTAAACCCGAAGGCCTGCCCGCGGAGGCTTTCCCCGAAATTCCGCGACCCATTATGCCTGCTGGCGACAACACTGGCGGGGACGCACGCATCCTTCTCCTACTCAACATGGTCACTGCGGAGGATCTCATGGACGACGAAGAGTTTGGGGATATCTACGAGGACGTCAAGGTGGAGTGTCGGAGCTTTGGGCCCGTCGACGACGTACGGATTCCGCGACCGATCAAGAAGGAAAAGAAGTGGGCACCCAGCGGTGAGGTCACCAGTGCACAGGACGCTCAGCGCGTCGACGAGGCGGCCGGAGTAGGCCGTGTCTACGTCAAGTATCAAAAGGCAGACGATGCGACGGCCGCGATGAAGGGACTGGCGGGACGTTCGTTTGCGGGCCGGTCGATTATCGCGACTGTGCTAAGCGACGACAGCCAGACGACGCCTCCGTTGCATGTCATCTTCGCCCCGCAACCCGACGCCCCGCCACCGCTGCCTTCGTCGTAGTTAAATGTTTAAAACTGCTGTACTCTGCTGTGGAATTCTCAGTCTGTGCTTCCGTTCCGCCGGTCGTCTTTCCGACGGCCAATCTACCCAAAGCCAGTTAACTGCTATCCGCGATACACTGGACGCGTCGCGCACCCAAGCGGCCTTGCATTCGCTTCCAGGTCGTCAGCCGCAACAGAGGTAGGCAGCAGCTCACGCGTACCGGTACGCCTCACTTGCTGATTGTCAAATGAAGCGAATGCGGGGGTCAGTAAACGCACAAGTAGTCCATACACAAGGTACGGTCGTAGTTATTCATATCCATACTTCCAAGAAACGTTGGTTCAGAACGCGACAGATGGGTCGACTAACCACTTGAAGCTGGCTTCAGCGGCCTTGGCACATGGACTAGAATCGGCGTCAGGCTGCAGAATTGTGGAGTAAAGCAGAGATACTCTGCGAATTTGCTCTCTACGCGACCCTTGAAGACGTCTTTGTAGTTCTGTGGCTCGACATTTGCATGAGGATGGGGTAGGTCAGCGTTTGCATGAGGAAGGTCATCCTCTGCCATGGCGGACTTGATCAAGCGCGACTTGGAAGCTTGATACCAGCTCCCCCTGGTGAGCTTCCTCAATATATCCAAAATCCGAACTTACGACACTCTCTGTGCAATAAAAAGACTCTTATCGCCTCCCAGGCCGTCCCAGCGCTGCGATGGACCCCGACAAGAAATCTTCCGTCGATGTGCCCCCTGCCGCCGATGCAGCAGAGGTCCCTGCTCTCGATTACGACCCTAACATCGACGCAGCGACCACGGTCCGCCCTCCTATCGACTACAGCTCGGTCGACGCGTTTTTCAAGAGCTCGGCACGCCGGATTAAAAGTGTTTGGACCAAGCGATTTATGCTGTCCCTCCTTGCCGGCCAGGTCGCCGCGATCTGCATTACCTCGACAAATGTGAGCTCAGATAACGGCTAGGTAGCTTGAAGAGACTCATGGGTATGCAGGTAACGACGACTGAGCTGGTTATGCGAAACTGGGCCCTTCCTACGACCCAGAATATCTTTTTGTGCGGCTTTACACGATAAAACCACCCGATAACTGACGAGGGTAGATACTTTTCGCTGTTTGCTGTCTACACGCCGTACACCATGTATCGCTGTAAGTATCGCCGCCACCGTCGATCTCAGGCTGACCCGCGGAAAGATGGACTTGGAGGCTGGGCGCGGATGGTCTTCCGCGACGGGTGGAAATGTCCCTGCTCTGCTTTCTGCGTCTACGCGATCTAACAAACGGCAGATCTCATTCTGGCTGCCGCTGACGTCGAGGGGAACTTTCTAGTTGTAAAAGTGCGTGGCTTGCCCCCGCTCCGTTCGCCGCTGACGCCTGTCAGGCATACGAGTACACAGACCTGCTTTCGTGTATGCTTCTCGACGCTTGGGCTACGCCCGTCGTAATGTTTTTTTCTTACCTGTACATGCGCCGCGGTTATCGCTGGACCCAAATTCTCGTACGCCGACTTCTCTCGGCTTTTTACCCCCTGATTTCTCCTCGTCTAGGGCGTACTAGTTTGCATCGCCGGTCTTGGACTTCTCGTCGCGTCTGACGAGATTACAAACAAGAACTGGGTGCCGACCGCGCGCGGCAAGGGCGATGCGTTCATGATTGCAGGCGCGACGCTCTACGGCTTCAGTGATTCTTTATTGCCTTCTTTTACAACTTGTCTGATTGAAACCCGTAGCAAACGCGACTGAAGAGTTCTTTGTCCGCAAACGGCCGCTTTACGAGGTCGTTGGCCAGCTTGGCATGTGGGGCTTCATCATCTGCGGCGCGCAAGCTGCGGGCTTGGAGCACGACGGTATGAAGACCGCTACATGGAATGCGTCCATAGCGGGTTTGATCATCGCCTACACTGCGGCGATGTTCATCCTCTACACGGTCGCGCCGCTGCTATACAGGATGGCGTCTTCGACGTACTATAACTTGTCTCTCTTGGGTGCAGACTTCTACGGCCTCATCTTTGGTAAGCAGCGCACGATTACTTTGTCAAGACGCGTTCTCATCTCCCGCATCAGGTCTTGGGCTTTATGTACGTGTCGAGGAATGGTACTACTCTCGTCTAACATAGCATAGGGCTACTCTCCATACTGGCTCTACTTCATCGCTTTCGCTCTTGGTACGCGTTTCCTCTAGGCGGAAAATCGTCCCGACGCATCTAGTGCTTGTCGGCTTGTTCATCTACTTTTGGGCTGCGACTCGTATGTCCATATTTACTTTAGGTTCTACCCGTTCTCAATTGTTCCAGCCGAGGAGCAGGGCGACACTGATCCCCATGCCCCCGAATACGTCAAGAAGAGGCAGGCAGAAAGCGTATAATGATACACGATAAGTATTATACGATTTGTAACGAATGTGGAGGTACTAGATGAAACGGCGCGAGGAGTTGTTCTCTTCCTCGAGCTTCTTCTCGAACTTGAGCGCGGTCGCGTTTGGCACGATGTTCAATACGTTTCTTCATATACCAAGCGGTGAACGCAGCGCCGAGGGGCCGCGATGGAAGTGGTGGTGAGGGTGCATTTGACGCGCCGTGGACGCGTCTCGGGTTAGCGTCTGCCTCATCACTTTAGGGCCGGCGGCACCGTGCACGACTTGACTATGCTCTTCGATGTTAACGTGTGTATTGCTTTGCCGACGAGACGCGTCCTCACCCTTCATAGCGCAAGCTATTCAGCAGGTCAGAGCGAGTAAAGGGCGTCGACTTTCACCCCACAGAACCCTGGCTGCTCGCCGGTCTCTACAACGGCTCCGTCAATATCTACAACCACGAAACCGGCGCAGTCGTAAAGACCTTCGAGGTCTCGGAGGTCCCCGTCCGCTGCTGCAAGTTTATTGCACGCAAGAACTGGTTCGTCGCCGGCTCCGACGATTTCCAGCTTCGCGTTTTCAATTACAACACCCATGAAAAAGTTGCCGCCTTTGAGGCACACCCCGACTACATACGATGTCTCGCCGTCCACCCCACCGCACCCATCGTTATCACCGGCAGCGACGATATGACTCTCAAAGCTTGGGATTGGGACAAGAACTGGAAGAACATCCAGGTACGTGTACTTGTCTGCGATCGTGTCCTTCGTCTTCACACCTCCCCAAGGTCTATGAGGGCCACTCCCACTTTATTATGAACATCTGCTTCAACCCCAAAGACTCGAACACGTTCGCTACTGCATGTCTCGACCGCACAGTCAAGATGTGGAGTATCGGCTCGTCCACTGCCAACTTTACCATGGATGCTCACGACAAGGGCGTAAACTCGGTCGACTTTTATCCCGGCGCGGACAAGCCGTACCTTGTTACCACTGGTGACGACAAGACCGTCAAGGTCTGGGACTACCTCAGCAAGAGCTGCGTCCAGACGATGGAGGGTCATACCAACAACGTCTCGTTCGCCGTCTTCCATCCGAATTTGCCCCTGATTATCAGCGGGAGCGAGGACGGGACGGTTAAGATCTGGAACAGCGGCGCGTATAGGATCGAGAACACGTTGAGCTATGCGCTCGAGCGGGCATGGTGTATTGCATTGCGCAAGGGCTCTAACGACGTCGCGTTTGGTTTCGATGAGGGTGTTGTGGTCATCAAGGTGCGTGAACACGACTGTATGTGTGGTTATGGTTGACGCCTGTGCAGCTTGGGCGCGATGAACCGACATACAGCATGGACCCTTCCGGCAAACTCATCTTCACGCGGAACCAAGAAGTCCTCTCTGGCAACCTGCAAACCGTCGAGGCGCCAACGTCGGACGTCGCCGATGGCTCGCGCCTGCGTTTCTCATCCAAAGAAATCGGGCATACCGAAATCTACGCATCCTCCCTCTTCCACTCTCCCAACGGCCGATTCGTCACCGTCGTCGGCGACGGAGAATACATTACTTACACCGCGCTCGCGTGGCGCAACAAGTCGTTTGGTAACGGTCTGGCGTTCGCTTGGGCGCCGGATTCCAACACCTATGCGGTTTTGGAGAGCAAGGCTAAGCTCAAGGTCTACAAGAACTTTAAGGAGAGGACAACGAATCCCATGAAGGGCGCAGGAACGTGGTCCGTTGACGGAATCCATGGCGGGACCTTGCTCGGAGCTCGCGGCGCTGGTTTTGTTGTGTTTTGGGACTGGGAGACCGGCGAACTTGTTCGCAGGATCGATGTTGACGCGAAGAACGTACGTGTTGAGCTCCTGCACGGCCCGTTTTCTAAACATTGCTTCCAGCTTTACTGGTCAACCACGGGCTCGCTTGTGGCCATCTGCGCGGACGATGCATTCTATATCTTACGTTTCGACCGCGAAAGGTACGAGGAAATCCTTGCGTCTGGAGAGGAAATCCCAGACGATGGTGTTTCCGAGGCGTTCGAGATCGTTTCCGATGTTTCCGATGTGTAAGCAATTTCTTTTGCAGGTTTCTTTTCGACTATATGTTTTCCTAGCGTCAAAACCGCAAAATGGATAGGCGACTGCTTCATCTACACGACGACCACCAACCGCCTGGCGTACTTCGTAGGAATCGAGTCGTACAGTATCAGTCCGTTCGATACGTGCGTGGTGCCACTTGTTTGTCGTCCCCGACATGTTTTTAATCTGACCAGGCCATTGTACCTCTTGGGCTACATACCCGCGCACAACCGCGTCTACCTCGCCGACAAGGACATGAACATCCACAGCTACAGTTTGTCCTTGGGCGTCGTTGAGTACCAGACAGCAGTTTTGCGTGGAGATATGGCCGGCGCTGCAGAGATTCTTCCGACACTCCCTAAAGACCAACTGAACAAGGTCGCACGGTTCTTGGAGGGCAGAAGTATGTTCTTCTATCTTGACTTTCCTGATCTAAGATATTTAGATCTCAAGGAGCTCGCGTTGAGCGTGACGCACGACCCCGACCACAAGTTCGACCTTGCCCTGCAATTGGATGATTTAGAGACGGCATTGGAGATTGCCCGGACGACACCTGAGTTGGAGGCGGAGCTCAAATGGAAGTCGCTCGGAGATCGTGCGCTGAGTGCCTGGCAGTTCAGCCTCGCACGGGAATGCTTCGAGAAGGGTAATGATCTGAGTGCGCTCATGCTGCTCCTGCTGGCGACGGGAGACAGGGAAGGGCTCGAGGCACTGGCGGCCAAGGCTGGTGGGTGGGGAAGAATGTGTCGCGCATTGAAACTGACCTTGCGGAACAGCGGCCAAAGGTCAAAATAACCTGGCTTTCGCATCGCTGTTACAGCTCGGCGACGCCAACGGGTGTGTCGACCTGCTGATAAACACGCAACGAGCACCGGAAGCAGCGCTGTTTGCCCGGACATATGCCCCAGGGTCCGTCTTTTCTTGCACTGTGTGGGAGCGAGCTAACTGTTGGTCAGGCAAGTGGGGAAAGCTGTAGATGCATGGCATGGGGATTTGGAGGGGAAGAAGCGGCCGAAGATTGCGGCAATGGTTGCGCACCCGCAGAAACAGAGTGAGCTGTTTGAGGAGAGTTCTCTGGTAGATGTACAACCATGATGGGGCTATAAAAGGGCGTTTGCATGCGTGACGGCTTCTTCACTCATTTCTTCGACCCACATTATTGTACCACCCCGAGTTGTTCACCTCGGGAGCGGTCTACAGCGCGTCGTAGAGCGATGAACTTCAGCTGGATATCCCTTTACTGTCCATAGAGTCGTTTTCCTTACCAGAAAATCTACAAACCGTACTTTTTTCATGGTCGCGTGTCTGGCTTGCCACATGGTCCGAGTGTCCCACGTCGATAGCAGAAGCATGTCTGCTCGCCGCCGGAGAATGCTAGCAGGGCACTCTTGAAATTCCCAACTTGCATGATGAATCCGGCGGCGGCTCTTGTTCACCCCCTCCAAGTCGCTCCCGCTCCGGTCGCGCATGGACGCTCCCGCGTCCTTTGCGTTTCAGGCTGCCTACGAGCGCGGCCAGCCCGAGGATGAACCCGACAGGTCCAAAGGCCCCAGCAAAAGGAAGCGCTTGGCCAAGGTGCGTCCTCGCCTTTTGCATCCTTACAACTCACAGCCGCCTCCCAGGCTTGTAAGCGGTCCCATTAGCGTTTATCCACCCACTGAAGCCCCGCTCATAGGCACCGCTTGCCACAAATCGAAGAGGCGTTGCGACGGTGCGTGTTTGTGCGAACGACGCGCCGGGCTCCGCGGAATTCACCCCTCGTTTTGCAGGCAAGTCACCGTGCAGCAACTGCTCCTTTGCAAACAAGTCGTGCGCGTACATCGGGCGCGCCGTTGCTGCGCCGGGTTCTGCACCTGCTCCCGACGCGTCAATTGCATCGAAGCCTCTACGCGGCGCTGGGTCGCGACCCAAGGCACACACGGAAGACGAGGAGCTGAACCGAAAACGCGTCCAGAGCTCGGAATTCGACAACATCAACGCCGCCCCGCCGCCTTTCGTGCTCGACCATGCCCTCACTCGGGAGTTGACTAACCGTGCGTTCTTGCTTTGCTTTTCCTTCTAGCTTGCACTCCATGAATCTCATTTCGCTTGCTACAGTCTTTTTCGCGCATGCACATCCCGTACGCGCCGTGTTCCACAAGCCCACCTTCTCCGCGTTGCTCGCTCAGAGTCGTGTTCCGTCGTATCTACTCCTTGCCATCTGCGCCATCGCTGCTCCCTCGTCCCGGCAGCCCCGATTCCGCGCCAGTGGCGCGCCGCCGCGTCTGTCGGGACGGCAGTTTGCCTCCGAAGCAGAGGCGCAAATGTTTGATGCTTCTGGCCATCTTGTTTGCGACGCAAGCTTGTTCACCGCACAGGCGCTGTGTCTTCTCATGGTGCATGATCTGGCGGTCAAGGACGCTTCTGCTCCACCCAACGCGCGTTATCGCGGTGCGTTTTGATGCTGGAGCCTAGGGCGCGTTATTCATTGTTTGTGGCGCGCAGATTTGGCCCTGCAAATTCTTCGTGCCATGGGGGTGTTCAACTCAGAACCGACCGCCAACGTGGTGCTCACACCCGAGTCAATACATGCGTCGGTTGAGTGCGAGTGCGCCCGCCGGATTTTCTGGGTGATGCATGTTTTCGAACTGGCTGGTTCCGTTTACAGTCAACGGTCCGTTTCGTTGAGTGAGAATCAACTTCGTCTGCGACTGCCTGTGGATGAAACGAGTTTCGAACTTGCGGTTCATTATCCCGCTCCGGGTATGTCTGCGTCCTTTGGCCCATTGGTTGCTCGAGCTTACGCGTCTGTAGAATATTTACATCCCTCTGCTCGTGCACAGTCTATCTCCGAACTAGGTTGCACCATTCGCATCCTTTCTCTTTACGCGCAGACTGAACAACTTCTTGCTCGTCAGCGCTACTGTTGCCTATGTACCGTCCGCGAGCTCATCTTGATTCAGGTCCAGACGCTACGCTGAATGATTTTGCTCAACTTGAGCAACGCGCGGAAGATTGGGTGGCGAGCCTATCGGACAATCTCAGATTTTCGGAAGAGAACCTGGCAGTTCAGCAATCCATGTTTGAAACGAGCTCGAATATGGGAGCGTGGTGCTTCTGTTGCATGCATGTGTCTTATGTGGGATTCGTGCTTGCGTTAGCCGCGGTAAGTCGCATGCTCACTACGAACGTCCTGCTAATGGCAAGCGCGATCTAGGGAAGGAGTATGATCCTGCAGTCCTCGCCGTCCCCACGTCCGCAGTATACGACAAAGAGGCTCGATTCAATCATGCAAATGTTAGGCGACCGACTGAAGAACAGCGTACTCCGTGAGTGGACTTGACTAATGCTCTTCGCGAATAGCTAATCTTTTGGTTTAGTGGGTACCATCATTTGGGTGAGCGCCACACTCTTTGGCTGGCATGCATTAACCAGGACTGCCCAGATCCAGATGAAATATTGCAATCGCGACGATGCTCGTATACGTTCTCTGTGCAGCGAATATGCAGAGTTGTGGGGAACACGTATTGCGGACCTCGTCGTTCCGCTGGCCATTCCTCGCGCTACAGCATCTGCAACGTACGCTCATAGCGCACCGCGGTTGATCCCACCGTCTACATCGTCGCAAATCCCGCTTGGTCGGTCTCTTGACGAGCTGCGGCTGCACAATCAAAGCAACTGGTCGAGTCCGTCCACGTTTGCGAGCCTCGACAGAGAAGAGCTCTTGAAGAATAACGTCGACGCGGACTTACCGCCTCGCAGCGGACATTTGGGCGAATCGCTGCCTTCGCTCAAGTCATCTGGGCTTCTCGACTTTAGCTCAACCCCGCGCCCTTCGTCTTCGCATCATGCGCCTGTCGGGCTGCAATGGCTTGCGCACGAACCCCGTTAGCTGCACGGGTCGCCTGCGGACTTGGTGCTGCTGTTTAATGGTTGTATTACCTTGTCCATAGTTTAGCATTTCGTAGTTGGTAGGTCTCGGTATGTTACAACCCCTTTAATTAATGTGTAATGGTCCATGGCGGAGGTATCTAGGCTTCGGGGGAGATGAGATTGCGATGCAGTTCGGGCTTGACCAGGACGACGCGGTCGAGGAGCTTCTTGACGACATCCTCCTTGTTCTTGGAGAACGAGTCGGATATGTTCTGCAGGGCGACCTCTGTCTCCTTGTCGACGGCGGTTTGGGCACTGGATGTTGTGCCAGCGTGCTAGGGGCGATGAGCGGCGCAACTTAATGGTGTTGTGGGGCGTACTGAGGCCTCGAACGCCTTGAACTCTTCCTCCTTGGACTTCTTATACGCTTCAATCTCCTTCGCTGCCTCTGCCCGGGCGTCCTTGAGTTTCTGTACGCGGTCTAGGTGGTGATGAGCTGGGTGACGGAGGTAAGAATGAATGGGGGACATTGGCGAGCCTGCTGGACGATCTTTTGGGCCTCCTTCTCTGACTCGAGTAATGTCTGGATTCCGATGGATTGGGCTGCCTAGTGCGGGGGATGAGCTGGTTGACGGCGGCGACGACTGCGACGCTACCATGGTACGGGATCAAGACTCGCTGGCTGGATCGGGATGAGATGTCACTCGCTGTCACTCGTCTGCCTTTGCAAAAATTTGCATTGTCATGAACGACCCGCTCGTCTTGAGCCGCGCTCAGACGCGCAAACTCGTCGCACAACTTCCTCCCGACTCTCACCACCTCCCCCTCCTCAACGCAGCACAAACCACAACCCAACTCTGCGCCGTCCTCTCATCCCTCCTCGCTTCCCCCGATCTTACCTGGCTAATCGCGAATACCTACCGTTCCATTCTGCTGCATTTGTGTGCCTTATGGCTCGACGAACCCCAAAATACCGAGGACCAACTAGCGGCGATTTGCGACCTCGTCCAAGTTCATGAGGAACTCTTCCCGTGCGTGCTTTTCCATCTCCAACGCCCTCGGATACTCAGGAAAACTAGCGTATTGCATGCCATGCTACTCCAACCCCAGTTCTTTAATGGCCCCATCGCCTTTGTCGCCACAATCGAGTCGCCAACATCCATTGAAACCCGGCGCCTCCAACGCCTGCTTCTTGCTTATTATCGCATCCTCCAAGCCAACCGCGAGCTCCCCGGACACCATCTCTGGTCCCTCCTCCCCCTTTCGCAGCTCATATGGGCCACTGGTCTGGACGGCGCCGTCCGATTGCTGGCTATCCGCTGTTACGCGCTGCAGAGCGGAATGGGCGAGGCTGAGCGGGAAAAATTAGAGAATGAAGTTTTTGGAGACGCGAAAGGCGTTGAATTGCCGCTGGAATACGCGCCGGCGTTGGATGGGACGCCGAAGGAGGTCGATGCCTGGATTTTACCTTTTGTCGAGGTTCGACGCGTGCATGATCTGAGGCAGAGGATCTTGCAACCGCTGGACCTTCCGGTCGGGGATCTAGAAGATGTTATGGAGCCGGTCACCCTGAGGTACGCGTCTTGATAGCTTTTGCGATTTGGCTTAACGTTGTGTAGCCGACGTCTGGTCAATGTCGAGGGCATTTTGCTCCTTCGCTCGGACCACTCCACTACGAGCATTTCCCCCTCGTGCCGACACCAACAACGAGCACCGTCTTGCGCTCTCTTGCTACACGCATCTCCCTCCGCCTCCCGACCCTGATAAGCTCTCCTCCATCTTCCGGAAAGTCGCTCATACTATCGCATCTGGCCGACCTTTTGCATCCGGGAGACCAGCATCACCTCGTACCAATACATCTCGCCGATACTTCTCTCGATCCTCGTTCGCTGCTTGGTTCATACGTATCCTCGACTACCCAGCCAGGGACGTTTGAATGGAAGGAAGGTGTTCTCGTTCGTGCCATGAGGCAGGGGAAGTGGGTTGTGCTGGAAGATGTTGACCGAGGGAGCAATGAAGTCCTTGGGGTGCTCAAGCCACTCGTTGAGTCGCTGGGCGCTGGACGGTGGATCGGTCAGCGGGCGTCGTTGCAGGTGCCCAGTCGCGGTCGAGTTGTAGCTGCAGACGGTTTCGCGATCTTTGCCACGCGTTCCTGCCTCCCGTCTCGAAATGGCGCGTTCCCGCCGCCGCTATTTTTTGGCGCCCACAAGTTTGAGGAGGTGGTTCTTCCGACTCCGACAACGGACGAACTACAGACTATCATCAACTCGCGGTTTCCCCTCCTCCGCGGAACACCAACCCGCGCGCTCATTAATCTCTGGGAGTCGTTGAAGGCATTGGGCTCGACGGCGTCGACAAGGGATATTGGATTACGCGAACTGGACAAGTTCTGCACGCGTCTGACGCGTGTTTTATCCGACTCCTTCTCTGCAATGGAGGTAGAAACGGCAGACACAGTGCTTCTTTCTTCCGTCTTCACAAACCCGGCACTCCGTGAAGAAATCTACCTCGAGGCACGCGATGTTTTCTTCGGTGCGGGTGCAACGACCACGGCCGCCCGTGGTCATACTCAGTCCATCAGTGAGGTTATCGCCCGACACCTTGGACTCGACACAGAGCGTAGTGCATGGGTGCTCAATGGTCGTGTTCCCGAATGGTTCATTGAAAGGGACGCGAACGGACAAGCTGTAGCCGCACGCGTTGGCCGAACAGTGTTATCGGCACGGCCAGCTCAGAGCGCGATCCCCAGTTGTAGTTCACGACCCTTCGCGATGCACCGACCCGCGATTTGTCTGCTCTCTCGGATATCTGCAGCGGTCGCGTTGGGGGAGCCGGTACTGCTTACCGGAGAGACTGGTACCGGCAAGACGAGTGCTGTCACCCATCTGTCCTCTGTGCTACGCCGGCCGCTCATTTCGCTCAACCTATCGCACCAGACCGAATCGGCGGATCTTGTGGGCGGCTTCAAGCCGATCGATGCACGCATTCCAGCGTCGGCCCTGCAAGAGCGGTTTTCTGATCTGTTCGGAGCGACATTCAGTAGGAAAAAGAACGCGACCTACGAGGAGGGTGTTCGCAAAGCGGTTTTGGAAGGAAATTGGAAGCGGGCGGTTGCCCTTTGGAAGGGTGGTGTCAAGTCGGCCAAAGAGAACTTTGCCAAACAGGCAAAGGAGTCCATGTACGTTTTTTCGCCGTCGGTTGTATGGCAGAACCCGATAGCTACAGGTTTGAGTCCAACGAGAACACAGATGCGCCGCGGAAGAAACGGAGGATTGAGCGTAGCCTCAAAGTCTCCGAGGCTAGTTGGATCGCTTTCGAGGAAGAGATCGAGCAATTCGAAATACAACACGTTCAAGCCAAGGGCAAGTTTGCGTTTGGATTTGTGGAGGGTCCATTAGTGAAGGCTTTGCGCTCCGGAGACTGGTATGTCAGCTTTTAGGCTCGATCTATCGCCTCACGTTTGACTAGGGTATTGCTCGATGAAATCAATCTTGCGAGCCCGGAAACTCTCGAATGCATATCGTCGCTTCTGCACAGCCCAACTTCTTCCATAACACTCACGGAACAAGGATCCCTCGAAGCCGTTCCCCGCCATCCCGATTTTCGCATCTTCGCGTGTATGAACCCTGCTACGGACGTCGGAAAAAAGGACCTGCCCCCAAATATCCGTTCGCGATTTACGGAAATCGACGTGCCTCCTCCAGACTCTGATCGCGAAACCTTGTTGAGCATCGTGACGCAGTACATCGGCGACAAGGCTGTTGGCGACAAGGCTGCGATTATGGACGTTGCCATGTTCTACTCGACAGTCAAAGATCTGGCGGAGCAACGTCGTATTGCAGACGGATCCAACCACCGACCGCATTTCAGCATGCGGACACTTGCCCGAGCTTTGACGTTTGCAGCGGACATTGCAAGCGCATATGGGCTACGGAGGGCACTTTGGGAGGGCTGCTTGATGGCGTTCACGATGGTGTTGGATGCGCCTAGCGCGCAAATGGTCCGGGAACTCGCAGAGAAACATATCACGTCCAAGCTCAAAAACCAACGGTCGGCGTTAACGAGGGATCCTGCCCCGCCCCAATCCGGCGAATTCATCAAATTGGGCCCGTTTTATATCGAACGAGGACCAGCTGAACCCAATCCCGTCGAGGATTATATCATGACGCCCTCCGTTGAGGTCAAACTCATTGACCTGGCTCGCATCATCACTACTCGCCGATTTCCTGTTCTCATCGAGGGCCCGACCTCCAGCGGCAAAACAAGCTCAGTGGAATATCTCGCAAAACGGACGGGCCATCGCTTCGTGCGCATCAACAACCACGAACATACGGATATTCAAGAGTATATCGGATCCTATGTTTCCGACCCTGCAACCGGGAAGCTCGTGTTCAAAGACGGTCTTCTCGTTCGAGCCTTGCGGAATGGGGACTGGATTGTCCTGGACGAGCTCAATTTGGCGCCAACCGACGTACTCGAGGCGCTCAACCGACTGTTGGACGACAATCGCGAGCTTGTAATCCCTGAGACGCAAGAAGTGGTGCGACCGCATCCTCACTTTATGCTCTTTGCGACGCAGAATCCGCCCGGCCTCTACGCAGGCCGTAAAGTTCTTTCGCGCGCCTTCCGGAATCGGTTCTTGGAGGTGCACTTTGACGACGTCCCTCAGACCGAACTCGAGACGATTTTGTGTCAACGATGTCGCATCGCGCCTTCCTACGGCAAGAAGATCGTCACGGTTTTCACGGAGCTGCAAAAACGACGTCAAGCTGGGCGCGTGTTCGAAACCAAGCAAGGCTTTGCCACTCTTCGGGATCTGTTCCGATGGGCAGGACGCGACGCGGGGAGTTATGACGAGTTAGCGGTGGACGGGTACATGTTGTTGGCGGAGCGCGCGCGGAGGCAGGACGACAAGGTCGTGGTCAAAGAGGTCATCGAATCCATCCTGGGCGTCAAGATCGATGAGCGCACGGTATACGACCTTCACAAGCCTGGGATTGACTTTGGACAATACCTCGGATGCCCCGTCCCATCGGCATCCTCCGAGCTCATTTGGACTCGCGGGATGCAGCGGACCTTTGTTTTGGTCAGCCGGGCGCTCCGTTTCAACGAGCCGGTCCTTCTCGTTGGCGAAACGGGTTGCGGTAAGACCTCGGTCTGCCAAATTTTTGCCGCGACGACCGCGAAGAGACTGTACGCCCTCAACTGCCACCAGAACACCGAAACCGCGGACCTCATCGGCGGACTCCGGCCAGTTCGGAATCGCGCCGCGCGGGAAGCCGAGGTCTATCGCGTCGCCGTCGAGGCGCTACAACCACTCGGCGTTGAGCTACATACCGCCGACATCGACTCGGTTCAACGTTCCCTGCGTGCCGAGTTGCAGTCTGCGTCCCTTGAGCCCGAACTGCGCAGTCGGCTGGAGACTATCTGGCGCGACTGCATTCGTACAAAGGCCATTTTTGAGTGGCACGATGGACCACTCGTTGAGGCTATGCATGCCGGAGATGTTTTCCTACTCGACGAGATCTCTCTGGCGGACGACTCTGTCCTCGAACGCCTTAACAGCGTTCTCGAGCCGGCGCGGACACTTGTTCTTGCCGAACGTGGCGGGGACGATCTGGAGAATCCAATGATTCGGGCGGAAGAAACGTTCAAATTGGTCGCAACGATGAACCCAGGTGGCGATTACGGGAAGAAGGAGCTGTCGCCTGCGCTGCGAAATCGGTTCACGGAGATCTGGGTTCCGCCGGTAGATGAACGGGGCGACTTGGAGCTCATTGTCGATCAGATGTGGAGACACGCGCCTTTGCGGTCATACACCGCAAAGGTTCTCGACTTTACCGAATGGCTATCGGCGAGAGTCGGAGACCGCTCTTTGACAAGCTTGCGGGATATCTTGGTATGATTTGGCTGCCTCTAGGTTGCTGTTCTGAACCCCTACAGGCCTGGGTCGAGTTTTCCAACTCAGTTTATTCGGACGATGGGATGACAACTGACGAGATTTTCGTACGTGTTTCGCTCTGCTTTGTCTTTGCTTTCATGTTTTATTACAGCACCATGCAGCGAACATGACATTCTTGGATGGACTTGCGTCGCTGCCCCAGTTAGCAGCCTATACCTCAGACGCGATCCGACGCCTCAAAAACGAAGCCCAAACTCAACTGGATGTTTTGGCGCCGTTTTCGCCCGCCGACGCGTTTATCCCAAGCCTGGACCCGCGGTCGTGGATGCAGCTCGGCGCGTTCGCTGTGCGGCGGGGTGCCGAAGACGCCTATGCTCCTTCATTCAATCTGGGTGCACCGACGTCGCAGGATAATGCTGTGCGCGTCGTGCGGGCTTTGCAAGTGCACAAGCCGATTCTGCTCGAGGGTAGCCCGGGCGTCGGGAAAACGAGCCTCGTTACCGCCTTGGCGCAGGTTGCTGGCCATAGGCTATGTCGGATCAATTTATCGGATCAAACCGACATTGCCGACCTCTTCGGCTCCGACTTGCCTATTGATGGCCAGGCATTCGCTTGGAAAGACGCCGAGTTCCTTACAGCTCTGCAGCGCGGGGACTGGGTTCTTCTTGACGAGATGAACCTCGCTCCCCAGGCCGTCCTGGAAGGTCTCAATGCCGTTCTCGACCATCGTGGAACCGTGTACATTCCTGAGCTCTCTCGGTCATTCACTCGCCACCCAAATTTCCGTATTTTCGCCGCTCAGAACCCTCTCAACCAAGGCGGTGGCCGCAAGGGACTCCCAAAGTCCTTTGTCAATCGATTCACCAAGGTCTACGTCGAGGAACTTATGCCGGGTGATTTACTCCTTGTCTGCCAGCATCTCTTCCCTGCTATCGACCAACCAACGCTCCGGGCCATGATAGAGTTCAATTCAACTCTCAACCACGAGGTTTCCGTCAAGCGCTCCTTTGCAAGAGCCGGCAGTCCTTGGGAGTTCAATTTGCGTGACGTTCTCCGCTGGGCGTCCCTCCTCCGCTCCGTCCAGCCCAGTCTTCATCCCGGAGCTCTTCTCCGTTCTGTTTATCTCGAACGCTTCCGTGAACCCGAAGACAGGCTTCGTGCGCGCCAGCTCTTCGACCGCGTCTTTCAAGCACAGACATCCCAAATCGCCCCGAGCTGGGCAATCTCGTCGAGTTACTTCCAGATCGGCTCCTTCCACGGTCCTCGACAAAATTTCATTCCGTTATCGCGTCCGGGTCGTGTCCTCAAGTCGCATCTGGCTGCGTTGGAGTCGGTTGGGCATTGCATCTCGCAATCGTGGCTGGCGATCATTACTGGCTCGCGCAACGACGGAAAAAGCGAAATGCTGCGGGTTATAGCTAGCCTGGCAGGCCGTTCGCTGCGCGAGGTCCACCTAAACAGCGCCAGCGATACGATGGACATTTTGGGCAGCTTCGAACAGGTTGATCGGCGTTCCCATACGGTTGATCTCGTTGATTCGCTCGTCACGTTCGCTGACTCGCATTACAACTCGGCCACCGGCTCCTCTCCCGGATATCACATCGCTCGGGATAATCTCCTCCGTGCGCGCCATGCTCGTTCGCCCGATATTCTCCAAGCTGCGACTGCTGTTGTCGAGACCCTCTCTCTGATAACAAACGACCCAGCCAAATTGCAGTCCCTCTACTCCCGCCTACAGCAATCCGTGGTGGCAACGGACGCTCTGGGTGATTTCGAATGGGTCGACGGTCCTCTGGTTCGTGCCATGAAGCAGGGCGAATGGATTGTTCTCGACGGCGCCAACTTGTGCAGCCCGTCCATCTTGGATCGTCTCAATTCGCTCTGTGAGCCTAACGGATTCCTTACTCTCAGCGAGCGGGGATACGTCGATGGCGCTGTCCAAGTCATCAATCCGCATCCCGACTTTCGGATATTCATGACGGTCGACCCCCAGTACGGAGAACTTTCGCGGGCAATGCGCAATAGAGGAATTGAAGTCTACCTTTCACCAGCTGCGGTTCCCGAAGACGCTTGTGTCTTGCAACATCACCTACGGCTCCCCTCCGTAGACCTTGCCCTTGACAAGTTCGATTGGTTGCGACGCGGTTTACGTTCGGACACCTCTTTTGACGAAGGAGGCATGTTTCTTTCTGGACGCGCTGTGGACCATCATTCTTCACTGTCCAGCTTCCTCGACTATCCCTTTCCACCGGCCCAGCCGTCTGTGGCTTTGCTTTACTTCCTCGCGCGTAGCATTCCGCCTCCAGAAAGAGCTGTCATTCGGAGCCTTCTCTCGTACTTCAAAGGCGCTGGTTGGGACGTCGTCCTCAATCTGGCCGAACAAATTCCGAGCAAGGAACTCGAAACGGCATTTTTGGCTTCTTGGAACGCCCAGAGCTGGGCGCCGCTTGAGTTCATATCCGGGCAGGTACGCTCAACTGGTCTTCTGATTTACTGTCCTCTTATGCATTCTCAGCCACTCAGCTTCGTCTTGAATGCGTTGAACAAAATCGAAAGCGATAGTTCCGCCCTGCCGCTTTTACGCGCAGTCGATCTTGATGTCGCGCTCTTTGCTCATCTCACGGAAGTGACTGGCACTCGGATGGTAGACAAATCGCGATTGTCAGTCGAGATTGAAGCAGCGGTTGCCGCTGCGCAGAACGCGAGCATCGGAACGCTCCAAAGATTGGCTTCTCCTCAGTGGTCATGTCAGGTTTGTCGTCCATCCGATCCTTGGATTCTTGCGAGCTAAAACCGAGAACTTTAGACAACCCCCGAGCTCGCTTCCAAGACGCTCCGCTTAGCGAGCGAACTGCGCAAATTGCTCACCGAGGCGCATCTCGACTATTCGACTGTTCACGTTCTAACCGATTGGCTCGTTACGACTGTGAAAGACTGCCCGCTCGAGTTTGAGGTTTTGGCCGGTCATGCCAGGACACTTCGGGACCTTATAGCCTTGTCGTCAGGATTAGGCATGAAAGAGATATGGCGCAAGATTTCGATGAAAGGGATCGAGGACGTCCGCGCGTTGGAATACTTAGATCAACTTGCCCTTGGACTCGAAGACCCTGGTTCGTTTGCGCTTTGTCTATGCCGCCCAAGATCTTACGCCCATTCAGCCCTCCGTCGACAATGCTTTGATATTGTTTGCTTGCGAGCGTTGAAGCAGGACGAGTCCAACGAAGCGATGGAGAAACTTGAAGCTGATCTCATCTCGGTCGGTGTGCTTGCCGTGACGGTCAAAACAATCTGACTCGACTGGTAGCGGCTGGAAAATGCTCGTAGCGGCCCACATATATCGGAGGCGATTATTGACTTTGATTGTCTGGCGGTCGAGCTGGGCCTTGTTTCTGCTCAGACATTGGACACCATGGTCGGTATATCATGTTTTGAAGCGCTTAGTGCTAATGGCAAATCCAGATGGTCGAACGACTAATCCAAGTCGAATGTGCGCGTCCGTCTAGCTCCTTGTTGCGTCTCGTTGGATATCAGCACCTTGCATGGGCCCGTGACGCTGGCACAGGTGCGGCTATCGGTTGGAGCCCTGAGTTTTTCTGACGCATGCATAGATACATTCTCTGCCCTTCTCCGCATCCAGATGCGCTGGCTCACCGACGTATGGGCGAGTCCAGGCGAAGTACTTCGTTCCTCCCGCTTCCAATTTGTAATATCTGATGACTGTTCAGGAAGGACCCGCACGACTTTTTCGCCCTTTCCAACTCAGTTCCGTGTTTTCTTCGACGTATGTTTGCAACTCGTTAATTTCCGCCTGCTCAACAAGTGTAGCGACTTGCAGGGCAGTCCGTTGACGGGTCTCGCGCAGCTGGAGAGGGCAGTTCGTCGGGGTTCAGAACTGGCGTCGCTTCAATCACGACGATCTCTGGCTCGCGTCGAGCAGCTCGGATTAATGCTTGACCAGTCGATGTCGTTGGTGCGTTTTGTCGCTCTCTTTACGCTCAAGCTCACAAGTAGCAGATTGCCGCATGTTTCTCCACAGAGGCGCAAAATTCGATGTCCCTAGTCGATTCGCCCATCGACTCGCGGCATCCCGTTCTCCGCGAAGCAGCTGCGCGTCTTCTAAAACCGGCTTTTGCTCGTTGGAGTGCTCAACCGACAATCACGGAGCTGGGCTGGTCATGGATCGGTCTGAGCCGTCTCATCTTTGAGCTATTCGTTCCCGATGCGCCAGTCGACCCTGCAGCTATGCAGAACTGCGCGATACGATTCTTGGAGAACGAAGAATCTCTGCTAGCCGAACAGAAACGGCTGCACTCGCAACTTGAACAAGCCAAGAGCGGCAGCTCCGAAAATGTCATCGTGCGATATCTGGACGCTCAACTGGCCGAAACCAGGGTGCGATTACGCGACGAACCCATCGTGCCCAAACGCGGAAACGTTTCGCGGGTACACCTTTATTGGTCCGAGGTCGCGCAGTTCCAAGTCCACGTTGTTTCCAAGGTCCATCCATTGCTTGATACCTTGGACGAGCAATCACTACCCCGCGAAAACGTCCTTCAACAGTCCATGGCCGGTTTTTGTCAGAGGCTCGATTCGGCGTACCCCGATTTTGCTGATTTGAGCACGCCGCTCAAACTGGCGACGATGTACTTGCGACTCGGACTACGTCTCGTGGCGAGTACCCTGCAATCGTCGTCGAGTTTAGACAGATTCTCGACCGCTCTCGTAGCATTCCCTTCTGTGCAAGCGGCCACAGACATCTTGGCGCTTTCGACCTCCCCTCCTGTCGGCATCACCCCGATCCGCCAAATTCTGCTCAGTCTTTCCGCCGTCGCGTACAATGGCGTCGAGACGCGACTGGCCTTTGTCGAAACAGCCTACGCCCAAGCGCAGCGCTTGTGGCTCATTGATTTGAGCCGCAGGAAGGAAGAGGGCGCTGAATCGAGTTCGCTCTACCGGCGGAAGGATTACAAGGACATTGGGGATGCGGAGATGGAGGAGCGCGAGTTTCTTGCACTTTTCCCGTCGTTCGAAGATGTTTTCGAGGACCCTGGGGCCGAAAAAGGCACTGTCACACCAGGTCACATATCAGATCACGTCTTGCCCGCAGACTGTGGCTTGCTCTCTCGACTTCATTTCGCGCTTTTCGATGATGGTGGACGAGACATACTCGCAGAACTGCGCCGCACCATCGTCGACAATCTGGTTAAGTCGCACTTCTCGTCGCTGTCGGACTCGATCGACGCGACCAGTCTCCCATTCCAGCTCTCGACTCTTCACCGCGCCCTATCCTCCCTCGCAACTCCGCCAACTGCATCTTTCAACTTTTACACCGACCACAATGTTGCAGAGTCCAAAAAGGCAACCCATGTTGTCCAGGCGCTCCAACAGCGTCTCCAAGTCCTCGTTGAAGAGTGGCCCGATCAAATGGTCTTGCACCATCTCATCGCTCGCTGCGGCACTGTCCTTGCTCTCGATCTTGCCAGTCCTGTGGCAAAGGTCCTTTCAGCGCTCGAACAGCTACTCCTGCAAACAGCTGACTGGGAGATCTATTCCAATCGGCACAACACCCTCAAGGAACACCAGACAGCTCTCACCAACCTCATCGTTGAATGGCGCCGGATGGAGCTCTCATGTTGGAGTGGCATTCTGCAGTCTCAAGCTCGCGAGTTCGAGGCAGGCGTCGCCGAATGGTGGTTTAATCTCTACGATGCCACCGTTCGTGGACCGCTGGACGCGATTGAGCAGGAGCCCCTCGAACCGCACGAGGCCCTTACCAAGTATCTCACGTCGCTCATCCCGCTCCTCGACGACTTTATCCGTGGCAGTCCACTCGGCCAGTTCAGCATTCGCATGCGCTTCCTGGGGACTTTCGAGGTTTACTGCACCCAATTGGCAGCCACCAAGGCGGGATACTCTCGTATTGCTCTCGATCGCGTTTCTCATGTCTTGAACACCACTCGCTCTTACTTCTCCCTCTTCTCTTCCAACGCGGCGAGCAGGCTCTGGGAGCAACGGAGCACATTGGAGAAAGAGCTTCGCGGGTTCATTAAGCTTGCGAGCTGGAAGGATGTCAATGTGCAAGCGCTGAAGGCGAGCGCGCAACGGACGCATCATCAGCTGTACAAGCTAATACGGAAATTCCGCGACATCCTCCGCCAACCGGTAACCGATTGCATGCGTTTGACGTCGGCGGGCGAGCCCGAGGCGCAGCCCCTTCGACTGTACGCCTCTCTTGTCCCCGAGTCCTTCCCAGTCCCGGACTTTCCTCCCGCGGCGGCCAAAGCTATCCATCTCGACAACCTTGCGCGCACGTTTGAGCGGTTCGCCGGTCTGTTGTCGACAAATGTGGAGTCCGCGGTCAATTCGCACTCTGCTCTTGTTGTCGACGACTTGGCGGTCAACATCATTGCGACGAGCAAGCAACTAGCGGCGGTAGCAATTCCGGCTGCGGCTCCGGCGGAGAAGCGGGTAAAGCTGCAGAAGGCTCTGACAGTGCGGAAACGCAAGGCATGGAGCGATCTGTTGAAGGAGTTGAGACGGGCTGGGTTTTCTGCAACGCCCAAGGCGAATGTGCTGACACAACAGGCGGACATGCGGTGGTTGAGGGAGCAGCCGAAGCTGATGGAAGACACAGGCAAGAGCGACGAGTATTTTCACCGGCTTGTGGGACTGCTTCCTGGTCTACGGTCGTCTCTTTCGAACCATCATCCGGATGTGGTGACTCGGGATCTGCAGAAAGGCGTCATGTTTGTCGAATCCGTCTTCTCGATGGCCGTTGATGCGCGAGCGCGGTAAGTCGAGCCTGGTTTGATTGGATCCTACTAATATTCCATTGCAGGCTTGCGGACGCGTTGAAGCTGTACCAAAAGCTGAATGACCTGTATCTGCGACTCGGTCAACTGGCAGAGTGCCCATCCGTCACATGTCACAGCACAGCCATCACGGATCAAATTCGGCATCTCACCCATGCTCTTGACCAGCTTGTTATGGCAATCGCCGAGATCACTGAAGGCATTCGTACATTCGCATCCCTCCACAACTCGGCCCAATACCAGTCCCTCATTGACGAGACAATTCAACTCGAGGCTGTCACCATTACTACGAGGGACGTGCTCAAGACTGTCATTGGCAATGTCTGCCTTTCACCACAACCCATATTGCTCCAAGGTATCTTATATCTCGCAAATAAACTGTGTCTAATCTTGTTCAGACGAGTACCTTGTGGTTTCCGATGCGTTTGCCCATTTGCAGCATGTCGAGCAGTCGTTCCAGCGTTGGCTCGATGCATACCCTTCCCTCCGACATCTCTTCGCACCAACAATAACCTGGATTCAATCCCAATCCCCGACATCGTTTTCTGCGAACCAGACTGCCGTTCTACCACTCCAGGATACCGACCTCGTCATTGACTTGCTCCTTGTCCACGTCCAAGCCCTCGTTTCCGCATGCCCTGTTGCCCACCAAGACACAGCGGGAGACAGATTCATCGAATCAGCATACCATGTTGTTCGCAACATCACGCAACTTCTTAAGCTGCAGCAGACTGTCGAATGCCTCGACGGCGTTCTGCTCCAGTTGGCCGTAAACGGAGGAAACGAGCTCGCAGCTCGTCTCAATCGCTTCCTTCCCTTTGTCGAGCTCTACCGTCGCTTCGCGCAGCGCCAGATCATCGCCCACAGCGAATGGACCAAAGCCCTGTTCAAGCTGGATTACGTTCTGTGTTCCATTGCAAGCACACTTGCAAAAGACGGGTTCTGCCAACCGCCCGATGGAGATTCGGATGAGGCGGGAGGCCAAACGGTGGACTCTTCGGATGGTGTCGGCTTGGGATCGGGAGAGGGAACCCAGAATGCGAGCAAGGAAATTGAAGAAGAGAGTCAAGTCGAGGGTCTCAAAGGCGACGACAAGGAAGACAGTGCACCGCCTCCGGAGCAGTCGGCCGAGGACGACGCCATCGAGATGAGCGAAGATATTGGTGGCGAATTGGAGGACATGCCGGAAGATGGAAAGGACGAGGGAGAAGAAGACGACGACGACGACGAGGCCAGTAACGCTGATCCGGAGGAGCACCTGGGCGATTTAAACGCGTCTGATCCCTCGGCGGTCGACGAGAAACTTTGGGGAGACGAGAAGGGTCCGGATGACTCGTCACAGAAGGACGACAAGACAAACAAAGAGCATTCGGAGGAACAGACGGGAGATTCCGAGGTTGTGGCGAAGGAAGGGGAACAGCAGGCGAAGCCGAAGGAGGAGAAGAATGGGGAGCAGACGGCGAAGAAGGATGAACTGCCTGTAACGGAGCCGGAGGACGAAGAAGCGGCCGAGGGCCAGGACGACCGTCCCGATGCTAGTGCTGCGCCTATGGAAGACCACATGCCCGACGCCAATACGCTGGATCTCCCCGACGACATCAACCTCGACAACGACCAGGACGCACCCGACGGAGACATGGAGATGGATGATATGCCAGAGGACGAAATGATGGATGAAGACGGTCCGGAGCCAGCGCCTGAACGCCTAAATGAGCCGGAGCAATCAGAAGATTCACCCATGGAAGACAACGCGCCTCCCGAGAACGACAAGGACGCGCTCATGGAATCCGCTCAGCAGGAATCGGAGGAGAGTGATACCCCCGCCGAGGACGATACGGAGACCGCCATCGCGAGACCGGACGTCTCCCCCGGAGAAGGTGATGTAGATCCCTATAGCCGAACGGGAGAGGATGTCGGTCAGAGTGCGTCTACCGGCCAAGCCGGAAGTTCGGCAGGAGCAGCGGGACACCAGGCGACAGCGTCAGAGGACAAAGCCAAAGATGAAGAAGGGTATGCACTGGACAACATTTTCGCAATCCCTTTCCGCTGACATCCTCTTTATAGGCCCAGCCAAAGCAATCAAGAGGATAATGTGGCACCTTCGGAATCCCAACTCGCCGGTACTGTCGCAGATGGCACGCAGGAGGGCCAGGCGCAATCGGAGTCGAACACTCAACTCTTCACCAATCCGCTTCGCAGTCTCGGTGACGCTTTGAAAGAAATTCGCCGACGTTTCGATGAGATCTTGGAGGCGAATGATGATCCAACGAAGCCGCCTTTGGGCGACGACACGTCAAAGGAAGCGGAATATCTGCGGCCGGACGACGAGGACCACGACATGCAAGCTCTCGGTCCGGCTGGAGAAGAACAAGTCGCCAAGTTGAACGAGCTAACGCTTCTCGACGAGGTTGGGGCGAACAACATTGCTCCAATGGATATCGACGAAGCTTCCGCAACAGAGCAGCACCAGGACGTCGACATTCATGCACTTCACCAAGACCAACGCGTTCCTGGGCAAGACCGGGACGACGACGGCGCAATCGTGCATGATACCATGCTTGATGGTGAACGTCGCGTTTCGGCCATTGAACATCGCTCTCTTCCTGCTCAAGTTGACGATGGCGAGGATGTCGAGGTCGAGTTGCGGAAATGGCAGGCAGATGGGGTTCCCGAATCAGGAGCCGAGCGCATTTGGAGGCTGTACGAATCGCTTACGCACGATTTGGCTTATGCTCTCTGCGAGCAGCTCCGGCTTATCTTGGAACCGACTCTGGCGACCCGTTTGAAAGGCGACTACCGGACGGGCAAAAGGCTCAACATGAAGAAGATCATTTCGTATATCGCTAGCGATTATACGAAAGACAAGATCTGGCTTCGTCGGACGCGTCCCAGCCAGAGAGAATATCAAATCCTCCTTTCATTGGACGATTCCAAGTCGATGGCCGAGTCGCATTCGGTTCATCTCGCCTTCCAAACACTCGCATTGGTCGCCAAGTCGCTTACGCGACTGGAGGCAGGTGATGTTGCAATCGCCAAGTTCGGGCAAACCGTCGATATCCTGCACGGTTTTGAGGACGGGCCGTTCACGGACCAGGCTGGCACCAAGCTCATGAGCGCGTTCCGATTCGATCAAACTGCGACGAACATGCTCTCGTTGATCGACGCGAGTTTGCGTGCGTTTGAGGCCGGGAGGGAACGTCGGGGCACGAGTTCAGCGACCGCGGCGGATTTATGGCAGCTCCAAATCATCATTTCGGATGGCGTCTGGCAAGGACACCAGGACCACGACAAGTTGCGGACGATGTTGCGCAAGGCGGAGGAGCAGCGGGTTATGATTGTGTTCATCATCGTCGATTCGCTGCATTCAGCCGCTCCGACGGGGGGCAAGACGGCAATTCAACGGTCGATTCTGAAGATGGAGAAGGCGGTCTACAAGGACAACCAGATCCAACTTGAGCGGTACCTCGACTCGTTCCCTTTCGAGTACTATGTGGTGTTGCGGGAGGTGGATTCGCTGCCGGATGTGTTTTCTGGGCTGTTGCGACAATTCTTTGCGCGTATTTCGGAGGAGTAGAATAACAAGTAAATATTTGGCCGATTTGATCCGACCACCAAATGTTGCTTCCAACAACGCGCACCGCGTCGGCGCGGCTTGCTCGCCGCTCGTTTGCCACTGTCGTCGACAATGCAGGTCTCAAGGTCGCCTCGATAGATTCGAGCCAGCCCACTGTCTCCGTCACCGTCCTCGCAAAAGCTGGCCCCAGATACCAGTCCAAGCCCGGTGTCGCGCACGCTCTGAAAAACTTTGCGTTTAAGGTGCGTCTTTGTACTCGCCGTGAGGGTGCTTTCTCACCCGCATACAGGCAACTGGCGACCGGTCAGCGCTGGGTACGATTCGGGAAAGCGAGCTGTACGGTGGTGTCCTGTCGTCAACGCTGTCTCGGGAACACCTCGCGTTAACTGCAGAATTCTTGCGCGGAGACGAGTGAGTAACCCGTTGGTCCCTTGGGTCTTGCCCTGAGATGTTTTGCAGGCAATTCTTCGTCGACGTTCTGTCGTCTGTAATTTCCTCGACCAAGTACACCCGCCACGAATATGAAGAGCTCGTGCTCCCTGTAATGGAAAGCGAAATCTCTGCTCTCCATGCGGACCCCGCCGCCCATGCTGTCGAGCTCGCCCATGCCCTCGCTTTCCGTTCCGGTCTCGGCGCGTCCCTCTTTGCCGCTCCCCATTCCCCCGTTACCGCCCACGACGTTCAGCAATTCGCCGCCTCTGCCTTTTCTAAGGGCAATATTGCAATCCTTGGCACGGGCATCTCAGAGTCCGCGCTGTCCTCACTCGCTGCTGCCGCGTCAGGCGCGACCGCCCCAGCCGCTACCGCCTCTACGTACTTTGGTGGAGAGACCCGCGTCGAATCGCACAGTGGGCCCCAGACGCTCTTCATCGGCTTCGGTGCCGCTGGCGCGCCCGGTGCTGAGCTTGCCGCTCTCGCTGCCTACCTCGACCCCAACCCGTCCGTGAAATGGTCCCGTGGCCAGTCGCCCCTCCTCCAGGACGGCGCCACGTCCGCCAAGGTCGTCTACCTTCCATACTCGGATGCCGCACTCGTCGGTGTGGTTGTTCAAGGCGCGTCTGCTGAAGGTCTGCGTGCCGCTGGCAAGGCTGCGGTTGCTGCCCTTAAGGGCGCGGCTACTCTCAAGGCGGAGGATCTCAAAGCCGCGATTGCCAGGGCCAAATTCCGTTTGGCTAGCGCTGTGGATAGTCGCGAGGGTTTGGTGGACGCGTTGGGCTCCAAAGTACAACTCGTACGCCAGCCGGAGTTGATTTGACTAAAACTGGATTCAGGTCCTTTCTGGTTCAAGCGAAATATCTCTGGACGCCTCTCTGGCTTCGCTGGACAAAATCACTGCGGCTAGCATCAACAAGGTATCCCGCTTTCCCGCGTCTCACTCGCAGTTGCTGAATTATGGCTGTAGGCTGCAACTGCGCTCGTCAAGAGCAAGCCCACGTTTGTTGCTGTCGGTAACACGACTGCCCTTCCGTTTGCGGATGAGCTTGGGCTTTGAATAGAGTTGTTGTAGAGCAGTAAATCGTTTCTTTAGGCAACGCGCCCTCTGGTCGTTCTCTCACAAACTGGCTGAAGATTGCATAGCCATAATGCATTTTGTACGAAAAGGACATAAAACTCTCTCCTACTTGAGGGGAATGCTGTAGAAGCATGATCATTACAGATGCAAAGATTGGCAAAGAGGTGTACGCACAACCGTGAGGCTGGGAAGCAAGGCCGCAATCGTCAGCTAAACCAAACAACACGGCACGACACTCACAGTGCGTAGCACCGATCTGCAAACTGAGTGAGAAGGTATACACGACTACAGGGATCGCGACATACACCAGGGCGACCGTGCTTGACGGGCTTGTACGAGCAGGAGAACTCGGCAAGGTAGTGGCCGGTCATTTCGGGCTTGATTTCGACGTTGTTGAACGTCTGCATTAGAATGTAAGAATCGAGAGCGCAAGTCCACATGCTGGGGCGCACCTTGCCGTTGTAGATACCGACGACGGAGCCAATCATCTCGGGGACGATAATCATGTCGCGGAGATGGGTCTTCACGGCAGTGGGCTTCTCATTCGGGGGCGCTTCCTTCTTGGCTTTCCGGAGCTTTTTGATGAGACCCATAGGGCGGCGCTTGAGGCCGCGCTGGAACCGACGACGAGCACGGGCATGCACGAGCTCAACAAACTAAGAGCGCAAATTAGAACAGGCTGGGAGGATGCGGATGACGACGAACGTCTTCGTTGCTGAGATCGAGGAGTTTTTCGAGCTCGACTCCACGGTAGGAAAAGGTACGGAAGGTCCTCTTCTTCTTGAGCTCGGCGGCGAGAGCGGGGTCGGTGACGCTGGAATCGGCCTGGAGATGTGGTCAGCGACGGCTGCGGCGACGACGAGGAGCAGAACTTGCCATGACGGACTGAGGTCAGGTACTTACTGGTCAGGTCACAACGGTGACAGCCTCATCCCAACTTCGAGCTTGACCGTCAAGTCCTCTCCGGATTAAATGTCGGTTTTTCGTCGTCGTCGTCGTCCACGCTCTGAATTCGCTGCAGAGATTTGCGGCTTTCGAACCACTAACCACAAAAAATGCGCTACATCGCTGCTTACCTGCTTCTCCAAATCGGCGGCAACGCGTCGCCCTCTGCCGCCGACATCAAGTCCCTTCTCTCCACCGTCAACATCGACGCGGACGAGGAGCGTCTCAGCAAGCTCCTCTCTGAGCTTGAGGGCAAATCCATTGACGAGGTATGTTTGCTTTTTCAAAATTTTATTCAATCTCATCCGTTTTGCAGCTGATCGCTGAGGGCTCTGGCAAACTTGCCTCTGTATGCGCCCGACATCTACTCTCAACATAACCCGAGCTGACCCACAATTTTAAGGTTCCTTCTGGTGGTGCCGCCGCTGCTTCGTCTGGCGCTGCTGCGGGTGGTGCTCCCGCTGCTGCTGCTGCCGAGGAGAAGAAGGAAGAGAAGGAGGAGGAGAAGGTCAGTAGACGCATTGGCTTCAAAAGTATGTGCTTTATTGACAACGTTCTGTAGGAGGAGTCCGACGACGACATGGGCTTCGGTCTCTTCGACTAAACGGGCAGTTTCCGAGTTGTGTAATGCAATGTACCGTCAACGACCTTGCCTCTGTTCCTGCCTGCAGTCTCAAGTTTTCATCGGTGCAGCGCGTCGCTGGTGCGGACGCGATAGCTCTGATACAGGTTCCCTTTCAATCCATCTGAGCTTCCGTAGCGGAGAACTTTGCAAATGGTTCCGTCTGATGTTCTGCAGCATCGCCGTTTGAAACGCATGAGTATCGGGTTCTTCTTTGTTGCAGTTTGCGGCTGCTTCGCGATGTACGACGGGGACGGGTGGAGAAGCCCGATCGGAGAATGGGCGCGTCGCAGACGCGTTTCGCCGTCTTTGTTGGAGGGGGCTTATGGGATGGACGCGCGCGTCGGGACGGACAAGTGAATTATGAGTAGGGTGTGTCCCGGCCAGCTGAATGCGGAAGCAACATATGCGTGGAGATCCTCTCGGAATATAATAGACGGGGTTTGTCAACGCGATAGGAAACACGACTAGCTAGAGCGCTAGCGCCGGACTATGGCGTCCTGGTCAAGCTTCACGCCACAAACAATAAAGAAAAGTTGCAAATTCGGCCAAGGCGAGAAGGCGGAAGCATCGGGTATCTTGACAAGCATGTACAAGCCATCAACGGTTTCTGTTTTCCACCATTATGGCTCTGCGGCCGACGCCGCTGAAGCTGCTCGAGGCCCTCGACGACTTCCCGACTCCGCCGACGTTCATTCCGACGCCCACAACACCGTCGTATCCTCCTCCATTCAATCCGCCCCCTTCAAGGCCCCCAGTCGGCCCATTGCCCGCAGTCCCAGGTCCTAGCCGCCTCTCCGACTCGGACACTCTTCTCTTCCTACACTCCACCGGCGTATCGCGCTCCCGTCGTTCCTCAAAACTTTCATTGACCGGCCACCGCGACTCCATTGCGAGCAATCGCAGCGACTCGCTTCTCAGCGTATCCACAAGCTCTGTCCGCTCCTCACCTCAAACACCTTCCTCTCCGGCCCAGAGCCTACACCGACCCAGCCTCGTTTTTGCCATAGACGAGCATGCAGAGGCAAACGACGACCTGCTCGCCAGCCCCCCTCTGCTTCAAAAGGCCCCTTTGGTCGAAGACGATCTATCCCTCGACGACTTCACCATGCCTATCCCACACGCTGTTCCCGCTCGTGTGGCCCGCCCAACTCCCCCTCGGACGCCTCATACCAAGCGGGAGAGCATCTCTCTCAGCTCGGTCGCGATTCCCATGCCCGACAGCGATACAGAACCCGACTTTGACGCCCTCGATGCTCCCCAAGTCCGAGCAGGCTCACCGGATATTACATCCATACTCGCGACCACTCCGCGTCCGCGTTTGAGTAGTCTTGCGAGGCGCGTGTCCTCCTTTGATGAACCTTGGGAGGAGGACTTTATCGACGACTACGGCAAACAACGCGACACCATCTACTCTGTATCCTCCAAGGCCAACAAGCATTTCACCTTTGGCTTCCCCGATGCAAACGACTCGGTTGGCTCGCTACCTCCTGCTACCACCGATCTCGTTTGGGACGACAACCAAGACTCCGACTCGGACCTCGACCTTCACACATCCCTGCCGTACGTCTCTATACGCCATCATATCCTCTGTTGTCCATGTTCATTTCTGCCCACAGTCAACTCATGTTGCAGCATGGCTTCTTGTCCCCAGAGAGCAAGCTCCTGACCCAAGACAAGCCGGCCGGACTCTCTCCCTCTCCTTCGGCTGTATCCATCGGGAAGAAGGCTCCGCCCAAGGACACCCGAGATACTCCCAAGCGGCGAGTCCGCCATCGTGACGGCAAGCTACTCCGCGGAGGTATTGGCCTAACAACGGGATTGGGCTGGAGCGACTCCGAGGACGAGGACGCCCCGAGCGCACTTACGCGGCGCATATCATCATTAAATCTCTCTCGGAGTCAGTCCCAACTCGGCCTCAGTCGTTCAACAAGTTTAGCGACAACAACTCGGTCCTCGGGCTTTTCGCGAACTACCTCGCAAGCGCGTCGCACGCAAAGCGAATACAATGAATCGGACGCGGACGAATTTGGGATGCGGCGAGCGCGAAAGGATAGTGCGCCGCCGACGAGTTGGACCAGGCGCAGCGAGCCAGCGTCACGTCTTTCTCGGGCTCAAAGCCAGACTTCCCTCGGGCGACCGCCTTCTGTTGCGACCGAGGACTCTTCCCATACAACCGCGAGTATCAGCACCACCACCAGTGCCATGAGCACGTTTAGTTCGCCTTTGCTCCGGAGTCGCAGTCGGGTTTTGCGCGTCATGGCTGCCGACAAGCAAAAGCCTCTCCCGCGAACGCCGCTCAACCGAGTTGGCAGCAATGCCAGCATGATACGGCCGAGGGCAGTCACCGGAGTTACGCCGTTAACGATACCGTCAGCGAGAGCAGAGCCGTTGTCAATGCAGAGTACTCCCCAACCGGGCGGAACCCCGTCCGTGACTCCGACGACTCCACAAACGACCGGAATCCCTACGCCAGGCCGATCACTGCGCCCACTTCGACTGCAAGCGCAGCCGAGGCAACCAGTACTTGGCGGGGATCGTAATCCCGTGCCTGTCCCGGCCATTCTCAACGTGGGAGGACTATCGAGCTCGGTGTCATCGTCCTCGGCCATGTCTGCCTCGACAGATAGCTCTGGGATGACAACGTCATCCTCAGGACTGTCGTCGTCAACATCCGCAACATCCATGTCGCTCTTGTCGCCTTCCCCTTCATTCGCACGCGCTCCTTCGCCTTTTGGCCGTGGTTCATCTCCCTGCGCAACACCGACGACGCCCAATTTCTCGCCGAGTACGCCAACCACGCCGATGTATGACCAGAGTGGCATAGCAAGACCACGACCGCGTACTGGCACCGGTATGGCTTACAGGACATCTACCTACGTTGGAGTTGGCGCAGGAACTGGAGGGCGAGGCGGTGGCATCCCAGTTCGATCGCAAAGTAACGTTATTGGCCTTGCACTATAACAACATCCACTCCTTCCATGCATCCATCTTCACGCTAACCTGGACGGAACGGGACACTGGATATAATAACACTCTTAGCCCTTGCACATACTACCTACCTTCGTTCTTCGACCATAGTGCATTTTTTCTTTGTTCAGTGCTTTTACCGACACAAGATATCCGTTTCCTGTACATACCACTCGTTGCACATGTCTGTATCACAAACCATGGAATCATTTGCGTGAAAGTTTTTTGTCTCAGTTCGATGCTAAATTTACGGGTGTTTACTATGCCTCAACGTCCATTCCAGGGTCCGCTTGCTGGTGTTTGAACCTACTCTTGACCTTGGCCTCCAACCCGTCTTTTGCTTCCTCGACGTTTTGACCGAGCCAAGCCAGTTTGCGGGCAGCGCCCCATTGCATCAAGCCCCGATGTTGACGATGCAAGTCGTCGCGGCGGGTTTTGCCGCTGCTGACCTTGTCTGGCTCGTCCCCATCTGACACGCTAGAGTCGCTGGAGTCGCCATCGTCGTACAGCGAGTCGTTCGGCGTCGTCCCGTCCCCACGCAATGTCTCTTCTGCGGCGTCAAGCGCCTTGATTACGTCGGCCATGGACGCGTCGGAAGACGCCAGCGGCTTGTGATACCCGCTCAAACCTGGCCACAGACGCAACTTGAGCTCGAGTGTGCCGACGCGTTCCGCGCCTTCCGGCTCCTGCGCGTTTACCCGCGCACGGTCAAGAGCGTTCTTGTCGTTGCGCCATATAGGGAGCTGGACCGTCGTCTCCTCGTCGTCCACCAAATCTTTTAGCCAGAACGTGCAGAAGGCCGCGGTGCGGTCCGGCCCCAACTTGGAGCGCCGGAATTCGACGAGTAGGCATTCACCATAACGGCGCTTGACGGCCAGACGCACGGGTTTGTCGCGGTTTTGTTTCCAACCGCCGGTTTGTTGAGCGTGGAGCTTGCCTTTGCCGTTGATAGTGCGGAGGACGAGTTTGCATGACGCAAGGTCGGCGGGCAATGCGGGGCCATCGATGGCGCGCGCCGAGGGTTGGATGTCCAGTGTGCCAATGTCCCAACCGGTCAGAGAGCGCGGGAGTTCGGATTGCACGCTACGGAAGATGAGGGAGATTTGGATGCGGCCGTAACCGACGCCGCCCGAGATTGGGTAGGAGCCGGAGACCTGAGAGCGTTTGTCGAGTATGGTGCGGATGGGAAGAACGACAACGCCGATTATAGGGTCATTTTCGTGTTGCCGCTGGTCGCGTACAGCGATTATGACCTGAGCCGTACGCCAGTCTTTAATGAAGCGCTCGGTGCCGGCCGCAAACTAGGGAGAGGCTGAGTGGATATGCATGGCAATGCAGAATACTGACGAATGGCTTGCTAGTCTTAAGCTTTGTGCGGGTGCGGTACACGCGTTGGTGGTTCAACATGATCGTTGCGTACGCACTCGGAAGATCGTCACCGTCCTCCTCGGTCTCAGCTTCACCAATTTTGGTTTTGCGTGGATGGGGAACGGCTAGGCCTTCTATTTGTTCAATGTAAATTGAAAGGATACCTGACGGCCATTTCTCGCTTGGCGGCGCGCCCGCGACAATCTCGTCTCCGACATCTTTGAGCCGCATTTTCTTCTGCTGCTCAAGATCGGCCTTGCCACTGTGTTGCAAGCTGTCCGCCTCGCGGAGTTCGCGTTCAATTTGATGGGAAACTTCTTCTCGCAATTTGCCCAAGTCTCGGTCAAGGAGCTCGAGATTTTGCTCGAGGGACGTTTTGGCAAAGTAACCGCAATCCCATTCAAGGCGTCCGGGGAATTCTTTCCCTTGGTTGATGTCGGTGAAGGGGTCGGAGCGGGATGACATCTTGTTGAGCGTTTGGGACCCCTCCATAATCTCGCTCAGGTTGACCTCCACTGTGCCGAGGAGATCGTCCGCGGCAGTCCGGTCTTATGGTGCTATAAGCTGGTGAATTTCAGAGACCGAAGATACGAACCGGAATCCCAGAGTTGTAAACGGAGCTTCTCCTTTGCGTTCAGCTCGGAAGGACCGATTAAGAGATAGGCGACTTCATGATAGAAGGGATTGCCTTCGTTCTCAATAATCCTAGATAGTCGGGTTACGTTTGTTTCGTCGGCGAGAAAGGGAATGCACCTGGTCGACCACAAAGCTTTGCCCCACTTTCCCCAGCCAGCGGAAACGTATGGATCGCCGTGACGATCCCCCCGGTCCCAGATCTTACCTCCGTCGCCGTTTCTGAAGCCCGTGGCAGCCTTGACGATGATGACGACGACGCCCATTGTGTCCGTGTCCATCGCCTCGCGCCCACTGAGCATGGTCTTGAGATCAAGATTCATGCTATGTGGCGCGACATATCCGGCGACGGCGGTGTCGATGGCACTCTGCAACCAGCCAGAAAGAACAGGAATGTCCATGACGTTCAAGTGTTTGTTCATCGGCGTCAATTTGATGTTTACTTTGGGTTTGCCGAGCAGGGTGAGGACCATTGCCGATAGGAAAGGTGGGTTTGGCATTAATTGGATACGCATGCGCGCGCCAAGCTTGAGGCCAGTAAGCTCGACCCATACGGGGACGACAACCCCGCCAGTGAGCATAAACTCCATGAGGATGTGCGCGTTGCCTGAGCGATCGCGCAGGCTTTTGCCATGTGGGAGCTCTCGGTACGACAAGAGTACCTCGAGATTTACGAAATCGCCTCCGTCCCGTTCGGCGACGTCCAAACCGCGGACGTTTACAATCTCGATCGACTGAGAGCCCTGTCCTATGTCCGCGACGCGAACGCCTTGGATGAATGATGGAAGGGATGCCTTGAGTGCGTCTTCGAGCATGTCGGCAACGGAAATGAAGAGAGAGGGGTTTACTATCGGCCATAGAGATCTGAGAAGGTTATTGAACCAGACTGCACTCTCTGCGTTTGCCATTTGCTGCAAGCGCGATGAGAAAGAGACAGTATCATGCATGGAAATGGCGTACTTGGTGCAATTGGCTTTCCGCCCCATCCAGTTGGATGGGAGGACTCCGAGGTGCCCAAGAGTGCAGTATTGAACCGGCGGCTGCAGATGCTATGCCAAGGATAGCGCAACCGCTAACAAGGAACCAGGACCAGCCACTTAGATGTCTGCCGAGAATGGCCGAGATTGCGAGAATAGCTGAGCCGCCGACGAAAGACGCAGCGCCGGCGACACCAGCTAGTTCAATGCGATTCTTGCGCGCGTTGTCTGCCCACGCAGCCTCGGCGTCTGCTAGAGCGCGTAAATGCGCGTCGGAAGGGTCGTTGTGCGTGGCATTGAGGTTGACTAGACTGGAGTTGGACGAAGAGTAGCTTGGGAGTCTGATATTTGCATGGGTTACAGGGTCAAGAACGTCTTGCTGCTGGGCGCTGCCGTTGGAAGTGGGTGGATTTCCGTTGGTGTTGGTATTTGCACTGGCGTTTGGTTGGGAGGATGGGTTGGGGGTTGTCCTTCCGGAGGAGGCCATGGTAGCACGCAGCAACAGGTACGTATATCGTCACCAGTGTCATTACTCCACTTGGCTACTGCTACTACTAGCCTCCAATATTAGAGCTGTAAGCTTTATACGCGGAATTATGTCCTTTATACGCGGATTTATGTCCTTATACGCGGAATTATATCCCTTATACGCGGCGTTATATCCTTCTAACGCGTCCTCAGCAATTGACGCGACTTGATTCAGACCACCATGTCTACGCCGTCCATACGCGACTGGCTCACAAAACAGCTACTCCAGCACAACATTGTCACCTACCGCTCCCTTAGTCGCCAGTTTGACCTCAACGTCCACGTCGCCCACAAGTACTCCGTCCTTTCAATCTCCAATCCCAATCTGACGCGTCTCAGTGAGCTCGCGACCTTCCTCGAAACCAACGGCCAGAACGCGGCAGCCACGTACCTCGTCTCTGGCGAATCAAAGCCCATCGCGTACCGTGTTGGCGACGATGGAGGAGAGGACATGTACGACGAAGAGGTAGAGGGCGACTACGCGCCGCTATATGTGTCGACGCTGGTGGCAGAGGCGGACATTGAGGGTGCGTTGTGTCAGCTATTGTTGCCCTCTCTCATGTTTTGAAGCCGCCCAAGCAAGCCTGCAGTCTGTCGAGTCGGTTTTGGTATACAGTATCTCGCCCTCCCTTCCTCGCGTGTGTTTCCCGTGTTTCCAGCACATCTTTCGCGTCTTATTCCGATATTCCAGGACGCAGGTCTGCTCTGCACACCCACAACTGACCTACGTGCTGTCGACGCGAAAAAAGACGCCACCTTCGGTGCTGTAGTCGGCAGAGTCGTTGGTGCCAATGTCATCGTTCGTCCCTCTCCCGCAAGGTTCTCCAGCTAACAAACACGTACTAGAAATCCGACAAGGCGCGCTCCGAGTGGAAATCCTCCACTCCCGTCGCCGGACCGTCCAAACCTACCGCCGCAAAGGAGGAAAAGCTGAAAGAGAAAGAAAAGCCCAAACCAACGGGCAAGCTCGATTTCAGCAAGATGAAGGTCAAGAAAGAGGAAGAACCCACAAAGTCTACCGTGAAGTCGCAGGCAAAGACCGATGAAAGCAAAGTACGCGATAATTATGCGCTTACTGTTGGCCCGATGCATTTTAAACCACCGCAGACACGCGGTACGAAAAGAAAGTCAGCGCTGGCCATTTCGGACTCTGAGGGTGAAGAGGAGAGCGTCAAGGTGGTCGAAAAGTCGAAACCGAAACCGAAAGCTGCACCTGCCCCTGCTGGGTCGTCCGTTCGTGTTCGGAAAAATGTTATCCTCTCGGACGACGAGGACGAGGATGCGCCTGTTCCTGACCGTAAAGGCAAGGGCAAGACTGTGGTCAAGTCGCAGCAAGAAAAGGATTTACACGCGTTAATGGACATCGACGATGGTGCGTAGCCTAATCTTCTTCCTGGAGGCACTGTAATCTGCGGTAGACGAAGTCCAGCGCGCGTCGCGTAGCGCCACGCCCGCGCCCAAAGACGAACCCGACGAGGACGTAGAGATGATGGATGCTGAAGAGAAATCGGCTCCTGCTCCTAAACAGCGCAAGCCGAAGAAGGTCATCCCGGTCGGTAGGAACGGGCTAAAGAAGAAACGCATCGTCAAGTCGCGTTCCAAGCTGGACGCAAAGGGATACATGGGTATGCTTTTTAGAGGCACGCGTTTCCGTTTCTTGACGCGTTTTCAGTGACGGAGGATTACTCCGAGTACGAGTCGGTGGAGGAGGAAGAGGAACCTGCACCGAAGACGAAAGCCAGGCCGAAGGCAAAAGAAAAGGAAACATCGGAGGTGCCGTCGAAAGCAACAGCCAAACCCTCCCAAACCACGAAACCGAAGCCAAAACCGAGCGGCAGCTCGGGCTCTAATGGACCTCAGAAGAGCATTGCGAGTTTCTTCGGAAAGGGCAAGTAAATTTCGTATTATACACTTGGTACTAGCGTACAACAACAGGTGTATGTGGGTATCGTTACAGCTACAGAGTCTTACTTTTGAACATAACTGGTCACCAGCTGCTCGATGTCGACGATCATATCGCTCATGTCGGTTGCTTTGAGCGACCGCCCAAGGACGCTCATGTTGGGACGGAGCGGAGCGACGGTTTCCAAGAAGGTCGCAACAAAGCGATGGATGGCCGTGTTGCCCTGTCCGGGGACAGTTCCATGCCAGAACGCCGGACCGGTAGCAGCAAGAATTCCACGCAGCGCCTCGAGATGCTCGTACGAGTTTAGCCCTTTGAGGATTGCTACCACGCACGTCGCCGCGTGTGCTCCAGGGATGAGCTCTCGGCGAAACAGCTCGCCGACAAACGCGGCCTGCGCGGTTGCGGACGCGACGTAGGCAAAGGATGGCGCGAACCGGTATGTAATGGCATTTGGGCAGTCGGGGTCCCACGAAGCGATGAAGGCGCCGACGACGCATTCCCGCAAGTGCCAGAGGAAGGACTGTGCGACGTCGCGGCCATGCGCGCGGATAAATGCAGTGTACACTGCGTGCGCGAATGGCGCGATGCCGGGGGTCTCGGCGTCGGGCTTGTCGCCGCCGCGCCAGCAAAAGTGTTGCGCGAGCTCGGCTATGGCTTCGATGGGCCACGAACGCGAAGCGACGAGGGCGGAGGCGCGGGATGGGTGGGAGGGGATTGCGGAAGCACGAGCGGCGGCGGTGAAGATAGGGAACCAGATCGGCGGGGGTTTAGCAGCGGCGGGCTGGGTTGAGCGTCTGGGTGGAGAGGGTGGAGGAGTAGAAGGAGATAGCTTGGGGACGAAGGGGACAGCGCGAGGATTCAAGGCATCGTCCTTTGGGTTCCAGATGAGCCTTAGCTCGTCGTCGTCGAGGGCAGTGAGGGTACTGGTAGAGCTTGCAGGGGAGGCGCAAAGGGTATTGGGGCTGGCGGGAAACATGTTACTATGAGGATCCGGACTGAGTAGGATGCGTATTTATCGGAGCACAGACAATTGTGACTTGGGAACAAAAGCCTTGATGGAAGCAATTTACCTCTGTTACGTCCACTGACTGCTAGTTTGGACCATGCCGCACCACAACTCGCTTGCCTCGCGCCATGGTCTACTTCGAGCTCCCTCAGCCAAAGGACGACCACCATCCTCCTACAATGACCTGGCACGAAGTAAACCGCCTCCAAAACATTCGACCTTTCCTAGGTTGGAAAACTTATCCAACAATAACTTACCAAGACTTTCTGAATGCATACAAACCTGGGCCTGTCTACGACCGTAAACCTGGCTCCCGCAAACTCGAACATGTGAGTTTCTCAATTCTCGTTTCTCAGTGTCGCGCTAATGAACAAAAGACCGGTGTAATCAACGAGGGTTGGTTCTTGGACGACCGTGGGTGGACTGACACTTATTCTTTTCTGAGGGCCGAGCCAGGGAGGCTACGTGAGCGTTGATGCTGGTACGATTATCATGGCTCCGACGCGCTTACGCCCCGGTGCGCGCGACAATTGCACTGGCACTTGTTGCTCGTATCATAACCATTTCCCAGGCGTGTACCAGCACGACGTATGCGACGCCGAGTGGAAGCATTACACAGACCCGACACACGCACCAACTCCACGCACCAACTACGGATTTTATCGCAGTGTAGTTGATCTCGGGCTGGAGGCAATCGGCCAAGTTTGGAACCTCTTTGTCGCGATGAGGGAGCCAATGATGAGCGGCGACGTGAGTTTGTGTGCTATTCCCTATGTGCGCCTCTCATGTTCCAAGATGCGCCCGGGAATACTCGTCCTGGCGCGCAAAGATTACGCATTTAAGATACCACCAGGATATAGGCCCTACGATATCGATTGGACAAAGGACTGCGAGTGCTCGTCGCTGGGTATTTGTTGGTCTCTTTCGACCGGAATAGTCTCTCATCAGCCACAGTCAAAGTCTGCGAGTACACAATTCCAGACAACGGCTGCATCGAGTTCAAGGACCACATTGCCCATGGTATTTCGGATGGACGACAATTCGAGGTTCTTGCGGGAGCAGGGGACGGTAGGAAAAAGTGCCTTCTCGATGCAATCGGCGTTCAGACTGCCCCAGGAATTTACCCGATTGAGATAGTTCGCGATTCTTCGGGCTTAGTGGCTTGCGTGTATGTTTCCGAGCACTCCGCACTCTTGATTTGACGACTGTTGGGCAGCAAGGTGCGCTTCGACGGAATAGAAGACGCGAACATGCCGGACGGACGAGATCTTGGGTCGGCTGTTGCTCCAAATTCGCCTGTTGCAGCTCGGGAACCAGAGGCGGAGAAGCGACAGCGGCGTAGACGTTCTGCGGGGGATATGCTGGATGTGGCCAAGGGATTATTGTCGCAGGCTACCTGGAGTCGAAGAGCAATTCCGTAGAGAGCTTAAACGTTTACGACGGCGATCTTGATGTGCGGAACCAAAGAGTGCCACTTCGCCTTTCATCATACCACCACCGTTGACCGCGTCGCGTTCACTGCTCCCCGAGGCTGCACACGACAATGCCCGATGCAGCTCACCCCAAACGTCCTCAGCAACACGACAACTCACCCGCACGTCCTCGCGGTCGCGATGTTCACCATGAATCCCAAGACGGTTCCGCCACGAGACCGGACGGTGTCGATCGAGGGAGATCTAGAATGAGGAGGACAGAGTCGGACTCCAACTCAAACGCCTTCTCCCAAGACACCCTTGACAAAAAGTACGTGGTCGGGCTCTACAGCTTGGGCTATCTCTCATCGCGCAGGGGGTATCATGCGCTGCAATCATCCTTCGGCAAGACCTTTCATGTTAAGAAGCGCTGGAAGCTGATTCGAGAAATGGTGCGTCCATGTCTTGAGAGCTGCACGCTATCTTGACGCGTTCTCGAAGGGGAGTGGTGCATATGGCCATGTAATGTGCGTGGCTCCAGCCGGCTAGATAGAATCCTCATCCCCCACAGCTCAGCCGGGGACGAAATAACGAAGGAGGTATGTGATACGCGTCGTCCCGGATTGGACAAGTTATTAACGACCAACCATAGACCGTCGCAATAAAGCTTGTCTCGCGCGTCTTTGACAAGGTGCGTAGGCTCCCCTCGCATACTGAAACTATCTTGAACATGGTTGTAGATTCAGCTGGCTAAGCGCGCACTGAGAGAAATCACCCTCCTCCGCCACTTCACTGGACACGCAAACATTACGGGTCTAATCGACGCCAAGATGATTTCGCCTGACGCTAATGAAATGCAAGTATCCGAGCTTTGGATTCGCAGTTTCCTCTTGACGTCGCTCTAGATATATTTTCATGGAACCTATGGAAGGTGCGTTCGCTCGTCTCCAGCTCAACAAGCTCTAACGGAATGCAGCGGACCTTCACCAAATCATCAAGTGCGCGTTTCCTGCAACTAACACTCTTCTTTGCCTCATGAGACCTAGGTCTGGGCAAACTCTGACCAACGAGCACGTCCAATACTTCCTATACCAAGTACTACGTGGTTCGTACGCCGTAGTGCGGCCCACTGCTGTTGTCCCTGATTTAGAGCCTAGGAATGAAATATATACATTCAAGCGGTTTGTCCGCGTCGTCACTGGCATCTGTTCCTCAATGAGAGCACAGGTGTCGTCCACCGCGACCTCAAACCCGGAAATCTGCTAGGTATGGCTCGACAAGGAGTTTCCGCGTGTATTTACGCGCCTTTGGCAGTCAACTCCAACTGTGAACTCAAGTTGTGCGACTTTGGCCTCAGCCGGGGATTCGAAAACGCGTCGCACTTGACCGAATATGTCGCGACAAGATGGTACGACTCGCATCGTACCCATGATACCCAGTAACAGGCCTGCATAGGTATCGAGCCCCTGAAATCATGCTCGGGTTTAGGTACGACGGCTATGCAGCTGTATTTTCCGGTCTCAATCTTTGTTTAGGGAATACGGCACCGCGAGTAGGTGATCGTTTGCGAGCCTTTCAGGCTGTTGACTCGAGTTCCAGTCGACGTATGGTCGATCGGCTGTATACTGGCAGAGTTGTTATCCAGCCAGCCCATCTTTAAGGGGAAAGAGTAGGCGTTTCCTTTAGCCCACTCTGTGTCCTTATTGACGAAACATTTAGCTATGGTACGGAACTTGTGCGGTCTGTGGCGAAAACTCATATTGAAACAGTCGACCAACTGAAGAAAATTCTTGACGTTCTCGGTATGATCCTCCTCCAGTGAGGTACATGGCGTTGACGCAATGCTAGGCTCACCCGAGGAGAATGTCCTGCAGAAGATTGCCAGTGAAAAAGCCCGCGCATATGTTCGCTCATTACCCATCAGCAAAAAGCGGCCATTCCACAAAATACTACCGACGGCTGACCATCAGGCCATTGACCTGCTGAGCCATATGCTCACGTTCGACCCTGACGCGCGGTATACGGTCGCAGAGGCGTTGGAGGATCCGTGGTTGGCGGGCTATCATGAGCCAGAGGAAGAACCTGATTGCCCCGATGTTTACGACAAGTGGAGGGACATCGAAGAGCTGACGACCATCGACCAGTTCAGGAAGGCCGTCTGGGACGAGGTAAGCTCACTTTATTTCAAGTTGAGCTGCGAATCGAAGCGGTGGTCTAGATTCAAGATTATCGGCGAGAAATCCGAGGCGGTGTTGACGATGAAGATGAGTTTGAAGCTGTTGTGGCGGCTGCGAGCGCCGACGGGCAAGATTTCGCAACTGCTGTTGGTGTTCCCGAACCAACGCTGCCGGCCGTTGGGGTGATCGTCGAGGAACCCGAGCCCGAGTCCATTGCGGAGTTGTCTACTCCCGAGATACCTACGGAACAAGACGCCGAGGAGGACCTCGTGAAGACGGACCCTATCGATCCACTACCACAAGATGAGATTCCGCCACCCGCGTCGCCAGAAAAGCCGCTCCCGGCCTTCCCAACTGATCCTGTGGTCACATATGCGCGACGGTCGAGTATTCTGCAGCCACGGCAAGGATCGTTATACGGCTCGCCACGACCGTCATCGCAGCAGCTAAACAGCTACTTTGCGGAAAGCCCGAGAACGGCAGAGCCACCTGTCGGAGCGCCGGGCACAATTGCGTTCCCGTCGTCACAACCAGCGTACGTTTTCCCAGCGCGGTCGAGGACAGGGTCAACGGTCGGACGTGGCGAAGGGCAGAGGCGGCTGCTGAGGACGCTCAGCACTGTCTCGATCCACGAGAGTGCCGAAGGGCGGGCGGGCGGGTTGGCGGATATCGCGCCGATTGGGAAATACATCGTCGAAAGCCAACCGTCCGAGGCGGATGCTCCAGCGTCGGAGATGCCCAGAATTTTGGAGGACGAGAAGAAGGATTCGTCGGAGGGAGAGCCAGGGCCGGAACGGAGGAGCTTCAAGAAGGAGGGCGGCTTCTTTATCTAGGATTTGTGCTAATTGTTAGAATATGGATTACATTCGGTTTAATATCGATACATGAAGATGTTTGCAAGTTACAATGTGTCGCCGAGGATGTCCTTGATACCTGGCCGAGTGTTAAAGACGGCAGGAGGGGTCAGGCAAAAGGGCACGTACGATCTATAATATCGAGATATGCGATGCTGGCTGGGCTGTCGGGATATTCGTCGATGAAGCTAACCCCATAATCTGCGCTCTTTCCAATCCTCGGGTCGAGCGGGATGCACCCCAGCAACTCGATACCCGTGTCTTCGGCAAGCCGCTTGCCCCCACCAGTACTCGGTTTGAAGATCTGAGACTCGGTTTTACAACTCGGGCAGACGAATCCCGACATGTTCTCGACGAGGCCGAGTATTCTAATCCCGACTTTGCGACAAAAGTCGATCTCGCGTCGAACGTCCTGAAGGGCTACTTCCTGGGGAGTGGTGATGAGGACGGCGCCGTCGATGCCGCTCTCTTTGAGGAATTGGACGATACTAAGGTGTTCGTCGGAGGTACCTGGAGGAGTGTCGACGAGAAGGTAATCGAGATCGCCCCAGTCGACATCTTTGAGAAATTGGGAGATGAGGCCGTTCTTCTTCGGTCCGCGCCACATTACTGCGTCCCGCGAGGAAGGGAGCATAAATCCAACGGACATGACTCCGAGGTTGTCTTGGACGTAGACGGGCGACCAACCGGACGAGGACGAGTGAACTTGTTCGGACGCGATCCCGAGAATGGTCGGGATGGAGGGTCCGCATATATCGACGTCCATTATGCCTGTCTGTTCCGTTGAGCTTATGCGGAGAGCACATACGGAGAGGACGCGTACTTGGAGGCGGTCGTCCGCTGCGAATGCCCAACCGAGTTGAGCGGTAAAAGTAGACTTGCCCACACCACCTTTACCGGAGAGGACAAGAATTTTACGCTTTACGGTGGTCATGCGCTGCTTAATAAATGGGAGGGACGGGTCGGGCAGCTTTGGGGCGCCAGATGCGCATATTTGTTGGTTTTCGCATCCGTTGCATGCGTCAGACTTGCCAGCGTTCTCGGATTCGGTGCCCTACAGGACATTAGCGGCGTCGGATGGGATGCATGGGACGCACTGGGCAATGCTCTGGGGCGTTCTCGGGAACATCCATGACGGTCCAAACCAAGGTCCAAACAGAAGAGCGTGGCGGTGGCTGATTATGGAACTTGACCTTGGCAGCGTCTTTCCCGTCCGCCGCCGATTCGATAACGACCGTAAACTAACCCAGCCCAGGAAGAACCGCGACCTGCGACTCCAGAGCCTACAATTGTAATCTACCAACGCGATGAGGATATACGCGACCAGGACTGGCGACAGCTAAGCATCAAGTATGCGTTTTTGCTTTGTTCAGCGACGCTTCTCATCGGCAAAGGCTCGTGGGCTCACACCCACTCTGGGGACACCATCTGTAGGCACCAATCCCGTTAAAACGCGCGTTTGACTCGCGCTAGCTGGAATGCTGGACGAGCTGTGGCGTCTTTCATTGACCATCACCGCTCAATCGCGTCGGGATACGTCTTGGAACTCGGTGCAGGCGGCGGCTTGCCTGGGCTAGCTGCAGCCAAGAACGGAGCAAAACATGTGGGTGTATCGCGGCCATGTCTAGTCGTCTTGCTACATGAAACAGGTCTTACTGACCGACTACCCCGATACCGCCTTAATCCACACACTAGAGACCAATGTGCAGCAAAATGCCGCGTCGAACGTTAGCGTCAAGGTACGCTCCCACCTTTGCCGATGACCGAGGCTTAGAGGAGTAGGGATACATTTGGGGGCGGCCGGTTGAGCCCCTGCTGGATGTGGCGCCCGGCGGCTTCGACTTGATTATTCTCTCTGACCTCGTGTTCAACCACTCGCAGGTAAGAATTGAAGGGGTGGCTGAATCGTGTTCATAACAGCTATGCAGCACGCCGCGCTGCTGGATACATGTATCAAGTGCCTTGCGAAGACTGCCGATGCACGCGTCCTTGTCTTTTACACACACCATCGACCACACCTAGCCTCGCGCGACCTGGAGTTCTTCCAGAAGGTCTGTTTTATGTGTAGATGGCGCCGAGTTAACCTCTGTGTAGGCGCGAGAACGAGGTTGGACAACGGAGCAAGTTGTTAGGAATACGGAATACGGAGTGATGTTCGAGGAGGATGGGGGCGACGCCGAGGTTCGATCCACTGTACACGGGTGGGAGTTGAGGAGGGCGGACTGGTAGCGGTAGCGCAGAGGCCGTCAGGCTTTGATTCAATGATTGACGGTTTGCCCTTTGCTCCCATTACTCCTGTAGAAACCTGGAGGGACCGTTCGCTGCCCCGCCATGACCACCGACACCCAGCCGACCCGTCAGTGGTCGGGCGACTCGGAGTCCTCCTCTCGTTCGCGGTCGCCGAGGTTCCCCGGGTCTCTTCCGCCGAGCTCAAGTCGTTCGACTCCACCCACTCGTTCACAGACTGGCCCCGACCCAGGCCAGCCAATTCCACCATACGAGCTGCCGCCCCACTCCCGTAGCGAGGATCTCAACCACACCCTGTCCGCATCCCCCAAAGGCAGCCGGCCCAACACTCCAAGCAAGGACCCCACTCGCCGCACGAGTGCCGGCTCCCTGAACTCTGCACACTCGTCCAACAACTCCAACCCCAACCAGCCCCCTTCATCTGTGGCTTCTGCAAGCCTCTCATCTGCGTACGCCCGTATTCATTAGCTCTCAGATCCTTGCTGATCGTCCCGTCCCAGCTCATGCGCGTCGTGTGGGAAGCCCATGCAGGGGCCCTTCGTGCGGGCGCTGGGCACAGTGTTCCATCTCAACTGCTTCAAGTGCAATGTCCGTCGTCCGCTTCCCCCGCCCGCTCCCATTTCATGCCCTCCTCCAGGATTGCGGTGACGTCGTCGCCTCCAAATTCTTCCCCATCGAGGGCGCCGATGGAAAGCAGTACCCTCTCTGCGAACGCGATTACTTTCGCCGTCTCAATCTGATTTGCGCAAAGTGCGGGATGGCTCTGCGAGGCAGTTACATAACAGCATGCAGTGAGTGCTCAGCCCGTCTCTCTCCATCTCTCTGTCTAACCTGTGCTCCAAGGCAAGAAGTTCCATGTGGATCACTTTACTTGCTCCCTCTGCACAACTCTCTTCGGTCCGCAAGACTCGTATTACGAACACGACGGCGATGTCTACTGCCACTTCCACTATTCGACCCGTTTCGCCACAAAGTGCGCCGGTTGCAGTAGTGCTATCCTCAAGCAGTTTGTCGAGATCAACCGCAACATGAGGGACGAATGCTGGCACCCAGAGTGTTACATGATAAACAAGGTCCGTCGACTGTGCCACTAGGTCGCTTTGTACACTGAACCCCCCAACAGTTTTGGAACGTCAAGGTCGTGTCTCGAAGACCCACGAGTACCGCCGAAATCGAGCACCAGCAAGAGCCAGAGTACACCGAGGAGGAGCGGCAAGAGACTCCCGTATCGTTGAAGGACAAACAGATTCGGATGGAACAGCAGGTGTACCGCATATGGACGTGCGTCGCTTGTCTCTCGTTCTTGACCTGGTCTTACGTCTCCATAGCGTTCTCTCGGCGTTTGAAGAGTCGAGTGCCGCTTGCATATCCGACATGCTGCGGCAGGTCAGCAACGGCCAATATCTCGACGCCATCCGGATGGCCGACAAGTTCATCTTGCATGTCGAGGTGCTCTTTGCGACTATCGATGATCTCGAGCACCATTTTTACCGCCTCAGCATGAAAGGTAATTGATTTGTGCTCCCTGCTGCCATGGGGTGACCTCCACTTAGGCATGTCGCACGTCCGCGAGGCCCGAATGCTTTGCCGCAAGACGGTCGAGTTGTTCACGCTGCTGTCGCATACTCAAGAAACCGGTTCAAGGAGAATGGGAATGACGCAAGAGCTGCTGGCGTTGGTTACTGGACTGGCACATTACCTCAAGATCCTGATCCGCATTGCCCTCACCGGCGCGCTAAAGCTGGAGAGGGAGAGGAATGTCTACGAGGCCATGTCGAGTTTCCTCGATAAACTCCACTTACTTGCCGTTCAAGGAGGAAATCCCTCCGCGAGACGGATGATCAAAGGGCACAGTGGCGAGGTTATGGCTCACTCTGGAGCAAACATCGGAACGCAAGGAGTCACGTACGGCTTCCGGAGTCTTGCGCCAGAAAACGCCGGCGAATCTCCCTTTGCGCCCGGCGTTTCTTCGTCTGCAGCCAAGATGCCGTCCGATCTCTGCGTCAAATGCAATCTCACCGTCGAGGAGGACTGCGTCCGACTCGGGACATACCAACGGTGGCATTCCCATTGCGTTCAGTGCGCAAAGTGCGGAAAGAAAGCCGTGGTTCCCGTTCCGAAGGAGAAGGAACCGGCACCGAACGGCGACGATGGTGCTCTAACGCGGGATCAAACTCCCAAGGTCTCCAACTCAAGAAGACCACCCGCCAATGTCTCACTGTTCGTCTACGAAGTTGACTCTCGGAAAGAGACGCAATCGTTCGGCGAAGTACCAACCGTCATCCTCTGCACCGACCACGCCCATCCGGGCTGCCGGGGCGGCTTCCAACCCGTCCAACGATTAGAGCAATACGCCTTCCTGCTCAACGTCGCTCTGCGGAGGCTATACTTTGTTCTACGCAAGCAAGGGGTCGTGCCGTTATCTCCCGGTGAGCCGCATCGACCATAGCTTCTCCCAAACGTCCTAACGAGTGGTGCAGATACCCCGACTCACCAAGCACCACTTGAAAGTGATCCTTACAGAAATTCGGCAGACATCATGCGAATGAAATCCGTACATCTCGACCGGAAGCTCTCCGCAACCGCTCGACTTCCAAAGCGATCCACAATCGTCGAAAGTCCTGCTGGACGAACAGCACCGTCTGAGGTTCTTGCGTCCCAGAAGACGCAGGAATCAACAACGGCTTCTCACCCCCAACAGCAACCCGCTCCTCAAGCGCCGCAACCACAATTCGCCCAACAAGGCCAAGTTCCCCAACAGCGATCACCATCGCAGCCGCCATCGTCCACGGCGTTTACGAACCGAGTCCCGCGCCCTCACCTTGGGACGATGCCTCCCTCCGATTCCAACCAAGTTCTACGGCCGGCATTTGCACGAAACAATACCGAGGTCATGATCTTGGACGACAGTGCTCCGAATTCGCCCGCTGGTGGGGGAGGAGTCGCACCAACGCCATCCTCAATTGGACAATGGGATCACGCTTGCCGATATTCCACAGCTCATGGAGGTCGCTCAGGCTCGGGCAGAACAGCGCTCTCTACCACGCGAGAACGCAATACCTTATATTGCCGAGTTGAGCGCGTTGGAATTGGCGATTGTCAAGCATGCCGCCCTGTTGATGCTCACCAAGTCCCCGCTACGAGACCAGTTTGAGCTTGACGAGCTGCTTGAGATGGTTGAGACGAAAAAGAGCGGGTTCTGGAACAAGTTGTTCAAGGCTGGGGACAAGAACAAGAACGTCAAGAAGAAAGGTGTGTCCGAGTCGGTTTACTTTTTGGCCAGTTTTAATTTCTTCGAGGTGTCTTTGGCGTTCCCCTCGAGTTTTTGGTTGAGAGAGAGGGTTCCGACTCGCTACTTGGCGCGACGCGAGAAACGATGAGGGTTCCGAGCTTCATTGACGACGTCATATCGGCCATGAGGCAAATGGGTAGGTGTTATGCTCGGTGTGTTTCCCGTCTTAATCGTGGGCCAGACATGTCGATCGAGGGCATTTTCCGAAAGAACGGCAACATTCGACGACTGAAGGAGCTGACTGAGGCAATCGACCGCGATCCCTCATCGGTTGATCTGACTACGGATAATCCCGTTCAACTTGCTGCGCTGCTGAAGAAGTTCCTTCGGGATCTCCCAGACCCTCTGATGACTTTCAAACTTCACCGGTTGCTTATTGCGACACAGTGTACGTGTTCCTTTCGTTGATTTCGCTCCAACTAAGCAACTCCCCCAGCCTTCCCACAGGATGCAGACCGACGGCGATTGTTGCATCTCGTATCGCTCATGATGCCCAAGAGCCACCGAGATACGATGGAGGTCCTTTTCGTCTTCCTCAAGTGGGTCGCATCATTCGCGCACATGGATGAGTCGACGGGCAGCAAGATGGACTTGGGTAATTTGGCGACCGTCATTTGCCCGAGCATCTTGTACTCGCGGAGCTCCAACGCTGCGCGAGATGAAAGTTTTGGCTCTATTCGGGTCATCACCGCCCTCCTTGAGAACCAAGACGAGTTCTTCACCGTTCCGGAAGAGTTCCTCCCCATTCTCCACGACCAAGAATACTTTGCCAACTCCATAGAGCTGCCGGGCAAGGACTTTTTGAAGAAGGTGGACACCTACATGAAGCTCAAGGCGGGTGCGGGTCCGACAAACGGTGTACGGCCACTAAATTTACCTCCGTTCAACGCCGCCAACAATGGGAGCACTCCCCGCTTCAATAACGGTCCCAACTCTCCCGTCATGGAACGGCCTCCGTTGGGACATGGAAATTCGACTTCAATACCGCGGCCCCATCCCGGACAACCTCCCCATCCGGGTCTTCCGCCACCCTCCTCGTCGTTCTCGCCTGGGTCGCCCTTACCACCCAACATGCACAACTCGCCACGAACGCCTGAGGACTGGGGAGCTGCGCCACCGCGACCTAGTGTGAACGGTGGTGCAACGCCTTCGTCGCGTCCGTCGTCGTACATACAACCACGGCCGAGTCACGATCCAGCTAATTGAAATCAACGAACAATGCGAAATGTATATCGTAGGCGACTGTATCTGACTATTCCTACTCCGGGCTCGCCATTCCTTCTTTATTTCCCGCTTCACGTCTTGCCTGTATCACGGACCTTGCAGTACTCACGATACCCCGACGTACTTAACAAATGATCATTCAAACCAGCAAACAAAGAATAATGAGGTCAAGCAGAAGCAGACTCGCGGCGCCGTTTCTTTCTCGGGCCCTCTTGCTCGTCAGACTCCCCGTCGTCCTTGTCTTCGTATGCTGTCTCCTTCAGGCCCTTCATCTTTCGCGTTTGGAGCTTTGAAAGGTCCTGTTTCCCGACATGTATGCGTCCTCTGAGGTCGCCCATCTCATCGACCTCGATGTTCTTGCGCTTCTTGCCCAATCCCGATTCGATGTCGGACTTTTTGACCTTAGGTTTCTGCATCGCTTGTTTGAGCAGCTCGGGGTCTGCGGGAGTATGCCGCCGTAAGTTCATATCCAGAGATGGGCCCATAGGGACGAGCTCAACGCGGGGCGTACGCGTGCCGGACGCGAGGAGCTTTGTTGTGTATGTGCGGAGATGAACAGTGGGAAGGTTGGCGGAGGAGGAGGGGTCGGCGTCTGCAGAGGGAACAGACGGCCCAATGGAAACGCTGATAACATGCTCGAGGCCGGTTAGGCATATCGAGTCGATTACTTCGCCGTTAAAGAGGGATATGAGCATGGATTTGAGCTGAGCAAAGCGTGTATTTGTGTCGAAGAGGTCCGATGCAAAATGCATGAGAGGCTTGTTTCCCGGCGTGCATTTTGGTGTCTGGAGCGAGCGTTAGCAAGACGTTGGGATCGGAGTGAGCAAAGCAGAACGGACTTTTATGTCGGGCATGCCGACGCAGGATTCGACGCTGACCTCGAGCATGTCGAGTACGCGATAATCGAACATGCGAACAAAGGTCAAGCAGTTTGGCCGTTTTTTTGTCGTCTGCGCAATAACGAACATGGATGCGTCGTTCTTCTGTGCCCAGAACTCGAGAGACGCAATGGATGTCGACGCAGCGTCGAAAGGGTGTATGTCGTTCTTTTTCGAAAAGCCGATTGCGTGCGGCCGCTTGAGCGCCATGAAATCGCGCATTACACCGTTGAGGACTTGGCCGGTCTTGGTCCCATTTGCGAATACCACCGTCCGTGCATCCTCAACCTCCTTGGGCAGCCGGGCGTCAAGAGCGCGTTTGGAGCGGGCATTTTTGGGCTTGATTGTACGCAGCATGGCGGGGGAGAGGAAGAGTTAGTGCGTGACTGGCTTGCCGGAGTCGTTCATAGTCCTGGTTCATCGCCGACGCCGCTCGGTTGTCGCGCAGATTTCGGCATTGGCGACGCGTAGAGAGCCAATATGGACCCTCTGCAGATGCTTCAGAACGCCTTGAGTGTGCCAGCCAACTCAAACGAGCAGGCAGAGCTCCTCGCGACCCTCCGCACCGCGCTTGAGGCCCAACCCGGGCCAATACCAGTCCTGGTCACTGCCCTCATCGGCTCCGTCGTCGGAGCGGGCGAATCCATCCTCAAAAACTGGGTTATTGACCTCCTGCATTTTGCGCTATGTCGTGCGCCGCTCGCATTCGAGCAGCGCACACAACGTTCGTCGTCTGTGCGCGCACGAGTTATTTATTTATTTACTACGACAGTGGCGTCCCAGACACTCGATACTTTGGCCCAGCTCCTCAACGATACCAATAAAGTCCTTGTCAAAACCGTCATTTCGTGCTTGACCGCGGTCTACCCCCTCCTCTTCCGCGTCCTGTGAGCTCCCTCCAACTTCATTCGACGCCCTTTTTATTCGCAAACAGATGTGCAAACTCTAGCAATCCCGCCGCTTGGAACACACTGACCACATGCAAGAATCGCATTATCGGCCTTGCTTGGGCGGCAGAGACCACTGCAGGCATTCGGTTAACTGCAATCAAGTTTGTTCAACGCGTCATCCTCGTTCAAACGCGCGGAATCTCCGACCCGAGGGTGCGGCAACCTCTCTGCCTCCAACAAGCTCCTCACGTCTTGCAGCTGCAAAATCGCAACGACCCAAACATTTCCTTCTGTCCGGTGGATCATCCGTTCATCGCGGCTGCTGCTCTTGAGGCGGAGGGACAGCAACAACTCGAGAAAATATTTGTGATGCTGTACAAGAATACGTGCGTTCCTTTGCTGCTGCAATGCGCGCAAGCTGAACGCCTTCAGGAATCCGGACCTGCTAACCGCATCGCTAAATAGCTTGGTCAATCTCACAAAGGTCCGACCCGCTCTCGTCCCTCTTGTCCTCGCAGCTCTCCAACAATGGACGCCCGAGACGTCGGCCATTGGAGGACTGTCCTTCTCAAATATCAAGAGTGTAGAGAAGGCTATGAGGATTCTCCTTGTTCATATGATGCGGCATGTCCTTCTCCGCTGCTTCTGAACTAGGTTCTTAGCGTCTCCAGGCTGCAAATGAACGCCCCCCATGTTCCACTTATCCAGGACATCCTACAGAGGCAAACAGTCCGTCTCGAAGAGGCGGCCGCTGCAGAGAAGCGACGGAAGCATCTCGGCCTACCAGTCGAACGAAAACGGCCTGCCCCGCAATCTGTTGAACCCGAGGCAAAGCGAGCTAAATTGGACACGGACGCGTCCTCCATCTTGGCCAGCTTCGATTTTACACAACTACCCGCTCCGTTGATTACCGACCTCATTGTCGCCAATTTGGAGGCGTTTTCGGACAGTGCCCTCGCCACTCTCGTGGACGCCTATCGCAAGAGCCATGGCGGACCGTTAACAGCGCCTGGCTCCAGCTCATCGAAACCACCGCCCGCGGGCTCGCGAGATGGTGTTCGTGTAAACATCGAGGCGACGGCAACGCCCCCTCCCGTTGCCGTCAAAGAGGAACCTGTAGACCCGCTAAAAATGGTCATGGACGACGAAATCGAATACGAGCCGGATCGAATCAACCGAGAGGTATGTTTTTTACGGCTTGCCGCTTCTCCCTCTCATGTGTCTCTTCGTCTAGCTCGGAGACGACGACCCCGGAGGGAATGGAAACATCGACGTGGATGCGATACTCGCAGAAAATATGCAACTTCTCGACTTCAAACTCCCTCCTCCGAAAAGCCTCACGGATGCGGAACGTTCGGCACTCGTCTCCAATTCACTCGTTCGAATTCATGACGGAGCGCAAGAACTTGGGGTCGGGGACATGGTAGCAGCGGATTCAGCGCAGGCTGGCGGGCGTGGACCAACCGAGTTGTGGATGTTGTTGATTGTGCGGATGATAACACGGGTCGTCGACCCGGAACCTGTGGTACCTGAAAATGCCGACGAGGGTACAGTGAGCGAGATTTACGACAGTCAAGACGGGCTACGACAAAAGTTATGCGACTATATAATGTCCGACTTTGCTGCACGGTAAGGCCCATCTGCTCTTACAGCTCGTCTCAACGGTCATAGATTACGACTGGCTACTGCCTGGATGAATGAGGAATGGTACAATGATCGTATGCATCGAGATGATCTGGACTGGGTGAGCTCTGCGGTACTCGCCATTTCCACTCTAACCACTAGCAGCGGCCAAACTACGATACTTGGCTCAACCAGATTGTTTCTGCTTACCAAACATTGCTCGACGGCAAGGATCGGACATTTTCGCGTTTCCTACTCGACCTTCCTTCCGTACCCGAGGATGTGCTGGGGTTATTGCGGGAATTATGTGTAGATGCATCTAGGTCAGCTAACATTGTCTATTTGCAGCCAATCTCATATCTGTCTAGTCCAGAAAAGTTGCAAGTTGGATTCGTAACTCTGCGAGGATTGGTCATCCAACGTCCGGCCATGCGGTCAGAGGCACTGACCATCCTCCTTGAACTCACCACACATCCTGGTTCGTAGTCGTTTCCCCGCGTGAATGATCTCTCAGAGTGTGGGTCGTAGACAAGAAGACGCGTGGAGCCGCCATCAACTGTGTCAAGATATGGGTGCCGAATGCGAGCGAGCCCAACCAGGGAATCGACGCGTTGGTTCGCGGATTCGCGCTCCAGATGTTGCGGAAGCTACAGCTTCAGAGTGACGCTCAGAGCTCCAAAGCAAACGGTGTTGGAAGCGGGAATGGGCAGGACGAAAACATGGAGGATGGTCAGCTTCCGCCGGAAGCGTTAGTTCAAACACCGTATCTCCCGGAGCGTATAGAACTGCCTGCCCAGGAAGCGCAGGTGCTACAACATGTGGAGTTGTTGTTCGCTCTGTGCGTAAAGGTGCCCGAATTCTTGGACGAGTGCGTCAAGAAGTTCTCTTTGTCCCTGAAGCTAACACGGAGATTGCCAGAATATTCTCCGCGTATGGACGGATGGACGTGACCGTGCAGGATGCGATCCAAAAGCTCATTACCGCCCTCATTCGCTCACTGGGACCAACACATGGCAAACTGCTCACGATTATGCGAAGCTTCCCGCCGGGTGCCGAATCGCTGGCACTGCGTGTGTTGACCATCTTCACGGAGAATGGACGGCCAAGTGCGCAGCTCGTTGCGCTGGTGAGGGCCCTCATCAGCGAGCGAGATTTGGATGCGCGGTTCCTCATCCCGATTATTGGGGAGATGGACAAGGTTTGGTGTTTGTGTTTGACGCCACTCCCTACTCACGATTTCTAGTCGGATATCATCAAGCACCTACCCAAAATCGTTTCAATCCTCAACAACGATCCCGAAACAAAGAACCTGGTTCGTTCAGTGTTCAGCTCGATTGTCACTACGCCACCGCAAACGTTCGGCAGCGTTACTTCGAACCTGCCGAGGGTGCGCCAGAGCGAGCTGCTAACACCGCAAGAGCTTATGGCTTTGCTACACGATGCGGAGAAGGAGATTGGGTTGCAAAGCGCAAAAGAAGGTGCGGCAGCCCTTGCGAACCAATGAATTTTCATCATGACATTCTTAGCCATCGGCGTCTGCTTCGGCATGACCGATGTTTTCCGTTCGGAGGTTCTTGCGGCGGTCATGCAGCAAATAATGGACGAGCCGGTATTACCGGTCTTATTCCTACGAACGGTTCAGTCGCCTCTCTGCTTGTTTGTTCCGCTCTCATACTGTCTAGGTTATCCAAGCGGTTACGACGTACAAATCCCTCACCCAATTCGTGTCCACAACGCTGCTTTCTCGACTGATCATCAAGAAAATATGGACAAATCCGCGTTTATGGGAAGGATTTATTATGTGCGCCAAGGTGATTGCACCGGCTAGTTTTGGTGCGCTTTTGCAGCTGCCGAAAGACCAACTGCGAGAGTTGGTGGATAAGCAGCCGGGGCTAAAGGCGGGGTTGAGGGACTATGTCATAAAGAAGGCGCCAAACAAGGCCAAGGTTGCGGGGTTCCTTGATATATTTGGGGAGGCGGAAGGGACGACAGCAACGCCGCAACCCATGCAGGTCGGGTAGTTGTAAATTATTCTAGTTATTATTGTACAAGACTCACAGCTGTTGGGAGAGCTTACAAATTTTGTTCTGGCTAACACGCTTGCCTTTAACACTGTGTGATGTCCGAGTACGCGTTTCTGCAGCGACGATTAGAGAGTCTTATCTACGCACAGAGTCGCCATGGACGAGTTCTCCAGCCCGACCAGTCAGATTCCCCCGCCCTCAGCAGCCAGCGAATCCGCACCTCCTCCGCCAGAAAGGAAACGCCCGCGATTAGACCTTTCCGAGCCTCAACGCCGCAAACGCGGCATGTTCGGTGTCCTCCTCGGCACTCTATCCCAAGCAAAGAAGGAGGACAAGGAGCGCAACGCGAGCGAAGCGGTATGGCCTCCAGCCGCAAAAGACATGTTTACTGACTCTGCGTAGGCAAAAAAGCGACAACTTATTGACCAGAGACTACAGAGCAAACTAAAGCGAGAAACAGATACTGTCAGGAGGGCCGAGGAAGCACGCAAAGACAAGCTGGTCGCCAACCGCAAGGAAGAGGATCTGCAGCTCAAAGATTCCATCGTGAGTCTCCTCGTATTCTCCTCGACTGAGGTGCTCATTCGGACTCAGTACAAACTCCGGAGAGCCCGACTGCCGTTGCTCGCCAACTTCCTTCTCACCTCCGATATCATCCCTCCCTCTTCGTCTGACGAAGACCCCGCGCCTTTGCCGCTTCCATTCGCGACTGTACCGCGTACACACCCACCGCCGCTATACTACCTCCCGGCCATTCTGACGCCAGCCCAAGAGTCTTACATTGCGCGTCGCAAAGTCCAGGTTTGTGATCGCTATGCCTTGGTTAGTTTCCAGCTCATTCGACCAGGTGCTCGCGGCAGCGGATAGGGAATACACAGATTTCCTTGCTGAACGCGCGACTGGTATCGAGGAGATCACCGTTCTTCGCAAAACTGCCGCGGAGGAAGAAGCACGCAAAAATGGGGAGCAGGCTGCTGAACTCGACAAGTCTATGGATGAGGACAAGGAGCAGGCTGCAGCTGCACCGGCGGCCGAAACAGAGATGGAGGTGGACGACCACGATAGTGCGACGTTGGGTTCAGGGAGCAAAGATGCCGAAGAGGACGATAAGAAAGATGAGCCACCGACTATACCGGCCGATGGCGACGACGCAGTCGAATATTGAACCATATCTCTACGTATGTTTCTCTCTCTTCGACTATTCGAAATATGCTGACTCTGGCTGCAGTTTCGGTGTTTTGTGCGTAGCTTCTTTCTGTTCTTGCTCTCATGTGGCTGCTTTCATCTGTACTACGTACCATCGAATGAACATCTGCCTTTTGTCGTAAACAACCACAACACCTTGGTTCCGATGGCCACCTGCCGCCAAATGCCCACTTCTCTACTCCAGCGCCTCTTCTCTGCTCCTCTCGAGCATGCTTTACGCGACTTATCTGCGCGTAAAACGCGACTTGCGTCAACCCCAACAACCGTCGAGCCGCTAGTGCTGTCTCCAGATCCCATTCCTTTCTTGGGAGTTGTCGTACTTGCATTACTCGGAGGCCTCTTGCTGCGCAGCCAGAAAGGTCACTCAAAGAATCCTCCTCTCTATGGCGCCCTTTCCGAAGAAACCGTGTTGCGAATACACGCGTTGGCAGCGCGCCAGCCATTCAAGATTCCACCAAACGGCCCGGGGGACAGCGATCCGGACACCTTCTCTGCACTACCATTTTCTCATTCAGCGCGAAAGCAAAGCGTGTCTTTGTTCTTGCTTCTGCTATTGCTATCCCTAGTCGCGTTTGGGTATGCGTTGCGCGTGGTATGGCTGGCCGCCCTGGCAGCCTTTCTCTCCGACAAGCGTCACTCAGTCTCATGGACGTTGACCGTCGCGATCTCGGCCACGCTCGCGAGAATCTCATCTCCATGCACTCGCAGCATATTTGCGCTCTTGCCAATATTGCGAGCAGCGCTCCGATGGACCAACTACGTCTTTATCCTCGTCTCGGCGGGGCCTATGGCCTTACTGCACTCCTGGCATATGCGTGTCACACACCTTGTGCATCGCGTGCTCCCGGGGTACCCGCTACAACGGTACCTCGATCGGCTCTTCGCGCTTGCGTCAAGCATGGCCAGTGTCCTTGCTGGATACCACCTGGCTGCGTCTCGCGTTGCGCGACACTACACTGTAGTTCTGCGCTGGATCGCAAGATGTGTGCGGGTTTACACGCGGGTACGGGCGTCGGCGTGGTCTTCGCTGTTGAATCGCGTGCAAAACTGGGGATGGCAAACAACGAAACATGTGTTCGTCTTTGCGCTTGACGGCGCGTCCTGGCGCTCCTTTTCGGGACAAAAGATCTATGTGTGTTTTCCTCTGTGCTTCGCCAGAGAAAGACAACTCAATTGCTACCAGGTAATGTTCGGTCCAGCGCTCTTCGTAATCGCGTACGAAACCTACATGCACATTATGGTAAGTTCTGACCTTAGGTGTACATGTGGTGTCTTGGGCTGACCAGCAATAGCGCGTTCTTCCACGCTCTGAATTCGAAATAGCTTTGGATCCAATCCGACTCTCCCTACAACAGCATCGAGGGACACTCCTCCAACAGCAGCTCACACTCGGCCGTCTAGCGGCCGAACAAACCGATTTTAAGCGCAACCTCCTACAGATGCTTGACCGCCAGTTCGCCGCCCTCAACGCGAATATGCAGCAGATGACTGCGGTGTCTGACCAGACTCTAACAACATCGCGGAACGAGCCAGCTGGTTAGCAATGTATTGTTCCAAAATGGATACATAGTGTACAGTTTCGAGAAATAGAAACAACAACATGTTGACGAGAGGGAGCGGAGGGATAGGCAGACGGAGGGATAGGCAGGGAAAGCGAGACGGAGAGGGAACAAATGAAATATCAAAGTCGTCGCGTACAAGGTCGTGATATAAAGAAGGAAAGGAAGACATACGCGGCCGGTTACCACCAACGTGCCCACTTTCCCGGACTTCCGTCGACAGGATTCGGGCTCGAGTATAGGTCGCCCTTGTCATATAGTCCAGTGGGACTTGGACCAGCTGCGTTGTAGCTTCTCAGTTCTTCCGCAAGTAGCGTGGAAGGATCATGAGGGTCAAAAATTCCGCCGCGAGCAGCACTACCGGGCGTCCGGAAGGGTGAGGCGCTTAACATATTCCCGCCAGGCGTCCGGAAGGGCGAGCTGCTGTCGCTGGGGAACAGCAGCCGCTTAGGTGTAACGGGGAATATCGATGAGGAGGTTGCAGGCGCCTTGCCTTTGCGGGATGGCGTGCGCAAGGGGTCATGAGGTTCGTCGTCGATGTCATCTCGCGCGGCAGAAATTCGCGCAGGAGAGCCCGAAACAAACGAAAATCCAGCGGAAGGACTCGGAGGACCTCTGTTTCGAAATACAGGTGTAGGTGAGGCGTATATCTTCCGCGCGCCCAGGCGGCCGCGCGGAGGAGTGGAAGGGACAGTAGGGATGACTGGAGGTGGTGGCGGGAGTGCGGTCGAGATGGATCTGAGTTTCTTGTGTTTCGATTTAGAGGACGTCGACCTCGCTGCCGTGGCTGTTTTTCGGCGATGTAGAGAAGGCGAAGATGAGAGCCGGGGCTAACGACAATGAGACATATATCCCATAACGGAGGACGACATACTTTGCTTGTCGTTGGCCGTCGCTTCTTGACCTGCTTACTCTCCAACTTATTTGCTTGCGACATCAACATCAAAGGAACATCGTCTTCATCGTCGTTGTCGGAATCGTCTACAGGAGGCAATTCGAGGTCAATACCAGGCTGGAGCGTCTCTCTGTCGCTACCGGATTTTGCTGGATCGTCGATCGGAGTAGACATTTCTTCTTCGCTATCCTGAGCAGGCACAGAAGCCTCTAGCGGCGTTGGTAGGCAAGCATATTCACCCTCCTCCGGCTCGCTGAGCGGCATCGGACTCGACGAGCTCGCATGGGGCGTGAGCGCAGGAACGGACGAAGGAGATGAAGAAAGAAGCCCTGATGAGGACGGTGGCAGCGTTGGTGAAGACGGCGTATCGTCCTCGCTTTCTGGTCCAGCGTCGTCCTCGTCTTCGGCGCCAACTTTGAGAGGCGACGACGAAATGAGACGGGATTTTGGGAGACGAGGGAAGAGGATATCGGTTTGCGAATAGCTGGGAGCGGCAGAGACGCAGCTTTCGTAATAAGTCTGCTGTCCACTCGTGAGGCGTTTCGAGCCACCCGGTTTCGAATTGGGATGGACAAGATCGGGAAGGAGACCTGGCGGGTGGGACGATGCCGAGGCTGGCGCGAACCTCGGGCTAGGCAACAACGCAGGGAGCGCATTCTTCTGTCGTTTGGTGCTCTTCCGAGGCGCAGGACCTGGGCCGAACGCGTCGTCGTCGTCGTCCTCATCAATTTCATCCGCGGTTCGTTTCTTGGTCCGAGGCGCTCGCGACGCTGTTGTGATACCGCCACCTCCTCGCTTTGTTGACCCTGGTTTGCGATATCCTCCATTCGCAAAACAATCGAGGTCATCGTCGAAGATGGCCCAATATGACCGGCCAGCGGAGCGATCCCTGGTGACCTTGCGGAAGTGCACGGTTGTACTTAGGACATGGCGAATACTGTTCATCCACGTCCGTTCGCCACGCTTAAAGTGAGGGTAAACGATGCAAATCCAATCGTAAATCTCCTGGAGCGTTAAGCGATGGTCCGTGGAGGACAAGATTGCCTGCCCAATGATGCCGGCGTAGGAATGATGCGGCCGTTGCTCAGAGTACGGGCCAGGAGGGAGAGTGTAGGGCAGGGATTTCGACGCGGTAAGCGCGTCGTCTGCACCCGCTGGCGACGACACCGCGACTCTGACATTGACGGGCGAAGATGCGGGTGATGAATAGACGGGTGGTGACGAGGGAGGAAGAGGCGATTTTTGAGGGGATGCGGACGATGCACGAGCAAGGTGGGCCACTTTGACTGGGGTTTTCAGTGCCCCGGCTGTCGTTGCGCTTCGGAAAGGCAAGGTCACAAACTGGGTTCCGGTGGCGGGGGCCGTCGTCGGGTAACTTGGATAGTAGTAGTAGGGGAAGGGATACTGGGGCTTGTTCGCAGTGGTCCCGGGAGCTGGGGCTGGCTGTTTCGGGGGGCTGTGAACGGCGCGTTAATGGCGGAAAAAAAATGCTCGGAACAAGGCCACTCACTTCGACTGATGTATGGTCTCGGTGGTGACTGGGATGCGGCGGCGTCGAAGAGGCGGCCTTGAGAGGGTCGGGTGAATAGGTAAAACGCGCTCAAAAACAAGACGACGCACATCCGAGGCAGCGGCGGTGGAGGGACCCGACTCCTGTGTGGTCTCCCTGGTCGATGATGGGCCGGGTGTCGGGGAAGAGTCTCTGGTGGGGCTACTTGGTGGATCCATGTCGTGCCTCTGAGAGCGCTTCTGCTTGCGGCTGAGGCGCTGGCGTTCAAGGACGGCCTCCATGCTGCCGAGGGTGCGGGAGGGGAGGGCGTCAGTGTCATTCTGGGTCGGCGCTGGGCTCGGCGACGCGTCCCTGGCAGAGTGCGAGCCGCCATGGGGTATTTGACGCGTCAAGGAAGCCGAGACGCTGGCCGAGCGCGAGCGTGGACGCGACGGTGAGCCGGTTGCTGCGACCTGGGTGGCCAAACGCGACGAGATGGACGAGTCGGAGGTGAGGAACTCGCGCATCTGGTCGCTGCGACGACTGAGGTCCTCCTTGGTGATACCCAGCGTGTTGAGCAGCTGGGAGAGGGGTGACGACTGGGGGTCTGCAGCCATCGTGGTGGGTGGTAGGGTTCGCGAGGGATGGAGATGAATGGGATTGGGAGGGTTGAGGGGAGGATGCGGCGCAGGGACGGGGAGTACCGCGAACAGCTGGTTGGAGGTACAAGACAAGATACAGGTGAGGTAGCGTTACTTAATCACGTCACGCATTGAAGTCGTCCTCGTCCACCAGCGCCGACTGCGCAATGCACTCCTCGATAAACTCACTAATAACCAGATATCGATGCTTGGGCTTCGATGTCCGCCGCCGTAACTCTCCCCGACGACTCGTGTCGCGTTTGTCCACAATAACATGCGTCAGCTTTGGGTCGTCGAGCTCAACAACTTTCCCTCCGTTCTTCGTGATAATCGACGCGATTTGGGAAAATCTGCACGCCTTTAGCTAACCTTTTGACCCGAATCACTGCCCGTACTTGGCCGCGATGTCCTCTTCCGCTTTAGGCTTTGCAGCCATGCCATTCTCCCGCGCATTGGTTGGCGAGTCCAAGTAGAACACCAGGTGCCGGAAAATGAGGTTCTGGTCGTACTCCATCGCATCGTCTGTCTCGCCCATCTTGATAACCTGCACGGGTTGAGAAACTGTTCTGAGCAATCGGGTCCGCAAACCTCTTCCACCTTGCGATCCTCATCCGTGTCTTGATGTTCGCCAACCCGGTCCAAATGTTTCGGGTCTTCCAAATTGTTACTATCCTCGTCATCTACTCCTGGCTCGTTGGTGTCGTCGTTGTCCGAGTCCGCATCCGTCTCCGTCTCCGAGCCGGTGCTGGAATCGTCTTCCTTTTTGTTGTCGTGGACTTCGAAGCCTCTGTACCACCCTGCAAACGCAGGATCGTGCTCCTCTGCTTTGACTGCGACGTCTTTCTCCTCTTTGATGGTGCTCATGCTCGGCCCCGCCTCAGGCTCATTCATGTTCACGTCCTCATCGCCGCCGCCGTCTTGCGTATACTCGTCGTGATTCTTTCGAGCTTCCGTAGCGTGGATGAAGTATCTGCAACGGATTAGCGCAGCCCGAAATACGATAATCGGAAGCACTTTTTCTGCAATGGTGCCTTCTCTCCCTGTGCAATCGAGTCTTCGATCCACTTCGGCTTAATGATGTCGTATTTCCCCTTGTTGATGAGACTCGTAAGGGGAAGAGCTGCACAAATTAAGTCGCGTTCGATATTTCTGCAAGCAACAAACGTTTTTTGTCCACGCTCCCACTGTAAACCACTAGTTCAGGCTTGCTCAGATGGCTGGCAAGATTCGTGCCGCCGTTTGCCTTGATTCTGCCAACCGATCAGGAAACGCAAGGTCATGTTTACGCAAGAAAGACTCGCAATGCTCTCAATCCATTAACTTTCTCTACCCCTGCTTTCGTCTCTGTGTTGGGCATAACATGGAAGGTCATGTCGTTAAAAATACTAGAGACGGCTTCGACATCCGCCAGCTTAGTGCCGCCGAGAGAAGCGAGGACTTCAATCTTCGGAAATTCAACGCGATCCAAGTAACACGAGATAACACAAACCTTCTTGCTGCCAGCAACCTTGCGCTTCTTCTTGCCCCCAGTATCGGCATCCGCCTTTCTTTTCTTTACCGTGCGCATGCTTTCAAGGACAGCTAGTGGCACCGTAAATCTTCGGGCATCATCGAGCAATCCCACATACCGGTCGCGGGCATACAATCTGCAATGTCCAAATCATGTCGAACGCTGAGTGCACGAGGAAATCGCATCGTAAAAGCCATGTGGTATTGCTCTTGGGCAAGATGAGAGAGGCAGAATATTTCAAGATGGCATGTCCGCAAACCTGACGGTACAATTTCTGCCGCTTTGACCTTGAGAATGAATGAACTATTGGCGAGCCCTCTGAGATACAAAAAGGGGTAGTGAGTGAACCCGACGTACTCTTCTGGGTTGAGGTACACGTCTCCCTTGTCTTCGTGTGATTTTTTGGCTGTTTGCAAAAAGGCCGGCGGGTTTTTCGGATCCCATGGCTTCCACGGCTTTTTACGGATGTCGATGTAGTCCGAAAAACTCAGGCCGGAGCCAATGCGACAAAAACTGCTGTATCTGCAGACACATGTCAATACGGTCAGGTAAACACGGGAAGACTGACTTGGGGTCCTCATCCATGTCGGTGGATTGACGCCGATCATCTAGGACGGCGCAGATGAGCGTCGAGACGCCGCCCCCGCGATTACCGCTTCCATAGTTGCCGCCGACGACGAGCAAGTCCATTGTTTCGCCCATGTTATCCTTGGTTGGATGAGGTGTAGTTTAGTGAGTAAGGAGAGATTCACCATGTACTCTGGCTTGACCTAAATCAAGTTAGAGCAAGCGGCGCGTTCATGAAAGGATGCCTACTTTTATCCAATCGTTATTTCGCCCATTGAGAATGTACTTGGCCTTGGGATGCTTGATCACGAGGCCTTCACCCCGGCTCTCCATAACCTCGTCCAGTCTCGCGCGCACATCCTTCGCCGTCGTCCCCTCGTACTCGGTTGCATACTCAACCCGCCCTTTGATTTCCCGCACGCAATTCTTGAGGTTCCTTTTGCGCGCTCGGACGGCCATCTCGAGCAAGGATGTCCCGTTGAGGTACAAAAGATCGAATACTTTGACTTGTACGTTTTCAGCAGGTTAATACGCGTTCATGCAACTGCATACAGCACGGCCGTGGGTTGTTCTCCTTCTTCGTCCGGTCTAGAGGCGGTCAGGAAATACAGACACCACAGCGAGCCTACCTAGGGCAGCAGTTTTGAGTGTCCCAAATGGGAGATTGCGCTGAGAGACGGGGTCCCAGACGAGCATTTCGCCATCCAAGATGATGCTGAACAACTCTATCAGCGATGTTTCTTCAAGACATCGAGCGCGTACTCCGTGACTTCTTCCTTGAAAGCGCTCGCGAGCCACGGCGTCAGGCTTCCTTCACCCACGTGCTTTCCGTACAAATACGTGTAATCTTTACCCTTCCTGAGAGGCAGTGAACATTCGGAGCGATTCAGAAGCGCGATAGAGAACCTGGAGCAGTAGAAGTACTCGTTGCCGCGCTTGTGGATCTGCATACGCTCCCCGTCGAGTTTCTCCTCGATGATGAACTTGTTCCCTTCCATTTCGCGGACGGTCATCTCGATGGTTTTTGTTGGGCGTTTACACAGCATTGGCGCAAAGGCGGCGCACAACTTGATTGATTTGTCCTGAACACGATATCAGTTTCTGAACAAAGAAAATATACTGTGTACCTCTGTGTTCAAGCGAATATCCGGGTCACATAGCTGCCACGCCACTTTCTTGAGGTCGGAGCAAGTGTTGTAGAGATCTTGTGCGTCAGGATGGAAGACACTGAACACGGTCGTCTCCTTGGCGGAGATGACCATATCTGCACGATGTTGGAGCAAAGAAAACCCGGGTTCTGAACTATGATATACCTTTGAGAATAATACGCGCAATCCAACGCTGCTCCTCAGCCGTGCAATTGTTGTAAATGCGCCGCATGATGTTGGCATGCTGCTCACTGAGAGGAGATGAGTTGAAGCCAGAAAAATCAACGAGAGCACATATTTTTTGCCATTGTTCCTTGCGAGTTCATCGAGAATGCCGTTCAACTCGTCCACCGTGAGCGAGCCCTCGACTACGGATGTGCGTTTGCTGATTACATCGTATAGCACGGTGGGGAAATCGCCGGAAGATTTCTGAATGCAGATTGAGATGAGGCATAAAGAATGCGTTGAAGCTGCACATGTTGCTCTGTGGGCTTCTTCCAGTTTAACAAGCGGATGGCATCGGGGTCTCTGTTCGCCAGTGGTATGGACTTGATGTATGCCTTTGCGAGGGCCTTCTCCTTGAGGCCATAGACTGGACGTTCACGGTCTTTCTATGGGGACGTGAGGCGAAGCGATGGATGGGGATGCCACAATACCTGGGGGAGAATAAGGCGCAGAACGGGGTAGAGATCGTAGCCTATGTTGTCCCTCCAATGCTGTAGACCGTGCGTTTAAAGACGGATTTAACGACTGAGTCCTGAACGTACGTTGAACCAACCGAGAATGGCTTTTCTGCGTATGTCGTGCTTGCGCTGGTTGTGGAGACGATCGAAGAGACCTGCGAGGACGTGGAAGGGAACGCTGCCGTGGTTGCTGGGCTGAGAGGGGTAGTCGTCGTCCTGGTCGTGCTTGAGCTGGGCGTGAGATGTGGCCATGTCGCGTCGGAGGGGATGGTGGTTGTGGGGCAAGAGTCAGTCGCGTCGAAGACGTGACCGAGACTGGTTCATTTCTTGCTATGTCGACTCTCGCAGTGCACAGTGCTCGCCCAACGGACCCTAAGCGCATTGGACTATGGAAGATTGGTAGAACTATTGGCACAGGCAGCTCAGGTCCGTCTACCCCCCCAATTCGCGGCGTGCTGCCTTTGAACCAGCCCAGGGCGTGTTCGTATCGCGCGCAACTCCAAGACCGGCCAGTATGCCGCCGTAAAGATCGTATCCAAGCTGAATCTCAACTCCACCATGTCCCTGGACAACCTCGGTGACGAGGCGGAGCGCACTCAACTGGCCCTCGAGCGCGAGATCGTCGTCATGAAGCTCATCGACCATCCCAACATTATGCGCCTTTACGACGTCTGGGAGACCTCCACCGACCTTTACCTCATTCTTGAGTATGTTCAGGGCGGCGAGCTCTTTGAGCACCTCTGCAAAAAGGGCCGTCTCCCAACCGAGGAGGCGCTTGGCTATTTTCAGCAAATCATCGCCGCTATCGACTATTGCCACCAGTTCAACATCGCCCACCGCGACCTGAAACCAGAGAACATCCTCCTCGACGAGCAGTTCAACGTCAAGATCGCCGACTTTGGGATGGCTGCGTGGCAGGCAAACGGAATGCTCGAAACCTCGTGTGGCAGTCCCCACTATGCGGCCCCAGAGATTGTCAGCGCCCACGCGTACAACGGGTCTGCCGCGGACATTTGGTCATGCGGCGTCATTCTTCACGCGCTGCTTGCTGGCCGACTCCCGTTCGACGACGAGGATCTGTGCGCGTTGCTGGAAAAGGTCAAAAAGGGTGTCTTCAAGATGCCGCACGACATCGACCCGCTCGCACAAGACCTGATCGCCAAAATGCTCACTATCAACGTCCAAAACCGCATCACTATGCCCGAGCTGCTCGCTCATCCATTCTACACTTCTATCAAGCCCAAGGCTACCGCTCGCGCCGTCCCGTCTCTCGAACACATTGCACGTCCTATCGGCAGTCTAGCATCCATCGACCCCGACATCTTTGCGAACCTCCGTACGCTGTGGCACGGCGTCGCTGACGCGCAAATCGCCGAGAGTCTCCGAAACGATGAGCGCAATTGGCAAAAGGGCGTTTATCATCTCCTCGTCGATTATCGTAACAGGCATTTTGATGATTACGACGATGAGGACCAGCTCGCTCGTTCTCTGCGCAAGAAAAAGCAGCTCAAGCAGCAGCAAGCTCTCGCCCCCGTCGCCTCGGATTCAACTGTACGGACGCACGATCGAGTATTGCAGCATTCGATGCTTCCTCCGCGCGATGGTCCACCGACTCCGCGTCGAGCGGCGCGCTCACGCGCAGCATCTTCGTCGGCCGAATCGCTTCTAGTCCCTGCCATCCAATTACACTCCGCATCTCCGTCCCCCGACACCAACGTCGCCTCGGTCGTTCCCGCGGTGCATGAACATGAAATGCAGGCTTTCATGAACCAAGTCGTCGACCACTTGAGTGTCCTCCAAGTTCGGTCCGGCGTTGCTTCTCCGAACATCACAGACGTCTTCCTGGAACGGACGTGCGATGCCGTGTCTCCTCACCGCTCTGACAGCGTTGCGTCGAGTACGCGGCCTCTCAATGTTCAACGCAAGGAACGACCAACGCGGCCTACGATCGACACGAGTGGTGTTGGGAACAAAGAGAATGTTAACGGATCAGAAACCGGTATCGTCAAAAAGTCTTCGCTCAGAAACGGCAATGGATCGCGGCAGGCGCCATCCGAAGCGCGCCGAGTACAAATCATCGAACCGACGCAATCTTTACGCTCTTCCAAACTCAAAAAGCGACGCGTTTCGCCTTGTTCGCCCGCCTTCTCCGATGCCAGTTCGGCATTCACGCTCCCTTCGCCATTGGCCGCAACCCCGGTCTCCTTATCACCAAAACGGCGGTGGCTCGCCGGCGTATTCAAGTTTAAACCGGTTACTGCGACACTCACGTCCTTGTATGATGTGTACACGAGCAGGAACGAGTGTCGGCGTCTCTTGATGGGGTTGGACGTACGAGTAGTGCTGGATGACGTTGACGGACTTGGGGTACTCAAGTGTCGGCTTGAGCAAGGCCGGGACATGAGCGGGCTGGTGAGTGTTATGAAGGGCGCCAAGTTTCGGGTTGAGATGCAGAGGGTGGGATTTGAGGATGGAAGTGGGGAGATTGTGAGACTAAGGTTTGTGCACGAGAAGGGGTCTGTGGATACGTTTAGGGAGATCTTGAAGCGGGTGGAGGGGGAATGGCAACTAGACCAGACGCGTGGTGTCACATGTGACTAGTGCTAGAAATGATCCGAGATGCAGATGTAGATGTGTCCAATACTTAGTCCCTTGCTCTTGACCATGTCCATCGTTCAACCCGACCTTTGCCCGCCAACCACTCTCCCTACTTACCGACGCCTTCTCAGCCCCAATGAACTGTATAACATCCTTATCCGACTGCCCACTTTGCTCACCCTTCTAGGTCGTACTTCCTCCCCAGTCGTGCCTACGGCCTCAACGACATGTGCAGTGCGTTGTCGCCCACTAATACCCCCCCTTCCTACTCCCGAACACCAACTTCTTCAGTGCGTTTGATATTGCGCGCACCACCGGGTCCAATCACCCTCCTCCGTCTGCAAACTGTATGGGCCATTCTCTGCCTTCGCCATCCCCTCATGGCCGCTCGCATAGAGATGGCGCCGGGCTGCTACGATGCCGCGTCCTTTGTGTGCGTTCCCCAATTCAGTTGTCCCAAAATTTTGCCCCTGACATTTGTGGCTTTCAGGTACACTCCGCCAGCGTCGCCGCGCCACGCCCTAAACGAAGCAGCCCTCGCCGTCTGCTTGTTTCATGACATGTCAGGACCTGAACTGATGCAAGACGCGCTCAACGGTCCGCGCAAACTTTCCGCTGCATGTCTGTCGCGTCTCGAAGTGACGCGTGAGGAATGCGCGCCAGGCATGCACGAGTACCATCTCGGCTTCCTTTTCGTACACTCGATTAACGACGCGCGCGGCATATACATGGTCATGCACTTTGCATTGGAACTGCTGGGGCAGTCGCCGCCTCTTTCGGACGCGCAATTATTTGCGCTGCTAGAGGCGGAATGGAGGGAGCGCTGGAGCTTTCCGAGGGACCCCAAGGACGTTATTATAGAGTCTACCGAGGTACGCATCGTTGGCTCGTCGCCGGTGCGCCGGCGATTCCAGGAGGCCGCTTGGAAGATCGACCAAAACAATGTACAAAGGCGGTTTATTGTGGGTCAAGATTGGTTGCCGTCCCTCCTCTTATCCTCTTCAGGGCGGCCACTCGTTTCCGCGGATTAAACCGGTTTCTGCCCGCACCACCAATACCCGTCTGATTCAGGCCAAGTTCAGCAAAGAACAGACCGAAGCAATGTTTGCGCGTTGCAAGGCGGAACGCGTTACCCCGCAATCTGCTGTATTTGGGCTTATTAACCTTGCGTGGATACGTCTCCTCGAGGCGCATCCCGAGATACCGTCCTCAGAGGCGCTGCCGATGCTAGTGTACACTGCCATCAGTCTTCGAGCCCAGCTCGCGCCTGGCCCACCTCTTTCATCGTTCATGAGCCTCGCGCTCGGCTACCACAACATCATGCTACCCGTGTTTGGTACGCGCTCCTCCAAGCTCTTTTGGGCGCGCAGTCGCGAGGCGCAGCGACAGATGTTTGCCTACAGCCACAGCCCAATGCTGCTTGGGCGTTCAGTTGTTGCGAGCGACGAACGCGGAGTGCGGGCCAGGAACTGGGCTAGGATCGACGACGAGGAAGCAGGGTTGCTTCCTCGCCGACCTGCACCGCCCAAGGCCGGAACGTCTCCTCCGCCGCCACCCAAAGTCCCTGCAGTACCCTCAATCGCCCTTTTGGGCGTTTCGCAATCGGGCACAATCGACGGGATCTTCCGTCGGGAACGATACCCGATTTTCGAGCTCCTCGACGTCGTGGGCGGCACGCGCAAAGGGCCTGGGACCATGCTGGTTTATACTCGAACTTTTGTCGAGCGGTTTAATCTCCTGCTCCACTGGGACGCGGGGCCGTTTGATGACAAACTCGTGGCGGAGGAGTTCTGGGGATACCTCATCGACGGCTTATTCGACTACGCGCTGGGAGATCCTAGTTCGAAGGGGACCGAAGAGCGCACAGATTGCTGTGCGCCGCGCGCCATTCTTTCTCGAGCGCGATTGTAGAGTTTGGACATTTTTTATAATCTGCTTGTGGGTAATGAGTTCGTCGTGCTACACGTGTATTTTGAGTCGACAACAGAGATGCAAGAAGATGTGCGCCAGATGAACCACCATAAAACCCAGAGAAAGAGCAGCAGTGTAACCCTCGTGTAAGTAAAGCCCAATAGGAAACCAGGAGAAATCAAGTCGTCGAGGGCGGAGTCGCGGATGTAAGTGCGAACTGCCCCTTTGCTTCAGCAGCGCGGTCACGCTCGCTTTGTACGCGCCGATGGCTGGATTCGGCCTCTGCAGGTGGACTGCCTGACTGGGAAGCTGACACCGGGGCGCTCCCGCTGCGCAAGCTGAGCTTCCGAGTTAAGGATCCGAGGCCAAGGGTCCAGCGCTGACGGCGCTTGGTGAGCGATGGCGGCTCCGGGGGCGGAGGCCCTGCGCGCATCTTTGGGTGGATTATCGGGATAGTGTACGCGCTCGAGAGCTCTGCGGGCGTCGGGAAGGACGCAGGGAGGTGCTGCAACGCGGGGGGCGCGGAGATGGATGTTGGCAGCTGCGGGTGCGAGGCTGAGACGAGTGCACCGGCGGACGGCGATGGAGAGATGGAGGAAAAGGTGGGAGACATTTCGGGAGAGTTGGAGGCGGCAGGGGAGGGGAATGGGTACTCGAAGAGCTCGTCGTTGAACGGAGTGCCTACGATGGAGCTAGGAGAGTGGAGGGGAATGTCTGCGATGTTTGGGACGGGCATTGGGCTAGCCTGGAGGGTTGGGCGGGGCTGGAAGGGGTCAGGAGAGCAGATACGACGGTGAGAATGGGGGACGGGCCTTTTCTAGGTTGACGTCAGTAAGCACCCGGTCGCCATCGTCCTGGACGGGGTCGACAACATGCTCGGGATCGTCGGTGTTGTCTTGGGCGACTTGGGGCTGCTCGTCGTCGTCGCTAGGAGTAGTGACCGGCTCTCCGCTGGCTGGTTCAGGCGCCACCCCGTCCATCCATTCGAGACGCCGTCCGTAAAAAGAAAGAGTTGGTCACGGCTTGCCTCCATGTCTGAAGCTACATTTCGACCTCTGCTCTCCAAGCTAGTCCAAACTCCAGAATACTTCACTCCCCAGGACCTCGCTCTTGCCCTCGACCATCTCTTTACCCCCGACACCGTATCCCCAGTCCAGATAGGCGCCTTTCTCACCGCCCTCCATGTTCATCGCGTCGAGCGACGACCAGAGTCTCTGGCAGCAGCAGCAGCAGTCCTCCGAAGCCGAGCTCTCAAAGCTGCTGTCCAAGAACGCGAGAATGACTTTGTCGTTGACATAGTCGGCACCGGCGGCGATGGCTACAATCTCTTCAACGTTAGTACGACTGCTGCCATCGTCGCAGCTGGAGCAGGGGCGCGCGTTATCAAGGTACCGTGTTCCTCTGTCCAGCCTGCTCTGTTTGACGCGTGCTATGTAGCACGGTAGTCGTGCCTCTACATCCACATCTGGCTCCGCCGATCTGCTGCAAGCTTTGGGCTGCAAGTTTACTGCACCAGCGGCAGGAACTACTACTCCAATTCCTCGCGTCCCTTTCACGTTTATTCTCGCACCGCATTACCACCCTGCCCTCGCCGAGATCGCACCTTACCGCAAAGCTCTGCCCTTTCGTACCATGTTCAATATCCTCGGTCCGCTCATCAACCCTGCGTCGCCGCAGGGCATGGTTCTCGGAATCGCCGTCCCCGAGATCGGGCCGACATTCGCGCGTAGTCTCAAGGAGGGTGGCGTAACACGCGCTCTGGTCGTCTGTGGACACGAAAAGCTTGACGAGATTAGTTGTGCTGGTCCAACATATGCTTGGGAACTCAAGGAGGATGGCTCCATCCAGGAGTCAACACTTTCGCCGGAATCGTTTGGATTACCGGCTCATCCACTCAGTACCGTCGTCGGTGGCTCGCCCGAAGAGAACGCGGAGACGTTTAAGAAGCTCCTCAATCCCGGGAAGGATATTCCAGACGCGTTACTGCCAGTTCGCGACTTTGTGTTGATGAACGCGTCTGCGCTGCTCGTTATTGCCGGGATCGCCAAAGACTATAAAGAGGGGACCCAACTAGCCTTGGAGAGCATTACATCTGGAAAAGCCTGGGACGCATTAGAGTCGTTTAGAGAGAGTTTGTTGTTGTAGACTACTTAACCATCATTGAGTCGACGTTCCTTCAACACATCCATGCCTTCGCTGCTTTTTGGCGGCCTCCTCAGCGCGAGCATCGCTGCTCTGCTATACTCAGGCCTCAAAGTCCGGCAGCAACAGTATCTAGACTTCCCAACAGTTGGCTGTCCGCAAGTCGATGCCTTGTTTCCGACGCGCCATTCCGCGCTCCTCGAGTCCTTAGAGCGTATCTACGCGGAAGACGCGTTCAAAAACAACGTCTTCGAGCGTCTAGGAGGCGTAGTCCGCGTTCCGTTCGTCCAACATAGTGTTTTAACTCGGCTAATCTGAAGCAAAAGCACCGAATCCTACGACGATATGAAACCGGTAGGACTAGATGAACGGTGGAATACGTTCAAGCCATTGCATGACTATTTTGAAGCGGCGTTTCCGCTTGTGTGCGTTGTTCAAACGGCAGCGTTGACTTCACCGGCTCAACCAAGCAGATACGCGTCTTTGCAAGTAATACGGGTCAACACGTACGGTCTTGTGTTCCATTGGCAAGGCTCCGAACCCGAGTTGAAGCCTATCCTACTTGCTGCCCATCAGGGTTTGGTTGGTTTCGCTTCGCGCCGATGCACAACTGAGTGTCTTTGTAGACGTCGTACCGGTGGACCACGAAACGCTTTCCCAATGGGTTCAGCCTCCATATTCTGGCGTATTCGACGGAACATGGGTCTGGGGAAGAGGAAGCGCCGACGACAAGTCCGACCTGGTCGCTCAGTTGTATGTGTGCTCGGTTTCGCGCCCAGTTATTCAAGCCAGCGTTCAGGATAACCATCGAGTCTCTTCTCAAGAGTGGCTTTCAACCCCGGAGAACCATCGTACTCGCGTATGGAATTGACGAGGAATCTCAAGGCACGGAGGTGCGCTTACTCTGGTGGTGTCGGGCATCCCGCTGTAACCGCTGGCTCCAGGGTGCAGGGAAGATTGCCGAATACCTCGAGGAGCGATTTGGGAGAAATAGTTTCGCGTTATTGCTGGACGAAGGCGGTAAGTGGCACAAATCCAATCCGCCTTGCCAGCTAAAGGCTATTGGAGATGGCTATGGTGAAAATGTGCAAGGTGGTCAGATATTCGTCTCTCCCGGAGTCTCTGAAAAAGGCTACTTCGACGCAAAAGTCGAGGTATTCACCAAGGGCGGCCATTCAAGTGTTCCACCCAAGCATACTGTGCGTTTCGATTCTTCACGCGACAACCTAGCCAACATTAGCAGAGTATTGGGATCCTTTCAAAAATCGTATCAGCCATCGAGGATACGCTCCATCCTCCCATATTCTCGCGAACAAGTACCGCGTTCGCCTACGTGCAATGCGCAATCGGACACGAATCGAGCGCGTCGCCCGCTCAACGCCACCTTGTAAACCGAGCGCTGACCGACGATAGTGCGTTACTTGAGTTGCAGGACTATCTGCTCAGCGACGACGCGGAGCCCGTTTATGCCGCAATGCTGCGGACAACACAGGCGGTAGATATCGTTCATGGTGGCCTCAAAGCGAATGCGTTGCCCGAACTGGCGACAGCCATCATCAACCATCGGGTTGCTGAGCAATCGTCGGTATCTTCCTCTGTCTGGGTCTAGCTGAATGGTCTATTTCGTAGCTCGTTGGAAGAGGTACAGCAGCATATTGTGGACATCATCGCGCCATTAGCATTGCGGTTCAACCTGACGCTCGTCGCGTTTGGAGACGATGTTGCAAGGGATTCTCTCAACAGCAATCGTATAGTTCTCTCCGACGCATTTAACACGGGGCTGGAGCCATCCCCGGTAACGCCGACATCTGGGGACAACAACATTGCGTACGACCTGCTTGGAGGGACGATCAAGGCGGCTTTGACGAGCGCAAAAAGATACAACTCAACGGGAGTTGTCGTATCGCCGAGTCTGGGATTGGGTGCGACCGGTTCTTTTCTCTTCATTCATCTTACGCCCGTGATAGGAAATACAGACACGAGGTTCTACTGGAATCTGACCTCGCAGATCTTCCGGTATTCGCATTATGGCGACACGGACGATTATTACAACGGGTTGCATACCGTTAACGAGGGTGAGTTGAATCGTTATAGAAACGTTGGTCTATAACGAGATGATAGCGGTGCGCGGGGAGGCTGTTGTTGAGCACATACGTTTCTTCACGATGTTCATCCTTAACTGCGACGAAGCGACACGTCTGTAGTCTGAAAACAACATTCTTTCCCACGGTTCCACTTCGGAGCCACCCCATCTCTAACTTGCATCCATGTGGATGCGGGTCCAGATACAAGCGAAAAAGATGTTTGCGCTGAAAGGCTACTCTGCGTACCTGGACTTCCTAATTTTGCACCGTCTAATCCCGTTGTCTCGGGTGACACCGCGCACTAGAGCCGGGTAGTCGGACGCAAACTCGAGCTTAATCCCGCCACGACCAGCGATCGGAGGCATGTTCGGGTCTGGTGCATCTTACGCATGCCCGTACAGGTTATAAAAGCTCAGGCGAGCAATCGTAGCACTCAACGCGTCCGTTGAAATGACTTGTTCTGCCAAGCTTCGCATTCTGCGGTTGCTCCCGTTTCTCCTCGCCTCCCTCAATCCCGTTGTAGCCGAGGAGAACTCGACGTTACCGCTGTATACTGTATGTGCTTGATTTTCTTTTTGTAGACGACGGCTGAAATGCCAAAGGATGGTGCGGGCCACCCGGTCTATTCGCCTTTCGACTACCAGCGAGCGGGTATGTGCTTCTACAGTGGCCCGGGGAATCATCTGAATCTAGATTGACCGTGTAGGCACGGTATGTCTTTGTGTTGCAAACCAGATGACTGATCTCATGTTCTGCGTCAAGAGAGGACCGCTTCTTCTCCAGGTACGCCTAATCCATTACATTACAAGTTCCAGTCTCACCCTGGCAGGATTTCCATCTCATCGACCTTATGAGCCACTTTGACCGCGAGCGAATTCCTGAGCGTGTTAGTGCATTCACTTTCATTTATTTATCTTAGATCGCCCCATAGGTCGTACACGCAAAGGGCAGTGGTGCACATGGATATGTACGCAATTTCCTCTATTTGCGGTACACAACCTGGGGATATGATGCATCACAGTCTCCCATGGCAAATCTGCAATTATGAATCAGAATAAGAGCGTTAGAGATGTGAAATGATGCATCATTGTCCGTAGCTTATGGACGGTCAATACATGGGAGGATCCCGGCAACATTTGTGTGCATTGTGATGCGCGACGTCGACGACCCGCCGACGTTGCCATCAACAGTGAGCTCGAAGGCAATGTAAATAATTCCCTAAAATCCCACAAATAATAGGTGCTCTAGTCGCGTCATAGACACATGGATAGAATGACTATTGAGCTGCTGGAGCACGATTTGAGCTGTATATTTGGCTTTGAACGAGATTCCCCCTCAGCGCTTGGTTCTTACCACCCGTTGGAGCTACAATCAGCCCCCAAGACTCGGCTCTATCTCTTTGGTATAAAACTGAACCTCTTATTACAATGCTGGGACTTTCTTGCGCAAGGCTGCGGCAATCTTCTCGCCTGACATCACTACAGCGCGTTCCTCTTCAACAGGGCGCATGTAGAAGCCAGTCCGCCCTAATATGATTGCCAGGTTGCAATCTTGAGCGTTTTTTGGCGTCCTCGGGCGCCTGGCAAATGAGGGCAATGAGGCTCCCCCGGTCTGCCATAATCTCCATTTCATACCGGGTATTGACAGAGCCGGCGATGCGAGGGAGTCGTGACCCGGAGGCGATGGCGTCAAGGGTAACTTCGGGGTCCCGAACACTCAGGGAGAAGAGTGGGGAGGACCAGAGAGAACCCCGCGTTGTTGCCTGTCGATCCCGCCCGTTTACAGCTATTCTCATAACGATAGACCGCTCTCGAAAAATCGCAACTCTGTGGAGCCCATTCAATTCCAGTCTGAAAAAGCTGGATAGCAATGAGTTCCATGGAGCTCTCCGGGACCTTTGCTTTTTTTTTCGAAGCGGTCTATCGTTATGAGAATAGCTGTAATGGAACGGATCTGTCAACCGTCGCGCGGGGTTACCCGTTTTGGACAGACAGCCGGGACAAAAGTTTTGCGTCGTCTGAAAGATCTTGTCCATATTTTCAAATACTACAAACGTAGTTCGACTCAAGTTAGCATTCTTGACCTCGTGATATGTCCAGATTTTTCACAGCTAGAGTTTGGCCAATCAGAACTGAGACACTTTCGGGCATACCGGCCAGGCATACATTCTGAGATCCCCGCCGATGGGTCAGTCGGCTTCTGCGTATCCGGGCGAGCAGGAAAATGGTAAAATTCACCCCTGTCGCCCACCTGGAAGGTGAGATACTGTTGGGGGTATGTCCTGCAAGACCTCGACGCTACTCTCCATCTAACCCGAAACTGCAGAGAAGTGTCCGGTTTGGTAGACAGATGGTTTCAACGAAAATAAACTTGCAGTGAGTCAGGCTTCTCTTGGACATATATATTGCCCTATAGCGGACTTTGGAAGACTTGTACTCTGGATATTTTGACCCCGACGGGTAGTGACAGTGACGAGGATTGTGCCATTATCATACAACGCAGACCGATGTATCCCGGAAGGTATACGAGCCCTAATTACACGGATCCTTTTTGCAACATGATTGCCCTATTTAGCACAGGTTATTAACAGGTTCGCGGCATCGCAGGGGTGGGCAAACCTACAATAAATCGGGGATATTGTTTAGAGTGAGATGGCATTCTGGAGGGCTAGAGCACAGCGTGAGGTGAATAACCCAGATTGTGGAATTTAATACTCGGCAGGTACTCCCAGTCGTGTGCACAGGAGCCTCAGATGTGCGGAAGGTGCTTGGATGGCGACAAATTATAAATTCAACAATGCAGATAAAACAGGAGCAAGGGGACATCTAGCGGCGCGGGCCTCGTTATGCATCTCTCTGAACTAAATAGAAGCCGTTTCAAACAATGAACGACTCCGCGGAAGCCAGGGGCAGCAGTGAATCGACCGGCGGCGCTTTTGATGCATCCTTTGTATCAGCAGATTGCTTGCTGTGTAATATCTGGAAAGCTGACAAGCATCATAGAGCCTTATGCAGGCTACCAGACCGAAGCAGCAGAGCCGGACCGCTCTGATTCAGCCTGAACGGCGGGGGCGGGACGGGTGCCGCACTTGATGCGAAATCTCCCACGGATCCCGACGCGCAAGAAGGCGGGATGATGGGCGGGCGCGCGAAACCGACGCTGCGGGAGTGTCGCAGATCCATCAACCACTCAGAGATGTGCAACGATGCATCATACACTTCCGAGCTCTCTTATTCTGATTCATCATTGCAGGTAGGCCACGACAGGTATATGATGCATTAAATCCCCAGGTTCGCCTGATTTGCGAACCGCGCTTAAGCGACGTCCAGTTCGAAGTCACGCAGGATATTTCGAACGTTCGTCTTGCCGTTCTCGACAATTTCCGACCAACACGATGTTCATAGCTTACAATGGCCGCACCGTTCTCGGAGGGAGTTGGTACTCAAGTCCCTCTCACTATCCGCTTTTCCACAGTCGCGGGGGAAGCTGGTAGTGCGGACACTAACCGCGATCCTCGCGGTTTTGCGATAAAACTGCGCACCTCTGCCGGGATCTGGGACTGGGTTTTCAACAACACGCCCATCTTCTTTTTGCGCGATCCAACAAAGTGTGCTTTTTGTATTTATCTGTGGACGGCCGGCCTAACCATTCGCAAGGTTCCCGCTATTCATCCACAGTCAGAAACGGGACCCACAGACGAACCTTCGCTCGCCGACTAATCAATGGTACGTTCTGCATTTTTACCGCCTGTGCGATTGTTCAACGTAGCAGGGATTACTGGTCACAGTGGGTCAACTGTCACGGTTTTGTTGCCGAGTTCACCATCGCAGCAACCAAGAATCCGTCCACCAGGTTATGCGGCTATTTAGTGATCGCGGAACGCCGAAATCCTGGACACAGGTGCGCTGTGTATATATAATTCCTAGCCTCCGCCTAACGCAACTGGAGATGGACGGCTTCAGCGGTCACACGTATAAATTTGTTTCTGCAACTGGGCAATGGCACTACGTCAAGATTAAGCTCATCTCGCAGCAAGGGCTCGAAAACTTCGATGCTTCCGAGGCCAAAGTATGTTGTTGTAACTTTCTTTTCCTCCGCTAATCCTCTGTTCGAGGCGCTCACAGCAGTAAACCCTGACTATCACACGCAAGAGCTGCGGTCCGTGCGGTTCAGTTTCCGAATCGAGTCAACTGATGCCGCTTAGGGAGCGCATCGCTTGCAAGAAATATCCCCAATGGAAGGTCGCGATCCAGAAGATGACCTACGAGGAGAGCAAACACTTCAGATATGATGTTGTGCGCCTTTAATTTGGGCGAAGAATGTTCAACTCACGATAGACAAAGTTTGACCTTACCAAAGTGTGGCCAGAGGATCGGTTCCCGCTTCTTGAAGTGGGGAAGGTTGTGCTGAACAAAAACCCGGAGAATTGGTGCACTTTTCCATGGTTGAGGATTGTGAGCGCTCGCTGATTGACCGTTAGGTTCGCCGAGATTGAGCAAGGTGCGCATTCGATAAGTTATGTTCAAGTCGTTGATAATTTCTAGTGGCATTCTCTCCTGGAAACATGCCTCCAGGCGTCGAACCATCGAACGACCCCGTCCTGCAAGCCCGGATTTTTGCGTACAGCGACACGGCGCGTCACCGGCTCGGACCTAACCACCTCCAACTCCCAATCAACTGTCCTTTCTCTGTCGAATACTCCCAATCCACCCCGCCCGCGTTCTTCTCACCACATGTTTCTCCTGCAGCAAGTGTCAACAACTTTCAACGTGCGGGTCCTATGAGAGCAGACAACGGCGCTGCATCTCTCCCTCCGTCCGCGGCAAACTACCCATCGTCAGTAGCGCCGCCCCTGCGGTTCTCCGCGCGGCCCTACAACTTGGCGGACATCGCAGAACCGCTGGAGGGCAGCCCGGTGGTAAAAGCGTCTTCGGAATTGACAACAAAGGATTTTGAGCAGCCACGAGAGCTTTACAACAAGGTTCGCACTTGGATTTTCCGAATAGGGCGCCTCGTTTTACGTCTGGTTAGGAATTCTCCGAAACCGAGCGGGCCTCACTCGTCGCGAACGTCGTCGCCGCCCTGAAGGATGTCACGGTCAAAGATGTGCAGCAGCGTTCTTTGAACATGTTTGCTTGCGTCCGGATCTTCATCTTGCATTTTTCGTCCTTGACTAACACGGTTCCAGGTCGATGAAGCCCTTGGTAGTAAAATTGCTCAAGGACTCGTAGACATGACGCCTTCATATCCTTTGTATTGTGGCAAGGAGATGTAGTGGAGGGATCGTTGTTACAGGACAATATAGAGTTCGTTTACTGAGGGAACGGCAACGAGTTTTCGCGACGATGTCTATGCTTCCACTGAAACCCTTTGTCTCCGTTTGGCTCCGGGACGACTACCTTGGGAGGCTGCTTTTCGACAACTACAGCACGGATACCCAAGCCGGTGTTCGCAACATCTCCGAGAGGTTTCCGCGAAGCGTATCCCGAGCGTTTGTGCGGCGGTATGTACGCGCCAGGGGAGCCGCTGGGCAAAGACTGGGGGCTACTGGTGCCGAGGATCGGAGTTGCGAACGCAGGACGTTCCACGACGGATGCAGGGAATTTGGCGTAAAAAGAGACGTTGTCGGCTGACTGGGTTCTTCCACGCGGAGGACGAGACGCAGGGGGAGGCATATTGCTGCGGGAGGACGAGATGCGCGCGGTTGGACGGTCGGTGCGGGAACGGCGGATGGGGGCAGGCACGTCTGGAGGCTGCATCTTTCCAAACTCCGAGGTAGCTGGGACGCCGTCCTTGATAGGTCGTTCCTCGCAGGCATGATGCATCGGGATAGTCGGCGCGTGGGCGAGGTCGAAGGATAGTATGATGATGACGAGAAGGAGGAGGAATTGGAACGGTCCGAAGATGGCCTGCGTAGGGTGTTCGTTGTGCGAGAGTTCGTGGATATATCCAACAGACGAGCGCTGTTCAATGGGCCAGACCAGGAAGCAAACGACGGATGGCCATGTAGCGGGTTGAATCGGAAGGACGATCGCAGAGACGGGAGACGGAGCAGGGCCAGCAGCACAGATACTTTGAAGCGAGAACCACGGAGAGTAAGGCGAGATTGGAGGTGCCGGGACAGGCTCGCTGGGAGAACCTTGGGCGGATGAGCAAGGGCGAGTTGAGAAAGACGGCGACGCACGAGTCAAGGCGAAACCGATGTACCCTCCGACGATACGCGTTATTGCGCCTGCGAGTAGCTGGGGAAGATAGGTCTGGCGAATCGCTCGGAGTGCCATGGAGCCAAGAACAAAGCACGTCGCGTGAGCATTATCTATGATTGATCCACCTACCTAAGACAAGTACGGAATATAAATCCAGTGGATATCTACAAGGGTGGATGAAGGGAGAGCCCGGAGACCGAACACTGGGAGTACAAGCAACGCACAACGTGCAGAAGCGTACAAACCGGATGCCAGCATCATCACCACCCCGTAACTCTGGCTTTCTTAGATGCAAGCTCCGTGAGGCTCCGTTCTATGCGGTCTAAGGGCGGTGACGTTCCCGTGTGTATCGGGTGTATCGCGACGCGTTGTTTGTTGTTGTTTGGAAGCACATGTGCGTGGAAGGATGCGCTTGACCACCACCACCACGACGCGAAACGCCGTACGATTACTGCGTCGACATGCGTCGACATCTGCAGCAGACGACTTTGACGTTGTCATCGTCGGCGGAGGTCCAGTTGGTCTAGCACTCGCCAGTGCACTCGGTAACGAACCATCCTTCTTCCCTCTACTCACAGCTCACACTCCTCAGCATCGTCGCCCCTGGTGCGCCAAAATCTCCGGGTCGCGCTTGTTGAAGCTTCAGACCTCGACAAAGTCCGCAACTGGTCCCCAGAACAGGGCACCTTCTCCAACCGTGCCAGTTCCCTCACCCACCGCTCACAAACATTCCTCAAAGGTCCCGATAACAGTCCTTCGTAAAGCAAGCTCACTGCTTGCAAAGGGATACGCGCTTGGGAGCATGTCGACCAGCAGCGGACGTGTCCCATCGAGAACATGCAGGTCCGTCTCTTTCATCCGAATCTTCGCCTCACATTAACTTTCCCAAGGTTTGGGACGGTGTTTCGGACGCACGCATTCATTTCCCGGCTTCTCTCCTTGGCCTCGGAGCACCAGGTCAAGGTATGGCGCGAATGACCGAGAATCTCAATCTCCAGCGGGGTCTACTCCGGCATCTCAGGACTATATCGGAAGTCTATCTCTTGGACAAGACAAAAGTGCAATCCATTGCGCGGGGTGAAAACGCGGGATGGCCTTTGGTGCAACTAGACAATGGCCGAGTTCTGCGGTCGAGACTTTTTGGTGCGTCTGCTGCTAAACACCGCTTCCTGCTAACGCGGCCTTGAGGTCGGCGCGGATGGTTTCAACTCTCCCGTACGCTCATTCGCCAAAGTATCCTCATTTGGTTGGGACTATAACACCCAAGCGATCGTCGCGACCATGTTCCACCACCCAAGAGGCGCATTTCTTGGACCCCACACTACCGCATATCAGCGCTTTCTGCCTACCGGCCCCATTGCGTTCCTCCCACTCTCACCCACCGCATCTTCACTAGTGTGGTCAACGAAACCAGAGCTTGCAAAGGCCCTGATAGCCTCTGGCCCGGACACGCTTCAGGCTATGATAAACGCTGCATTCCGTTTGCCCAACGTGTCCATGGAATACCTCAACAAGCTCATCCTTGAATCCCCGTCACCTCTTTCCCCATCGGAAATTCAAGCAGAGATTACATGGCGTGAGCGCTCGCATGGCATCGACGCGACTTCTGCGTTCGCATCGGCCCAGCAACAACGCGGCGTTCCACCAGCGGATGCGGAACTGCTCCCTCCACACGTAGCCTCTATCCAACTTGGCTCCGTCGCGTCATTTCCGCTCCGATTCAACCACACCGACTCGTACCTCGGAGAGGGCGAGGGCGCGCGGACGGTCTTGGTAGGAGACGCGGCGCACACAGTGCACCCGCTTGCCGGACAAGGTCTCAACCTTGGTCTAGGAGACGTTGAGGTGCTTGCGTGCTGCATTGAGACAGCGTTGCTGGATGGCGGAGATGTTGGCTCGAGGGCCTTGTTGCCCTACGCGTCGGAGCGTTACTTTGCAAACCACAAAGTGATGTCTGTCATGGACAAGCTGCACAAGGTATACAGCACGACGCTGGACCCCGTCGTTTGGGCTCGCTCTGTCGGGGTAGAGGTAATCAACGAGCTTGATTCGGTCAAGACGGCGCTTATGATGGAGGGAAGCGGGAAAGCATATGGCCAGGGCAATTTTGTTTGGGAGGCGGCGGCAAAGGGCGTAGAAGTGGTTGGATCTTCTGCGGGGATGGCAAAGGCGGTTGCAGAGGCAGCACCGGGTGTGCTAGGCTGGATCGCTAGAGCTGTAGGTAATACTGTGAACAGCAAAAGGTCGTGAAGACTTAGCCACGTCCTTTCATTTAACGAGTCGCGTTCGGAGGCAAAACAACAAGTCGTTATACATTCAGTGCGCGGCTAATCAATCGTCCTCGACCTCCAGTTCATCGCCATCCATAACATTGTACGCCACTGGGGGCGGGTTGCTCTCGTGAAACATTTCCCTGTAAGCAGCTGGATGGGAGTTAGCCTTGATACTGCGCAGAGAGCGGCACTCACATGTGTATGCGGCTTCAATGGGAACATTCGCGACACCAAACTCGAAGTTCTGACGGCGAGAAATTACGCTGTGGATGCGGAACTGCGACGCATCAGGGACCACAAAGACAAAGTATGTCTTAGTATCCAACGGTATTGCGCCATTCCTCGACTTGAACAACCTCTTGATTTGACGAAGTTTAGCCAGTCCGCAGTGGAGGACTTGTTGTGTAGGGGCGATGGTCGTTTGGAATGCGTAGAGCCGGACCGGCGTCGAGACGGTATCGTCGGTTCGATGGAAGATGAATGAGTCGAAGGCGATGTTGTTCGCCCGGGACGGAATATAGTAGACACCGATCTCAAAGTCTTCCCGTTGGGTATCGTCCCATTTGTACGGTAGCTTTTCGCCATTGCCGACACAAATGGTTCTGCTTGCCCCGTGTTCGAACTGGATGTTTATGTCCGTAGCGCGAAGCCCGAGATTTTCATGTGCCAGAAACTCGTAAGCCCATTCGCGCGCGAAGGATGTCTGCGGAACGGTTTTGAACAGAGCAAACAATGCATTTGTAGCCGCCCTCGAGGAATAGATAGCCGCCAATGCCAGATTTCGTAGGACGTAACGAGAACGCGCGCAGTGGTAAAACCCGCTCGAGATACTGTCATCGCGGCGGCGGCGCATGGCGACGAGCTTGTGCGTCGCGTCTTTGGACCGATGCCTGCCTTGATAGATTATCTGCTTGAACGCGTCCTCAGACAGCAAACCGAGGGTCTTCATGGCGCTGGCGACGACATCGGTGGCCCCCTCAAGCGCTAACTGATGTTATACATGGCGCTAGACGCGTAATAAGATCGACGGTACTGTACCTTGCGTTAAGGATGTGCGGATGGTGTCTTCTATAAAGATCTCCAGGTCGCGGACGCAAAGCCCGAGTAATCGAATACCCATGTACAATGCAGTCCCAAACGCATCCTTTGGCATATTCGCCGCATACGGACGCGTGGATAAGAAAAATGCAGCCACTCTGCTGGTGTATCAGTCGCAGGATGAACATTGGTGAAGAACAGACTCGTCTCGGGTTGGAGTATCCATCGCGGCCAGTTTGATCTTTGCATGTTCGACTGTGTGGTCATATCGTGCCTCCTGGGGAGACGAAGCACCGACAACTCGCAGCGGCATACTCTCATTCAGAGTGACGGGGTTCGACTGCGTTATAGGCCAATCCATGTCGAGGAGTAGGACAACATCCAAGAGCTCCGGTGCTTGCAGTAAGTTCAGCCGTGTCCCCAGGCCGAAGTGATAAACGCCTTCTTTCGTGAACAAGAAGTAGCATCCGGACGTGAAGAAGAGAATTGTTTGCTGACGCGAGACTGCGACGGAGAGATAGAACCATAGAAATTGAGTTTTCCCTAGCAGCGGAGTTCATGATAGTGTGCCGCAAGTGGGCCGCGACGCACCAATACCAGCGTTGCCGACGACAATAGAACCCGGTGAATAGAAGTTATCGATTCTGAGTTGACTGGGATCCAGGCTGCGTTTGACAAGATTGGAGTTGACGGTCTTGAAGACATGGCTGTATTCGGGGAAAAAGAAGAGTTTGTTTGTACCACTCTGGATTGTGTACCCGTCCCAACGCAGGGAGTCCTCGCCTGAATTCCAGGCATTATGGATAGCTAGGAGCCTGTCCACTGATATAGCTGGGAAGCCGGTGGTGACTTTCTGTCCATGAAAAGTATCGAGGAGCTTCTTGAGAGCTTTGGGTCTTCCAGGATCTTGGAAACGGTCGAGAAGTGGTGGCAATTCGGAGGACAGGAGCGGGGATGTTGGAGCAATCTCAGACAAAGAGCCCGCGGGAGGAATGGGAAACGGCTGGGATAAGAATGAGAATATGCAGTAGCATAGACAAAGGCCGTACAGCAGACGCCATGGGAGCAAGAGATCGTTCGAATCCACGTGATCGACGCGACTTAGACCATGCCGCCCACCGACACCGACACCGACCCGCTCAACCCGGTAGCATCCTTCTCTCGCCTCCTCGACGATGCCGCAATGGCACTCGCAACACTCCCGCAATTATCCTCTAAACATGACTCATTCGCCTTTGCTTGTTCCCGCATCCGTCTACTCTGCCGTCTGCACGGAACCATGTCTGCGCCCTCGCCATCTGACACAGGCGCGTCGCTGGTCAATATCGCCGAGGTCTGCTTATGCTGTTGCTCCATTGGTCGAGGATACAAATCCCAACATAGGGCGCGCTATATACCTACTTGGCACACTTCAACTTGGAACTCAACAGCCTATGGACGCCCGCAGGCAGCCGGGCATTCTGGAACATCGCGGAGACACTGGCGGAAGTGGATTCATGTATCGAGTCGATGGGTATCTCGAAGCGTACAGTTTCCTTTCTTACATGATAGAGACGTTGACCTCGATATAGTTCGCATCGCCGGACTCATCCAGACCCTCCATACAGCCGCCACTGTGGACTCCAACGCAATCGCAATCGTCGAACCCGATTACGCCGCCCGGGCTTCCTCCATTTTGCAAACCTGCTTCGAATCCCAGTCTACGCCGCTCATCGACGGCTTGAACGCGGGGTTTACTACGCTGTCGTTGAACTCGCCCACGTCCATTCAAGACGACCCCATGCATTCTCCGGACTTGGCAATGGAAATCTCGCCTCAACTCGCGTCGTCTCATTCCATGGCGGAATATCTCGCGTTTCCCCACTTGCCTTCTTCCTCGAGTTCGATGCCTAGCATGACCTGGAGTTGCTCCTCGATATCCAGTCTTGACGCTCTTGCTCCGCTTGCGCCTAGTCAAGACTCCGAGGGCACAATCAGCCCATTCAAGTTCTACCCACTCGCGGTCCCGCCGTCGACCTTCAGCGCCCCATTCGTGTTTCGACAGCCGAAGGCCTTTACGCGGCATCGTAGCAAGACTTTACGGCCGCGGAGGAAGGAAGAAAGCCGGATCGACAACCGGCCGTCGAAGAGAGTTCGATTCAACGAGTCGGATGCGGAAGGAGAGAAGGAAAATGGTCTATTCAGGTTGTAATGTTATGCAGAGCTCTTGGCTAGATACGCCTCGTATTGCGCGGGCGTAAAGGTTTTCTGGAGGTCCCATTCAATAGAGAATACGTGGAGACTGGGGACGAACCTGGGAGAAGGCGTGCATTTGCGCGACCTCGTCCTTAAGCACTTGATTTACTGTTGTAGTGTTAGATAACTCTTTGCATAGCGGGCGACGGTGAAAGCACTCAGTCTGTGCCGCATGAGAGTCGATTTGCCCTCAAAGTCTTTGCTGACAAGCAGGATAGCGTAGTTCTCTCCGCAGCCGCTGGAGGTGTCCTCGATTTCGATATGGTCGCAATTTATCGACTTGCGTATAGCTGCCTCGAGCTGGTCGACCCCGATAGCCATGATGGGCGAATCTAATAAGATTCGGGCGTGTGACCCGTCCGCTTTATGACCCCCACCACGCACCACCACCAACGCGCGGACGACGACGCTTGGGAAGACGTCCCCGACGTCCCCGTCAAGCTCGAGGACGTCGACGATAGCCCTCTGCACTCCGCAACACGATCTCCAAAGACAACTCCAAGTCGCGCCAGTCCCAGGAAGCGTCGAGCTAAAACCTCCGCACTCAACACCCCGACCAAACGCGTCTCTCGGTCAACGCGCATACCAACTGCGCCGGCCTACCACGGAGGGCTCTTTATGCTCAAGTACGTTGTCAACGTCCTCGTTGGAGCACTCGGTTGGTTCCGCATACCGCTCTCATTCCTCGTGTTCCTATGGATGTTCGCGTACGCCCTCTCTCTCATTTCCAACACCATTCGCTCCGCGTTTGCCCCGATATGTTGGGTCCCGGGTATATCCCAGTCGGCGTTTTGTTTGCCAACACCACCAAGCGGGCTGCACCAAGCCCCACAGTGGGCCGACTTTCCGAGACTAGTGGACGTACAGAGTGCGACACTAGAGCAGCTCTTGGATGAATCGACGTCTGGAAGCACGTTGGCCCTGCAGCTCAAGAAGGCGGAGATTGCTACGGCGGATTTGACGACATTGGTGCGCGTCAGTGACCTCAAGAGCAGGGAGATGCTCGGCAATAGCTTGGTCGCATTTGTGAACGATGCTCGAGGTGCCGGTCGTGCGTTAAATCGGCTCAACGCGAAGGTCGCTGGCGCTGTTGACGGGTGCGTCTCGTTCCTTGTTCAGAGTTTCAAGCTCAAATTTGGGCCAGCGTCATGGCGGTCAACGACTACGCGCTCAAGACAATCGAAGGCGCGCAGAGCCAAGATCCGCCTTCCCTCATCCAACGGTTCATGCCCTGGCCTTTCAACGCACACAAACCCGACCTCGTGGTTTCCGCATTCGAAGATTCGATGAACTACCTTGCCGCCACCATGGCCAAACTCATCATCGAGTTCGAGCTCAATCTGAACAATCTCAACCGACTCGAAGAGCAGCTCGCGACGCTACATGAGCTCGTCTCGCGCGAGGACAAGACCATAACCTCCGCCAAGTCGCAGCTCCTCGGGGACTTGTGGACAAAGCTTGGCGGCAATCGCGGCAACCTTCGCGGATTCGAGGACCACCTTGTGTTACTCAAGGTAGTGCTGGCCACAGATATAATACGAAAAAATATATCCCCGATATATCCTGATAATATGAATACAATATGCCGGGTAGGCACCGGATATAATACGGATATGATACAATATGCTATGGGAATATCAGGATATATCCCAGTATCATGCTACACCCTAAGGGAACTTCCCACTGTCCTGATTGGGTTGATGGTGATCCCATTGGGGTACAATCAAGGGACAATGGGGATATTTGGTGACTCAAAAGAGGCAGTGGAGGGTTCAAAATGACCCAGGCTGGGAAAATCAAGGCCATAGATACCATCAGTGTCCATCAAAATGGTGTATTTGACCGAGATGCTTCCTAAAAAGGCAATATTAATGTATCAAAATATATTTGGATATGTCCGATATATTCGGATATAAATATGATATGCTAGTGCCGGAGCAATATGATACGGATACGGATACGATATGCTATATGCCGTATTGTATCCGTATTTGGCCAGCACTAACTCAAGGGGCTGGGGGAGTACAGGAAGCAGGCCCTGGCCCACGTTGTTGGCGCGCTACAAACGCTTGCACAAATGAGCGAGGATATAGAGAACCTGCGAGAGCGTGTGGCGGCACCGGAGCTCGTCGGAGGTCGCATACCGGTCGAGGTGCATATTCGAAGCATCCAAAACGGACTGCAACGACTTAATGAAGGACGGACCAAGGCCAAAGCACGGGAGAACGACGCGGCAAAGCTGATATTGGGCTTGGAAATGTAGTGCTGTACTGACTGTAGTATTGTTGGTATATTGGCAGCTGGCGCTCGCGAGGGACGAGTGAGCGCCAGCGAGAGATAAGATGGGCGAAATGACCGAAGTCGGTCCTTTATTAGGTTATTTTACGCATTTGTATGCGTCAAGTGTTTTTGATTCCGCGGAATCATTAATCATTCCGCGTTTATTTTTGCTTCCGCACCACCACCACCTCCTCCCGTTCTCCCTCTCTTCGCGCGCCCACCCACCGCCCACGCGTTTTGAGGTTCGTCGGCTCTGCTTATGGCACCCGCATCCCCATCCCGTGTCTTGTGCGTGCTCAGAGGCTCCGAGCTGGGGCTCCTTTTCCATGCCCTTTCCCTGCTCGCCGGAGCGCTCGCGCTTCGCGGCCTCTGGCCGCATCCGACACACCACTTTCCTACCTTACATCCTTCATTATTCCTCATCCCTCTCCCACATCTATAGCGTCGGAGATGCCAGCGCGCGTTCTCTCCGCCTTTCCTATCCGAGCGCGAAGCGCGGCTTTCCATCCTTTTTCTTTATCCACATATTCCCGTGCCCGAAGGGCTTCCTGTACTATCCTCTACCCACGACTTCGGTCACTAGCCCATCTTATCAAGAACTTGCGTCCCTTCCGTGGGCGCAGCTGATGCTGCCGTCTCCAGTCTGTCTTGTGCATTTCGCCAACTCCGCGGAAGTACATATAGTTTGCGGAACGTGTTGCGAAAGATCGACCAGCGCGTTCCTAAATCCGTTGTTTTTTGTGGCTCCATCTACCTGACAGTGGACTACTCTAAGCGGCGAAGGCCTTGCCCTTCTCGATGTTCTTCTTGAGCTCGGGCAGGCACGCCTCCATGAGCTTCTTCTCCTCAGCAGAAAGCTCGCCAATGGGGTGGATCTTCTCGACACCGTTGGGCTAAAACACGATCGTTAATGTCTGTCGGACGATGAAACGACTACGTACGCCAAGCTCGACGTTGGACGAGAAGAAGTCGACGCCCTGGTCAGCGAACAGCGGGCTCTTTACGAACGTCGGGGTGACGACACCCTTCTCGCCGTTCAGACCACGGAGGACAGCGTTGGCGAACTTGGCACCGGCGTAGGCCATCGAGAGAGTCGCGCTTCCAGCACCGTCTTTGGCCTTGACGACCTCGTCTCCGCCATACTGGATGCGGTATACGAGCTTCTCGTAGGCTTCGCCAGAGACACCTTTTCCAAGGCTGGATTGCGAGAGAAGAGGGACGATGGTAGCACCGCTGTGGCCGCCGACGACAGTGACGGGGGTGTCGGTTGGGTTGGCACTCTGGACACCGGCAAGGAAACGGGCGGCGCGAACGACATCGAGGGTGGTCACACCAAAGAGCCGCTTGGGGTCGAAGACACCGGCCTTCTCGAGAGTAGCGGCGACGATGGGGACGGTGGAGTTGACGGGGTTGGAGATGACGAGGATGCAGGCGTCCGGAGCGACCCGGGCAACGGCTGCGGCGAGGTCACGAACGATGGAGGCGTTGGTCTGGGCGCTTTCAATACATATTAACTGTGGGAAGAGCACCGCTCACGTTGAAGAGGTCGTCGCGGGTCATCTACGGTGCGGCGTTAGTAGAATTTGCGGAACAGAGGAACGGGCACATACGCCGGGCTACACGAAAGTTTAGCAACTCTGAGGTCGCGGCAACCATGGGGGGCATACCTTCCGGGGGACACCAGCGGGGATGACAATAACTTTGGCACCCTTGAGAGCGTCGTCAAGCTGGTCGGCGGCGTAGCCAGTGACCTGTTTTACATGTTAGGAAGCGAGGCGCGTTAAAAGACAGGGACGCGCCTCGCTGGCGGTATCGACATGGCTGACATCTGCGGCGACGCCGGGGGCACCACGGATGTCGTAGAGGCTCAGAGAGGACACGAGCGGGTCGCTTTTGAGGAGGAGGGAGAGAGGCTGGCCAATACCACCGCCGGCGCCGAGGACTGCGACCTTGGTCTGGCGGGCAGCAGAGGAGGAAAAGAGACGTGAGGTCGGAGCGGCCAGCGAACGGAGGGCAGAACGGGACAACATGAGAGTCGAAAACTAAGAAAGTTTTTGTGACCCGTCGAATCCCGACCAGCCAGTCGCAGCCACCATGTGCGATGGCCACTGACTTTTGGGCAAGCTCGCACTAGTACGCCCCATATCCAATCCTGCTGTACTCATATTTCTCAGTAAGCGCTGGATTGTCGACCGCGCCACTCTGCGCCAGGCAAGAGCAGAGGACCTACTCTACGTCGAGGACCCGGAACATCTCGACTTTCTCGCCATCTACTTTGCTGAGCGTAGGTACTGCTAGCCGCTCGACAGCGCTGCTCAGCATCTTCAGTCGTTGCCAAGCTTGGAAAGCAGCTGCATTTAGCGCAGAGAGCAATCGCGACGGCGACGGTCTTCTTCCGCCGGTTCTATCTCAAGAACTCGTACTGCGAGACGGACCCGTTCATCGTCATTGCGGCATGCTGCTACCTTGCTTCCAAAGCAGAGGAGTTTCCGGTTCACATCAAGAATGTTGTCTCCGACGCACGACGAATCTTTGGTCGTACGTGGCTCTCATGCAGCGTCGTATCCGTTCGAACCAAGTGCAGAGGAACCCTACAACTACAAGCACTTTCCGACCGACAACACCAAGTTGGCTGAAATGGAATTCTACCTCGTAGATGACCTCGACTGCGACTTGACGGTGTTCCATCCATATCGCACTCTGCTAGCGTTGTGCAAATCCCTGGACGACAAGAATGAGGAAGAGTCCGAGGCGGGCGAAGTAGGCGTCGGGGTCAGTTCCGCTGAAGGCCCTCGTTATTGGGGCACCGGCCAGGGACAGCTCGAACTGCCGTCTAGCGGCCTCCAGACGGCCTGGTTTATTATCAACGACACCTTCCGTTCTGAGCTCTGTCTCCTCCACCCTCCTCACCTCATCGCTATTGCTGCGATTTACCTCACCTGCGTGTTTCACCCAGCAACTCACGAAAGCGTCGCCTCGGCCCTCGGTTCCTCGCAGGAGCAACATGTTTCGGCTCCGACCACCTCCGCCGGTCCGCGCCGTTCATCGCGGAACGTTCCTACGCCCGATAGGCCGGGGGTCCAAGACCCTGTGGCCTTTCTTGCGTCACTCAACGTCTCCCTTCCGCTGATTGCGTCCATAGCGCAAGAAATCATCGGGATGTACGCGTTGTGGGAGCGATACCGGGAAGGGGAGACTCCAAGCGCTGGAAACACTCCCGACTCTTCCAGGGACGACGACGAGACGAGTGTTACACCTGCGATATTGACGAGCATTCTTACTCGGATGCGGGAGGCTAGGATGCAGGACCATGGGCAGCAGCAGGGGCGTCTGGCAGTTGTGAATCGGATGTTGGAGAGAACAGCATAGACGCCACATGTCACAATCGCATGATCTGTGTCACACAACGCTACTCAAAGAATCGCACAAGCACATGGCTGAATATCCCCATCGCCTTCTCCAAGTCCTCCCTCGTCCCCGAGCTGTAACTTGCACGCAAGAACACGTCGATTTCTCCTAGCCGCGCCCGTTCCTCGTCACCATCAACTGCGAACATTTCTCCAGGCCGCATTACTACCCCCGCCTCGCGAAGACCAGCGAGAAACTCGGCAGCGAGCGTCTTCTTCGCGGCGGCAGCAGACGTTTGCCGTGCAAGCGCATGGTACCTCGGATGGTTGTGCAAGTGAAGATTGAACCAGATGAACATTCCACCGCTGCCAAATGTTGAGTGAAAACAGCCAAAAAGCGCAAGACGTACTCAGGAGGAGTGAAACTCATGAGAGATTTCGCTGGCCGGAACTTTTCGCCCATTTGGCCACCACTTGGAACGTATGCAACGACTGCTCGGGACCACTGATCCTCTGCGCGAAGATCGAGCGCCTTGTTCAGAGCATCAAGAGCCCAGTTCCCTGAGCGAGTTGTCTAGAACGGAAAAGGACGCCTGGTAAGAACCTACGTCGAAGCTCATATTGAGCAGTCAGCCCCCGCAGCCAACGAGCAAAGCCTTCCGTTTGATACTGATGGACCAGCTCGCCGTAGATCTGCAATGGTCACAACCATCTTTCCAAAACCAATCCAACACACTTACTGCCTGGGTGAGCCCGGAGGGGAACGAAGTGTAGGCAGAATGGAACGCTTGCAATTTCTCGAGCAACTGCGGCGAACCGGTATAATAGCCGAGGCGCCCTCCCGGCCCAATAGTCTATGCAGGTGTTGAGCGCAAGCAAGGACCAGACAAAGATTCAACCTTGGAGAAAGTGTCGAGGCGTACAACACGACCCTCATAGTCAAACCGCAGGAAACTCGGTACGAGACCGTCGATCCACTCTTCGTCTGTCAGCCTCTTTGGCTGTGGGGTCGGCTGGTTCGGCTTGTACGGAGAGCTGGCTTGTTGGAAAAAGTACGGGTCGTCTTCGACAATGATCACATCGTATCGAACTGCTATGTCGTATATCTGCACGAGGAATAAGCCGACTGTTGAACGCGTAGAGTTGCGAACTACCTCTTTCTTCCGTTGGGCCGTAATAAGCTGCGCAGGAGAATGAGCGGGAATGCAGACGACTAGGCAACCACTACCAAGCCAGTTGGATTCTGGATTCCACCCTGAGTGTAGATTACGCGCGGTCTACCCAATTCAGACGCGTCTTTCACAGTTTGGACTCAAAACTAACCGCTTGAACCCGCGGGCCGTTTCGTCCCAAGTTGCGAGGACGCGTTCAAGGTCGACTGCTGAGAGACCATCACCATCCGTTGAGACTGCGACAGGTTGTAGCCCGCGCGCCCGCGCTTGCATCAGCGCAGCGTCTGCGGATATTTATAAGCGCAGCAGTAGAGGGTATGAATCTGCGCACTGTACGCATAGCGATCTGAAAGGGGTGTGAGCCCAAGTTTAGATTACGCATTTATTATTACCTGCAAGGAAGGCCTCGCCGGGGTTGAGCAGTAGCTGAAGTACAGAAGACCACGCGCAGCTCGCGCCGGGCTCGATGAGGGTGTCGAAGTTGCTGTACGCGGGTTTATGAACGCGTGCGACCCATTCCTGTACGGTCTTTTGCATTGCTGGTCGCAGATAAGCCGGGAAAGCGCAACCAGGTCGCAGTAGCGTACCAGGGATTCCAGTCGTTGCTGAATACTGTAACGCAGCCTTGAGTTCGTATATAGTGCTGTCGTTTGCTTGGAGGCGGCGGGAAATCTTGTATTCGTTTGTGGTCCCGGTCTTCTTGCCAGTGAATACGTCGGAAATCCAGCCCATTAAGCCAGGCGCGTGGGGCACAGCGTCGGTAGGCGTGAGTGAGAACGCGCTCGGCTTGAGATACTCGACAGTGAGGGACTCGATAGGGAAATATTCAGTGCTGCAATGGAGTCAGCAGTCGAGGGCGCGCTTGAACAGTCTCCCGCTGACTCTGGAACTCCGCCATCGAGCGAGATGGTGCCCTCTGGTGCGGGTGCGCCGAACTTGAAGCCTATCTGGAGAGATTTGGCAAAGTCGGAGAGGTGGCTGGCCCGAGTGAGCTAGACAAACGACGGAGGAGAATTACAGACTGGGAGAGGTCGACTGCGGCGGGTTTCTTCTTTGAGATGGACATGGTCAGCGCGTGGAGAGTCTCTCGCGATAAGTCTGACCGAGCTTTATAAGCTCGATAAGGACGCCACCGGCAATGTTTTGAATGCCGGACTATCGTGGTCCCCCGTAATTCCGTCGGGATACTCGGGACATGGCGGTAGAAATTCGGGTGAAGATGGCGGCCTTGTGTGACCCTCTTGCTTTCGATGGGCCACCACATAACAATCGCTACGTCTGTCCGCCCTTTTCTTCACAGCAGCGGCCACTCACATCCTGCAGATGGTACTCATTGCTCACCACTGCTCTAAACGACACTTAGCTGCTTCAGTTCCCTCAACCAATGGGCTCTTGACTTCCAGGGCAACCTTGAGCGTATCCTTTCAAGCATCGCTATCGCCAAGGAACGCGGAGCTACCCTACGTGTCGGCCCAGAACTCGAGATCCCGTTTGTGCATACCGCTCTAGTTGCGTCGACTCAATCGCACACAGTGGTTATGGATGCCTGGACCATTTCCTTGAAGGTCCGATAGCACCTCGAGATCGTATTCCGTACTCACTATAGTGCTCATAGGCGACACCGTTCTTCATTCTTGGGAGGTCCTAGCCAAGATCCTCGCGTCGGACGAGGCGCAAGGTATCATGTGCGATGTGGGCATGTAAGGAGCTAATGTGTCGCGTTTGACCGCTAACCCCGCCTGCAGGCCCGTCGTCCACAAGAACGTAATCTACAATTGTCGCATTATCATCCACGACAGGAAGATTCTCCTCGTCCGCCCAAAGATGTGGCTCGCAAACGACGGCAACTATCGCGAACTGCGCTACTTTACGCCGTGGACGAAACATCGCCAGTGGGAGGACCATTACCTACCACGCATCATCCAGGTGGTAACTGGTCAGACCAAGGTTCCCTTCGGAGACGCGGTTATTAGCACGCAAGATACATGCATTGGCGTCGAGCTATGCGAGGAATTGTTCACCCCGGCCAGTCCCCATATTCTGATGGGGCTAGACGGCGTTGAAATCTTCACCAACTCTAGCGGCAGTCACCATGAGCTTCGAAAGCTCTACACACGTGTCGAACTTATCAAGGAGGCGACACTGAAAGTGTGCAAATGACGGCTGTCTTTTGTCTGACTAAACCCCATCTCAGCTCGGCGGCGTATATCTCTATGCGAATCAGCAAGGCTGCGACGGCGATCGTCTGTACTATGACGGATGCGCGTTAATCGCAGTCAACGGCCGCATCGTCGCTCAAGGATCCCAGTTCTCGCTCAACGACGTCGAGGTTGTTAGCGCAACTATCGACATTGAAGACGTTCGAGCTCACCGCGCCAAGAGCAGCCGTAGCATGCAGGCAGCGCAAGCGGAGCGGTATTATCGCGTCGAAGTTCCGTTTTCGCTCACCTCCGGCAAATTCGACAGCGTCAGGGAAGAGGACCTTGCTGGTCTTTTGTCCACTGGGTCGTCTTTCGAGATTCGATACCACAGCCCGGAGGAAGAGATCGCGTACGTTTGTATTCGTCGGATCGTCTTTGCTTATCGTGCCGCAGCCTCGGGCCCGCATGTTGGTTATGGGACTACCTGCGAAGATCGCGAACTCAGGGCTATTTCGTCCCGCTCAGCGGCGGAATCGATAGCTGCGCCACTGCCGTTATCGTGTACTCCATGTCCCGCTTGGTCACAGAAGCAGCACGCCGAGGAGGTCCGTGTCGTTTTCAATCGCGTCTCCGTCTGTTCATGGCTTCGAAAAAGACAAGCAAGTCATAGCGGATGCCCGCAGAATCGCTGGCGAACCGGAAGACTCGGACTACATTCCCTCGGATCCGCGCGAATTCACCGGCCGCATATTCCATACCTGCTACATGGGCACCGAGAACTCGAGCAGGGAAACCCGTCAACGTGCAAAAGAGCTTTCGGTCGCCATTGGCAGGTTCGTTTCACATTTTCCTTTCTGATACCGTGCACTTATCCATCTAGCTATCACGTCGACCTGAATATGGATATGGTCGTCCGGGCGGTCTTGACGCTGTTTACTGCTGTAACGCGCCGAGAACCCAAATTCCGCGCTCATGGCGGCTCAGCGGCAGAGAATCTCGCATTGCAGAATATCCAAGCGCGTCTCCGTATGGTCTTGTCCTACCTCTTCGCCCAACTTCTCCCTTGGGCGCGAGGCAAAGTTGGAGGACTATTGGTGTTGGGTAGTGCCAACGTCGATGAAAGTCTTCGGGGCTACCTGACAAAATACGACTGTTCCTCCGGTACGTTTTATCGAGGTTACTTGTTGCGCAGCGATTCCTTCAACGCTGTTGTAGCGGACATCAATCCCATTGGTGGAATCAGCAAGACCGACCTGAAGAAGTTTATTGCATATGCCGAGGTAGCCTTCCCGCTCCCAATTCTGTCAAGGTGTGTACAATTCCATCTCGCTGCTCACTGCTTTACATCCGCGAAGCTTCCTCAACGCCGTGCCAACTGCAGAACTTGAACCTATTACAGAGACATACGTGCAAGCTGACGAGGTAATTCCCATCCCAATTTGATTTGGTTGTTTCTAATCACCTTCAAGGCGGACATGGGCATGACCTACGACGAACTTTCTGTATTTGGGCGACTTCGCAAGGTCGAAAAGTGCGGCCCATACAGCATGTTCACGAAACTGGTGCACGAATGGGGATCGTTCCTCTCTCCGGTCCAGATTGCGGACAAGGTGAAGCTGTTCTTCTTTGAACATGCACGGAACCGGCACAAGATGACGACGTTGACGCCGTCGTATCATGCTGTGAGCCATTTTGTGAATACTTTGGACTTGTCCTTGACAAGGAGACTAGGAATCGTACAGTCCCGATGACAACAGTTCGTTTCTCTTCCTTGTTCTTCGGGTCTTGGAGCTCACAAGCTCAATAGGATTTGACTTACGTCCGTTCCTCTACCCTTCACGTTTCCCGTGGCAATTCAGGAAGATCGACGAGATTGCTGCGGTCCTTCCAGATCGTTCTATTGCAGTGGTCCCGGGGAAAACTAAACAGGATTGAGGTAGCGAGGATTATCGGAGGTATCAAAGTAGAGTCAAATGTACATCTAAACGCTCAACGCGCTGGTGGCGAGTTCGTCGCTTCTTGCTCTTCGTCTAGCTTCCCATTTTCCAACTCTTCCAACTCCCCCAACGGTAACCGTTCGTATTCTGCAGCCGACGCTTTTGCCGCTTCCGCCTCTTGGTTCTTTTGCCATGTGTAGAATATGGACCCGCCGAGTACAATGGCGATGGAGGTGGCTCGGCCACTGGTAGTCCATGTCAGCCAGTTCGAATGAGGTTGGACCGCGCATACCTCGATATAACATCGTGGAACAGCCAAAGCCCCAGGAAGGACGAAGCGACTCCCCGAACGGCAGCAGATATCCTGCGACTCGTCAGAACGCTGAGTGGTACCAGGCGAAAAACGACATGTGAGATATTGGTGAGGTGACCTTGATCGACAGCGGTCCAGCGATGCTCATAAGAAAGCCGATAGCTCCCTGGAGCGAGTCAGCTGAGATAATTTGCGGTCGGGACACTGTACCGTCACGAGTGAGCCCCAAATAAACGTTCGTAGCTCCGACTGAGCGCCTTCTGGAGCATCCGGAGCGGGAGCACCAGTGACGAGGGCAAATATAGCCGGTCCCTCACCGGCAATGAACATCAAGGGAATGAGGACCGCAGCACTCAGCAGGTTCGTATACCACGCAAGCAGGATAGTGCTCCCACTGACGATGGGAAGGCTAGTCTTGATCACCACTGTCGCAATAGCAGTAATCGACGAGGACAGGACCCCAAACGCGAGGCCGACAAGCGAGACCGGCGTTCCATCCAAGAGGACGCCAACGAAGAACCCGACCGTAACGATCCCACAGGCGACGAGAATTTTCACCGATGGACGCGCATGAAGCATCAAGAACGACGCGGCGACGGTGAAAGGGAGCACGAGACCGCGAGCGACCTGGGCACATGAGGCGGATATTCGAAATCCGACAAAAGAACGCGAACCTGGTAGAACGACGCGTCGACGTACTTGAGGGTGTAGTTGGAGAAACTAGCAGATGCATAAAGAGAGAAAATGGCTTGAGCTGGACGTGGTGCACCTCAATCCAAGAACGTTGAGCGCAACAAGCGGGGCGAGTCCTTTGCAGGTGGGCAGATCCAGAGTAAGGCGCTCTTGGAATAGGCGGCAGAGGTCGGCAACCCAGAACATAATGACCGCAATGACGAGCTGGACCATGAGAAAGAAGAGCGCCGCAGAGGTTAGGTTTAGAATCCATTTGTTGCTGTACGAGATCAGCTTGGACGCGCTCAAGACGGCCTAACGGAACAGACGCGACAATCACTGCGGTCGATTTAGTCGTGCTTGGAGACCAGGTAGAGAGCGCACTGACTGGCGAGGGCAGCGAGAATGTAGAATAGGACCACGGCGACCTAATCTACTTTGAATATCAACAGCGAAGCCGCGAGCACCGTTGTACCACAATGGTTTTTGGTGGCGGGGCTTCAGAATCTTGCGTGGCGGTGGACATGTCGAATCCACTCTATTGGCCAGGTGAAGAGCTCGAGCCCAACAACGCGTGGCGGATAGAGCGAGTGGTGGAGAAGAGCAAGCCGTTCAAGGCATGTCTCATCCGACGTGATCTGCTAAATTTCCCTAGTATACAGTGGGGTGTGTCGCAAAAAATACAGCTTGTCCGTGGAATAAGTTACTACGAGATTGACGAAAGCAAAAGCAGGATAGCATGCTATGAACCGGTCGTTACAGTGTTCTTGAGGAACCTCGAGAATGTGCCTTGAATTGCGACTTTCTTCATGATTGTCGGCTCAGGCGCTGAAGCGGGTCAGAAATCGGCGGAGAAAACGAATGGGAAAAAAACGCACGGTCAGTAAGTCCCTCGTCCTTGACCTTCTTTTTGATACTATCCATGACCTCGTTGACCGCAGAGCGATCCAAGTCGGCGCGTGCTTTCATAAGACCCTCCACAAAGGCAATGTTGGGTCCATGTACCCTCGCAAACGCCCAGAACGACAGGAACACGAGATCCTTGGACGCCTCAAGCAGCGCAAGGATCTTCTCGACAACGTCAAAGTACGCCTCAAGTTCTCGCGCCGGTTTGAGGGTACTGAAGAATTGGAACACGACCGCAACGTCCTCCTTGATGCGATCCGTCGCGGCAGGCATCTTGAGCTTCGGGGAGTTGGCAAGGGCGTTGAGGTATACGACGAGGAACGCGTCCAAGAGGTCTTCGATGAGAAGCTCGAGAAGGGAGGAGTTGAGATATTGTTGGTAGTCGGACATGTAGTCTCGCATTGTCTCAACGATCTGGCGCATGATACCGTCGTACCATTGCGCTTGAAACAGAGCTTTGGTTGCAGGCTTGAGATCGTTGAAGATGAGGTCGATGAGCGTTTGGGTACATTTCTTGCCGACGTCGAGGTAGCCATCGATGGCGTCGTTTAGGCGTTCGGTAATGGTGACACGGTACTTTTCAGACACCATAGGTTCCAGCCGTGCCATGAGTGCTTCGGCATAGTCGGCGCTCTTGATCTGGTCGTTCGCGAGCGCAATGATATACTCGACGAGCCCACCCGCGGTCTCTTCGGGCTTCTCGATCTGCTTCTTGTACTCGGCCTCGATGACCTTGGTCCACTGCTCTTGGATACTCCGCATTACGCGGTTCACTTCGCTGACGACACGCGCGAGGATGGCGCCCTGCCCACTCTCTGTCGCAAGGTCGACCTGCTGGTTGACCATTTGGAATAAGATGGCGGCACCGCCTTGCGACTGGTAGAGACCATCCGAGTCGAGTTCGGGTGGCTCACGACGAGCGATGAACTCCTCGACCTCTGTGTTCATCAGGTTGGCCGACCACTCGTCGAGCTTCTTGATGATGACCGTAAGGTAGTCCTCGATGAGCGACTGTTCCTTGCCATCGAGGAGCGCGGGCTCGAGAAGCTCGGGAGGAACATTAAGCTCCTTCATGTCCTTCTTGTACTCCTTGAGCCACTCGAAGAGCGTGAGGAGGACGCTTGCTCCGGGTTCGGACGCGACTAGTTTCTTAATGGTGACATTGAGCGCCTTGTGGTATTCGCGCACGTAGAGAGAGTAGATGTCGTATTCCTTCGGGAAGCACGGGACGACGTCGGCTTCAATGCGAATGATGTCCTGGTACATCCAACCGAGGGAGTTGAGAAACTGAGCGGGATCCTGCTCGTTCTGACGATATGCTGCCTCGAACTGGGCCTTGATCGAGTCGGTAATGGCTTTGGTGATTTTGGAGCGGTAGTGTTTTATCACGCGAGCGTTGGCCTGCATCGACTTGAATTTCGACGCAGCGTCCAATTTAGCCGCCTTCTTAACCAGCCGAATGGCGATAGCCTGCAGAATATTATTAGCGCTGAGGCCACTCAAACTTGCGACGTCGCACCTTCTCGTCCTCCTTGCCCTCTACCTCGGCAATCTTGAGTAGCTTCACCACGACATCCGGATAGCCTGCGCGGACCAGCTCGAGAATGTTCGACGCGAGTCCAATAAAGTACTGGTCGAATGCCTCGATGAAGTTGTTGAGCCGCTCAAAGTAGCGTGCCAGGGTATTGCGCGAATTGGCGGACGCCTTCTTTGCCTGGTGCATTGTCTGGTTCCGAAACGACTCGAGCTGGTTGAGAGCGAAGTGGATGACAAGAAGATTGGGAGCGGGCCCGATGATATCGCTGCTGTCCGCCTCGAGCATATCCTCGAGCTGGTCGAGTTTCTCGTTCATCTCGAGCAGATTGTTGACCGTCTCCTCGGTTTGCTCGAAGTTCCGATGTACCATAGATACCTTGAACCAATAATAAGCAAGAGATTGGGCTGCAGAGTGGGCAACGCACCCTGCTAATTTGGTCAAAGGTTGCGACCACGTTGGTGGGGTCGGCGCATTCGCGTTGAATGGCGGCCATCTCGTCCTTGATGACTTGGACGTTGTTTCGAGTGCCCAGTAGCTTGCGAAGACCCTCCCTAGTGGCCTGGAGCTGGTCGCGGACTCCGCTCTTCAGTCGCGCGTCGATGGACGCCTTCTCCTTCTCGAGCTTTTTGCGGAATGCGGATATTTTGACGAGGTCGTCGGGACTCTGAAGATATTCGCCAATGCTCTGAGCGGCTGATGCAGGGACCGCCATGGCCACTATAGAGCCGTGTTGGATCACTCGTCACAAAGGCACAACTTGGACGGCCCGCTCACGGGAGATTCACCTCGAGAACAACGCGCCTCCCAGCGCCGCCGCCGTACTCTGCCACTCTCAAGAATCTCCAATTCTCCCTCCACGGCATCTTTAAGCTGGGCTCGATACATGCAATTGTCTTGTACTGCCCGCTTGGCCGATTCTCTCCGTTGATCTTTTCGTGGACCCGCAGGGCCGCAGTCACTCTGCGACAGAATCCCTGACAGAATCCGGCACGGAAATCCTGGAATTCATGCCGACGACAGTGTTCAGCGCCATCCTCAGCAGCCAAATATTCGCGAAAATAGGTAAAGAGTTTCCTTTCTTCTTCGTCTCGTCGGTCTTTCTTGCAATTGGCTCCGGCCTTTTGTTCACAATGTCTCCGTTCACCCCTGCGCCCAAAATCATTGGATTCCAACTCCTCGCAAGCCTCGGGACTGGAGCAGGCATGCAGACAGGGATACTTGCCATTCAATGCTGGCTTAGCACTCCTCAGCTCCTTCTTGATCAAGAATTTGAGCACCAAGAAGAGCACGGAGGGTTTGAACAAGGGATCTGACGAAAGGTGCTGAGAAGAGAACGTAGGATATACCCCAGCGCTAGCGGTCTTGTTGATGTATCTGAATCATTGTGGGCGCCGTTGCACGTACCTTTGTTCCCCAATGCGGCATGAAGCAGCCCAGGAAATCACATCTCATTTTGCAGCGCAACAGGCTTCTTTTTCGCCGATAGTTTATTCCAGCGACTGTTCGAGTCTTCAAGTTATATGTGCACCGGAACTTGATGTGTTGTATGCGTGACCCGCGTTCGTCATCCCACCGCCAACCTCCCTGGTCGCCTTCACAATCCTCCGCAGGCGGCGGCTATGAACGGCACTCCGAAGAAGAATGGTTCCAGCAAGAGCTCCCTCTACGACCGCGCCGTTAGGTACATAATGGACACCGACGCAAGCCCGGACCATTCACCGGACGACATCCACCTCCTTGGTGTAACACACGAAGGCTACAGGGACACAGGAAATCCGCAGGAACTCTCCTGGCCAGAGCACTTCTCTGTGGACTTTCGGAGTCGTATCTGGTGCACCTACCGTCGGGACTTTGTGGAGCCAATTCGAGATGGGACAGCCAAAGGCTATACGTCGGATGCAGGTGCGTCTCCAGACAGTCCTAGGCGTATGCCTCAAGCAAGCATCAGGATGGGGCTGCATGGTGCGAACCGGCCAATCTCTATTAGCGAACACCTTGTCGACTATACACGTCGGACGCGACTGGAGATCACCCCTCCAGCCACGCACATCCTCCTCTTCATTCTTCACGCATTCGCCCAACTCTTCGCCGAAAAGCACTACCCGACGCAAGGCGTCCATTTCCTCGTCACCGCCGACACCATTCACGTCAGCCCCAACCTTCAACACACCAGAGGAACAGGCTCGATATGCCAAATACGTCCGACTATTGACATGGTTCCTTGATATCCCGGAGGCCCCATTCTCAGTTCATCGACTGTGTTTCGCCGGCCGGGACCTTGGTACAGAGGTGGGCAAGTGGTTTGGCCCGGCTATCGCTGCCGGGTCCATTCAAGCACTTGTGCAAGCCTTTCCCGCTTGCGGACTCGGCGTCTCGCTCGCTACCGATGGCGTCCTATTCCAGTCCGCAGTTTTCGGGGCATCGCACTCCTCGACGCCAGACACCGACGATGACGTGCCGCTAGGATGGGGAGATCGACCAGTCCTTCTTCTACTGGGCTTGCGCTTGGGTATAGATAACGTTCACCCCATCTACTACTCCACAATTGAGGTGCGCTTTTCTGACTTGTCGTAGTTTTTCCTGACAATCTACAGGAACTATTTGCCTTCCCTCAATCAATGGGCATCGCCGGCGGCCGTCCTTCCAGCTCTTATTACTTCGTCGGAGCTCAAGGGGACGGCCTTTTCTATCTCGACCCGCATCATTCCAGACCGGCGCTTCCCCTACGACCCCCACCACCTGGTACGACTGAATTGACCGACGACTACTACTCTGCGCTCTACTCTACCCTCGAATTGCAAACCTATCACTGCGACAAGATACGCAAGATGCCGATTAACGCTCTCGATCCGAGCATGTTGATTGGCTTCCTCGTACGGGACATTACAGAGTGGAAGGATTTCCGGCGTCGTGTCGAAAATGTGCGTAATTCGTCCGTCGCGTTGTAGGTTATTGACTGCTGGCAGCTTCCTCAGGCCATCTTCTCTGTGCAGGACGAAAGACCCTTGTGGCCCTCAGTCGATCTTGGTGGTGACGAAGATGACGACCTTCTTGCTCTGGAGAGCTTGCCGAGCTCTGGTTCCGAAGAAGCTCATCCGTCATCGCAAGTCTTAACGCCGCGAGCGGTCAACTCTGCGTTAGAACTCGCTACCTATGCGGACGACCCTCAGAGCTCCGTGTCCCCCCTGACACAGTCGCCGATTGACAACCCTCAAACGCCTGCCCGAGTCGACAGTGAGGACTCGGCGCGCTCTAGCTCTGGCAATAAGAGCAGGCTGTCGTTTCTCAACAGGATCCGCGCGTTTGGCCGCAGCAGGACCTCGTTGACGCTTTCCAACGACGGCGACGGCAAATGAGCCGTGAATTTCTGTTTGTGTGCCACTCGTCTTTCTTATTCTTTGCAACCAGAGCGTTCTGTTCCGTTTGACCCACACCGTTTAGCATACCCACAACTCCATTATACCCACATCTCGCCACGATATTCTGTTTGTACGAAATAGTCTCAGTTCATGGACTGTTGTAACGATATAGAGACAGTATCTGTTGTACGCTATGTACTTTCCTCCTTTGTGTAATGTAAGAGAAACTAATGCGCGACGAGGCAGATGCGGCACGGAAATGTCCAGATCCAATGAGACTGAAAAATTCAGACTGTGGAGAGTTCAACTCCGTTGGAATCCTCGTCTTCGCTCGATGCCGGCGGTATTGCGGTCGCGCCAGGCCGAGTCGTGCTCTGCATCGGAAGCCCTGGCGGAGGTTGGGGTTGCGGCAACGCCGCGTTCCCTGTCCGGAGGACTTTTTTACGGACACAATCGTCCTCCGCTTCAGCAACTCCCACCAGGGTTGCTCTCATCCAGACACAAAGCGAAACTTCAAAGATGCAGACCACGATGTTGAGGACTAGCATTCCAATTTGGGTGGCCCCAGTGAGGACGACTTCGCCATCTGTGCCGACGACGTCGTCAGGATATTCGACGAAGCTTCGAAGAAAGGCCCCGTTAACGATCAAGGTGATAAAAATGAGGGCGGCAGTCCTGGTCTCGGGATCAGCAGCTGCTGGCAAATGAAGCTAGCTTGTCGCACCAGATGAAGTGGATGTGGGGCAATGCAAGCAGGAGAGAAAGTGGAATCGACGTCTTTGGGTGCCTGTCATTATAAACCTGAAAGAAATGCACGAAATAAGCTCGAGCCTGAGATGCGCGTTCGGGGGAGTCGTACTTGATAGTGAATTAGATAGTGCAGTGGTCTCTCCATCGCATATTTCATGTGGTCAAGCCAACAGGAAAAGATGAACAAGCACGCGTAGAGAGGCCAAGACGAGACAAACATAAACGCGTAGAGAAGCTTGGAAGTAACGGCGATTGTAAAGAAGCCTCCCGTCCAGCTGGAGGAGCAGTGAGCAACTACTATATGCGACATGCAGCCGACCCACCTGAACAGGACTCCGATAGCAAAGAGGTAGTTGCTCCAGGACGAAATGTACCGATTGAGGATGCTGGTCCAGATAGAATGGTACCCTTCAAGGTGGGCTGGTACTGTGTCTTCGCTGCAATAGTCGAGGGTGCACAGCTCCGGGTACTTGTCGCGCCATCGATCCGCCAAGGATTCGCTCCCATCGCTGGACGCTGCCGGTTCCATCGCCGCCATTAAGTCTTTCAGCGCTGCGGTGGTGCATCGCTCAGCGATAGAGCCGATTATGGGATACGGTTTATCATTGGCAGCATTCACAGAGCACCTGCAAGCGACGATTCAGTGAAGGGATACATGTGGAAGAGCACAAGAGTTACGGCCGCCGTGTAGTGAAAACGGGAAGTAGATTTGGGCGTAAGATGATTGTCCCACGTCCAAACAACCGGGAGGCGGTTTGCTCGTGTTCGGGCGAGTTTCGACGTTGGCGAAGACCCTCCTCGCTGGCCTTGAGAGGTATGAGGGGACTCTTCTCACTGTCGTCTATTTCCGTAGAGGTATTGCTCGTGTCGGAGCGGTTGTCGTCGTCTGAATCCATGTCGTGTTGGTGTATGCTGCAGCTGTGCGTCTTTGCTGAATTTTATAGCCTGCAGGCGATGTTTGGGCGTAGCAACAAGAACAAGGATTCTGACGGTGAGATGGATGTACTGAATGGGAAGTGTCGTGCGTGGAAGAAATTCCCAAAGAGAACAATGAGGTCCTTGTCTGAGCGCCCACAGCGTGACGCGGCCATCTAAGAACCTTACCGACCTAGTCGTTTTCCTAGGAGGTGCCAACAAGGTTCGAACAAAGATTCATGTCACATCAATTCACGTCCAACAAAGAAACACAAGTCCGTTCACTACAGTACAGCCGGGTTATAATATGTCCTAAGTCATACTTTCCATCTCATCTGTAATATCACCTTCCCGCGCCGGTTCACTTGGCAAATCATCAAGTGGCTCGTCCCCCGAGAAATCTCCAAGACCAGAAGGCGCTGAATCCGTCTGCCCATCACTCGGCCCAGCTGTTGGTGCCGCTGACGAGCCTACTAAATTGCTCTCGCCCATGGTCTTCGGTTCGTGGCCGTCACAGGCAGTCATGGCATTCTGAGTCTCCTTCAATGTTACCATGGCCCAAAAAAGCCAGCGCTCCTTGCAGTAGCACGAGTCCAATGATGATGCAAAGGTCGCCGGGCCCATACTTGAGCTCCGTCAATGTCGATTGGGAAACATCCCATTCCTGGGCATCGCGAATTTTCACGCTGATTCGTTGAGCCCGCCAGAGTATCACAGCAGTCCTAGAGAGAGTGAGCAAAGCTATATTACTACCGCTGTCGTGAGCGAACCATTGCGCCAAGGCGTATGGGGTCCGTATTAACGTCCCGAACGAAGTATACGGGATCAGTCGTCGTTTGTCGGTTATTGCCTGTGCAACGAAAACGTCAGGCATTTCTCCTTTGTAGCGATGAACTTTACCGTGAAATGATTGACGAAATGCATCCCGCGCGTTTTTTCGTCCATGAAGACGGAGAAAAGGTAGGCATTAACAAGACCAGACAGCAGTGACGCTGCTGAGGTAAAGATGGCGACGAAATGTCCTGGCGTGTATTGGGAGACACCTTCAGGTAGCGTAGGAAATAATGCACTGTTATCCGTTAGAAAACTGTTCCGAACCAAGGCAGCTCAACCCACTATGCTGCTCCAACGAAGCTCAACCCGGTCATGGCGGATGACCGTACTTCATGATCGAGAAGACTAATCCAGAGCGCCTTGCAGGGGTTGAGGGCAGCCGGAGTTGCATCCGGGGAAGATGTGCAAACGCGGTCGAGATCGCCTGTCCTTTTCATGGACTCGAGTTTCTTGACGAACGCGTCAAGTTGTTCCCTTGGTCCAAAGTACCATGGCGCCAAAGTGAGGGTAAAGATGAACGAGATGGACGAGAAAAGACTGTTGAGAAGGCGCGAGTTTGGGCCCGATGTCGTGTTGTGGGTATTGCTATGACCACTGAGGAGAGCATAAGACCACGAAGAACCACGTGTGGATCACTTACGTCGTCGGCCTGGGTCATTGGGACCGCCCACCGTATCGTAGGCCCACCTGGGTACGAAAAGATCCGGGCGGCGTAGTAGACCTGCTGAGAGGCAACCAACGACTTCTTCTTCGGCTCGCGAAGATGCCCCCATAACATGACTGCGGTAAAGGGTATGCTGAGAGCGGCGACGGCGGCCATGGTGGGGTTTCAAGTTGGTCAGAGACTGCCAACAGCGGGGTTTTTAACTCGATCCCAGGCATTGTGGGCTATGTTTGGCGGTAGCAACAAGAACAAGGCCATGTTGGTGTTGTCGCCAGTAAGAAGAGCACCTTCACAAAGGACAATGCTTGTCCTTGTTTGACGAGTCCACAGTGTGACGCGGCGATCTAGGAAAGTTGAATGCTGCGGCGGCGAATGAGTCCAAGATTAGAACGGGGATCAGAGGATTGTTGTTGGGATTGCAGCTAGCTGGCGACGTTGTGAAGCTGGAACAAAGCCTCCACGCAGCCTTGTTTTCTCGAGTGATGGAGACAACAAGCCATCGATTGACCCACAAGCTCCCACAAACGCGTGACGTAGTCGAAATATACAAAGCAAGCGGTAAGTACAAAGCACTAGGCAGCATTGATGATACTATCCATAAACCGCGAATAAAGTGTAGATTGGAGGTGCTGCAGTTTAACCGATTCATCCACATGTGTCGGCAGTGCATTTCCCTGCACTGTCGGTCAGTAAAGCCAACCAAGCTAAGGAAAACGTGTCTGACCATTGCCAGAGGTTGCACACGATCCACAAGAGCCACTAGCTTCTCTATCATCGTCGCCAGAGCCGCATTATGCCGCAAATCTGAGCGATCTTCTAACACATCCGGGAGCAGGTTGACAAGTTTGGACGCGCCACGCGCCAAATCGTCGCGTTCTTCCTCCTTTTCTGAGATTTCATCGTGCGTTCGAGCATGCTGAATCTCGTCTTCGAGCAAAGGGAGCCTCGTCACGATGTTCGCGTAGTCCAGCAATACCTATGGTTTAATATCGTCGGCGACGGCTTTGAACAAGCGAATCATCGGTCTCTTACCTTGCCCCGCGCATGCCATCCGTTGACCGGGCGTCCTTGGAATCGACTGAACATTGTCGAAAGAAGGTCCAAATCGTTGCGAATAATGACGTCTGGCGAGAGCTTGTTGACCGCAAGGGTGTGTGCATCGTCGCGCATGCCTGCTGCGCAATACAGCTCAAAGGCGTCGTAGACTTTGCCAGAATGCAGCGCGTATATGGCCTGAATTCATTGAGACAAGGACACCGGATTCCACTAACGGCTTACCTTCGCTTCATGCACCCAAGACATGGGGATCCGGAGGCTGCCAACAAGGCCGCGGGTCATCCATTCGTCCAATCGACTCGCATTGCGGGCGAGCAGCTCCTTGATGACCTTGGCTCGTCTACAACACTGTTAGACGCATATGCAAGAAGGAAGTACCAACGCACCCAGCCGAGCCTTCGATATGGAGAAGTACAAACACGGCCTCTTGAACCATTCCTTGTTGTTCCAACTGGAAAGCATAGCTACTCGTAAGTAGATCTGCACTCGGGCTATGCCCGTCAACCACAGAACCTTCCATCCCGTCCTGCGATGACGAAACGGATTTTGACCTTGCTCCCGTATCACCACGGTCTGCGAAGTCGCGGACTCGCATACAGCGCGAGAGGATGATGTAAAGATGCCAAGGAAGGGAATAATCCAAGGGCGAAGGACTGAAGGAGAGCGGGCTGAGGATCTGGGAGAGAGAACACGCTGGGTCGGCGTGGAGGCGGATGAGAGAGAAGAGAGCGTCTGGAGCGGCTGAGGGAGATTTGAGTTTCCACCGGGCTTGGGTATGAGGAGCCGAAGTCTCCATATACCAAGGTACAGGACCCGCAATTGTGCGACCGGAGGACTGGAGCGATTCGCTATACGCATGGAACACCTCGGATATTGGTGCGTCGACTAGTTCTGCGAACCACATATAGAGTCCAAAGACGCGCTTCCAATCCAGACCGGCGACAATGTCGATATCCGAGCATTTCTCTTGACCAGCAGCGCTCGATCCCTGGAGTGTCGAGTCGACAACACCTGCGAGCAACGCGTAGATGCGACGGACGTTCTCATCAACGTGCAAGTCGACGCGTTGGTCCCGCCAGATATCGAGTTGCATCTTCAAATCTTCGCGAAACTCGACGTCTCCGCCAGCTTGCGAGATGAGGGTCGCAAGCTTGAGGTACCCTCCATGCATCGTCACGTCGGCAGCACGCTCGACTTGGTTGCCAGTCAAATGAATGAATGCATGCGCCGCGGGATCTGCAGACGGCTTCGCTCGGATTTCCGCCTCGACGGATGGCGAAACCGCGTCCTCGAGCCATGCAGATAACGCCGCTTTCCGTCTCAACGCTGTGACATGCGCTCGAACGTCGGGAGTAACAGAGTCGCCTAATCGGAGTTGGAGGACGTCGAAGAGCGCGGAGCCGAGACGGAAGAGAGATGCCTCGAAGGAGCGGTCGGTTGAAGGGAAGAGTCCTGCAAACGAGGAAAAGTGGAGGTCGGTTGATGACGGATTGGCAAATGGGACATTGTCGTCGTCAAAGTCGATGGGCGAGTGGGATAGTTGGTGCTGGAGAAGTTTTTCTGAGACGGCACCGGACTGGGCCACGGGTGCAAACGTCCTCGTTATTGTGGACGAGTTGGCGGAAGTGGTTCTAAACCAAGTTAGTTGAATCTGTGGTTGGAAGGAATGACGACGCACACAGACGCACTGGGAGCGCAGATGGCTCCGGGATGCACCAGAACGCCTTGGGGACCCCAGCCCACACGGAATGAGCGACCAAACGCGAGGCCTGCATCGACCAGTGCTGACTCGCCGCCAACGACCGCAGATCCCGAGCTCTCGACTCGCGCATATTTGCGTGTGGGGCGAAATACCGGAGGGTCGATGTCCTGCGCAAAGGAAACGCGCTGCGGATGATAAGTCGAGCGCGGAGAACAAAGCGGACCGCATACCTGCGCCGGCTCGAAGCGCAAACCATCGCCGTCGGAATCGCGACTGTGCTTCCTGTTCAACGTAGAGAGTGGCACGCGTAGCCGACCGTCGTCGACTATGGCGCGGTCTGCTTGCATGGCGGCGGCCTCTTCGGCGACGCGAAAGAAGGAGGTCTGCATGACGTGCATTTTTTGTGCGTCGATGCCGACGCGTTGGGGCCATGGACGTGGTGCTGTCTCGTTCCTGTAGTGGAAGTCGCCATGCTCGTCCTGTACGAGGGCATTGCGAGACGGCGCAAGGTCTTCTTCGCGGAGGTCCGAATGGGACGACGTTGAGGGTGATGAGGGCTCGTCCTCGCCGTCTTCCTCGGTCTCGTCGTCGTCATCATCGTCGTCGTCGTCGATGTAGTCGGGCTGCTCCGGTGGGTGTTGTTTGTCGGACAATGGTTCGTCGTCGCTGCTGCTGTCCGAAGCGTATGCACGAAACCTGGCCATGAAGGCAGTTGTTGATCGTGGTAAGTATGACCAACAGAAAATTAGAAAATGCAAGTCAACAAAGCGAATGTATCGTAGCAGCACTCAGTAGAAGCCAGTCATCTGAGGCATCATCCCGTTCACCGCAGGAGGTCCACCGTACGCAGGTCCCGTAATCATCAGCCCAGGATTTATAATCGGCGCCGCGGACTCCTCCTGCTCCTTCTGCACCTCCTTCTTCGACCGCTCCTGCACCTCCTTCTCCAGCTGAGCGAGCTGGCACAAACGGTCAGCAGAATGCCCCATTCCAGTTGACCAACATACCTTGTTCACCAAAGAACGTTGCACCTGGATCTTGTATGGCATGTAGAAGTCGTTGAGGCCGTGTTGCCATGAGAGCTCCTCGACCACGTCCGAACGCAGTAGGTCGAAACAGATGTACAGTAGCGCCGAGAAGCACTCCTTGTTCCCGATGTCCACAAAGTACGACAGCAGCTCTTCCGCAACCTCGGTCGAGCCCGACACCGCTGCAGTGATCATGGCGTCCCTTGTACAACCGGTCATTCTTTGAGAGCGCTATCGACTGGTCCCATCGAGACCGTTTCTGTCCCTGGCTTAGTCCAGGTTCACACAAGATTCAGAAACAAAGTACCTTGTACAAGTGGGCAGCAAGACGACGGAACTCGAGGAGTGGTGAACCCTCAAGACGCTTCGCCAGCTCAATCGTATTGAAGTTGTCAAAGTTGTCGATTGAGTCGCGTAGCGTCTTGTAGTCCTCCTCTTCGATCAAGAGATCGTTGTAGGCGTCGTTGACCTCCTCGATGTTGAGCTGCAGAAACACTTAGCGTAAAAAGACACGGAGAGAAAATATGTACGTGTTGGACGGCGATGAGGTAGTTGCGAATCAAAGGAAGGTGGTCTTGTTTCTTGAACATCCGCACGACGCGAGGGTGGTTGATACGGGGAATGAGGACCGTGAGCAAGTCGGTCAGCAGAGTAGGCTGTTCCTCCAAGTAGAATGAGAGAGCACGGTAGTAGCTAGAAAACGATATGAGAATGCTTTCTTTTTTTTGAAGCAGTCATCGTACATCTCGACGTTGGCCACGCGCGCAACGACATCCTTGAACTGATTGTGCTCCCAAGCGTCGGCTGATCGCTCAATCATCGCGACCGCCGCATTGTCCTAATAAGATATAAGATGTATGCAAACAAGAAGAAAACGACCGTACAAATTCATCATACTTGATGTACAAGAAGACGAGCTCCGGCCAAAGATGCGCCTTCTCCGCTGCCTTCAAGACTTTGGGAATGTTGATGCGGGAGACGTAGACCTTGAGATGCTCCATGACTGTTTGCCTGTTCAAGTCGAGCTCGAATGTGATGCAGAATGGACGTACGCTTCCCGGGTTGGTACTTGCTGAGCAGGATGGCCATTTCGGTGAAAATGCCCATATGAGCGCGTTCGAGACCGAGACCGGCCTTGAGCAACGCAATGACCTGCTCAAAGTGACCCCTGCGCTCGTAGATTTTAACGAGCGCAGACAGCTCCTCAGCGTGGACAATGATATTCAGTCCACAGATCTCGGCCAGTGTGAACTCGTTCTTCTCGATACAGGCCGCATGAACTTGCTTCCAGACCCTGAAAGATGGCTCAAGAGGTGCAAAATCGAGATATCAGAATACACCTACTGTGTGTTGCCCGCTTTGCGAGCGCTGTCGACGGCAGCTTGATTCTCGCCCAAATAGATCAGCGTCGTGGCAAGTCGCGCCCAGTTGGAGATGCTGGAGAAGAGCAACTTGGCAGCCTGGTATAGCTCATCGTTGAAGCACTTCTCGCCAACCTCGAGAATATCTGCAACGTTGGTCATCCCAAGGAAATCCTCCATGTCGTGCAAGCGGTCCGTCTTTGCGTATGCGTATGCCAGCTCCGTGTCGATCTTGGGCTCGCGGAGCGTCTTGCGCGCCATCTGCAAGTAACGAACGAGGTCGTCTTGTTTGCCTGCGCGCGTGGAGATCTCGATAACTTCCATGAAGTTCGACGGATCCTGCGCTTTGATGTACGAGTCTGAACACGACAGATGTTAGCAAGAAGTCTGCAGCCCAAGGCGTCCTTACCGATCGAATCCTTAATTCGGAGGCCATCCAACTGCGCTTTGGC